>CM053622.1:651827885-651855011 GCA_028646595.1 Phalanger gymnotis | reverse complement strand
GCTGAACCACAAACTCTATCCCAGTCCCCAGAAGCTTCTCCCACTAACCTACTCTGTTGTCCTTGGTGTTTGTGGGTTGAGAAGTCTGGTAAATGCCGCAACTCACTGATTCAGGGTGCTAGGGACCACTCCACCCGGCTCCTGGTCTGGTGGGTCTACGTCGCCCACGCTGGGCTCTGCTCCCAGCTCCATGCGGTATAGACCTTACCCAGAGACCATCCAGGCTGTCCTGGGCTAGAGCCCTGCTTCCCTATGCTATTTTGTGGGTTCTGCAGTTCTAGAATTGGTTCAGAGCCATTTTTTATAGGTTTTTGGAGGAACTTGGTGGGGAGCTCATGCTAGTCCCTGCTTTCCAGCCACCATCTTGGCTCCACCCCGGCACTCATGTTCTTATGGGAGAGACAACAATACATGGAAGGTTTCAGTTACTAGTCAGAAAAGGTCCTATGTTTTTCAGGGTATAGCAGCAAAGCAGAGGTTAATGTCTCTTCTTTAATTCATTTCCAATGAGAAAATTATATCTGTTCTGAACCAGTTGATACTGAACCATTTGATATTACCAACAATTTTGGTGGCAAGAACTTTATTTTCTGGGACTTCAACAGACATGATTACAAGGGAAGGGATGGCAATAAACATTTATATAACTCCTACTCCATGCTCAGCACTTTCCAAACATTATCTCATCTGACAGCACCAGCAGGAGCATCTCTACAATGATTGCTTCCAAGGATGATGACTACAGACAGTGGGCTAGAAATCTGCCATTCCAAAGGCTCTTGGCTTCAGGGTCCTGGGCTAGCTCCATCGAGGTACTAGGGGAGATGGTGATAAAGATGGTAAAGGTGGTCTGACTTGTCAGACACATGCTGCTTTTGTCCCTCCCTAGGGTACCTTCCTCTTTCAGACAAGCTGGCTTGCCAGTCTGTGCAGCAATTGCCTGACCCCTCAAGGAGCTTGCATTCTAATTGAGGGACAACATGTAAATAAATAGATACATACAAGATATCTACAGATAGATGAAAGGTAATCTGAAATTACCTTGGAGACAGAAAAGGTGAGATTTGAGCTGAGTCTTGAGGGAAGCTGGAAAACTAAGAGACAGAGCTGAGGAGAGAGAACACTTGAGGCATGGAGGATACATCTATCACCAGGGTCAAAGTGTGAAGATGAAGGAAGGATTTCTGTGTTAATAGCATCAAATGGGCAAGTACAGCTCAGTCATAAAGCAAATGGAGAGGTGTAAAGTCTAAGAAGATTGGAAAGTCAGGAAAAAGTCAAGTTATGAAGAGTTTAAATGCCTGAGAGAGCTTTGTACTTGATCCCAGATGTAACAGAGAGCCTCTAGAGTGTGAGTCTATATATATGTGCCGAAGAGAGGGGTAGCAGCAGACAGGAGTTACTTTTTCTCACTTAATTTATGGTCCCTCCTCTGTACTTTCCTTTATATCCACCCTATTTTAGTACTAATATCTTTTTCAAAAAGGAAAGGGTAAAATGGAAATTGATTTTGTGAGTAAAAATGTAAATCCATTAGGCCAATCAATTGGATGGAATAAAATTTCCATTTTTTTAAAGACAGAGGCAAGTGGTGTTCAGAGTATCTCTATGTTCTTCTTGATTCAATATATGTCTGAACCTGATCCCTCCACCTAAGATTCAGAGGACCCAACAACAGAAGGAGTTGTGATGACAGAAGCAACCAACAGCAACCCACCCACAGCACAACCACCCACTAAAACTATCACAAAGATATGTCACATCTTTTTTTGTTGTTAGTTTTTTATTTTTGTTTTTGCACTAGACCCAAATATTACTTTAGCATATACCGACCCCTACACACCAAATGGAAACGACATCACAACAACAACAAAAATAGGTAAGCAGAGCTCAAAGACAGATTAACAAGAATTTTTCTAAACTGACAATAATAAAGAATGCCAAACATAAGCTCAGCAAGGATTTGATGCTACATAAAAAGTTGACTGACTGAGACATTAGCTTTTCTCTCTATCTTTTGAGTTTCTAAGAGCAATGCCAATGTCTACCTGTGTTCATAATATTTATCAGCAAACTAGAATGTGAAGTAACTTTCCCAAAAATGACCACCCAAGGTGTGAGAAGGAAGGACCAAAAATAGGACTAAATTTTTGTTTCTTATCCATGTTCTCTGTCAAGTAGGGGCTAAGTCCTAGGGGAAAAAAATCATTACCTTAATGAAACAAATCAAAATAAGTTGGAGTTAAATCTTTAAATAAATTTTGTTAAAGAAACCACCACCCTTTTCTCAAATATTTTTGTTTATACTTTAAAGAAAGGCAACTGCGTCAGAAAAGTATCTAGACAATTAACTAACTTGATCTGATGATGAAATTCTTATTCCAATTTGACTATGTCTATCAAAGATTACCAGAATCTAATCAAGTCAATATGGGTTTAAAACCCTATGAAATAATCTCTGCTTCTTCTATATTCAGCACAGACAAACATTAAGCTTATGCTTGACACAAATATCGGTGTCCATAGAAACTGCACAGCGACAAAGGCAGCTAAAGCATTTTTGTGGTTTTTGTATTACAAAACCTTTTCCAGGTTTTAAAATTATCCCATGTCCAACTGTTATGCTGTAACCTCATAATCTGATTTAAATAAAGACTGATTTGGCCAATAATAATGATGCTGGCAAGTACAGGTCATGGTAGAGAACTATCCTTCCAATGAGTTACTCAACAGTTAATCATTCCATCAAACCAGTGCTTCATTGTAGTCTGCACGAGTGTGAAAATTATATTCATGTCACATCAGAAGAATATGCTTAATCATAATTAGTGTGTAACATAAACGATTTTGGATCTGGAAATGAGTAACCAAATGCTGCATGTTTAATAATTGTTGTTCACACTGAAATTTCTCATGCTATTAATATCTGAGTTCCCTTCTGTGACTTTAGGCTATTTAAAAAAGAGAGAAAAAAAAATCTGAAACCTTGTTACCATGGAAACTGTAAGCCGGTCAGCCCATCTGCTGAAGAGGATGTAAATTTTGTAAGTGGAAATTTAAAAAGCTTACTATAAGAAGTAACTTCATCAAACACAGATTTTTTTCAAAAGCTGCTGATAATCTGGCTGCCACATACAAAATGTGGGACTGATATTATTTTGTTATTACTATGTAATAACCCGGTATTATTAAATATTGATTTGTAATGTTGGTAATCATTCTTTTAAGAAAGAATGTGCCAGTAGTTCCATGTTATGCCTCTGGTGATTTGAATTACACTGTAGCCCTGTCTATGCAACTGTCTAAAGAAAATCTTATTTTAAGAATAGCTCAAAAAAGTGTTTTTTTTAATTATTCAAATAAATGGATCTTTGATCTCATCATGGTGGGTACTTCTTCCAATGATATAAGAATCAACCCAGTTATGTCTGCCCATCTTGTGGTACTCTTCTCCATAGTTTTCCATAAGTTCACCACAGAACATCCACCCAATACACCGTACGTGCCTTCTTTGAGTATTCCTGACATTGTGAAAATATCAATAGAATATGCAGAATGTTCATGGATTAGCTCAAACTCTTATCAAACAAGCAACCTACCTCCTCTTTCAATTACACATTTCTTTGGTAACATTCATTTCATCAATTCTTTATCATTTCTTTTTTGTATTCATCCCACCAGGCACCTCTCTCCATTGCCTTTTGGAGAATCCTCAATTTCTGTTCTACAGAGATTACACAATTCTATGACTTGAAGCCTTACAACAACATCACCATCAAGACATCCGTGGTATTTTTTAATTGGGTCTTTATTTCTAGGAGAAGACTGGGGTTATTAAAATAACCTTGTATTCTTCTATTCAATTCTGGTCCCAAAACATTTGCAATGTAAGACTTGTATACCGATGAACAGGATTGATAGGCTGTCCATCCAACTGTATCTTATAGCTTGGACAACAGACATTCTTTGCCCATTTGGTTTTTCTCCTGTGAATTAGGCCTAACTCTTTTGAGTGGCTATGGATCTCATCCATACAACTCAGTAATGTTTTGGGTTTGATGCAACCAGTACCATGTCATCCAGAAACAGAAGCATCTGGAAGACTTTACCATCCATAGGAAAATCTCTTCAACTTCAACTCTGTGATAGTGACAAATACCTTTGGCAAGCATAGCAAACCCCTTAAACCTACCCCCCTCATCTTAAGCTTCACTTGATATTGAATATTCACAAGGCTATAAAGTCTTTCAAGGAAATTATAGAATTTTTGGCATATGTATGAGACATACCTTGATGGTGGAGAGACTTTAAGGTAGCATCTTGTTCTATCAAATCAAATGGTTTTCTGTAATCAACAAACAACATGTGCAGCAGGCTTTTGTATTCTCTACATCTTTCAGTCAATTTTGTAATGGAAAAAATTATGAAACCCCATCTGTATTCTTGTAGTCCCTTGTCAAAGACACCTTCATAACATGTGTCGCTTATTCTCATACTAGTTTTATGTTGAAGAGAAAGTAGGCATGTGGGTCACTAGTTATTTTTTTAAGTAATAAATCTGAATAAATATATAAAATCTGAAGGCTTTTGTCCCCACATCTTTAGTATCTTCATCTTCAGGCATCCTCAGAATCAATCCTCCAATGCTTTCAGATTTTGTCAACATTCATATTACTATCTTTTATGTATAGCTGATCTGAGCCAGCTGCTTTCCCCAACTTTCTTTTCTTCACTACCATCAATGTGCAACATCGCATTAACAAATGTTCCTATATAGTCCAAATATGGCAATTCCAATGTCCTTTATAATATAATGAGTTTGTTACAAACTCACTATAAACTAATTTTTTTCACTTTGCTATTCTCCTTCTAGCCCCATCTTTAAATGCCCTTAGGATAGCTTTGCTTGGTCAAGTCTCTCACCACACATCCTTGAAAATGGTTTTTCCTTCCACTGTTTTGTTTCCTATTCACTGTTTTGAGACAATATTATTCATAATCTTCCGCTATTGTTCTCCGCAAAAATTTTACAAATAAGCTAACTTTTCCATAAATCTGTAATAAATTTCTATCCAAAAAAGCAGCATGGACAGAACAATAATTCCTCTTCAACAAGTGAGGTGTGAAATAATAACTCAGCACTCAGGTTAACTTTCTTTACTTTTTTTCATCCTCTGCTGCCTAATGTCTGAGCCCCCTAACATAAGAGTAGCTCTTTACAGTGAAAATGAATCAAACTTTAGCAATACAAACACATATGCATAAGTAACTTTTAAGGTTTTTTTGGAAGTTAAACAAAAATATTGTGTTGTACATCCTCTAAAGTCTACCATATTTGTTCTCCTGTCAGAGCAAGATTCCTATGAGGAAATGATTCCCATATCATGACCATAAAGTTATAGGTGAAATTAAAGGCCTTAGAAAATTTAAGGAAAATGGTTTTGAGGAATATGCAGACATTTCATGTCTCAGATTCAACACTGTAAGGAAGTTTAGAGACCATTTAATCCAACCTATATCTCAATAAAAATACCTACAATATATTTAGGAGCGGTCATCCAGCCTTTGATTGAAGATGTTCAGTGAGGAATTCACTCTCTCTCCTATAATTTAGTTATATCCATAGAGTATATGCTATCACTTCCATTTTGTCATGAGTTAAAATTGCTTAATAATTCAGAGGATTACTGACTGATTCCACCAATCCAAGAACATCCTTCGTTGGTACAGATTGTGATGCATCCATCCACAGTTTGGGACTACTGAAAGGGTTGTCCAGACGCAATGCAGTGCACTATCTTCCTCCTGCTCAATTCTGGGCTTAGACCATTTTCCACACAACTCACTGAAAAAACTACAGAATATCAGGTCCTGCTGGGTTTAGTTTCTGTTAATTACAAAAATCATATGATTCAGTAGAGAAAAACATCACCTTAATGGCTCTCCTCCAACAATATGTCTCCTACACATATGTTAAGATCAAACAAATTTATCATTGTTTGATAAATGTGACTGAGATGAGTTTTTAAAATGATCCTCTCATTATCAAATGAGGCATATAACAGGCAGACATATGCCCAACAAATGGTGCTCAGCAGTGCATTGGAGAATCTCCTTTGCAGAATCCAAAGGGAGCTTGGGGCCAGGATGTAGAGAAATGGGCCAAAGCATATCACTCCCCTGCTCAATAAACCCCAGTGGCTCCCTGTTGCCTCTCGAATTAAATATAAATTCCTTTGCTTGGCCTGTAAAACCCTTCACACCCTGGTCCCAACTTCTCTTTCTAGACTCATTAGTCATTATTCTTCCTCCCACACTATGTGATCGAAACAAACTGGACTTCTCAATTGCTCATATTCCATCTCAAGTCTCCCTGCCTTTGCATTGTCTGTTCCTCATGCCTGAAAAGCACATCTTCCTGACCTCCAATTTATAGAATCCTTTTCTTCCTTCAAGATACAGCTCAAGAACCACTTTCTATTTAAAAAAAGCCTTTCCTGATGCCCCTCAGCTACTACAGCCTTCCCTCCCAAACTATCTTATATTTAACATTTTTTGTATTTATTTGTATTTATTCCCTCTATTTATGATGTATGTGATTGTATATATACTTGTCTCCCTCATACTACTTACATAAAGTAGTCTATTGCTTCATTCTTTGCATTTAAATCCCCAATGACAAATATTTGTTGATTGATTCAGATCAGGGTTCTACATGGGAAGGCAAATCAGTTCCCTTCCTTAGACACGCTATGAGTCATCTGTACAACACAGGCACTAGCTTGGGGGGTGGGGCAGAAGACAAGATTTAGAGGAAAATACATGGCTAACTGGGTAGCATGGGAATCTAGGACAGGTATCTGAGGATAAGAGCAAGAATGACAGTCAGGAAAAGGAAAACACAGATACAATGCAAAGTAAAGCCAAAGGCAGAAATTAGGAAATCCAAAGGAACCAAAAGGAAGGGGGAAAATAGTGAAGCCAACATATAGAGCAATTAGTAATCATTTCCAGGCAGCTGAATGGTCAGGAACACAAACCAACAATTCAGACAATAGGGATAAAGAATTCAGACAAGGAATCTCTCTAGCAGAGAATTAATATATTCAGTTTGGAGACTAGATCTAAAGTGGCTGGAAAGTGAGTTAATCTTCATCTCAGTTACTCTATTTTTCTCCAGGTACAGATCCTTAACCCTCTCCTCAACCATGCTTTATTCCATTTAGCATATGGCAAGGCATCAGCACCTAGCCAGCCCGCATTAGAGACTCCCTTCCCTATTCCATACCCTCCCTACTGGTCCTGCCTTTTGCGTCTTGCTTAGAAACAATAATCATGTCAATATTTACCATTCCTAACAGAAAAAAGATGATAATCTACTGCTCCTTTATGTCTCCACTCTCAATCCCTGAGACTGGCCACCATTTCCTGGTATATGCATACCCCTCTGTTCACAGGGGTTCTTAATCTGGGATCCATTAACTTTTTAAAAAATGCTTTGATGACTGTTTTTCAATATAACTGATTTCCTTTGTAATCCAATATGTTTCATTTTATGCACTCAAAAACAGTCTTCTGAAAAGGGGTCCATAGCCTTCACCAGATGCCAAAATTTTTTAAGAACACCTACTTTATTGGAATATAAATCCGATGAAGACAGAAATTGTCTCAGTCTTAAATTTTCACCTATTCACTTTTGTCTTTGTATCTCCATTGCTCAGCACACAGTAGGCATTTATAAAATCTTGTTAATTGATTGCTCCCAATTTCATCATCCTCCATTGCAGCCAGATGTGGAAAATATACATTCAGTTCTCCTCTGAAGGCTCAGGGTCCACAGTTTAAAACTGGTTCTTTCTCTAAGCAGAAAAGGTATCAATTAAATCACTCAACAAAGTATTTACTAAGTGTCCATACTCCAGGCACTATCCTAGGTGCTAGGAATAAGACAAAAATAAAATAGTCTCAACTCCCAAGGAACTTACATTACATCTTTTTAAGGAGTGCTGGCCCACAACATCAGCCTCTTGGCTCAGTGTCAAGATCCATTCTTTCTGCTGATGTCTCAGACCTACTAATTGCTGTTATTCTCACTATCATCATCATCACCATCACAGCTAACATTCATATAGTGCCTACTGTATTCAGGCACTCTTTTAAGTACTTTATAAATATTATCTCATTAGAAACTCCCAACAACCCTGGGAGGTAGGTGCTGTTATTATCCCCAATTTACAGATGAGGAAACTGAGGCAAGTCTTCATTACATCCTGAATTCCTGCCAACTCAATTCTTAGGACCAGTTTCCTAATCTCATGTTGCCCTGGACCCTGCCTCAGTCCCTCACCCTTTGTTCTCTACTCCACTAGTATGGGCTCCTGATCCCTGTTGGCTGCTCTCCCTAAACTCTGATCCTTTTGCTTGCCGTATCTAGGTTCCTTCTTGCCTTAGGACAACTCCTCTGGACTTGACCGTTGACCTACAGCAAGAGAATATAAAACTCCCCTCATGAGCTCCAATTACTAAGTTTCTCTTACTAGACCAACCAATTAGATAGCTCAAAGCATAAGACACTTAAACAGCACAGCAAAATAAATAATAAAAAAGGCTCTTCCCATGAATACAGTGGGCTACTCTCCTCAAAGGTGTCCATACCATCAATGGAGCAGAGAACCCACAAAGAAAATACACAGAAAAAGGAACACAGGTGAATAGAAACCAATTCCAAAGCCTTGGGAGTAAAGAGTAGGAAGAAAATGTCAGAGGACAACTAAAATTTCTTTCTGCCAAGAAATCCACAACACCCCTCTACTCAGTAATCATGGAAAAGATGAACACTCCTTGTATGACATTTCCCATTCAGGGTCCATTTGCCATCTAAATCAGAGCTTTAGCTAATGTCACTGAAAGTGAGAACTTCCTTCTTTTGAAAGCATGACTGCCTCATTACCCTTTTCAGTACCCACACTGAGAAATATGTCAAATAGCATGCACCTGAGAAACTAGAAGAAAATCAGGACTGAAAGCTCCTAATTGCAGTGGTTTCAAATAATGAGAGTGTCTCCTTTCTGCTCACCTGAAGCAAAATTCAAAAGATCGCGACTTTTGTTATTCATTACTTTATATTTAAAGCATTATTAGTCATTTGCTCTTCATGGTAATTGAACACCAGTTATGCTCTACCACAACACATTTCCACTCTTAATAGCTTCCAGGATGTATATCTGCGAAAATCTCACCACATTTCACAAATACTTCATTCCCACCATCCCACTCACAATTTTGCACATTCTTTCATGTTGCGTGCATATGTCTGAAGGAGCTTTAAGTTCATCATATTCTAAATTTTCTCTTTCCTCTCTTAAGCTTGTTCACAATAACTCTTTTCAAGGTCATACAGATGGCATCAGCTGGATCCAAATCCAGGTCTCTCTCCTCTCAAGTCTAGGACTTCCCTGTTACTTCAAGTAACAAGAACTTCCTTAAAAGAGCTCTACAATCCTTGATAACAATAATAAATCCTGTGCTTTATATTGTATATTTCAATTCCCCTTATTTTGCAGATGACCCTGAGGAATAAGCTAATTTTTTTTTAAAGATTGGGTGTCCCTATCAGGTAGTGCAGGGGCTACTCACAGTCTCTGCTGAGCACAGGAATTTTGACCTGATTTACTCTGTTTCCAGCATGAGCCAGTTTACCCTTCCTTTGGTGACTTGGCACCACACACACCCTCCCTTCCCAGGGGTTCACTATAATAATGCTGAATTTAATGGGAACACCTGATTGGCAGAGTCCAGTGCAGCTCAGAACTCCCAAGCTCCAGAGATCCACCAGCCTCTGCAAAACCTAACCCCATTAGCTGGGATTATAGGTATGGGCCACCATGCCTAGCTAAAGTTACTTTCACAAAGTCACAAAGGTAGTAAGTAGTAGAGTCAAGATTTAAATAAAAGTTTTTGATTGTGAATCCATGACTCCTTTCCCAAACAATGCAGAACGTTTTCCATACTAATATATAAGAGCTTCCTCCATAAAGTCCTACTGTGGTGCCTCACCCTGGCATGGATATAATCGTGGGATTACTGAAGTCTACACTATCAGAATGCAAGCTAAAGCAAGTCCCATGCCAACTTGGAAAGGCTTCAAATTTGAGGTCTGCCATGAACTATTATACAAGAATAAACCCAACTAAGGACTTCTTACCAGAAGGTTGGCCATCAGGTGATAAACTGTTTCAGCCACATCAATTGAAGAAATCATCAACAAAAGTATATAAGTGTTGGGATTAGCACAAATGGAAAAAAATCAATTAAATTATAAATATCATAACACTATAATATTAAACGTATTTACAAAATGAGCATACAAGTAGTCCCTAACTTACAAATAGTCCTTATTCCAAAAATTACACTATAAATCAATTGTACAGAACTCAAAATACATTTCTCAATCAAAACAATGATAAATGTGGGAGTTACATTCCCAGGTCAAGTTTTAAAAGGCCTATTTAATCTATGATTCAGTTCTGACTTGAATTCTAACAGTTAAGGGTTGAATTCTAGATTGTAGTAGTAGAGAACCACAAAATAAAAGAGGACAGAGGAAATTCTTCCTCTTCTAAATGCAGAACTAATTCTGGGTAAAATTTTAGAATTTATAGTTAAAGATTGCCCGACCTTCCAGGGACCCTGTGCCTCTGTATTGCCTTTAGTCCCTCATAGCATTGAACCCAAGACTCCCCTTCTCATAAAGGGACTCATACTGTACAGTTCTGTGCCACACCTTCCCCCAATTAAATCCCATTCCCTCAGTACAAATGATCTCAACTAGATTTAGGGAAGAAAGGAACCTCATTGAACTAATTCATACAAATATGAATTAATCCATAACTTGATCAGTGTGAATGGCTTAAAGCTCTTTAACCTTTCCAGGATTACTAGCTTACTGAAAAGGAATGCTTACTAATTCACATGAATTTCTAATTGGTTAACACTTCAGACTATATAACAAAGTGAAGTGAAAAAATTCCAGCAGTATGGGAATAACAGGTAGGAATACCACCACTAAGTAACTCTAGCAATCTGTTTCTAGGGTCAGCTTTCTTCATTGTCCCTGATTTTTATAGCTTCTTTCTTTCTTCCACTTCAGATGCCATAGATCCTCTAAGAGCTACAAGCTGATTCACAAGGAAAATTTTAAAGAAGGTAGAAATATGGTGACCAATCAAAAGAACGGATCATATGTAGAATGGGTATTTGTAAGCCACGAATTGCTTATACTGGCATTTTAATGCAATTCATCATGTCCATGTAAAACAGTAACATATTCCTCTGAATTTTCACAAGGAGCATCCTTTATTTTCCTAGTATATCAATCAATCAACAAGCATTTATGCTAATGATACAAAGACAAAAGTAAAAGAGTTCTTGATTTCAAAAAGCTTACACTGTATCAGAGGAGATAATGTAGATGTATAGAAGATACAAAATAGACACCAGGTAATTTGATGGGGGAGAAAACTAATGAAAAGCTTCATGAAGAACGTGCTACTCAAGTCACGAGCGTTTATTAAGTGCCAGTCACTGTTTCAACCTCTGTGGATACAAAGAAAGGTAAAAAGACATTCCTGCACTCACGAAGTTCACAATCCAATGGGGAAGACAACATACAAACAACTATGTACAAATAAGATAAATATAGAATAAATCAGAAATAATCTCAGAAGGAAGGTACTAACATTAAAGAGAACCAATAAGGACTCCTTCAAGCTTAGTCTTGGAAAAAACTAGGTATTCTAACAGGTAGATGTGAGGAGGGATATTATAGGCACGAAGTACACCAGGGCAAAGTGAAGCATGGAGATGGCAAATGAAGTGCCATGAATGAGGAAAAGTAAGAAGGAGGGTTTATAGAGTGAATAAAGGGGTATAATGATAATGAGGTTGACAGGTAGGTTGGGACCAAGTTGTAAAGGCCTTTAAATACCAAAAACAGGTAAAATGCCAAATACCAAAATAGGTAAAAATAGGTAAAAAAAAATACCATATGTTTGATTCTAGATATAATATAGAGCCACTGGAGTTTACCAAGGAGACTAACATGATCAAACCTTCACTTTAGAAAAATCACTTTGGCAGCTATGTGGAGGATGGATTGGAATGGGGCAAGACTTGAGGCCAGGAGACTAGTTATTCCAGAAAAGAGGTGAGGTGAGCTTGGATGGAGAGAAGGGGAAATTTATAAGAGATGTTGTAGGGGTAGAAACAACAAGATTTGATAACTGAACTGGATATATGGGTGAAAGCAAAAAGTAGAGAGGTTAGGAACCTGAGTTACTAGAAGCATGGTGGTACCCTTAATAGAAACAGGGACATTTGGAGGTAAAGTACATTTGTTAACATGGAAACATTCTTAAAATGTTAAGATGGAAAGAATGAAACTTATCTCCTCATAGACTTTTTAAAGCACTGATCACAGTTAAATTAATTTTGAAATAATAGTAATAATGAACCTAATGGTATATATTATAACTATGATGTAGTTTTGCTAAAGTTTCTTTTCAAGGTAATTTTCCATTCGCCTATTTCCATGTATTTCACTCAATTAAATTAACATGGCAATTAACAATTGAATTGAAAATTAAAATGTTATTATATACCACAGTATAAAACAACATTTAAGACACTAAAAAAATGACACTACTCCCCAAACTAAATTACTCCTAAAGCTCTCTGAAATTAGAAGCATATGTTTTCAGCTGACCTACTTCCTCCCCTGCACTAGTGTGTTGATAATTAATTTTTATCCCCTAGGGAATCTCTCAAATATAGTTGAGCGGCACCTGCCACATAAAAATACAATTTTATATATCATTTTTCCCATAAATATTTTACTTATTTTGAGCACCAAACCTTCTAATATCTCTTTAACTGAACTATACAAAGAAGAAATATTATCAGTTACTCCAAGGCATAAACTATTCCCTATGCCTACCCTTACAAATTATTTCAAATATCCAGGTGTTTCAAGGAAAATGAATAAATCATTTTGATTTGTGATTTTTAGGTGTCCAAAGCAGGTCTACTTGTATTGTGGTACAGCAGAAAGAATACTGACTTTGGAATTAGAAAATTGGTTCAAACATCATTTCTGAGGCCTGCTACCTATCTGACCTTGAGCAAGTCACTTAACCTCTGTATGCCTCAATTTGCTCACTTGGAAAAAGGAGGAGGTCAGACTAGATGGACCAGGGCCATTAGAGACAGCTAGGTGGCCCAGTGGACATGGCAGAGGGCTTGGAATCAGGAAGATTCATCGTCTTGAGTTCAAATCCAGCCTCAGACATTTACTAGCTGTGTGACCCTGGGCAAGTCACTTAATCTGGTTTGCCTCCGTTTCCTCATCTATAAAATGAGCTGGAGAAGGAAATGGCAAACCACTCCAAACCACTTTGCCAAGAAAGCCTCAAATAGGGTCATGAAGGGTCAGATACAACTGAAATGACCCAACATCAGACTAGATGGAATCTAAGATCCCTTCTACCCCTGGATCTATGATACTATGATCTTCGATGTATCTGCAATCTCCCCTTTGTGGGCACTCCCTCAAACAGTGCACTTTGCAACCCATCATGCCTCCCCATCTTTTGCAACTCTTGTACTGCTCCTTCCATGAAACCTCCACATGGGAGCAACCAAAGAGCTAAAGATACTCCTTCAGGTCTCTTGACGTTGTGCAGTATTAGGGAAAGAATAGCAACAATCTTCTCTGTCATTTTGTAATCCCAAAGATCAAAGTCTGTTATATAAATTTCACTCTATAAGCATCTCGGTCAATTTGCTTAGCTAGTTACAGTGAGTATGATGCTAATAAGGCCAGGTCACAGGCTTCATTCCTATTATGGTCGTATAACTTGGTACACAGGGGGAAAAAAAGAAAAAGCTTAGTTTCATAGGCAGACTACGACCTAAACATGAGTTGGTTGTCTTGGTGATGCATTTATTCAAAGCGAGACCAAGTGATGGAGATTCTAAGATTCTGTGACATTTACATTTGGGGCAGAAAAGAGACCTCCCAGGTCAACTAGTTCAACCTATATCTGAAAAGGAATGGCCTCCATGACATATCTGACAAAACCCTATCCAGTTTCTGCTTAAATATCTCCAATGCTTTGTATGGGCTGTGTTTGGTTATGGGAAAAAACATCTTAAAGCACCAAGTCGGTATGGAAATAAGTCAACAGCATCATCTTCTAAATGAAAGTCATTATGTAACATATATTATATGCCAGAAACTCCAATAGAATGAAATACTGGGTAATTTTGATTCTGAAAGTATTTTATCTTGAGTCAATTTTTCAATGATTTTTTAAAAATATATGTCAATTCTGTCACAATTCATGCCGGACTCTCCATGTGAGACTTTTGGAGGATAAAATGTTCAGAGATTTTAAGTTAATTTGGAGTTCTGTTCAATTCAGAGATTAGTCATTTAATTCCTAGGTCAAATCTGTATAAATCATACATAAGTCAATTGAATATAAAAAGATCAGACAACAAGGAAATAAAAAGTTTCTGGCAGAAATATAATTGAAGTACCTAGTTCCTGGTTCTTGAGTTGATAGTGACTGCTCCTCCAAAGCTACCTTACACCTCCTCTGTATGTTTTTAGTTTATACCTATTTATACACACCTCCTTCATTATAATATAAAGTCCTTTAGGTTAGGGTCAGTTTTTGCTTTTGCTTTGTATCCCCAGTGTTTAATGCTTGACACTTAGAAAATGTTTGATAAATGCTTGTTAATTAATTAATGCTTCCAAGTAGGTCCCTCATCCCCATAAAAAAGTGACTGCCTTTAGGAAAATGTCACTTTCAACAACCTTCGTCTGCATTCCCTCCTCTCTCACCCTTCACACCAGAAGAAATCGATGAGAAAAACAATTCTTTTACAGGACAGTATAACTGGGCTCATGAGTTACCATTTCGCCCACTATAGAAATCTGTTTTTTTGGAAGTTATGCATAGATTTCTCTTGATAACTCCCTTTCTCATTCTTCACAGTCTGCTCCAAACCTTTTCTCTCCTCAAGCTCTTGACCCCAGTTGCTGGCCATATCCCCACCTACAGCAGAAGTCCTGGCCTCCTACTTCACAGAGATGACATGTCCATCAATTCTCCTCCCCACATTCCTCAAAACTTCTTCACTTCATCACTCCACTGTCTCTTCCTCCTTCTTGCCTCTGAGGAGGAAATATTTCTGTTTCTCTTTTGAGCCTATGCCTTCCTTCCTCCTCTCAATTCTTTCAGCCACCATCCTCTCTCCTAGATGTTCAATTTCTCCTCCACTGACTCCCACATGCTGGTTTTTCCTCCTTTTTAAGAAAGCTTTTCCCCAACCCTTTTGCCTCCATTCAGCTATCATCTCATATCCTTTCCATTCCCCCAGTCAATTAAAAAAAAGTTAGTCTAAGCATGATACCTCCACTTCTCCCCAACCCCTTCATCGGTCATTAGAATCAGTCCTCCATCTCCACCATTCTACTGAAAACGTTCTCTCAAAGGTCACCAGTGCCTCCCCAAATTTGACATCGTTAACCACTCCCTCCTTCAGCTTCTAAGACACCACATTCTCCTGGTTCTGCTATCTCTCACCATTCTTCCTCTGTCTGCTTTGCTAGCTCTTCTCTCTGAAACCTCTTACAGCCCATGTTCCCCTAATCTCTGTCCTTATACTTGGATCTGGTCTTCCTATTCCACTTTTCAGAATCTATCAGAGGTTCCCTACTCTTAGATCTACATACAAAGCCCTCCATAAGCTAATCCTACCTATCTTTCAGCATTCTCTATACTGCTCCCCTCCACCCTTACATGAACTCTACATTTTAGCCAAATTCAACTACTTACTGTCCCCATGTGCCTGAACGACTTTTGTACCTCTATGCCTTCGGTTGTGCTGTTCCCTATACCAGGAATGATCTGCTCCTATTCCAACTTATTAAACCATTATTCATCAGTTAAATCTCAACTCCATTGCCACCTTCCCCATTCTGAAGCCTTCTCCTTCCTAACCTCTCCTTCCTTCCTAGGCCTCACTCAGCACTTTGTTTGCAAGTCTTCTATGCACTTTTCAGTTACTACTTTCCACTGGCTGGATCCTGTGTCATCTAAATTTTGCATCTCACCCAATACTGTTACCAGCCAAGTCAGATCTGAGCTATTTTTGCTAAATTTGTCACACTTTTTACTTTAATTTGTATTTGTCACTTAATCTACTATCCAAAGTTGACACTACTCCCATTTTTTTCTTATCCCAGGAGCGCTGTACTTTCCAGAACATATCACAGATCCTAGATCTGGAAAGGATCTCAAGAGTTCATCATCTGATCCACCTCAAATCGCCTTACCTTCAGTTAAGTAAAGCATTATTAACCCCATTTTACAGATGAGAAAATGAGGCCCATAGTCCTTTGGTATTAACAAACTTATTATGTATAAAGTGCCACGTTAGGGACTAGGGATGATACAAAATTCAGATGTCACAGTCTCTTTCCTCAGGAAGTTTATGTTCTTGTTGGTGGATAAAATATAAACACACAAGAATACATTATAGGTGCGTTATAGAAGTATAAAATAAAGTGCTTCACAAAGTTAGATGGGGGGGGGGGACCTTGTTATAAAAAGACAGATTATAAAAGGTTTCCTGGATCAGGTGGTAACATTTAAGTTGGACTTTAAATGATGGACAAGAGTTCAACAGTCAAATAGGAAAGGGAAGACACTCCAGACACAAAGGGAAAAAAAAGACTCATCCAAGGATAAACAACTACTAAAGGAGAATTTGAACCCAAGTCTCTTGCCTCCTGAATAAACGAAATGAAACTCACTATATGCTATAAAATTAGGTTTTAGTCACTTGCCACCAAAAGTCATTCTGACCTACCCACTTTGCCTTTTGCTAAATTTATCTTAATCAAAACTTACATATGTATTTTATCAAAATAAAAGGGTTGTTTGATGACTTTTGATAACTTTGCATATAAGTCTCTGGCCTTCCAAAGCAAATGCATTTCCTCTCATCCTCAGGAGCCTCTATGCATTTCTATTGTCTTTACACTTACGTGTTTTAAAAAGCACTTCTGAAAGTGGTTAAAAAGAAACTGCCATAATCATCGACATAGAGAAGAATAAAGTTGACCATTTCTTGCTACATCTGGACTGAGAAAAATGCATATTCTTTCCAAAACTGTTTTCAAATTACTTTCTATTTAACAATTAATTTAACTACAGTTCTAGAAAATAATACCATCACCCAAGACAGCAAGACAAGAAAACAAGATAGTGAACGCTGTGTTTCATGAAGAATCACAGGTAAAGTCTTGAACGGTTCAGTTAGTTATCATGGCTCACACTCAATAACTGTTTCCACCTTAAGCACTCACACAGAAAATCTCATCAATCTATACTCTAATAACCCACAATTTGTTGTAATTTGGACAGAGGTTACACTGAAGTTGATTTTGCTATGCGTAAGTATATTAAGATTTCAAAGGATCACAAATAATCCATTTATAACAAACTTTCACTTATATTAGACATGAGTCTTATAAAAGTGAATGTTGAAAACTATCTTTACATGTAATTGGAAAAAATAAAATACTATTATGGGAGGGGGGAAGTACCATGTGCATAGAAATGACTAAATATCATTATACTATCTATTCATTACAGCAGGTCCCCAAGATGTACTATTTGCAAACATTCTGTCACTCTAATCACTTGAAAGTAAAAAAAAAAATCTGTAATTTTAACAAACTTAAAATACAATCTTTCAGACTTACCTTTCCCATAGTTATATTACATTTCCAAGGTTATGGCAGAATCCTCTTGCCTTACTGGTTTCCCTATCCATAAAAATACTAAGACACCCAGGTATTTATAGGAAAAAAAAACCAACAACTACCACCACCACGACAACAACAACAAAAATCAGATGAGTAAATCAGTTTTTGTTTGTGTGGGAAGCTACTGGGGATTGTATCCCAGCTCCTACTTAGATTTAACAATTTAGTACAATCTTATTTGGGAAGAATATTGTTGGGGAGGGAAATGGGAACTCAAGAAGGAATGAAGAAATCATTGCTCTCATGCTGAGAGCTGGCAATGTGTCACTGCTGCCTACACACTGGTACAGTAACCTATTCTCTTACGAGCAAAAAGGAGGCAATGTCCCACCATCTCCCAGAATGTTCAAAACCTTGGGAAATTGTGTAGGTATGATGACAGAGAAGAATAGACTCCATTACCTATGCTCCCCAGACATGTGTTAGAGTCTAGGAGAGTTGGCAAATCTACATAATCCATGCTTTGTTTCACTTCTGTCATTCTAGCATGGGACCAGGAAATGACCAAGCCACCAAAGGATTGTCATTTCATGCTCATCATAGCTTAAGACAAGCAGACCCTGAGCCATTTGTATTCAAGTCCAAAATACTGGGTCACCACAAGTACCAGTTCCACTGAATGATTTTAGCAATCCAGGTTCCTTTACTTTTCTGTGCCCTTTTTTCTCTCTCAGAAATATGGGATATGTCTGTCCTCTGCTACATATGGACACCATAAAGACAATTTAGACACAGGTTAAAGTATTTTGGGCTGTTTAGAGGCAAGGCCCTAAGAAAAGCTCAAGGTGATTTCATCTTTTAATTTGAAAGCTATTTCTTATAATTTATCTATGATGATGTAGACTTGTGTTAGAATTGGTCTTACATATCCAAACACTACAAGAAGTGAGCTAAGATGGTGGGAGGGAGATGTAATGTCCTATACCAGAGTCCTGGAATTCAGGTTTTTTGCTCATCTGTCTCTTGCAAATCAATAGGATTTATTGAACTCAAAAGGACATGAAAATAGACTCAGAGTTAGGTTAAAATTACTGCCTGCCCAGGAATTGGGTTTCTGAATCACAAGTTTCCTACTTTCCGCTAATTCTATTCAAGTCTAATAGTAGGACTGAAAGAATATCTTGCCAAAAGAGACAGAATGCTTTCTCACACTGTCAAGGCTCAATTTAGGAAGAGGTGTGCTGTAGAGAATTTGAAGAGAAAGCTAACATAAACCTCTCCTAGAAGTTCATTCACCAGACTGCACCACTCTGGGAGAAGAGAATGCAAAAGTCACATTGAAGTTATATTTATAGACGGAGTAAAAACTTCTAGCCCTGCTAATGGAAATGAATCATTAAAATGTTCCACTGATTTACAATATTTAAATGACTGTCAAAGAAATTTTAAAAATACATACATCCATATATGAACTTCTGAAATGAGAGGCTAAATGACTTGCCCAAATGAATCATAGGTTGAGTTTTGATTACCCAATGTTACGTCCTCTAGAACAACCTTCTAAATTAATACATTCTCACGGCCCAATTTTAATAAGCTCCATTTCTCTTTTCTATTTTCTTTTGCTTAGGGTGTGTTTGTGTGTGTGATTATTTAAGAAGCGTGGGGGCACTAGGAGTCAAGAGACCCTGGGCCTTGAATGATCAGATTATGGGATCCTGAGCAAATCATATCTCCAAAATTCAGTTTCCTCATTTGAGTTTAAAGTACATGATCTATCATTCCTTCCAGGTCTAGTATTACACAATTCAAAATTTGTGGATGAACTTCTGTGGCTCTGATATACATAAACACGAAAACATTAGATTCTCTCGTCTACAATGAGAAACTTGTCTACAATGCTGAAATCAAAATAACATCACATAACGATTCAGTGCCTTAATTGTATATTAAGATTTGACCTAAACACCAAACTCTACTGACCAGGAGAGGTGAGCTCACCCACTCCCATTGTGTTCTGACAAAGTTAGGTACATACTATATTGTGCTCTGCCCAGCGAACCAAGTGTATATAATTGATTGATTATCTTTAGGCCTTCCTGAACTTAGCCAGCTTCTCAGGAAATTTATCTTCTTCCCTTGGAAGTCATAAAGAAGGTCCTATTCAATTTAATAAACATTGATAAAGTGCCTACTATGTGCCAGGCACTGTATTGAGTGCTGGGGATATAAGGAGGCAAGAGACAGTCCTTCCTCTTAAGGAGCTTACATGATATTTATCTTTTATTACAGCCTAAATTTTCAAGGCAGCATATCACCTAAAGCCTCATGACCCCTGAGCATGTTTGACATCTTCATTTCAGATATTTACTTCACTCGATCCCATCTGCAAATGCAAATGGGCACTTGGATCTGGCTGGCATCCACTTCTTTCTATTCTTACCCTTGTTCATCACACGCTTCAGATCACAAGAGTGGTCTTACCAAGGTTTATTTATAAGGGATAAGAGATCATGCATATTCAGAAGCATTATACCAGTGTAAGATAATTAGAAGTTGAAAAAAAATACCTTAGCCCCAGATAAGGTGACACTGAAAACTTCCCAATGTATTCTATTTCTTCTGGCCTAACTTGGTCTATGACTCTCACCAAGTCAGGACCCTGAAAATGACAATCTGACTCCCTCATGAACCCAGGGAACACAGTGTCTTCCAGCCTCCAAATTTGGGGTTGACCCAGCTGGTCAGAATCGGTGGTCAGAATTGGATTTATTGGTTCATTATAAAATCCCAGTTTACCTCTCAGTCAATTAGGAAGCTGCCTAATTTCACTGCTGGGTTTTTGTTTGTCTATCCATATTACTATGTAATTACTAGCTGGCTAGCCTCTCAGAGCACAGGAGAAAATAGATTTTTAAAAATCAGACACTATTAAAGTGTATCCCTTGACAACATGACCTCAAAAAAATAAAAAGACAGTAATTTGGAATGAGAGGACCCACATTTAGGTCCAGGCTCTACCACTTTCTACATAACTTGAGTCAAGTCACTTCACTCCAAATTGTGGGATTTTTAGGTCATGGAATAAACTTTATGTGATAGCTTCCACTTTGAGTGGGTGCAGGGTTAGCTATCCCACAGTAATATGGGTGGACTGACAAAAATCCAGCAATTCCATCAGCTGGCCTTGTCATACATTAATCTCTTCCATCCATTCAAACGTCCAGTCAATTTGGTCTTCTCTCTGTTTCTCCATGTGTGATTCCTAAAAAAGGTCTCTCTTTGAGGGTAGGAATTACGTGCTTTTTGTTGTCTTTTTATCCCCAGCACTTAACAAGTACCTGGCATGTAGTAGGAGCTTAACAAATGTTTATTGATTGATCGATTTGTACACGGTAAGTGCTTAGAAAATCCTTGCTGATTGACTATCACATTTTCCCCACCCTTAAAACCCTGATGACCTCTAAGGTCCCTTTCAAATCCAAATCCTATGATCTTCTTGTCATACCTAGATCACAGAATTAGAATGCTAGAAGAATCTTAAGAATTAACAAGTTTATTCATCTGTGTTTAGGGACCTCCCCTGGATACCTACTGTCAATATTTGAAAAACTTCTTGTCAGAAAACTCTACCTTATTAAAAATAATTTTAATCCATCCTTCTGTAATTTGATGATTTCAGATTAACAAAGTGTAAAGATCATTATATTGAGGGACCATTTCAGGGTTCTTTCCCATAGGCTGAACAAAACTAATCTTCCTGACATTTGCTAAAAGAAACCCTTTGGAAGTTTTCCTTTGGATTCTCTGCAAGATTCTTCCTGAAAGAAAACTACTCCCAAATTTCAGAACTCAGAATTGACCCTGGTGCTCTAACAAAACAAGAAACAAGGTTGATACCAACTTGCCGAATTTGGGAAGCCACACTCGTGAAACCCTACAAAAACTAAAAGACAAGCACTGCAACTCTTTAATCGCTTCTGTGAATGTTTTCAGGCCTTTGTGCTGCATATACATATACACTCACACACTTAGTTTTCACAGCAGGCATAAGAGATTTTAGATTTGATGAGGGCTTCCCAACAAGTAATCTCAACTTCATTCCCAAAAGGTCATTCTCCATTACTCACTGCCAACTCCATCCTCTCAGCTAAGAAACTGGATCAAACTTGAAGGAGACAACTAAATAGATGTCTAGATGGAAACACAGACAACACAGAACCTTTTCATTTTGCCTCTAAGAGTTTTGATCATACCCGAGCTCTTCAGGAGAAAATTACTTCATAAGCCAAAAGGATGCAAGGCAGAAAAAGCAGTGCTGTTTTCAACATTAACAAGGTCCTCTCTGTGCATATTACACAAAGTTCACGGAATTGCCACAAGAAATCTCATTACTCCCAGCATCTCGAGAACTCAAATTTTAAAAATTCAATCATTCAACAAATGTACTAAAGTGACTAATATCTCCTAGGAACAGGTATACAGTCTTCTAATAAGATATTTGTTATTTGGTAGGGCCACTGCTCAATTTAATTCCATAAGATCAAGGCAAATTCACGTCACAATTTTTGGTGTCTTCTGCAGAAATATAAAATTTCTCAGCTTTGTCTTGCAGCCATTTTGGTAGGCACAGCTATGCTGTGCAGAAAATAAATCAGAAGAATGTATAAATAATCTCTCTCGTGAACCAAGTTTTCTATTTTTTCTTGGTTTTCTAAGCTAACACAAATATCATCTAGAATTAAAAGAATCCATTTTACTAAACCAACAAAGTACTTTTCTGGAAAGATAGCTGAAATATCTTTGACAGAAATATAAAAATGTATATCCGATGAAATTAGCCTGAAGATCATTTGATAAGCAGCAGTTTGGGCTTGTTTGTATTTTTAAATAAACTTGAGGAAGAAAACCAGAAGCAGAGAAAGAATATTGATCTTTATGCTATAATCAGCAGCTTGCAATAGAAGTATAATGGGAGAATAAAGTCAAGACACAGATAAAAAGGAAAGTTTGAGCCAAATTGTTCATGAGATGCCATGGTAATATGAAAGAGGTATCACCGATGTATAATTAGGGCTTCCAACAGTTCGCATCAATAAAACATTCCTAAAAATAGTCATCTACAAAATAAATACCAGAAAGCATCAAAATATTTTCAACGCTCAAATTCTTTTCAAAGATGAACATTTATGAATTTCGTAAATAAATGGTGAAAACAGGAAAAGTTCTAAGTGAATCCAAAATGTATTTAACTACTGGATACTCATAATGCACATCTAAATGCTTGAAGAATGGTGGGGTGATAAAACCTCTGGTTTCTGAGAAAGCTGATACATTACACATTAAGTAATCTGTAAATAAACCTCAAACACAACCTTTAGGATAAAGTCTCCATTTGATTTTTTTAATATCATATGCATGCAATGTTGATTAGCCACCTTTAATTTGAGGCTAATTTTTAAAAAATGAAACCGACTGGCAATCTTAAGTTAGAAACACATCACACAAGAAACTGAGTGACCAAGGGGAAATGTAACTTCCCAAGGTCACACCAGCAAACCACAGCAGAGCAGGGGATAAGCAGCCTCCTAGCGCTGATGACCAGATCCCTGCAGTAACCCTAGAGCACACACCACGAAAGCTGCTGTACTGGAGTCAAGGTGACTCACCTTTTCATAGTCTTTTCAAAAACGTGGCATCCCTGGAGTGTTTCATTTGCCACATAATTATAATAAAAATGAATACGGTTTGACAGTTCACCAAAGTGAAAACCCTCTAAACATTAATTTTCCCTGGCAATAACAAATATCAACACACTCCATACTCAAATTCCAAAAGAGAAGAGGTACTAATAGAAACTCTAATCAATACAAGAACTGTCCATCAGATTTCTCCTCCTGCAATTCTGTCCAGATCTGAAAACCTTTTTTCAAGCCTTAAGGGAAGCAAAGAAGCTTTCCTGAACTGAGAACAAACTTTAAAGAAAATTAGCTTCTCTGGTTCTCCCTCATGACCCGGGCTGAGTGATCTAAATGAAAGACACCTCCCCCACAGTCCACCCTCAGCATCCCGGATGACTATGACCCAAATCAGAAGAGGTCCCTGTCCACAACTGTTTTCTGAATGGCACGGGAGGCCACATCTTCCGAAGATGCTTTTCCAAACCCAAGAGAAGAAAACAGAACCTCTTCCAGTTCTGGGGCTCACAGTCCCCAAAACATTCAATTTCCTCCTCTCCTGAGCCTTTCAGCTCTTTCCCTTTCCACACACAAAACTAACTCTAGTGTGAAACAAATATACTTCCCGAATTAGAGACGTTCTCCCCTGAAACCATAAGAGACAAGAATTGGACTGGGGAGAGGAGGAGGGGGGTACATTGCGAGTCGCAAAAGGAAAAGAGAAAGAGAAGTTCCAAAAGCAAATCGAGAAAGAACCAACTAGCTCTAGCCAGGCGGGCGTGTGTTTGTGTTGTCTGCTTGGGGGGCGGGAAGGACCGACAGCCACCTTCCTACACGTGGAGGCGGCCGCGAGGTTTCCACTTCTGAGCCCGCCCCCGCCCGGTTTGGAGAGCCCGGACTGCCTGGGCCAGGTGCACAGCTCCCTCTTTCTCCCCTTCTCTCTCCCTCCTCTTCCTCCTCCTCCTCCTCCTTTTTCTCTTTCTTCTCCTCCTTTTTCTCCTCCTCCTCCTCCTCTTCCTCCTTCCCGCTTCTTCCTACCTGTCTAAGGATGAAACTGGTCGAAGTGGTACTGCCATCGGATCGTTTCAACCTGCTCCTCCGGGTCGTGGTGCCTCTGGCCACCTGAACTCGACAAGAGAAAAGAAGGTAAGGGCTTGGGGAAGGAAACGGACCTGCGGCTAAAGCAGGAGGGTCACTGGCCAAGGAGTAAGAGTGGTGACCAACCAATCCGCCCGAGCCCCAGGCAGCTCCGGGTCCAAACCCCTGAGCCCAAATAGCCCCCAAGACACACACGCACACACATACACACACACACACGAAAAAAGGAGCCACAAACACCCACCACATCCATCAACAAAGATTTGAAGGAGCTGGTTCAGGAGCTCCCAGCATCGGACAGGGGGGAGGCCAGCTGGCTCCTCTAGCTGGAGCGAGAGACTGAGAGAAGGAAAAGGAGGAGGAGGAAGGGAGGGAAGAACGAGAGGGAGGAGAAAGAGAAAAGGGGGAGGAGGCAAAGGAGGAGACAGGGAGCGGAGGCTGCTGCTTCTTCTTCTTCTTCTTCTTCGCAGGACTGGGGGTACTGCGTGCCAAGAGGCAGATGGAGGTGTTCCGAAAGCTTGCGAAGGAGGAGGTACCTGCGAGCCGGGAGAGTGCCGCCCGTCTGCAATCCCGTTCTTGGTGTAGGAGGAGGAGGACGCCGATGAGATCTGGGACATGGTTTTAAAGCTGCATGGCCTGCCTGCCCCTGCTCACTCCTCACTCAGGCCAGAGGGCTCGGCAGGGCAAGGACCGAAGGGGAGGGCAGTGACTACCCTCACCCTCTGGACTCCTGGGCGCAGCGTCGGCGGCAGCCAGAGCAGCCACTGCCGCCAGCCTGCCAGCCCACCCTCCCGCCTGCCCGCAGGGCGGATGGATGGCTGTGGCTCCCGCCTCCGGTGGTACTTTTGCACGAGCAGCACCTTAAAGCTACAGAATCACTTTCTCCCGCCGAGCCTGTTGGGCTCTGGTGAGAGGGGCACGAACTCAAGGTGCAGTGTGTTGGGAAGAGGGAGAGGGGAAAGGGGTTTCATCATGGATTTTGCTGCTTGATCCTACAGAAGAAAAAAAAGGGTTCAGACCTCCCTCTCCCCACGCACGGCCGAGCTTTCCAGAAGGTGGAGGGGGGGCGGGAAGAGGGAGATAAAAATACTGCACAATTTTACATGCGAGACAAAGGAGACATAGTTCATGAATCAGGGACTTAAGAGATAGAGACTGGTGCAGTGTAGCACACAGCTGAGAGAGCAAAGGTGTGTGTGCGTGTGTGTGGTCTGCTTACAGAAAGTATGAAAGGGCAAGGGAAAAAGGTTGCACCGATTTCACTCATCAGCTTTTTCCGCTGATGCATGGGTTTTTGTGTATTTTTTTTTTGTCTGACTGATTTGTTTTGTTTTTGCAAGCCTCACTTGTTAGCCAAAAGTCACTCAGCATAGTAAGCAACAATGGAACAAGCTGCCAGCCCAAGCCTGTGTGGGCAAGCCAAGCCCGCATGAAACCATGTTGTCCTAGGAGTTTTGAAGGTCATGTTCAACCAGCTAAAGCAACCCTTGGCCACATGGCTTTGTGTACTATATGCAAGGATGGCCATTTTCTAATGTGTGGAATTATCCAAAATGCATATGCTACCTTTAAGTGTCTGATTCTTGAATTAGTCCCCAGAGCACAAAGAATTGTGCTTTACTTAAAATTAAAATCGTTGGAGGTGGGGACATGCTTAGCAACTGTGGGAAGCAAGGAGATAAACTAGAGATGCTAAGAAGAGAGAAAAAGAAAAAACACAAAGCAGACGTTTTTTAAGTGCTCTGTTTTCTCGTAGACTTGCAAATCTATAAATATTACATAGGAAATCCATTAAAGCAGACACAGTAGCTCACATCACTAACCCACTCCATCTTTGTTCCCACTGTTCACCTTGCCATCTGAGATTCCTTGATGGAATTAGTTTCATTTTTTAACAATTATGTAGCTATGTTGATGGATCAAATTACACATATCATCTATCCATTCCTACATCCTCCTACTACCCTAGTCTACCTGAACAGTCAGAGCCACTGGGTATCAGAGGTGGGAGGGAGCCTTGTTGTGCTGTCCTTTCAGTCATCACCAATTCAGGACCACATTTAGGGTTTTCATGGCAGATATTGGAGTGCTTTGCCATTTCCTTCTCCAGCTCATTCTACAGATGAAGAAACTGAGGCAGAGTTAAATGACTTGCCCAGGGTCAAACAGCCAGTAAGTCTCTGAGGTCACATTTGAGTTCAGGAAGATGAGTCTTTCTGACTTCAGGCCTGGTATGCCATCCACCTAGATACCTAGCTACCCCTAGGCAGTGAAGGGGCTGGGAAAGAGGGGAAGCTTACAGATGATGTTACAGATGAGATTAAGGCCTACAGAAGTCTAGTGATTTCTCCAAGGACACAGCTAGTTAGTGGAAGGGCCAGAACAAGAAACTAGGGCTCCAGGCTCCTTAAAAAAAAAAGTCTATTTTCTCTTTGCATTACAGTGGAATCACTTACTATACTATAATTCAGTGACCCCCAATTTCATCAACACAGTGTGACAGAGACT
>CM053622.1:651805422-651827385 GCA_028646595.1 Phalanger gymnotis | reverse complement strand
TTAGTCTGGCATGATTGTTCTCAGTGAACCACTGCTGGTATCATTGATGAGCCAAAGCATAGTAATTCCCTCTTCCAATTCTCAGTACAGTGGAAGGAGTGCAAGAGTTAAATGAGCTTACTCATCCATATTTCCTATAGTGTGTATATGAATATTTGCAATGGTTCTTTGTTAAACGGTCAGAAGACAACTTCTGAATGACCCTTAGCATCTAAGATGGCCTCAAGAAAAATCATTTGGTTTGGAGCCAGTAGCCCCTTGGCCCCTAGGGGGTGGGTTTTGATGACTGAGGGTACCCGCATCCAGATGAATGAGTTGGCTCAGGCTCTTAGAGGAAAGGACTCTTGGAAAAAGCTGTCCCTTTATGGTCGTACATAAAGGTGAGCTGACAGACCTCATCAGGCTTTTTTAGCTTCTTTTTGCCTTTTTCTTTTTTCTTCTAGAGAGAAAAAGAGTATAGCAGGAGACATTCATGCCTTGGGGCAGAAGCATACAGCTGCATGTGCTCACCCATACCACCCGAGAGAAGCATTCCTAAACACCTTTTGCTCCTTTTTCTCCCCTTTTCTCAGCAGAAGCCAGAGTCTAGAAATCTGAAAATAGGCTTTCCTAGCCCAAGAGACAACAGCCATCAGAGAAATGGTAGAGCGTTTTTGGAAGACATATGCTCACCCACATGGCCTAAGGCAGGAAATCATGAGCATTGTCATCTCTGAACTCTGGCCTCCTTAGTAAGAGATTGAGGGTTTTCCAGGCAGCTTGATCCCAGAACCTAGCCTTCTAGAAGAGATATTTCTCAGGTAGCACCAGCCTCAGAGATTGCTTCACAAGGGTAATCAACCCCAAGTTTGAGAGTTGTCTTTCTCCTGAAATCCAAACTATCCACTTTACCACATGCCTGCTAGACATTTCAAACTGGATTCCTAGAGACTAGCAGGTCTAAACAGAACTCATTATTTTTCCCACCAAACTTATCTCTTTACCAAACTTCCCTATTTCAGTTGAGGACAATCCTATCCTTCTAGTCTCCCAGGTTTATAACTGATGTTATCTTCAGCTCAACCCTCCCTTGCAGTATATACATCCAATCACCCGTTGAATCATATTATTTCTCCCTTCAAAACCTCAGTCGGTTAACAGGCTTTTATTAAGCACAGTGTTTAATACAAGGGATACAAAGGTAGGCAAAACCAGTCCCTACTCTCAAGGTAGGAGGAGAAGCAGAAGAGATCATTGTCATAAAAACTTAGAGAAGAGAGAGTATCCAGTATAAGAGCACGATTAAACTGTGGAAGAAGGGCCGGGTAGATCTCAAGTGGGATATTGGTGGGAGGGGGTAGTCTTGAGTGGGATGTGAGTGGGAGAGGGGACAATGGGGAGGTTTGGGAAATACGGCTTGTACAACGATAGCCAGGAGTTCAGAATTGGTGGGACGGAGGAGAATATAGCAGAATGTGAGTTTGCTAACTGTTGAGGAATGATTTCAAGCCAATTATTCATGGCTGGAGAAAAGTCAATGGAGGGAAATAGGTTATTAGATTGTTCAGGTCCTTCCCTCTCTGTCCAACCTTGTTATGGCCAGTGATACTGAGTCCTATGAGGCCCAGCAGGCCAAGGTAGGTGAAGGTATAACTGGGAGGAGTCAGACAAAAGGTTCAGGAGCTGTAGGTCAGCTAATAAATCTGACCTGGAGTAGCCTCCAGATCACTCGAAAAGCTGTGAGACAGACAGAGACAGAGGCCAGACATGTCCTGTAGCCTGATTCTAGGCTGCTGCGCATTTTAATCTCATCTTGAATTTTTAATCTATTTCTTCCTCCTGGACGAGTGATCTGGAACATACCTCTGCTACGATGTGGCTTCTGTATCTCCTTTCACTGATCTCGATTCAATTATTTTCCCGCTATGCTTCCCCTCCCCTTCCATCCTGTGCTTCTGTTTTATATATTTTCTCACAAAAGTAAATCATATTTATATAATTTAATTTAAATTTATAATTTAATAATAATTTAAATTTATATTTTCTCACAGAAGTAAATCTTGCTGATATTCAATACTACCCTACTACCACTTTCATTTGTTAATTTTAAATAAGGGTTACCAATACTTTTAAATGAAGATACGTAAATCACCTGAACATACACATTTTGTACTGCCTATGGATCCTTAAATATGCCTTAATACAACTTGGCTAGGGCAGCTAGGTAGTACAGTGGATAGAGGGCCAGGCCTGGAACCAGGAAGAGTATTTAAATCCAGCCTCAGACACTTACTAGCTGTGTGATCCTGCAAATCGCTCAGCCTTGTTTGCCTCAGTTTCCTCATTTGTATAATGAGCTGGAGAAGGAAACGGTAAACCATTCTAGTACCTTTGACAAGAAACCCCGCCCCCCCCAAATGGTGTCATAAAGTGTTGGACACGGCTGACGATGACTAAACAGCAACAAAAACTACTTTTGCCTCTCCCAGGTGACCTTCAAAATGAAATTTGCCATTTTTATTTGTAGCTTTCTCAGTGCGATTTTCCCTTTCAACCCTTAATCTCTTAGATTCACTAAGTAAGCTAATGCTGCCTTTTTCTCTTCTCTTCCCAATAATGAATAAAATACTCTGTTGGGAATCTTTTATGTTTTATTATACATGATACATTGAAGGATCACTCCAATAACTAGTAACAACTAACATCTATATAGCACTTTCTATGTACTAGGCACTGTGCTAAGTGATTTACCAATATTATCTCATTTAATCCTCACAACAACCCTGGGGGGTAGATGCTATTATAATACCCATTGTACAGTTGAGGAAACTGAGGCAAACAGAGGTTAAGTGACCTGCCCAGAGTCACAGAATGGCTAGTAAGGGTTTGAATCTAGATTTGAACTCAGGCCTTCCTGACTCTAGTGCCTTATCCACAGTGTCACCTATTAGCTCCAATCAATATTCTGCACTTCTTACGATTTTCTACCTGAAAGCTAAGTGCACTGTCAATTTTGTACACTTAACACAAGGTATATGTGGCAACGTTATTTTCCAGACAGCCCTAATTTTGAAGCTGGAACTAAATTTTCACAAACTGGTTGAGTGAATAGACCCCTGGGCCTGAAGTCAGAAAGATCCAAATTCAAATTTTGCTCCAGACACTATTAACAAGATGTGTGATCCTGGATAAATCACAATCTGTGTCTGTCTCAGTTTCCTCGACTGTACGCTGGGGATAATAATAGCACCTACTTCACAGGGTTGTTGTGAAGATCAAATGGGAAAATATTTGTAAAGAGTACAGCACAATGCTTAGAACATAAAAGGTGCTTAATAAGTGCTTTTTGCCTTCCCTTTCTCTCTTTTTCCTTCTCTTCCTAAAGCAAACTGTTGAGCTTACACTGTGCTAAATGCTGAGGATCCAAAGATAAAACAGTCCATATTCTCAAGGAGCTCACACTCTAATAGGAATCCACCTAGTACTTTCAACACAAATTTGAGAAGAAAAATTACTATATGGGTAGATTTTTCTTTACGCCTAAACTATTTCACTGAAGTATGAGCAGTAAAAAACAGTGTGGAAGAACCAATAGAGTTAGAGTCAAGAAGACCTGGATTCAAATCCTGCCTCTGACCCTTACCAACTAGACAAACCATGAACAAATCGCTTAATCTCTGTGTGTCTCAGGCAACTCTCTAGGCCTTATCTGAGAAATCATAGATGGGTTGTGAACTGAACTGGAGGAAATTCCCCACCCCACCCCCCCACCTGCATGCCTGCATGCCTGCTCAGTTCTCCATATTTATGTTGGAACAAAAATACTTTCCTTTTCCCTAACATTTTCATGTTTTCCATCTAGGTTTCGCCATCCCAACTTGGGACCCTTTAGCTCTTCTCCCTGTCCATGTGACCCACCTTCTTTGCTTCCTCAAAGGAATTCTGTCTCTCTCTCTCATTCTATTGCTACCTTCCCAAATTCTGTACCTGTTAATTAAGTGGAAAGGAACCTCTACCCTACGCTAATCTATTTCTGGGCATGACCTTCCTGCTCATTCTTGGCAATTTTCTTGGAATTCACAGCAGTTCTTCCCCATTTTATTTCCAACTCTGTCATAGTCATGCTCACAGCACAAAACCTCAGATTTAGAAGGCTGTAGAACCATCCACTCCAACCTACACCTGAACATCGATACCTTCTACAATATCCAAGACAAACAGTCCTTTATTCAGCTTCTACTTGAAAATTCCCAGTGATGAGGAACTCACAATCTCCCCAGATAGTGGAATATTCTATCCAGCATCTTAACTTTTGGACAACTCTATTCTCTCTAAAACTACTGCCAATAAATAGGAATGCTTGAACCAAGGTGTCATCTTTTCTTTAACCACAGATATACTCCATTATACCCCACTGGCATAATTTATAAATTTTAAAAATGCATTTGGATCAATGGTAATAAATGTTTCTTAAATTGAACTTCACAATTTTGCATGTGATTAGGGGCTTAACAATACCAGATTGCAGACATGTATTTTCTAGGAATAAAATGCCTGCATGCATAAAATTCTTCACTTCTTCAAAAGGATATGTATCATTTTGTCATTACTTCTCTTCGAAAACTAAGTAAGCAGCGTGATGCTCTCATTTACTTCTTTGTCCCCCTTTTCAAAAAAAAAAATCATACACTTAATCACCAAAAAGAATGAGCTTTTCCATATGCATTGTGAAAGAGAGGCTTATATGTGAAAATGCAAATATATATAATGTAAAGTTGGCTCTTTTTTTAAAGTATATAATAAGTTCAACATATAACTTTCAAAATTGTCATAATCTGTGATTCCTTCGATATTCTTTCTGTTCTCTTTTTATTTTAGGCCCTCATCTCTAGTCACCTTCTCCTTCCCATAATTTAAAAAAAAAAAGAAAAAAGAAAAACATAACCCTTGTAGCAAATAAATCTAGTTAACCAAATCAAATTCCCACATCTTATACATATATTTCTTATGGGTAAATACTTGTTCTAAATAAGTACTAAAGATATCTGACTCATTTTAATGTTGATTCTTTTAAATGTTAGGGAATGTATTGAATAATAACCAACATTTATATAACACTTAAAATTTCCAAAAGTGCTTTATATACATGATTTCATTTGAGCCTCACAATAACTCTATGACATGGATTTTTTAAAAAACATTTGGGACCTGGAAATGTGATTTCTTTGCTCTTCCCTAATTCATCATTCCTCAGAGTTGCTGAAGAAGTTTAATGAGTTGAATAAGCTGCTATCTTCAGAGGCAGAACCTGAACTCAGGTCTTCCTGCCTTTATATGCAGTATGTTATCCATTACCTCATGCAACCTAAGAGTCTTTAAGCATAGATGTCTGCCGCTTTATTTAAAACAGCTTTCTGGCCTTCGTATGTAATTCATTGTCCACTTAAAACATTCACATTTTCCTTCTTAGGTAACAGAGGATAAATCAGAATTGCTGATTTATCACTGCTGTGCCGAATGTTTCCTTTTGTTTCTTTGCTGGTTTAACCATTCTTTATGGCATGTTTTGCTCTTACAGTAACCCTGTGAAAATATTCCAGATGGAAAAAATTTTAAACACATTTTTAACCTCATTGATGAAAGAGTGGGGAGACAGGAGTTGAGCACCTTTAAGAACAAAGCACTGTGATCCATAGGTCCTTCTTTAAGTAAAATATTTAAGCTCCCTCCTCCGCTATTGTAGAAATGAATCCAAGAATCAAAGGATCTCATTGGCTTTCTCTTTTTGTTGTTGTTGTTGAAAAATATGGAATGCTTCACGAATTTGTGTGTCATCCTTGTGCAGGGGCCTTGCTGATCTTCTCTGTACCGTTCCAATTTTAGTATATGTGCTGCCGAAATGAGCATTCATTGGCTTTTTTTAACCCAGAATTTTCCAGATTCCGCTAAGTACTTAAAGCAAATCTCAGGTGGAAAGTGTAGGCAATTTTAAGGTCCTTAGGCAAGGGAGTACAAGAGAGCAGCCCGTGAAGTGGAGAGAACACCAGTCTACAGGTCCAGGAGACCTAATTCATGGTTGTCCTGGAGTCAGCTCATACCAGCTTGTGAGAGCTGATTGTTAAATTTTCAATGTGAGCATTTACACCTTGGAAATTGGCAAATAGTACAAATCAGGGCTTGATTTATGGCTTTGTGGATTGTCTAGACTTAATAAAATGTTAATAATGCAGATTAAACTTAGAAGTATGTCATGGGTAATATTTTTTTTTCCTGGAGAGCCATTTATTGAGCATTTACCAGCACATGGCTGCTTGGATTAGAGGACTAGCTTTTCACCAACATCCTGTGTTACCTTAGCTAAGTCACTTCATCTCTCTAGGTCTCAGTTTTCTTATCTGTAAAATAAGATAAAGAGTGTAGATATTATGTTTGTCACTCTTCATTTAAAAGACATTGATGCTGTTGCTACAGGTAATACAGGAAGTTTTCCTATGTGTAAAAATTTTGGAAGATACAAGGAAGAAAGACAGCTGGGTAAAAACGTCATTGCCCAGGATCCCTCTGTATCCTAATTCCTCTTGCTATCACCCAGGTTCCTCTTGGCTTGGTTTTGCAGGGGTAGGGAACCTGCGACCTTGAGAAAAGAATTTGTTCTGTAAAATTTGGATTCGGTAAAAAGACCGAACTTAAGGATCTAGAAGGCCACATGTGGCCTCCAGGCCACAGGTTCCACACCTGCTTAAATTAAATTAAAGCTAAAGCAATTACACCTAATATTTCGTGCAAATTGACTCATTTGACCCACCTAGAATGTAAGCTCTGGGAAAATCTCCAATTATGGTTTGTGCCCTATTCCACATTTAGTTTCTTATCTTGACTTGTTCAAGACCTAAAAGGAAAATATACGCACATGCACTATAGTTTAGATTTCATTTACTATTGGAAATCTGAGAGCAAAATATAACTTTAGGCTTCCTTTATCATTCGTTAGGGTGTTAGGTGGATAGAGTAGACAGAGTACTGGGCCTACAGTCAGGAAGACTTATCTTTCTGAATTTAAATCTGGCTTCAGACATTTACTAGCTGTCTGACCCTGGGCAAGTCATTTAATCCTGTTTGCCTCAGTTTCCTCACCTGTAAAATGATCTGGAGAAGGAAATGGCAAGCTACTCCAGTATCTTTGCCAAGATAATCCCTAATGGGGTCAAAAAGAATCAAATACAATTAAAAATGACTCAACAACAACAAGTACGCCAAGTACAATGCTAGGCCCTGGAGATACAAAGAAAGTCAAATGACAAACTATGTATAAATATGACATATACAGTATCAATTGGAGAAAATCAATAGAGAGAAGGTACTAGCATTAAAAGAAATCAGAAAAGCCTTCTTTTATAAGATCAGATTTTATCTAGGACTTGAAGGAAGCCAGGAGGCAGTGATGAGGATGAAGAGAATTCCAGGCAGGAGGGGCAGCCAGTGAAAATGCCCAGAGTTGAGAGATGGAGTATCACGTGTGAAAACTGCCACGAAGGACAAGTTACTGTCTCACAGACTGCATACAGAGCAGTAGAGTATAAGACCAGAAAGGTAGGAAGGGTCTAGGTGGTGAAGGGCTTTAAAAACTTAATGGTGGATTTTATGTTTGTTCCTGGCGGTGATAATGATCCACTGGTGCTGACTGAATAGGAGGGTGACATGGTGATACCTGTGATTTAGGAAGATCAGCTTGACAGCTGAGTCGTGGATGGATGGATTGTAGTAGAGTGAGCATTGAGGCAGGGAGACAAGTTAGCGGGCTTATTTCAATAGTCCAGGCAGGAAGTGGGGGCAGGGTCTTCACCAGGCTGATGGTGTCAGAGGAGAAAAGAAGGCATCCTCAAAACGCTTATTTTGTAATGAAGGCAGAAACGACAGGACTTGGCAACACATTGGATGTGGGTGGTAAGAGAGAGGGAGGAGTCGAGAATGACTCCTAGGTTACGAGCCTGTGTGATTCAGAGGATGGCAGTGCCCCCATCAATAATAGGGAAGTTGAGAAGAGAGGAAAGTTTACAGGGTTTGGATATGTTGAGTGTAAGGTATCTACGTTACATTCAGATTATGATGTCCAATAGGTGATTGAAGATGTGAGATTGGAGGGCAAGAGAGGTTGGGGCTGAATCATCAGATCTGAGAATCATCAGCACAGCTAATTAAATCCGTGGGAGATGACGAGTTCACCAAGCCAAACAGAATAGAGGGAGAATAGAAGAGGACTCAGGACAGAGCCCTGAGGGACACACAAGGTTAGTGGATGTGACCGGGATGAAGATCTAGGAAAAAGAGAATGAGAAGGAGCAGATAAGTAGTAACCATTACCTACAGTGGTAGACAAAATGCTAGTCTAGGAACTGGGAAGATCTGTGTTCAAATCCTGCATTGGATTTGAATGGGTGTGGCTCATTGCCTCCTGTTGTCTCTCTTGAAATGAAATCAGGCATAATCAAATGCAAAATTCCTGTTATGTTCAAATTTTGCCTTACTTACTATATCAATTGCATTGGAACAAAGCCATGTTTTCAAAACTAGTATTATACTAGAACTGATTATACTATCATCCTTCTGGAATGAACTAGTGACAATAGCCATGCTATACTCTTCATCCTTGTGACTCCCTGGATCAGAACTCCCTTCCTTGCCTTTCCATCCCATGTATTAACCCCATACTCCCCAACAGGACATTACTTTTCTTAAGGCAGAGAATGGCTCCTTTTTGTATTTGCCCAGTGACTAGCATAGTTTTCATTCATTCATTCTTGACTCAAAGGCCACCCATCTATTCATTATGCCATGTTGCCTCTTTTCTCCTAGTAAACATTTAATAAATGTTTGTGGAATTCAATTGAATTGTTGAATACAAAAACTTACTACTTGAATATTTTAAAACATATTTAATTTTGTTGGTGTGAGCATTCCCTCTACCAATGCAGAATGATATCCTCTGTACTTTTTGGTAACCAGTGTCAAAAGCTGAAGGAGCTACACACACACAAAAACGGTCGCTTGGAAGCCAACTTGTGAACTTAGCTAGGCTGGTCTCTGGAAGACCCACCAAGTCAATCACTATAGCCATGGGACTCAATGCTTTCACAACTTGGAACCTGTTAGAACTTGTGTTCTGATGGTATAGCATTAGAGAAGCCAGGGTATACCTCTACACACCACAATGAGGAGTGGAAGTAAGCTTTTAGTGGAAGCAAAGACAGCCAACTGTATCAAAACTAATATTTTCTGTCCTATTTGAAGAAGAAAATCATTGAATAGTCAGCCCTGGAGTGAATTCAAGCTATTTATTCAGAATGTCTAAGGGAATAAACTTACTAAGTACGTTTGGCAAGGAATCAAGTCTGATGGGTCTAAGGCAAGCTAGAGTATTAGGACTCCTGGGTTCTTTCCATAATTCTGCCATACAAGTTGACATTAGTTGAATATAACACCTCAGCTCAAGGAGAGGTAGTGAAATTCTGGGAATTCATGAGAGTGGAAACAGTCGATGAGAACTGTTATGCAAAGTATGGCAAGTTGCTTTGCAAAATGTCTCTCTAAAAGCTTGTGTCAACAGAGGTTTGAAAGCCACAAGCCACAAGGAAAAACACATATCCTAGGAAACTGAAATAGAAAAACCAAAGTTCTTCCAAGAGAATGCAACTAGAAATTTGATCACCTCCTGAAGTGTAACATTTTTGACATGCTACCAAGTGCTACCATAAATAATTCAATACCATAAATACCATAAAAAATTCAATTTTTGCAAAGATATTTCCAAAGTAATTAGATTGCAAAGCCTGAATTCTGGATTTGTTGCGTGTAAAATTTACATTGTTTTTCCCAGATAGAATTTAGAGCTGGAAAGGCCTCTAGAAAGCATCTAGTTCAAATCCCTTGTGTTATAAACAAGGAAACAAAGGCCCAGAGAAATTGTGACTTCCTTAAAGTCACACAGATAATAAGATCAGAATTTGAACCCAGCACCAATGACACCAAATTCAGTGCTCTTGCTACTTACTACAACAACCTGTAGTCGCACCTTCCTATCTAAACTTTTCGTTCTCTTTTAGGGCTTAGTAAAAAAAAAAGGCACTTATCATTATAAAGATATGGAGATTCCCCTACCTGCAGAAGAAACAAAAAGTATGGGCACTATAAAATTAAAGTGAATAGAGGAAAATAGATTTCCTATGGTCAAGATAAGACACATTTGAAGTATTGTGTTTGGTTCTGGGTATCATGTTTTAGACAAGCTGAACAACTCAAGACCAAGGCATAAGAGGGTTAGCTAAAAGAACTAAGTATATTTAGCCTGAAAAAAAAAACACTTCACAGCGTTATGACAACTGTCTTCAAATATGTGAAGGGATGTCATGTGGAAGAGAGATTAGAATTATTCTGCTTAGTCCGAAAAGACAGAACTTGAACCAATGGATGGAAGTTCCTTGAAGGCAGATTGTGGCTAAAAATAAAAGAGTAGGTTCCAACAACTCTGGGGACAAGCTAGACAAAAACCAAAACCCTCAAAAAACAAGCAAAGACCTTCAGAGGGTCCTAGAAGATGGAGGAGTTATTTAATTGATTCTCCCATAGTGCAATGCTGGCTTCTTAAAATTGAAAGCAAGAAAATTGGTGACAAAACAAAACAAAACCAGCTGTTCACCATTGCCAGAAACAAAAACAGCTTGTCATAGAGAAGACAAAACAAAGACCAGAGTCCTGAAGACTGGAAAAGGGTAACTCACGTTCTCATTTAAAGCTGTACCAAAACTGTTGTCAGAAGTCCAAGTGAACCTATGAGGAAAGAAGAAAGGGAACAAAGACGAAATGGCCTACTATATGCCAGGCAACGTATTATGTGCTTTACGAATGTTATCACATTTGATCCTCACAATAACCCTGAGAGGTAGCTGATATTATTTTCCCCATTTTATTACTGAGGAAACTAAGACAGAGAGAGGTTAAGTGCCTGGTCCATAGTCACACAACTAGTAAGTGTCTGAGGCTGAATTTGAACTCAGGTCTTATTGCCTGCAAGCCTCACTCTCTATTCTTTGTACCATCCAGCTGTAAGATCTGCATATCTTCATCAAATGTTTTGGAGATTATTTATTTCCAGTGGTCCTGGAAGTCTTACTCTCATTAAGGGAATGATGAATTCTAATAAATATATTGACTGAGAACTTGGATTGTTTCTAAATTACAGAAATTTACAAATGGGGGGCGTAGTGCAATGCAGCTATATACTATAGCTGTATATATAGTCTACTATATATCATGAAGGTTAAGAAATTTATCCAAGAGACAGAGATATGGCTTCAGTATGGGAACTGACCTAGATGGGATTTTGTTAATGAGCAAATGAATTCCAGAATGAGAAGATTAATTCCCCTAAACAGAGGTCAGATTTCTAGGACTGAACACAGTCCACAAACCACAATGACTGGACGCAGGACAACAAAAGGAAAGGTCCCCAGCTCCTAGGGGCTCAGTTAAGTGCTGGTTCTATGTTAGACTGAGAAAATGAAAGCCATACAATGTAAGCTTCCTCTTCTTACCTAATCCTTAACTCAAAGTTTTCTATATCTTGTCCCATTCTTTCCTCCTTTGATCCAGTCTTTATGGAAGAAGTGACATTGAAAAAGTCAACTTTTCTATTTGTGCCCTCGATCCCATCCCCTCCTGTATCCCACTGGAACTTGTTTCCTTAATCATGCCCTCTCTAGTGCTCATCTTCAAACTCTTCCCTTCTACTAGCATGCCTTCAAACACACCCCCTGCTTCCAAACTCACCTGACCCTTTTCTTCCCTTAAAATACCTTAACTTGAATCTGCAACCCCACAACTGATGATGTTTATCTTGGAATTCAGGAGAGAAGTTAGGGCTAAATTAATAGTTTTATAGAGCTGACTGAATAGAGACAATAATTGAATCCATTGGGGTTGATGAGATATAGATATAACCCCATATATAATATATAATATAAATATAATATTAAATAGAGATAAAACCCCATATCCAATCAATTTCCAAGATTTGTTGATTCTATCTTTTCTTCCCTTCACAGCCAAATTAAAAATAAAGGTGTCTATAGTTATCTCCACTACTCCACCTCCCGCTCTCTTTACAAAACTTTAAAATCTGCCTTTTCTCCTAATCACTTGACTCAAACTGCTTTCTCCAAGGTTACCTATGCTCTCAGCTGCTAAATGAGATGATCTCTACACAGTACTAAACTTCGCTGACTTTTCTGCAGCTTTTGATACTGGTAATCACCTCTCTCTTCCTAGATATTCTATCATCCCTTGTCTGATGTTGCTGTCTCCTGATTCTCCTCCCACTTAACGGACTGTTCTTTCTTAGTCTCTTTGCTGGATCATTATCCATCTGCCATGCCTAGAGGTCTCTAGGTGACAAGAGTGGGTTCTCTGGAGTTGGAGTCAAGAAGATAAGTCCCTCCCCTCCTCTCCTCTCCTCTCCTCTCCTCTCCTCTCCCCTCCTCTCCTCCCCTCCCCTCCCCTCCCCTCTCCTCTATTTCCTCTCTTCCCTCCCTTCCTTCCTTCTTTTCTTCCTTCCATTCTTCCTTCCTTCCCTCGCCCTAAGAATATCTCCCAAACCTTAGCCTCTCTTCTCTTTTTTTCTTGATGATCTCATCAACTCCAATGGATTTAATTATTGTCTCTATTCAGTCAGCTCTATAAAACTATTAATTTAGCCCTAACTTCTCTCCTGAATTCCAGGATAAACATCTATATACTAATTCCTGGACATTCAACAGACCTAAAACAGTACTCATTATCTCCCTCTCTAAATTCTGTTGAAGATACTACCGTGCTTCTAGTTGACCAGGTTCATGAGCTCAGAGCCATCCTTTCCTGTTTCTCTTTTCAAACCCCATATCCAATCAATTTTCAAGATTTGTTGATTCTATCATCGCAACTTTTCATATCCACTTCATTCCACTTATATAGTCAGCTTTGTTCAAGGCCTATCACCTCTTGTTTGGATTATAGCAATTGTTTCATAATTGGTCTCTAGACTTCAAATCTTTCCTCTAATCTAGACTCTACAAGCTGTCGAATTATCTTCTTAAGGAACAAAATCTGGCCACGCTACTCCTGTGCTCAGAAGTCTTCAGCGGCTTTCATTGACTATAGCATAAACTATAGATAAAATATAAACTCCTCTTTTGTGGCATTTAAAGCTCTCCATAGTATGTCTCTAACCTACCTTTCCAGATTTACTTACTATACTCAACTTTGTAGCCAAACTGGCCTCCTAAATAGATGTCCCCAGAATTTTTAAGTCCATGTCCTATCTCCTTTGCACCTATTATAACTCCATGCCAAGAATGAATTTCCTCCTTACATTCACCTCTTAGCATCTCTAACTATCTTCAGCTCACATTTGACCACCTAAGGCAGAGCCTTTCCTGATAACCCACTTGTTAGTGCTGTCTACCCTATCAAATTATGTGTCTACACTCAATTATCCCGAGCAGAATGTAAATGTAGGGAAGAGCTATTTCCATACTGGATTTGTATTTTTATATGTCTTGCACATAGTAGATGTTTAATAAATGTTTCTCTCATGAATGAATGAGTAGTTCCATGTTTTGTGGTCCTAATTACTGCCTTCAGATATCCTCAGTCTGAAAGATAAGTGAAATGAATATGATTCAAGATATTTCAATGAGTTGGTAGTATTGTTTTCAGTGCAAAGTTTAAGAGTATGTGGCCCTACCCAGGTCTAAGTTCTGTGACCAACTTGTAACCAATGTCACTGATGTTTAATTACTGTTTGGGAATTGGATGGAGGTGGAGTCGTTCAGTGAAAGAGTGTTAGATTTGGAATTGTGGGACCTGGGTTCAAAGTTATGCAGTCTTTCTTAAGTCTGGAAGGAATGCACCCTTGTAGCATTATTTCTGTTACTTTTCTTTTATATTAGGGAGACTTATTGTTCAGAGTTCTCTTGATGCACCCCCACTACGTACTTATTGTTATAAGAGATGGCTCTCTGGGAGAAGGAGACAAGATATATTGGAAAATATAGGTGACATAAAAACAAAAGATATCAACAATCTTGTTTAATAAAGAAGAGTCCATGGTTCTGCGAAATTTCCAAGCCAACTATAATTTGCAGAATTAGTAAAGAGGATGGGAAGAAGAAGAGGTTCTGATACTTTACCAGGGAATAAAGTTGGAATAGACAGAACTCAGACCATATCCTAGAGCAGAAGTGTCCAGCTTGGGACCTGGCTCTGAACCAGATTAAAATGTAATTAGGAAGTGCTTAGCAAAATAAATAAAAATACAATACAACATAGATAATGTTAATTCATGGTTTCTTAAGTCAACATGTAGCACAGGGATTCATTTCTATTTGAGTTTGACACCATTGTCCTAGAGCAAGACCAAATCCATGGGCTCAATGCCCAGGTATGACCTACCTTTCTAGGAAACTTCTGACTTAGGGGATCTGAGGAAGGAAATACATTGGCACGATTGGAAGAAGTTATGGTAAATGTGACCCTCTTTCTTTTCTCACAAAAAAATGTTGCTTTATTTTTTCTTGGTTAGTTGTTTATATAATGCTTACCTGCCTCATAAGCTGTGGAGAAATACAATATCTGCAATGTGCTCTTTGGATATTGAAAAGACATGATGAAATTTAAACATGCTACTGCTTGATAACCTACAGGCAGAGAACCAAAGATATTGAGTTAATTGTTTTCTTTTTAATTGTGGGTCTGAATGAGCTGGGAAAATTTTAATGGAAAATATATACTTTAGGAGGCATGACCTTATTTCAGATAAACAAAACTTCAAATAACTGGCATTTATTTCTAGCACTAGTCTTGTTTTATATCTGTTATTACACTTTTCCATTACAATCTCTACCTAGTCAATTATTTTGAAAAGATTTGTTTTAAAAATATTAAATTTCATGTATTTTGTTCTTAATCAAAAATAAAACAGAATTGAACATGTGCAAGATGACAGAATGTCAAGTAACCCATTCTACAACCAGCTCATTTACACTGAATTAGTAATTTACTCAGTCTGCAATTTATGTTAATTGCGGAAAGTCTATCTTATGTTATACATTATGTAATGACACAAATGCCTCATTCTCTGCATCACAAAGGTTATTATTATCTAAGTTTTCAATTTCTTTTCATCATTAACCTCTTAGAGTAATTCCATATCAGCTCCTTATTTTCATTAAACTGTTGTTGGCAACATAATTGGGAAGAATATCCAACTTAAATGAGTCTGAGGCCTGAAAATATATCAGGTTTCCCCAGATTCATCAAGCGGTCTGACAATCAGTACAAGGGTTCACAAGGGTTGGAGGAACAACACGTCATCTTTTTCATGTTGACACATTTGAATGTGCTCTGACGCTTTATAAACACTTCAATCTTTTTGTTTTCAAGAACTCCTTCAAAAGAAAGTCATGAAAGGAGAAGTCTTTCAAAAGTTATTTTAAAACTTGAAATAGAAGAGGTATATATTGACCTAAATAATCCATATTGGTTAGCTTACATTCTAATAGTACTCCAGTGGATTTGTTATCTCAACAATGTGTGTGCCCTTTCAAGGATGTATATGACACCCCATCCATGCTGCCCATCTTGCATAACTCCTGTCCATGTCCTCCCATAAATTTGCCACAGGGGGTCCACCCATTGGCAGCCTTTCTCACATTTTCTTGTATTACTGCCATTGGAGTTCATAGGCTATCGATCAGTTATTCTTCATTCTTGTTTCATTACTGGCACGTTTTATTCTCTGGGCAATACGTGTCTCTGATGAGATACGTCTGTCACCACTTTTCCTATGCAATTCCTATTTTGTAGCCTACTTGCACCCCACTGGGTACCTCTTTACTGCCTTTTGCATGATCCTAAGGTTTATTTCTTTGTCAACTTTAGTATTCTGTGACATAGCCATACAGTATCACCAGAAGAACACTGGTGTCAAAAAACATGCATTTCTGGTTATCTGCAAAAAGTCATGAGATAATTGTTGACCCCCTTGGAGGAAGTAGATACCTAATTTCATATCTCCATCTGAAATTGTGTAATGTTGGCTAATATTTTATCTCTGATAGAGACATAGAATAATTTTGAGGTATGGGATAGAGCAGTTGACAGAAATGACAACAGATAATTTCATCTGCTTATAAAGAGTGGGGTAGGGGCATAGCCAAGATGGGGGAGAGAAGCCAGGAAGTTGCCTGAGCTCTCCTCAGTTTTTCCTAGAAACAATTTTAGATAAAGCCTCTAAAAGAATTGTAGAAGGACAGAATATGATACTCAGAAAGGCAAAAGAACTTGGATTACAACCAAGAATCACCTACCTAGAAAAAGTGAGCATAATCTTTCAAGGGAAAAGATGAAATGGGGAACTTTCAAATTTTCATGATAAAAACACTAGAGCTGAACAGAAAATTTGATCTTCAAATTCAAAACTCAAGAGAAACATAAAAAGGTAAACAGAAAAGAAGAAAAAAGATGGTATTCAATAGGGTTAAACTGGTTACATCCCTACATTGGACCATGATACTTATGACTCTTAAGAACTATATTGCCATTAGGGCAGCTAGAAGGAGTGTACTTAGAGGGTGTGGGTATAAGTTGACTTTGATGTGATGATTAAAAAAACTAATTAAGCAGTAAAAAAGGATTGGACTGGGAGAAGAGGAAAGGAGGAGGCAGAATGGGGTATATTATATCACATAAAGAGGCATGAAAGACCTATTACAGTAGAGGAAAAGAAGGAAGGGGGTGAGCATTGTTTGAACTTTACTTTCATCAGATTTGACTCAAAGAGAGAATAACATACACACTCATTTGGGTAGAGAAATCTATCTTACTCTGTAGGGAAGTAGGAGGGGAAAGGGGAAAGAGAAGGGGAGCTGGTGATAGAAGGAGGGTAGATTAGGGGAGGCAGTGGTCAGAAGCAAAACACCGGTGAGGATTGACAGAGTTAAAGGAGAGAGAAAAGTATCAAAAAGGAGAAAAATAGGATTGAGGAAAATACACAGTAACCATAACTGCATGTTAAAGGGATGAACTCTTCCATAAAATGAAAGCAAATAGCAGAGTGAATTAAAAACCAGAAATCCATTTGAAACAGAGAGACAGACAGAGTGAAGGTAAAAGGCTGGAGCAGAATCTATTATGCTTCCACTGAAGGAAAAAAAAAAACATGGGTAGCAGTCCTGATCTCAGACAAAGTAAAAGCGAAAATAGATCTAATTAAAAGAGACAAGGAAGGAAACTACATCTTGCTAAAAGGTATCATAGATAATGAAGTAATATCAGTACTAAACATACATGCAACAAGTGGTATAGCATCCAAGTTCTTAGAGGAGAAGATAAGTGAGTTACAGGAAGAAATAGCAAAACTGTACTAGTGGGGGAGCTCAACCTCCCCCTCAGACCTAAATAAATCTAATCACAAAATAAAAAAGAAGGAAGTTAAGGAGGTAAATAGGATTTTAGAAAAGTTAAATAGGATAGACGTCTGGAGAAAATTGAATGGGAATAGAAAGAAATATACCTTTTTCTCAGCAGTACATGGTACCTATACAAAAACTGACCATGTATTAGGGCATAAAGACCTCACAACCCAGAGCAGAAAGGCAGAAATACTAAATACATCCTTTTCAGCCCATGATGCAATAAAAATTATACATAATAAAGGGCCATGGAAAGATAGATTAAAATTAATTGGAAACCAAATAATCTAATGCTAAAGAATGAGTGGGTCAAACAACAAATCATAGAAATAATCAATAATTTCATTAAAGAGTGACAAAAATGAGACAACATACCAAAACTTATGGGATTCAGTCAAAGCAGTTCTTAGGGGAAATTTTCTATCTCTCCATGTTTACATGAATAAAAGAGAGAAAGAGGAGATCAGTGAATAGGGCGTGCAACTAAAAAAGCTAGAAAAAGAACAAATTAAAAATCCCCAATTAAATACCAAATTAGAAATTCTGAAAATCAAAAGAAAGTTTAATAAGATTGAAAGTAAGAATTATTGAATTAATAAATAAAACTAAGAGCTGGTTTTATGAAAAAACAATAAAATAAATAAACCTTTGGTTAATTTGATTTAAAAAAAAAGAAAGAAGAAAACCAAATTAGCAGTTTCAAAAATGAAAAGGGTGAATTCGCCACCAATGAAAAGAAAATTAAAGCAATAATTAGGAGCTATTTTGCCCAGCTGTTTGCCAATAAATCTGACAATTTAAGTGAAAGAGATGAATATTTACAAAAATATAAATTGCCCAGATTAACAGAAGAGGAAATAAAATATGTAAATAACCCTATTTTAGAAAAAGAAATTGAACAAGCCATCAATGAACTCCCTAAGAAAAAAACTTCAGGGCCAGATGGATTTACAAGTGAGTTCTACCAAACATTTAAAGGACAATTAATTCTGATACTGTATAAACTATTTGGAAAAATAGGTGAAGAAGGAGTTCTACCAAATTTCTTTTATGATGCAAACATGGTGCTGCTACCTAAACCATGAAGAACCAAAACAGAGAAAGAAAATTATAGAACAATTTTCCTGATGGATATTGGTGCAAAAATTTTAAATAAAACATTAGCAAAGAGATTATAGTAATTACCATGAGGATAATCACTATGGGATTTATACCAGGAATGCAGGGCTGGTTCAATATTTGAACTGTTTGCACAATTGACTGTATCAATAACAAAACCAACAGAAATCACATGATTATCTCAATAGATGGAGAAAAAGCTTTTTGACAAAATGCAGCACACATTCCTATTAAAAACACTAGACAGTATAAGAATAAATGGAGCTTTCCTTAAAATGATAAATAGTATCTATCTAAAATCATCAACAACCATTATCTGTAATGGGGATAAGTTAGAGGTCTTCCCAATAAGATTAGGGGTGAAAAAAAGGATGTACGTTATCACCACTTTTATTCAACGTTGTACTTGAAATGTTAGCTTGAGCAATAAGAGAAAAAAAAGAAATTGAAGGAATTAGACTAGGCAATAAGGAAACAAAAATATCACTCTTTGCAGATGATATGATGATATCCTTAGACAATCCTAGAAAATCAGCTGAAAAACTACTTGAAATAATTAACAACTTGAGCAAAGTTAAAAGAGACAAGGAAGGAAACTGCATCTTGCTAAAAGGTACCATAGACAATGATATAAGGATATAAGATAAACCCACAGAAATCATCAGCATTTCTATATATTACCAACAAAGCTTAGCGAGAAAAGATAGAAAGAGAAATTCTGTTTAAAATAATTGTAGACAATATAAAATATTTGGGAGTCTACTTGCCAAGACAAATGTAGGAACAATATGAACACAATTACAAAACACTTTTCACACAAATAAAATCAAATCTAAACAATTGGAAAAAATATCAGTTGCCCATGGGTAGGCTGAGCTAATACAATAAAAATGACAATTCTACCTAAATTAATTTACTTATTTAGTGCCATACCAATCAGACTACCAAAAATTATCTTACCAAGCTAGAAAAAATAATAACAAAATTCATCTGGAAGAACAAAAGGTCAAGAATATCAAAGGAAATAATGAAAAAAATGCAAAGAAAGATAGCCTACCCATACCAAATCTAAAACTATATTATAAAGCAGCAATCATTAAAATTATTTGGTATAGCTAAGAAGTAGAGTAGTGGATCAATGAAATAGATTAAGCACACAAGACACAGTAGTAAATGATTTTAGTAATCTGTTGATTAACCCAAAGCCTCCAGCTTCTGGGATAAGAACTCACTATTTGACTAAAACTGCAGGGAAAACTGGAAAATAGTATGGCAGAAACTAGGCATAGACAAACATCTCACACCACATACCAAGATAAAGTCAAAATGGGTACATGATTTAGACATAAAGGGTGATACCATAAGCAAATTAGGAGAGCGAGGAATAGTTTACCTGTCTGATCTGTGGAGAAGGGAAGAATTTATGGCCAAACAAGAGATAGCATTATGAAATACAAAATGGGTAATTTTGATTACATTAAATTAAAAAGTTTTTACATAAACAAAACTAATGCAACCAAGATTAGAAGGAAAGCAGAAAGCTGGGAAACAATTTTTACAGCAAGTATTTCTTACAAATGCCTCATTTCTCAAATATATAGAGATCTGAATCAAATTTATAAGAATGCAAGTCATTCCCGAGTTGATAAATGGTCAAAGGATATGAACAGGCAGTTTTCAGTCGAAGAAATCAAAGCTATCTATGATCATATAAAAATGCTCTAAATCACTATTGATTAGAGAAATGCAAGTTAAAACAACTCTGAGGTACCACCTCACACCTATTGGATTGGCTACTATGACAGAAAAGGAAAATGATAATGTTGGAGGAGATGTGGGAAAATTGGGACACTGATGCATTATTGGTCTTGCTGTGAACTGATTCAACCATTCTGGAGAGCAATTTGGAACTATGCCCAAAGGGCTATAAAACTGTGCATACCCTTTGATCCAGCAATACCAGTACTAGGTCTTCACCCCAAAGAGATCATAAAAAGGGAAAAGGACTGACATGTACAAAATATTTATAGCAGCTCTCTTTGTGGTGGTAAAGAATTGGAAATTGAGGGTATACCCATCAATTGGGTAATGGCTGAACAAGTTGTGGTACATAAATGTAATGGAATACTATTGTGCTATAAGAAATGATGAGCTGGTGGATTTCAGAAAAACCTGGAAAGACTTACATGAACTGATGCTGAATGAAGTGGGCAGAACCAGGAGAACATTGTACACAGTAACAGCAATATTGTGCAACTATCAACTACGATTGACTTAGTTCTCAGCAATACAATGATTTGAGACAATTCCAAAAGACTCACTGTGGAAAATGCTATCCATATCCAGAGAAAGAGCTATGGAGTCTGAATGCAGACCAAAGCATATTATTTTCACTTTTTGTTTTTTGCTTTTTTTATTGTGGCTTTTCCCTTTTTTCTGTTTCTTCTTTCACAACATGACTATCATGGAAATATGTTTACACGATTGCACATGTATAACCTATATCAGATTGCTTGCCATCTTGGGAAGGGGGGATGGGAAGAAAGGAGGGAGAAAAAATTTGAAATTCAAAATCTTATAAAAATGAATATTGAAAACTATCTTTACATGTAATTGGAAAAAATAAAATACTACTTACCAAAAATTATATATAGATAGATGAAGGGGGAGGGGTGCAATAGGAAGGCACTGAGGGCTTGAGGAAAGAAAAGAAAGCTTGAAACAGTCTCTGAGGAGATCATTAAAGAGAGTTAATCAGGAAAGAATACAAAGATTACAGAGCAGTAGGGAGGGCCCAGAACAGAATAGACTAGGTAAGAAGGATTTAAATAGTCACTAAGGTTTCTACATACCTATCTATTCAGCACCTGCTTTGGCACTGTAATTCACAAGAAGCTTTGAACAGTGATCATGTCCTAGAATTCTGCTTGCCACATTGTCCAAATATGTGTGATGGGTGCTTCTGAAAAAGTGCTAAGTGCCTACTGGGAGTTAATAAAAAAAAAAGTAAATAAAAGACATCAGATTTCTAAAATAAAGTCAAGTCCACCCTAAAATCATATGACAGATCCAAGATACTTTAGTCTCTTAGAAAGTGATATTCTGGGATGCCCTGCTGGGAATATAAGTTTGCCCATCAGAGAGCCATTGTTCCTTTTGGCTCCTAGGCAGCTCACAGTCTGACCCCCCTCATTTGAGAGCACCATCCCAACAATACTGAAGGCAGACTGGCTCAGTTCTCCTACTCCACTACCAAAGGAGTTTGGTCCTCATCCAGTTCTTAGTATAATAGTTCTTGGCCGATTATCATTAACTTTGTGTTTTAAGTACACACATTTGCACACACACACACACACACACACAC
>CM053622.1:651762008-651804922 GCA_028646595.1 Phalanger gymnotis | reverse complement strand
AAATCCTTTTTGAGCTCTTCCATGGCCTGAGACCAATTCATATTCTTCTTGGAGGCTTTGGGTGTAGGAGATTTGATTTTTTAGTCTTCTGGTTGTATGTTTTGATCTTCCTTGTCACCAAAATAAGATTCTACAGACTAATATTTCCTGCTGTTTGCTCATTTTCCCAGTCAATAACTTGAATTTTTAGCTCTTTGTTAAGGTAGGACTCTGTTTCCAGTGTGGCAGGTATACTGTCCCAAGCTTCAAGGGTTTTGTGCAACTGTTTTCAGAGATACTTCTAGGGACCTGTAAATTTTCAGCTCTTCCAAGGTGGTATGATCTAAGGAGAGGTGTGTACTACTCTCCTAGCCTGCACTCTAGTCTATGAGTGACCACAAGCACTCTTTTCTGCCTTGTAACTCTGAGGAGGATTCCTCATCCACCACTACCACAAGCTCCACCACACAAGTGCTCCTTCTCACCCAAGCACCGCCACCCAAGACTGTAACCCAGATAGAAGCAGCAGGAAAGCAAGAGAATTCTGCCTCAGCTCCAGCAAAGATATCCCTGCAATCCCCCTGTGATCAGCTGCTGGATCTCCCCACCATCTATGGGCCAAGAGTTCTGGAAGCAGTCACTGCTGCTCCCACTGCTGCCACCCTGGGACTGGGGCTGGGCCACACTCCTCTCTCACCTAGTTCCAACAGACCTTTCCTACTGACCTTCTGAGTTGTTTTTGCCATTTGTAGGTTGAGAAGTCTGGAAACTACCACAGCTGTCAGTGATTCAGTACCCTGAGGCCTGCTCTGGGTTTGCTAGGGCTCCTTCTGTGCCAGCACAGCCCATACTGGAGTACATTCTTCTCTCAGAATGGTGCAACAGAACTTTCCTGTCAACCTTCCAAGTTGTCTTGGGCTGGAAATTTGTTTCACTCTGTCATTTTGTGGGTTCTTCTGCTCCAGAACTTGTTTAGAGTAATTTTTTACAGGTATTTGGAGGGGTTTGGGGGAGAGCTCAAGCAAGTTCCTACTTTTACTCTGCCATCTTGGCTCCACCATCTCTCTTCCTTTGTTTTTGTTTTTTAAATTAATTTATTTTTAGTTTACAATATTCAGTTCCACAAGCTTTTGAATGTTAAATTCTCTCCCCGTTTCCCCTCTGCCCCTCCCCAAGACAGTGTGCAATCTGATATAGGCTTTACATATGCATTCACATTAAACATATTTTCACATTAGTCATGTTGCAAAGAATTATAACCAATGGAATAAACCACGAAAAAGAAGAAACAAAACAAAACAAAAAAAGAGACAGCAAATAGTATGCTTCAATCTGCATTTCGATTCCATAATTCTTTCTCTAGATGTGGATAGCATTTTCCATCACGAGCCTTTTAAAGTTGTCTTAGAACCTTGCATTGCTGAGAAGAGCCTAGTCTATCAAAGTTAGTCATCAAATAATGTGGTTGTAACTGTGTATAATGTCCTCCTGGTTCTGCTCCCTTTACTCAGCATCAGTTCATATAAGTTTCTCCAGGTTTTTCTGAAGTCCACCTGCTCATCATTTCTTATAACACAACAGTATTCCATTATATTCATATACCACAACTTGTTTAGCCATTCCCCAGTTGATAGGCATCTCCTCAATTTCCAATTCTTTGCCACCACAAAAAAAAGCTGCTATAAATATTTTCATACATGTGGGTCTTTTTCTCATTTGCATGATCTCCTTGAGATACAGCCCTAGAAGTAGTATTGCTGGGTCAAATGGTATGCACATTTTTATAGCCCTTTGAGCATAGTTCCTAATTGCTCTCCAGAAAGGCTGGATCAGTTCATAACTCCACCAACAATGCATTAGTGTTCCAATTTTCTCACATCTTCTCCAATATTTATCATTTTCTTGTTTTATCATGCTAGCCAATCTGACAAATGTGATGTGGTACCTCACAACTGTTTTGATTTGCATTTCTTTAATCAATAGTCATTTATAACATTTTTTCATATAACTATAGATAGCTTTAATTTCTTCCTCTGAAAACTGCCTGTTCAAATCCTTTGACCATTTATCAATTGGGGAATGACTTGTATTCTTATAAATTTGACTCAGTTCTCTATATATTTTAGAGACAAAGCCTTTATCAGAGACGCTGATTCTAAAAATTCTTTCCCAGTTTTCTGCTTCCCTCCAATCTTGGTTGCATTGGCTTTATTTGTCTCTCTTCCTTTTCAAAAGAAGGCCTTGCCTCTTATTTTTCTTTTTTTCTTTTCTTTTTTTTTTAACTAGAAAAACTGAGGGCATCTGTGTGAGCTTCTTTTGTCAGCTACTCCAAATGTCAAAACTCCTTTAGATCTTCTCCCACTTTCCCTCTTAGCTCTAGCCTCTGAGGAACAGCTATCTCTCTCCTTGCCAAGGCTAATCTCCCTACTTGTGCCCTTGATGCCATCCCCTCTTTTCTCCTCTGGGATCTTTCCTCTTCAATCATTGCCTTTCTCTAATTTTCAATCTCTTCCTACCTACTGGTTCATCTCTTGCTTTCTACAAATATTTCCAGATCTGGTATCAGGGCACACACTTTGGGCCAAAGAAATTGATGCCTCTGGTACTTCAGGGCCCTAATGTCCTTCTTCTTCTTGTGGGGTCTTTGTCATGCTATCTCCTCTTTGGTGTAGCATTTCTGCTGGGTAGGTCAGTTAGTTGGACTTCCTCAGACTTCTCTCTAGACAATCAAGTCTCTACCAATGTACTTTAAGTTTGTTCCTACTTTTCCTACTGATTGGGGGAATGTTGTGTACCTCCTGTCTTGACTATACCTATACTATATGCTTTTGCTCCAAGCTAATGTGTAATGGTTCTAAAAGGTAAATGTGCCAGTTAATGTTCATGAGCTACAGTTTTAGAAGTAGAGATGCACAGAACCTGGGGTGGTAGTCACCCTGTGGGAGACTCAACTTGCAGACATGAATGAGTTAGGGAGCCCATCCCAGAGGGAATGCTATTCCATCACTCCCTCTTCTACCTTCATGCCTTTATTTAGATTTATGTGTTTGCCTAGAATACAATTCCTATTACATTCCTCATCTTCACCTTTCTTAAAGGCTCAACTTAGATTCCCCCTCCTCTGTGACATTTACCCTACCTCATTGTTCCCCTAATTATTAATCTCTCCCTCCTTAAATTACCTCCTATTTATCCATGTGCATGTTGTAGCCCCACCCCTTCCCCATTAGAATCTGGATTCCTTTAAAACAAGGATTGTTTTGCCCTTGTATCCTCCAGTGCCTAGCAGACTACCCTGAACATAGTAATTGTGTAATAAAGGTCTGTACCACCTTGCATATTGCCTTGGAATTTTTTCCTCTAGCTTTTTCATTAATTTCTGTTTTCTCTTTCCTGCTTAATGAACAAAGCAATCTAATATACACAGAATCTAAAAATCTAGTGACTTCCAATGGTGGGAAATGTTTCATTGAGTAGGATGAGAAGAAAATTCAATAAAGTCTTTTTCATTAAGATCCTGAGCATTCCACCATGTAACTCTCCCTTGAGGGGGGAAGGGTATGGAATAAGCATTTATATAGCATCTACTATGCTAGGCACTGTGCTAAATGTTTTATAAATATTATCTCATTTGATCCTTGACCCAATATTGAGACTGGCCTGGATTCAAGACCTAGGAAGGACAGAGGTTATAAGTAAACATAGTTCTGAGTAAACGTTTTGCTGTTGGTTGGGGAGCCAAGGAGAGGTTTCTGCCTGGATGCTCTAGCAAAGGGAATAGAAGAAATGAGGTAGAATCATGGTATGAAAGAGCAGATATGACGATACATGTTATATTTGTTGACTGCTTGGTTTTTGTCCTTTGTTCTTAAAGAGGACCAAAATGACATCACTATGCTAGAGTCAAGTTACGGTGTGTCTAACTGTGGCTGATCAGACCAACAGGAGCTCAGAATGCTCTACCACAGGTCAGGCACAAATAGTCCACGTGAACATTTGAGGTGGATTTTCTAAACTTGCACATCTCGCATTTCTTTTGAGCTACTTCAACTCTGCTTTGCTTATAGAGCACAGCACCTTCTGTGATGTGGACATGCCACGCCGAGAGGTCCTGTGCCAGTGTCTTCCATGTCACATAATCAATTCCAAAGTTCTTAACAGAGACCTTGAGAGTACCTTTGTATCACTTTTTCTGACCACCATGTGAACGTTTGCTCTGTGTGAGTTCTCCATAAAATAGTCTCTTTGACAAGCATACGTTTTGCATTGAACAACATGGTCGGCCCATTACAGTTGGGCTCTCTGAAGCAGAGTTTGAATGCTTGGAAGTTTACTTCAGGAAAGGACCTCAGTGTCTGGTACCTTATCCTGCCAGGTGATCTTCAGAATCATCCTAAGACAATTCAAATAGAAGTAATTTCCTTTCCTGGCATGGGACTGGTAGACTGTTCATGTTTCACAGCCATACAACAACGAGGTCAGCACAACAGCTCTGTCGACCTTCAGTGTGGCAGTCAGACTAATACCTCTTCTCTCCCATACTTTTCCGTCGGAGCCTCCCAACACTGAGCTAGCTCTGGCAATGCCTGTATTGATTTCATTACCGATGTGTACATCCCTGGAAAGTACACTAACAAAGTAGGTGAACTTATCCCCAGCATTCAAATCTTCTCCATTTGCTGTAACGATGGTTTCATGTACGGATGGTGTGGTGGTGGCTGATGGAGCATCTGTGTTTTCTTGCTATTAATTGTTAGGTTGAAATTAGCACAAGCAGCAGAGAATGGATCCATACTTTGTTGCATCTCCGCTTCAGAGGCTGCACCAAGTGCACAATCATCCTCAAACAGGAAATCATGCACCAACACTCCCTTCCTTTGGTCTTGGCTTGTAGCCTTTTCAAGTTGAAGAATTTACCATCAGTGTGGTCATCCTCATTGAAAGTGTGTGACAACATGGCTGAAAACAACATGCTAAAAAAAGCACGGGAGCTAGCACACAGCCTTGTTTCACTTCATTGGTGACTGGGAAAGCATGAGAGCATTGTCCATTACCCAGAACCTGGGCAAGCAGGCTGTCATGAAATTGACTGACTGATTGGTTAAACTCCAAATCCATGGCTGCTACAAGGTTACTGAGATCACGAAGCCATAAAGAATTGGGAGTAGTGGTGGAATCTGAAGCAAGACCCAGAAGCAAAAGCAAGACCATCACTAGCTCCAAGGAGGCCAGTAGCAGCTAAGGCTCTGGCTTCAGGAGTCCAGAATAGGCAATATGGTATTAAGCAAGACCAGGAGCATTCCAGTTTGCCATAGTTGTTCATCAGCAGGGCACCCCCATATTAAGCCCAGCTCTAAGTGGGTGAATTCTGTTCTCTATCTTTGTCTGAATTTTCCTCAGCAGGAAAGGCCTTTGCACTACTGACTGACTCTTATTATCACTGAGTCTTTCCACCCTTTCCCACTCCCACTCCCCAACCTCCCTTTATATATTACCTTCCCCAATTAGAATATGAGGTCTCTGAAAACAAGCAAGGCTAGGTTGCTTTTTGATTGTGTCCTCAAGCACATAGTAAATGTATAATAAATGCTTTTTTATTCACAGAAATGGTGGAATCTACACAGTTAAGTGGTACACTTCTGGGCCTAGAATCAGGAAGACCTGAGTTCAAATGCTGCTTCAGACACTTGCTGGTTGTATGACCTTGGGCAAGTCACTTAACTTCTGACTACCTCAGTTTCCTCAACTGTAAAATGAGGACAATAATAGCACCCACCTCCAAACTAGTTGTGAGTATCAAATGAGACAATATTTGTAAAGCATTTAGCACAGTCTGTCACATAATAGGTGATTAACAATGCTTTCCTTTCTCCCTTCCTTTTTTCTTCCTTCCTTCCTTCCTTCCTTCCTTCCTTCCTTCCTTCCTTCCTTCCTTCCTTCCTTCCTTCCTTCCTTCCTTCTTTCCTTCCTTCCTTCCTTCCTTCTTTCCTTTCTTCCTTCCTTCCTTTCTTCCTTTCTTCCTGGAATGGACATTATTGTACTTATTTTGCTGACTGCTCATTTTTGCAAAAAAAAAAATCATACATAGCATTAACTAGGAATATTTATGCCCAGGGTAAGTACTGCAAACTGCATCTGGGATAAATGCCATAAAACACATCTACAGTTGATGGGGCGGGGTGTGGCGAGGGTGGGGGCAAGGCGGGCAGGGTAGAGCTATGCAGGGAGAACACTTCCTAGTGGAGAGTAGACAAAGATCCTGGCATTCTAGGGCAAGGCATAGCACTTCTGGGGGACAGAAGCAGGAAGGGGATTATTCCAAACAGCCATATTGGTAGCCTTCTATTTTAACAAATTATTCTTGGTAACTAGTAGCTAAGCTCTGTAGTTTTTAGTTGTTGGAGGACTATAAATGTTAGCATCATTTAAATAAAGAATTCTTAACCTGGGCTCTGAGAACTTTTTTTTTTTGATATATTGATAATTTCGTGTCAACATAATTGGCTTCCTTTGAAATTTTATGTATTTTATTTTATGCACTTAAAAATATCATTCTAGGAAGAGGACCATAGGCTTTACCAGATTGCAAAAGGGATTCATGATCCAAAAAAATTTAGGACCCTTCCTCCGTATTCTAGGTGGCATAGTGGATAGTGTGCTCAACCTAAGCCAGGAAGACTTATATTCCTAAATTAAAATCTGGCCTCAGACACTTACTAGCTATGTGACCCTGGGCAAGTCACTTAACCCTGTTTGCTTCAGTTTCCTCATTTGTAAAATGAGCTGGAGAAGGAAATGACAAACCACTCCAATGTCTTTGCCAAGAAAAGCTCAAATGGGGTCACAAGGAGTCAGACATGACAAATGACTGAACAGCAAAAACCTCTATATTCAGCCTCTATATCCAAGTAAAAGTTCTCTTTTATGGCTCTGGAATCATAAAACTTTAGAACTTGAAGGAATCTTCCAGATCATCCAGCCAATCCCCTCCTTCCCCCCTGCCAGACACACATCCCAATTTTATAGTTAAACTAAGACCCAGAGAGGTGAGGGGTGCTCTAACAGCATTCTTTTGAATATGTAATCAGTAAGTCAGAACACATCGGCATAAATGCAGTGAAGAGGAACCAGGAGAAACTTAAGTTCACAACCTGAAGATAAGATCCAGATGTTTGAGTTAACCTAGCATTTTTCTATAGCTATAATTCAGTTTTTACCACTGTGTGTGTGTGTGTGTGTGTGTGTAATGGAAAATGGAGGACATTTCTATTAAGGAGGCATCTTTCAAGTCCCAGCCCTGTCACTGACTAGCTATGTGACCTTAGGTATGGCAAGATTAGCTGTGGCAGAATGGTGGCATAGGAAGCATACTAGACTTAGATTTGGGGGACCTGGGTTCCAATTCTGTCTTGGTAGATTCCTGCGTGTGTGACCCCATGGCAAGTCTCCTTCCCTCTTCTAGCCTCAGTTTTGTCATCTATAAAATGGAGATAACAATACTTTCAGCGCCTACTTCACAGGGTCGTGTACTTTACACATCTCAAAATCCCAAGTAAATGTAGAGAGGCTAATTAAAGGAGCATGTGAGCTAAGATTACAATTCTTTCACTACCTGTGTTACAGAGTCATGTGAATCACGTGAGAGAATGTACGTTCATGAAGCGCTTTATAACTATACGGCGCAATCTAAATGTGAGTTATTGTCATCATTTCTGCTGTCTTGCAGTTAGTTTCAAAGGTTAAGAATTGAAAGGGGTCTTCACCATCTATGTTAAGCATTTCCTTTTGGTTTGTTTTTTTTTTTTAAACTTAAACATAAACATCTCACTGTAAAATTTTTTTAATTGCATATGAAAGAATTTGTCACATACAGTTTATTTCAAGTGCTCCTCTCATTTTACAGATGAGGAAAGTGAAGTTGAAGGAAGTCAAAAGACTTGGCCAAGGCCATGCAGGTAGTGAATAACTGAGGCAACTGAACCCAGGTTCTCTGATTTCAGATGTGGTCTTTCCACTGCACCACTCTTCTGACTCAACAGAGAACAGAGAGTACAGTAGAACATAATTAATGTCAGAGAACTGGAGATGTAAAATTAAAAACTTTTTAAATCAATGGAGAAGGAACGCCTTGCCTGAACACCCGGTACCATGTAAAGGTGAGGCCTCTGTTTTCCTGGCATTAATATTTCATTTGTTTCTGATATGGTGTTTGAAGGAGAAAGACATTTGGACCTTAGTGGGCTGCCTTTGAGCTCCTCATCCTGTGTAATTTCCACGTTAAGCATTTATATCTGTTGCTTTAAAGCCTTGTAATCAGCACATAGAAATGGAACATATATGCACTGAATATGCAAAGATCTCTCTTTTTTTTCAAGCTATTTTTTTTTTTAAAACAAAACCCTATTCACACTTAGAAACAAAGACGCTGATCAGAACAGCCAAAAAGTTAGTCATTAAAATCAAACAGCCCCAGGAAGTGTAACACCAGCTGTATTTACAGAAGAAAGTGGGAGGTTCTCCTGGTCACCACCAGGAACTGGGTGCTGGGCTTCCTCCCCTGTTCCTCCTTCGGCGGTGTGACAATCAATCAGATTGGATCCTTCATTTTCCTGAGCCCTAGTTAAAACCTCAGATGAGATCAGCCCTACCCCCACAGGCGTAATTGTGCAAATTCACTTCTGCAAAACCGTTGGAGATATTTTACATGTACAGCAGAAGGGCAAATGGCAGAGCACTGAAAGTCAGAAGACGTCCCAGGCTGTTAGTGATGCCATGGAAAGAATCTGGGATTGGGAGTTAGCAAACGTTGCTTTTGAATCTGTGATCTAGCAACACTGGGTGTGCCAAGGCCAAGGTCTCCCACTGCATCCAGGGCCATCTCTAGTCATCCTGATCTAGATCTCACCACCGGACACAGATGGCTCCAGAGGAGAAAGTGAGGCTGGTGACTTTGCAGGGCCCTGCCTCATTTAAATCCAGTTCACTTGCACGGCATGGCATCACCTTCCTGATGTCATGGTTCTCTTCAAGAAAAAGAACAAACAATAACAACATGTTCCTTACACACAACACTGTCTCTTGATTCTGAGCACTTTCCTGGGCCAGGAATTGTCTCTGGCCTCATCTCCTCCCACGGGCTTCCTTCAAGTCTCAGCTCAAGTAGAACCTTCTACAAGAAGGGAAGACTTTCCCAGGCCTCCTAAATCCTAATCTGAGAAGACTATTCATCCTGTATATATCTCCTTCGCACATGCCAGTTGCAGTCCTGCTATGTTCCCCATTCAACTGTGAGGGCAGGCACTGTTTTTTGCATTTTTGTATCCCCAGTGCTTAGCACAGTGCCTGGCACATATTAGGCACTTAATAAATTTTAGTCAACTGATGAATTCTGACATTCAATTGGTATATGACCAAAGGCAAGTCATTTAATTTCTCTGAGCCTCAGTTTCTTTGTTAAAAAAAAACTGTAAGAAAGTAAAGGGAAAGGGGATAAGAGGGGGTGGGGTGATAGAAGGGATAGATTGAGGGAAGGGGTAATCAGAATGCATACCATCCTGGGGCCGGGGAGAGGAGAGATGGGGAGGAAATTTGGAACTCAAAATCTTGTGGAAATGAATGTTGAAAACTAAAAATAAATTAATATTAAACAAAAAAGAATAGTCATACTTGCACTACCTCCTTCACTGGGTTATTGTTATGAGGAATATGCTTTCTAACCCTTTTGTTGTTGTTTTTCAGTCGTGTCTGACTCTTTGTGACCCCTTTTGGAGTCTTCTTGGCAGAGATACTGCAGTGGTTTGCCATTTCCTTCTCCAGCTTATTTTACAGATGAGGAAACTGAGGCAAACAAGGATAAATGGCTTGCCCAGGGTCACATAGCTAGTAAGTATCTGAGGCGAGATTTTAATTCAGGTCTTCCTGACTGCAGGTCCAACACTCTATCCGTTGTACCACCGAGCTGTCCTTATTGGTTATTAGCCTGTTTTCAGCTATGCTGCCAGGCAGATCATCCAGATTGAGTTACTTTTGTGGTACAATGGAAAGAGAACCAACCGACTCTGAAGTCGGAGGACCTGTGTTCTAATTTTGCCTTCAATGCTTACTACCTGTGGGATCTTGAGCAAGTCACAGTTAACCTCCCTAGACCTCAGTTTTCACATCTCTAAAATGATGGGTTTGGTTAAATGGCCCCTGAGGTTCCTTCAGCTCCAGATCTATGATCTTTGTCATTTCTTCATTTTTCTATCTTTTAAATGGGTTTTTAAATAGGGTCAATGAAAAATCCTACGAGTTTCCCAAAGTCATACGTTAATCATAGTACTCTAAAGACGTACTAATTACTTCTGGTTATTATTCAGACAGGTTACTCATTGAATATTTTTTGAGCAAGGTTGTTATTCAGTTGTTCAGTTGTATCTCCCTCTTTGTGACCCCAAGGACCGTAGTAAGCCAGGACCTTCTGTCCTCTACTATCTTCTGAAGTCTGTCCAAGTTTGAGTTCCTTGCTTCTATGATAAATATCCATCTCATCTTCTGATATCCCCTTCTCCCTTTGCCTTCAATCTTTCCCAACATCACAGTCTTTTCCAATGAGTCCTGTTTTCTCATTATGTGACCAAAGTATTTAAACTGCAGCTTCAGCGTTTGTCCTTCCATTGGATAGTCAAAGTTATTAAATATTGACTGATTTGGTCGTGCTATTAAGGAACTCTCAAAAGTCTTTTCCAGCATCACAATTCAAAAGCGTCGATTCTTCAGCGCTCAGCTTTTCTTATAGTCCAGCTTTCACAGCCCTACTACTGGAAAAACCATAGCTTTGAACATACAGACCTTTGTTGGCAAGATGACATTTCTGCTTTTTAGTATGCTATCCAGATTTGCCATAGCTTTCCTTCCAAGGAGCAAGTGGTTTTGTTTTTTTTAATTTCATGGCTGCAGTCACCATCTGCAGGGATCTTTGAAAATATAAAATCTGACACTGCTTCTATTTCTTTCCCTTCTATTTGCCAGGAAGTGATGGGACCAGTTGCCAAGATCTTAGTTTTGTTTTGGTTTTTGTTTTTTGGGTTTTTTATGTTAAGCTTCAAGCAAGCTTCTATACTCTCCTCTTTCACCTTCATCAAGAGGCTTCTTAATTCTTCATTTTCTGCCATCAGAGTGATATTATCTGCATATCTGAGATTGTTGATATTTCTCCTGACAGCCTTAATTCTGGCTTTTGATTTGTCCAGCCTGGCATTTCTCATAATGTGCTCTGCATATAAATTAAATACATAAAGTGACAATGACTCCTTTCCCAATCTTGATCCAATCAGTTCCACATTCAGCCTACAGGTTCCTCAGGAGAGGAGTACCTAATGCTTTATTGACATTCCCATTGGGCCCTTGTGACAGAGAATTTCATTACTCAAGGAAAAGCCCTGGTACACTCTGAAAGATTTTCTCTGACTCTTGACTCATAATAAGCCCTCAGGGAAACCTTTGGAAGTGTACACATAGCACTGTCCCCTACCCTCCAATATCCTGAAACCCTCTCCCTACTTGCAAGCATTTAATTCACGTCATTACAGAACAAAACTTTATTAAAAGGATGAAAACAAAGCAGAAACTCTCAATTAAACTGTCCTTAATTCCAAAGTTATATGTAAATTTGCAAAACCACTTATAATCTGAAATACGAGGATTTCTCTGGCCCACTACCACTACGACTCCTATCTTGGTTCAAAACTGGGGCAGGGGGGGAGGTAAGAATTCTCCTTCTCTTCCTCCATTTTCTTCCTTTGAAACATGGCCACCTGGTCCACTGGTTTCTCAGCCTAAGTGAGAGTTTCTAAGGTTCTCTAATCTTTTGATGCTGTGTTACCAGTGCAGCATCTCTAATTTAAATGAAGCCTACTTTTCCTATAAGTTAGGGAAAGTGGTTCCTTCTGACAGGCAAATGAAGGTAGTATTTTCCTTATCTTTCTCTGCAATGGAAATACAATACTTCGTTGTTAGTAAGTCATGTCTGACTCTTGTTGACCCCAGTTGGGGTTTTCTTGGCAGAGATATAGGAGTGGTTTGCCATATCCTTCTGCAGCTCATTTTATAGATGAGAGAACTGAGGCAAACAGGGTTAAAACAGTTGCCTAGCATCACACAGCTAATTATTATCTGAGGCTGGATTTGAACTTGGGAGGATGAGCCTTTCTAACTCCAGAGCTGGCATTCTATCCACTGTGCCACATAGTTGCCCATTGATAATACCTAGCAGAGCCATACTTAGCCATTTTTGCACCTGGGATAAGTGTAAAGGGAGAGGGAAAGGTTTACTTTGAGTGTAGCTGCCAGAGAGAAGAAGCAGACCCAGGACATGACAAGGTTTCTACCCTTCTAGCTGCTGCTAAAGTATGACATAGAAGTGCCAGGCATTAGATTACTGCCAGAGGTATGCCAAGGAAAGAAGATGTGGTCAGGGGCAGCACTCTCCCTGACAATCCTGTTAGCATCCTCTGAGTTCCCTTCCCTCTCATCCCTTCTCCTTATCAGCAGATACTCTGCCCAAAGGCATGTAAATTTTGATCACTGAAACCTCCAAGATATCTTGGCATTTACAGGCTAGATTTCTTTCTTAAGGAGCATGCCTTAAACCCAAATCACTGGCTCTCATCGATTGGCCAAGAGTAGGTCCCAGGCCATGCCCCACTTGGTCATTGTTTGGGCCCTGATTGGCTCACAGTGAATGTAAATAGCAATTGTTTCTGTTTTGTCCAGAAACTCTGAGGATCTTCCTCTCCCAAGATTGTTGTTCTTTTTTGGGTTGATTTTTTTTTTTGACTAGGTAAAACAGGCCATTCTCTACCTCATTTCTTACCTAACCTTAATCTCTGATTGCCTCAGTCAAACTGAGATTTGTTAAAGACCTTATCTTAAAAAAGTCAAGGTCTCCAGCTGCATCCAGGGCCATTTCCAGTCATCCTGATCTATATCTTTCCACCAGATTCAGATGGTTTGTATTGGGGATCAAGATGGCTCTTAGTACTTATTCAACCAAGTGCCCTTGAAGAGTTTGGACTTTGTTTCCTTTGATTAATTCAGTGCCTTTGATTGAGTCTTATTAGGTGCTAAGCCCCAGGCCCAAACCCCTATCTATTAGGTGCTAAGCCTATGTGGGTATGAATTGGTAACTAAGATGGAGCTCCAGATAGGGCCAATGGAGGGAGGTGCTAACTCCAGAGCCAACAGTAGAGCTTAAGTTCTGGTCACTCAGATGACATTTGATGACAGCTAAAGAGCGCATAAAAAGGGAAGACAGAGCTATTTGCTTAAGGCTCTCACTCCTGGAGGTGCGGTACTCTGGGCAGTGGCTCTAAGGGCCTTCCAGCTGAACTCAGATGTTGATAGTTTTCTTGGTAACTGTGAATTGTATTTGGTCTGTTGATGTTTGTAATTTGTTTGTATTTGCTCTGAAGCTCAGGGTGCTGGCTTTTTTCCCTGAACTAAGTGAATGATATTTGTATGTTGGATTAAAGTAAGATTGTTAACCCCTTAATGTTGCTTTCCTTAGTAAAGCAGATCAAAAGAAGCTGGGGTTGTAGTGTTCTATGAACTGGTTGTTGTTGGTTTTACACCCGCACAGCAGCTGCTAGTGGAATTGTTGCAACATGGCTCCAGAGGAGAAAGTGAGGGTGGTGACTTTGCACAGTCCTCCCTCATGTAAATCTAAGTTACCTGCATGTCATGGTATCATGTCCCTGATATCATGGTCCTCTTCAGAGAACCAAAGGACCAAAGAAATAACAGCTGATTGAAGTCACTTGAGTTGACTCAAGACTTTTCATTTCAATTTAAGACTTCCTGATTTTTAGCAGCTGATATTCAGGAAAGAAACAGAAATCAACATATCCAAAACTGAACTCATTATTCATCCCCCGCAAATTCTTCCTCTTAACTTCCCTGTTACTACTAAGGGCACCACCATGCTCCTAGTTACCCAAGCTCCTGGTTAACAGCCTTGACTCCTCACTCTCTCTCATCTCTGATATACAATCAATCATCAGTTCTTGTCATTTCTACCTTTATAATATGTCTTTTATAAATTCCCCTTCTCTGACACTGCAGCCACTGAAACCCTCTTCACCTTATACCTGGTCTTTGGAATTACCTACTGGCAGTTAGGTGAGGCAATGGATAAAGCACAGGGCCTGGAATCAGGAAGACTCATCTTCATGAGTTCAAATCTGGCATCAGACACTTACTAGCTGTGTGACTCTGGGCAAGTCACTTAACTCTATTTGCCTCAGTTTCCTCATCTATAAAATGAGCTGGAGAAGGGAATGGCAAACTACTTTAGTATTTTTGCCAAGAAAACCCCAAATGGGGTCAAGGAGAGTCAGACATGATTGAAACAACAACAACTGGTCGGTCTCCCTGCCTCAAGTCTCTCCCCACTCCAGTCCATCTATCCTGCACTCGGCTGTTAATTTGATCTTCTCGAACCACAAGTCTGACCATATCACTGACCCCAACTCTCCGACCCCATTCAATAAACTCCAGTGGCTCCTTATTACTTCCAGGATCAAATATAAAATCCTTTCTTTTGGCTTTTAAAGATCTTCATTACCCTAGTTACTTCCCACATTTCCAGTCTTCTTAAACCTTACTCCCCTCTAAGTACTCTGTAATCCAGTGATGCGGGCCTCTTTGCTGTTCCTCCAACAAGACACTGCATTTCCCAAATCTGAGCATTTTCACTCACTGTCCTCTATACCTACAACTCTCTTCCTCCTCACTTTTACCTCTTATCCTTGCTAGTTTTCTTCAAATCTTAACTGAAGTCTTCCCTTCTTCAAAAAGCCTTTCCTGATGCTTCTTAATCTTAGTGCCTTACCACTGGTGATTACTTCTGTTTTATCCTGGAGACATATCTTGTTTATACATAGTTATCTACATGTTGTCTCCCCCATTAGACTACGAGCTTCTTGAAAGTAGGAACTGCCTTTTTTTTTTTAATTCCCATATCTTAGTACTATGCCTGGCACATAGTAGGTACTTAATAAATGCTGGGTGACTAAGAAAACATTTTCCAGTCCTTTTGATTCAGGCAAGAACACTTTTTGTTTTCAGAGGCTGGAGGGGAATCGAGTCCACCTTTCTGGCTAACAAAGTTTTCCAAAGAAAGTAGCCAACCGAATCAGTTGTTTAGGATCGGGAGTGCAATAGCGTCAAACTCAGATAAAAATGGGAGCCACTAAGCCCCACATAAAGATTCCTGCAGGCCACATGTTGGTCATATATGAACATTATCTATGTTCTATTGCATTTTAAAATTTTGTTACATATTTTCTAATTACATTTTAATCTGCTTCAGCTTCATTTAGGAGTGTTGTGGGCCATGTTTGACCCCTCTAGTATGGTGGACAGAGCTGGATTTGGAATCAGTAAAACCTAGCCCCAATCCTGATTCAGATAAAGATTAGCGGTGTGACCCTGAGCCAGACACTTAACCTCCCTGAGCTTCAGTTTCCCCATCTGTAAAGTGAGAAGGTTGATCTAGATGATCTCTAAGGTTCCTTATAGATCTACCTCTGTGAGCCTACAATCACAAAGCAAGTTAATGAGAGAATTGGGTTCAAAACTCCCAACGCTCAGATTTACTTGAGTAACTATTTAGCTGTAAGAAGGACTTTCTCTAGCCTCCTCATGATCTATTATTCTGTATCTGACACCAACTTAGTTGCTGACTTTGTCCTTTAGCCCTTTTTAAAATGTAGTCCCTTTGTCCCGACCCTGAAAACTCTAGCCACAATTTAGGCTAATTAGTAGGCTCAGCAGAGGGACTGAGGGTTAAATGGTCACAGAGAACAAAACTAGCTGTTCTCCATGGACTCAAGCCCCCAGTGGAATCATGTGAGTGGAGAGGGTGGGAAAGGTCACTCTGCTGTCTGCACTGAACCTATTCTGTGGGACAAAAAGCCTCAACCAACACCCTTCTTGGCCACACTGAATATGTTTTAAAGGAAATCACATTAAGAACAATTTTCTCTTGGGATATTTTCTGATAATATGGATCCCAGTTGTAAAACAAAACAAAAAAAGGGGAAAAAAGAAAACCAAGTGTCCCATACAACTGAGTAAAAATGAGATCATGTACATGTGTACATGTACACATTCCAATGTCACCAAAGACTTCCTACCTGACATTTCCAATGGCCCCCTTTCAACCTTTTCTTCCCTGACTTCCCAGTATCATTTGACACTGTCATTACCTCTCTCCTGGATTCCTTTTCCTCCCCTGGTTTCTATTACACTATTCATTCCTGGCTTTCCTTCTATCTGTCTAACTAATCATTCCCAGTCTTCTTGGCTGGATAATTATTCATTTCCTACCCCCCTAAGGATAGTTGACCCATCTAGTCCTAAGAGTTCAATTATCACCTTATATAGATGAATTCCAAATCTACATGTTCAGCTCTAATATGTATCATAAAGTTCAGTCCCGTATCTCTAAACTGCCTACTGAGAATCTCTACCTGAATGTCCTACTGCTACAAAAATTCAATCTATCCAAACAAACTCATCTTCTCTCTAAAACCTGACCCTCTTTCTAAATTCCTTATGTCTTGGTGAGACTGCAACTCTGGTCTCCAAGACTTCAGAGTCATGCTTGATTATTCCCCATCTCTTGCCTTCTCTCATACCTCATCTACTCAGTTGCCTATCTCTCAAACAGCTCCCACTGACCCCACCTCCTTTCCATTCACACTGCTACAACTTTGTTTGGTCCAGCTATATCTTTTGTCTAGAATATTACAATAGCCTACTATTTAGTCTATCTTCCTCCAATCTATTCTTCTTTAATCCATTCTGCATTTTGTTGTAAAGTAATCTTCTTAACATTCAAAACTGTTCACTTCTAATATTCTTAAAATCTTCAGCAGCTCTCCGTTGCATACCAAATTATAGGTTTTTTCATTAAAATATGTTATTTATGTAAATACATGATTGGTTTATTATTTTTAGATGAATTAATAAATGAATATTTTAAAAGTATTAGTTTTTAATTTCCCATATGGTAAATAGCAATAGATATGACTCCGTAGGCTGGTATTCAAGGCTCTTCACATTCCATCTCCTACCAGAGTTCAGAGTACTCCCTTTCATGTACTCTATGCACCAGTCAAACTGGTTGAGTCAGTTTTATCCTTCCCTGTGGCTGTAAAGACCAGAATACAGAATTTCAGCAATGGAGGAACCTCAGATCCCATTTTGTACATCCTGTATTTGAGCAAAAATTCCATCTACAATATAGCCAACAATTGGCCATCCAACCTTTGCTTAAAGATCTCTAGGGAGGAATAACCCACTAACTTTCTGGGCAGCCTATACCACTTTTGCATAGTTCTATTTAAAAAAAAAAACTCTTTACCTACATTAAACTGTTGCAATTTCAACCCATTGTTCCTAGTATTGCCCTTAATGTCCAAACAGAATTAGCATAATCCCTCTTCTACAAGATAGTCCTTTTGCTACATAACGACAGCTATCATGTGTCTCCTTCCCTGCATGTCTTCTCCCCAGGTTAAACGTGCCATTGCTTCAACTGATTTTCGAGTGGTCTAATCGAGGCCCTTCACCATTCCAGTTGCTACACTACGGATAATCTGTTTATTACCATTCTTCATAAAATTGGCTGGAAGAATTAAACACAATACTCCCTTGCAATCAGACCAGGACAGAGTGCAGTGGAATTATCACCTTCCTAGTTCAATCATCAAGGATTCATTAAGCATTAATTCTGTGTAGCACTCTACTAGGTGCTGGTTCTGTATACTTTTGTCTCCTGATATATCCTACAATGACATTTATTTTGGCTGTTACATCATACTGTTGACTCGTAGGGAGCTTTTGGTTTACAACATCGACAACAAAAAAAACCCAGATTTTTTTTAGATGGATTGTTGTTTGATGTCACTGCTAACCATTTACTCTAGGAATCTTTAAAAGATACCATCTTTTTACACCAGAAATTCTCAAGCTTTTTGGTTTCAGCATCCCCTTATACTCTTAAAAATTATTGAAGACCCCAAAGAGCTTTTATTTATGTGGGTCATATCTATTACTATTTACCATATAAGAAATTTAAAACTTATACTTTTAAAATATTTGTTTATTATTTCATTTAAAAATAATAAACCAATTACGTATTAACACAAATAACATTTTGATGAAAAAACTATATTTTCCAAAATAACAGAATAGTGAAAAGAGTGGAATTGTTTTACGTATTTTTGTAATGTATGGTTTAATGGAAGAAAACTGGATTCTCATATCTGCTTGTGCATTCAATCCATTGTAATATATTATTTTGGTTGTAGTATATGAAGATAATCAGGCCTCATACAGATATGTAATTGTATTTTAATAGCCAAAAATGTCTTATTATTATTATGAAAACAGTTCTGACCTCATAGACCACCCCTGAATGGGTCTTAGGGACTGCAATAGTCCACAAACCACACTCTGAGAATGGCTGAACTACCCCATTCTATGACTAACAAGGTCTCTAAGTGCATGAAACAAAATATATAGGATTACAAATGGAATTAATTACATGGAAATAGAATTAGCAAAACATTAAAAAAAAAACAAATTCATAAATCCCAAGTGAAGAACCTCTACTATAGAAAAAAAAAGAGAATTTATAATTCCTCTCCCATTAGTCTAGTATTTACATTTTTAATGTAATATTGTTGCACACTTAATAGACTACAGTATAATCATAACTTTTATGTACCCTGGGAAACCAAAAAATTAGTGTAACTCACTTTATTGCGATATCCTTTTTATTATGGTGGTCTGAAACTGAAGCCACAATATCTCTGAGGAATGCCCGGATATGTGATATAGTCTCATAGGACAGAGTAGAATAATACTGTCACCTCCCTGGTTTTTAATGTAGCCTAAGACCACTTTAGGTTTTTTTGTATACTATGTCATACTATTGGTTCCAAATGAGATTGCACTAAATCCATTATATCTTTTTTCACACGAAACTCTTGTATAGCCATACTTCCCCTACTCTGTATTTTCTAGACTAATTTTTTTAAATCCAAGTTTAAGACTTCACGTTTGCTCTGATTAAATTTTATCTTACTAGATTCAATGCTTAATTCTAGTTTGTTGGGATGTTTTTGGTCTCTGCCTCTCTCGCCCAGAATGTTAGTTCCCTCTCTTTAACCTAAACTTAATCCAACTGAATGATTTAACTAGCTATTAAAGAGGCCAATTTGCCTAGAGCTATCCAGGATTTTTCATGGAAGAATGAGTCTCCAGTTCTTGTTTAAAACTTTTAAGGAGCTGGCATATTTTTTTTTTTGCTCTGTCCGCAAGCATGTTCCAAGTCTGGCAGAAGCCAAAGTTAAAAATTAATTAATTTCTTAATTAAGAAATCCCTCTATATGTATCAGAGCTGAGACTTGGGCAGTGAAAGGCCAAGGCAGTCCAGGAGACACTGGGACTGGAGTGGATGGATGCTGCTGCTGGAAGTGAAGGCTCTAGAGGGAGAAAGAGCACAGCTCAGGCCTGGGAGTCAATGGCATTTGGAAAGACACACAGGCAAAAGAAAGATAACTGGCTGTGAATGCCAGATAAATAGGCTGGATATCCAGTAAAGGGTTTAGTCCAGGCCAGACATAAAGAACAAGAATCAGCTTCCAGGTTTACGCGCTAAATAGAAAACCAGGTGTTTTAAATGGAGATGGAGGAATAGTCAAGAGGACCACAGGACAAGCTGGGTTTTCGGTTCAGGGAAGAATCAACAACGGCAAAGAAGATCTTGGGGATCAATATATTCCAGGAGTGCAGGTTGACCAGTGAGGCTCTGCAACCTAGATGGGCAGGTAGAAGTTAGCATCCCAAAGATTGTCACATAGTAGATACCAGCAGCTAAAGTGAAGAATCAGAGAATGAAGAAATCAGCCAAATGGCATTTTGGATTCCAGGACAGGGACTTAGAGAATCAATGAACCTCAGAAATGGAAGAGATCTAAGAAATTATGCAATCAAGTAAACTGAGTCATGAATGAACCAATCCTTTCTTTTTTGGGGGGGGGAGAGAACTATTTATTATGAAGTGCCAGTGTTGAAAAAGAATAACATCAATTTAACATTTTTTTAATTTAAATGGCAGTTGCAATTACTGGGCAATGAGGTGCTTGGTAGCACCTACTTGTAATGGTGATGACATTGCCTTAGTCTTCATCATCAGGGGGAATACCCAATTCTTCATCTGTCCACTGAGAAGGATCTGGATATGGAAAATGACCCAATACAGCATCCGAGTCATGCCAGAAACGCCAGAGAATCTAAAACCAGATTGTCACACTTAACAGCTCAGATTGGAAGATCTGAGATTTTGTCAGATGGGGATACTGCCGGTAGCGGGGCTGAATGCGTACACCATCTCCAGCATGCCGAACTCCTCCAATGCCGCTACCAACAGTCCGCTCGCTCGGACCCTCCAGGAAGCGCCGACCTCCCTCGCGAAGGAAAGGCCCCAGCCGCCTCAGCGCCGACATGACCGCCGGAGCCCGCAGATCCGCGGCCGGTCGCTGCGGAGCCGTCCCGATCTATGAACCAATCCTTTCTACAACATTCAAAAAAGCATCACATCCAGCCACTGATTGAACACCTCTTGTGACAGAAAACTTAGCAGTTCATGAGGCAGTCCTTTCCATTTTGAGACAGCAATAATTGTTAAGGAGTTTTTAATTATATGAAGCCAAAATCTTTTTTCTTGTAACTTCAACATATTCTTGGGTTTTTTCTTCCTCTAGAGCAGGGGTTCTTTTCTTTTTTATGCCAGGGACTCTTTTTCAGAATAATGTTTCTAAGTATGTAAAACAAAATACATAGGATTACAAATGGAACTGATTATATGCAAAGAGAATTATAAAAACATTTTTAAAAGTTCATGGAACCTAGATTAAGAACCTCTGCTATTGAAATACAGATAATTTATATTCTCTCTTCCACTAGCCTAGTATTTAAATTTTTTGAAGAAAGTTATCACATCATCTTTTTTTCCAGGCAAAATAGTTTCATTTCACAGACTCTCAGAAATAGCTTGAGTCCAACTAGTTCAACCCATACCTGGCCAAAATATCTACTCATCAATATCCCCAATTTCTCATCCATTTAGCCTCACATACTTACTAGGGATGTGATCCTGGGCAAGTCACTTAACCTCTGTCTGCATCTATTAAATGAGGATAACAGTAGCACTTGTCTCCCAGGATTGTTGTGAGGATTAAATGAGGGGGAGGTGAGGAGTTTATATTATTTTTGTGCTAAAAGGAACACAGCCCGGGTTTTTTCCTCCTGAGCAGATCTCAAGATCTCATCTAACCAGAGTTTAAATACGGGGCTTGCTTCTCATCCAGGGATGATGAACTAGACTGCTGCCATCCCTAAACAGGGGCACAAAATCGATCGGATCACATTTACTTTACTGTGTTCATGTCTGAGCACCGCATTTCAGGAAGGACATACACAGTACTAGAGAACAGTTTATGTTCAATGATGTCTACAAGAATACATGGTTCAAAGCCATCTGGCCCAAGAAAGAAGGAGGTGTAGTCACCCTTCCACTGTCTTCCTCCCAATATATACTGGTTCAGTTTCCTATTATTTCTGCATTGTTTAAATAACTCAGTTGCAGAAGACAAGTCCAGGTTTATTCCTCTTCTCTCCAGGATACCCTATCTAGGAACCATACCTTCTTTCACCTAGGATACCACCAGTTTTGTCGAGGAGGGGAGTAATGACATCCTCATTGCCCTCATAAAATCTGTCATTAATAGAGAATTTTAAGGCTTGCTAAGCACTTTACATATGTTAACTCACTTGAGCCTCACATCAACCCTGAAAAGTAGATGCTCTTATTATCCCCATTTTACAGATAAGAAAACTGAGTCTGTGAGAGAGGTTAAGTGACTTGCCCTGGGTCACACAGCTAGTAAGGATCACTGGCAGGATTCAGACTCAGGTCTTCCTGGTTCCAGATCATTTTGCCACCTAATTGATATTGTTAGCATTTTAGTAACTATCTTATGGGAGCTGTGAGGAAGATTAATTGGAGAGGGAATTGCAGATACTGGAAGCAGGAAGGAGTAATTTGTAGGCAATTCAATAGTTCAGGTGAGTAGTAATAGGAGGGCCTGAACTGGAGAGGGGTCTAAATGAGTGAATAAAAGAGGATGGATATAAGAAATGAAGTGGAAAGAAAATTGGTGAAACTTGGCAATTGATTGGATATAACAGGATGAGGAAGCAGAAAGAGTTGAGATCATGAACCTGTATGACTATAAAGACTTCCTCCCCTTAGAGAGAAATGCGGAAGTCAGGAAGAAGGCAAGATAGTTACCTTCTATTGTATCTAACTTAGTAAATATAGATATGTAACTTCCTTCTTCCCTTTCACCATCAGGCCCTCTTGATTAGATTTTCAAGTCTCCAGATAAAAATAGATTTTTACTGCTTCTCATTACACGAATTCTCATCTCTGCCCAAGAGACCATGCTTTAAGTTATGGTCCCCAAATCTAAATCTCATCCTCAGGCACCATCTTCTTAGCCATCAGTTAACTTAACAAATCTTCTCTTGTAAAACCGCTGCATTTAATTGGCAATATGCAAGGAAGGAAGGTAACAAGCACTTTTTATGTACCTACTGTGTGCCAGGTATTATGCTAAGCACTTTGCAAACATTATCTCACTTGATCCTCACAACAATCCTGTGAAGGTGCTTTTATTATCCTCACTTTACAGTTGTGAAAACTGAGGTAGACAGAGGTTCAGTGACCTGCCCAGGTCTACACAGCTAGTAAATGTCTGAGGATGGATTTGAACTTAGTAATCTTCAAAAACAATAGTAATAATGATGATGGTCATGATGATAGCAGCTAGCATTTTTATGGTGATTTAAGGTTTGCACTGCGCTCTCTGGAATGTCTGATTCATTGTTGACAAAATTGCTTTTATCATAGGTCTTTTCCTTTCCCACTCCATCCATCTTTGGGCTTTTACTAAGGTCTGGTTCATTTCTGATGACGTGGTCTTCATGGCTGCCCTTTCCAGCATTGATATACTCCTTGCTCCCCATTACCACTTCCAAGCTCTCTCTCTAACACTACCACTCAGTCACCTCCCCTGATTTGAGGTCCATTCAATCCTTATCTACCACCCAATCAAAATTTTGTTAGGACTCATGCCTTCTTAGTGAGTTCAGTGTCTGGCTTACAGTCTTTCTTTCCTCCTCAACTTCTTCTAACTTCAACATTCATATTGATTCTTCCTCAAACACACTAGCCTCCCATTACCTCAACTTACTCATTTTCTATGACTTATTCCTCCATCCCACTTCAGCTACACATAGACATAGTCATACCCTCCAGGGGTGGTGAACCTGTAGCTTCAAGGCCACATGTGGCCCTCTAGGTCCTCAAGTGTAGCCCTTTGACTGAATCTAAACTTCTCAGAACAAATCCCCTTAATAAGAGAATTTGTTCTGTAAAACTTGGACTCAGTCAAAAGGCTGCACCCAAGGACCTAGAAGGCCACATGTGGCTTCGAGGCCACAGGTTCCCCACCCCTACAATAAGCTCTAGTGGTTCCCTACACTTACCTATTCTTTACCCATTCCCATGAGCTCTGTGATCCAGTAACATTGGCCTCTTTGCTATTCCTTTGGGCCTTGACTTTTCTATCACCCACAATGCACCACTCCCATGTTCATGAATTCCGTAATTCGTTTATCTGATCACAATCACTTATCATTCTACCTCTCCCTATGCCTTGCAACCACAAACTTTGTTCTTCATCTACGTTGTGATCTCTACTCCATTGACCCCTTCCTTTGCTCTTTCCCAGGCCATAAACCTGTCCTTGTTCTACTCTCCTTATCCTGACCTCTTGGTGAACCAACTCAACTCTATACTGTCTTTTTCTGTTGAATCCCTTGCCTCCTTATCCTGTATAAGATCTTCTCCTCCCAAACCTCAGCCTTGAATTACTCCCACCATCCTCTGCTTTTATTCATACTCAAGTGCTGCTGATTTAAGCTGGGAAAAAGAACACAAAACTGTGCTGACTGGTTCCACAACAAGTGTATGTTACCTGATCTCAAATGGGTTTTCACTACATCAAGGCGATACTTTTACCTCTCCCTAACTGATTGACTATCCCATTCACCAGAGAGGCTTTTCCAGACGTTTTCATCCCTTCTCAAATCTTTCATGCCTTCTTTACTGCCACCATCTCAGCCAAGAACCTTGCCTCATATTTCACTGAAAAAATTAAAACTATTCTTTGAGAACTCCCCCTTCTCCTCATCTCATATCACTCAGATACCTTCTACTACTCTCTCTTCCTGCACCCTTATCTTACATGAAGAGGTTGCCTTTGCCAAAGCAAATCCCTCTCCATGAACAAGTGATCCCCTTCCTTCCCTTCTTCTCTAGCAGATCATCCCTACTGTCTCACTTTACCTTCAATCACTCTTTGTTTATTGGCTGTTTACCTACTACTTACAAACACGCTGATGTCTCCCCCATATTAAAAAAAAATCTTCATTTGATCTTTCCACCCCCACTAACTATGATCCCATATTTCTCCTCCCCTTATGTCTAAAGTTAAGAAGGCTGCCTACAAGTCTATGATTGAAGCCTCCACTTCCTTTTATCTCACTCTTCTTAACTCTCTGCAGTCTGGCTTCTGATCTTACGATTTGGCCAAAATGTCTCTCTTCCAAGTTAGCAATGATTTTTTAATTGATACATCTAGTGACCTTTTCTCAGTCCTCATCCTTCTTGGCCTCCCTGTAGACTCAGACACTTTCAGTAATCCTCTTCTTCTTGATACTCTCTTCTCTCTAATTTTATGTGACACTGCTCTATCCTGGTTCTGCTCCTGTATAGATGACCACTCCTCAGTCTCCTTTGCTAGATCTTCATTCAGGTCACACCTGCTAAAGATGTGCATCCCCCAGGCACTCTCCTGGGCTTTCTTCTGTTCTCCCTCTCCTATTTTTCATGGTGATCTCTGCAGCTCTTATGAATTCAGTTATCTTGTTTATGCTGATGATTTTCAATTTTACTTATCCAGGCTTAACCTCTCTTCTGACCTCCAGTCCTGAATCTCCATCTGACTATTGAACATCTCAATTGGGATGTCCCAGAGACATCTTAAATTCAATATATCTAAAATTGAACTCATCATCTTTCCCCCCAAACTCTCCTCTCTTCCTAACATCCCTGCTAATATTGGTAATACTAATAAACTATCCCCCTAGTCATTTAGGCTTGCAGCCTAGGTGTAATGCTCCACTCCTCACTTTCACCCCCATGTTCAATCTTTGTCAAGTCCTGTTGTTTCTCCCTTCTCAATATTTTTTGTATATGTCCTCTACTCTCCTTTGACACTACAATGACCCTGGTGAAGTCAATCATCACCTTATGCCTGGACTACTCCAATAGGGTTGATACTGGTTGCTCTCACTGCCTTAAGTCTCTCTGCACTCTAATTTATCCCCCACTTGGCTGTAAATAGATCTTGCTAAAATACAGGTCTGACCACATCACCCACCCCACTCATTTATTCAATAAATCAGGGGTGGGGAACCTGTGGTCTCGAGGTCACATGTGGCCCTCTAGGTCCTCAAGTGTGGCCCTTTGACTGAATCGAAATTTCACAGAACAAATCCTCTTAATAAAAGGATTTGTTCTGTAAAACTTGGACTCACTCAAAAGGCTGTACCCAGGGACCTAGAAGGCCACATGGGGCCTCAAGGCCCATGGGTTCTCCACCCCTGCAGTAAACTCTAGTGGCTCCCTACACCTCCCTATTCCTTATTCACTCCCAAGAACTCTGTGATCTAGTAACATTGGCCTCTTTGCTGTTCCTCAAACTCTACCTTCCTTCTCCCTACTCTGGGCATTTTCACAAGCTGCTCCCCATGCCTGGAATTGTCTTGCTCCTCATCTGCACCTCCTGGCTTCCTTATCTTCCTTCAAGTCCTAGATAAAATCCCACCTTCCACTAGAGTCTTTTTCAGATACTCTTGAATGCTAGTGTTTATCTATCCTGTCTGTATCTTGTTTGTAGCTGGCTGCTTATTTGTCTTCTCCCCATTCAACTGTGAGATCCTTAAGATCAAGGACTTTTTTTGCTTCTCTTTGTAACCCTAGCACTTAGAACTGTGCCTGGTACACAGTGAGTGATTAATAAATGCTTGTTGACTGACTGACTAGTCAGCCCTTGGCAGAAACAAAAACTGATCAAGGTCTCACGGGCAGAATTCAGTAATCAGCAAGATACTATTGATTAAATTTAATTATCTACTTCATTCTTCCTCTTTCTGAAGAAGCTCAGGTCCTCCTTGAACTTCTGTGACCATGTTACTTATTTGAGTTGGGCTTTAAAAAACTGGTAAGAATTCTTACCAATCTTAAGGAGAGAAAGGGTGATACAAAATGGACCTGTGGACATATTACTTCTCAGTGTGAGATTGAAGTAATAGGTTTGGGTAATGATGCTTCCCTTGAAGAAAGAATAGCATGAGGCTCACTAATTTTAAACATACTTACTTTGTATTCTCTGGAAATAGGTTTGGACATGATATATTTTTAAGTTTTTAAAAAGTCCATTCATTGAGTTTTTTCTCCCTGTGACCAGTGATCTGTATGAATTATTATTTAGCTCATATCAGTTTAATCTTTAGAATGCTATATAGTCAGGACTACTCCCCCAATTTCCAACAGTGTAACTAGATAACACTGGTTAAGTCATTAGTGGCAAAGAATCAGCTGAGCTGTCTTTGAGGCTTCTGCTAAGTGAGGAAATAGGAGTGTAAGTAGAGCTTTTCGACATGTTTTTAACATGACTAAGTCACATTTCTTCTAGGAGCAGGGAATATTTCTGAGTATTTTCTCGAAGGTTTTCCCCCCACCATGGGGGTGGTAGTGGTGGGATAAGGGATTGTTAAAAATCTATCCTATGTCAGTAATATGTGCTTAGACCCTCAAACCACAACAGACTTTCATTTTGACTGGTCCAAGTCAAATGCAGTCACTGTTGAGGAAAAGATTATTGGATTATAGTTGCCAAATCTTTCTCACTGGGAATGGAATGGACACTTGGGAGGTTGTATCATTCAGTCCTAGCCCTTTGCTTCAGCATCATACCAGGGTGGGGACTGACAGTGAATGATTCAAGGCCATGAAAATTCAATGAGGGAGAAAACGGATTTCTTTTTTTTTTCTTTTTCCTTGCTAAAAAAAAAGAAAAGAAAAAAAGATTTACAATGTGAACTATTCAGCTGCAATATTTTGTAAGAAGCCATTTCATCAATCGCCAGCTGATTCCTGCTGACTCAGCATCTCTTTGTTTTAGCTCTCCTTTGGAACTCCAGCCGAGATGCAGCAGTACATGACTGGGTGGGTGACCTCAGCCACAATGCCAAACGGATGACTAAAATGAATAAAGAAACATAAACCATTGTCTTCAGCCTTAAATGCCAGCTTTGTTAAGGATGGACCTTTGGGTTTCTTTTTTGGAGCGCTTTCAGTGCAATGCCCAGATGTAGCCATCCAAGTCTCTTTTTTTTTCCCCCATCCCAGTTCCTGCCCCACCCCAACCCTGCCCCATCATGATGTATGCCATATGTTCTGAGGGTCCAATAGCAAGCAGCTCCCTTTATTGGCTGCAGTCTACAGGAAGAACAAGAGGACACTATATCCAGACAAGTTAAGAGGCAAGTTTAGCTGGGAAATCTGCAAAAGGCTTTTAATGAATAGAAAGTAGAAATCACCAGCCTCCTACCTATCCATCCCACAACATGCTGTCCCAGATCTTTTCCTCATATATAGGTATAGGATGGGTTCAGTGCTACTATCCATATTTACAGATGTAGAAACTGAAGCAGAATCTAGTTTGTTCATCATAGCTAGAGAGAGATCATAAACAGTAGGACCAAGTTTTTTCACTAACAATGGCCCTGCCCTCATTAAGCAATCAATGCCATCTAGGAGTCTCTCTAAGGCCTAGACTCATGTTCTTTTCTTCCTCCTACTTCTTTTTTTCTTTTTTTGCTGTTATTTTACATTGGTTTTTTTTTTTAATTTTGTGCTTTTTGGGTTTTTTTAAATTTTTTTTATTATTTATTTAATATTTTAGTTTTCAACATTGATTTCCACAAGATTTTGAGTTACAAATTTTCTCCCCTTTTCTACCCTCCCCCCCAGTCCAAGATGGCATATATTCTGATTGTCCCCATCAAATACCTTTAAAAATGACCCTAAAAAAATCCTAGAGCAGCAGAATCCATAAAAAAGCCAGAGTGAAACAGATTTCCAGCCCAAGACAATCTACAAGGTGGCAGGAAAGGTTTGTTGGACTAGGCTGAGGGAGAAGCGTAGTCCAGCACAGGCCCCACCAGCACAGCCCAGCTGCATCTACTTCCAGGGCTCCCGGTCCACAGATGGTAATGGGATTGAACAATTGGTCAGAAGAAGATCATAGGGGTATCTTTGCTAGCACTGAGACAGGACTCTGTTGATTTTCCCACAATCAGATCAGGTCCCAGTCCTGGGTGGCAATATGAAGGTGAAGAGGAGCACTAGCATAACAGAGCTTGTAGCCATAGTGGAGAGGGGCCGCTTCTCACAGTTCCAGGGCAGAAAAGAGTGCTTGCGGTCGTTCACAGACCACAGCACAGGCCAGGAGAGTAGTAAACACCTCTCTTTAGATCATACCACTTTGGAAGAATTGAAAACTTACAGGTCCCTAGAAGTATCTCTGAAAACAGCTGCATGAAACCCCTGAAACTTGAGATAGTGTGCCCTCCACAGTGGAAGCAGAGCCCTACTTTAACAAACAGTTAAAAATCAAGTAATAGGCTGGGAAAATGAACAAGAAAAAAAAACTCTTACTATAGAAAGTTATTATGGTGACAAGGAAGATCAAAACGCACACTCAGAAGAAGGTGGCAAAGTCAAAGGTTCTACATCCAAGGGCTCCAAGAGAAATATGAAATGGTATCAAGCCATGGAAGAGCTCAAAAAGGATTTTGAAAATCAAGCAAGAAAAGTAGAGGAAAAATTGAGAAGAGAAATGAGGGTGATGCAAGAAAATCATGAAAAGAGTCAACAGATTCCTAAAGGAAACCCAAAAAAATGTTGAAGAAAATAACACCTTAAAAACCAGACTAGGCCAAATGGCAAAAGGAAAAGAATGCTTTAAAAAGCAGAATTGGCAAATGAAAAGTAGATTCAAAAGGTCACTGAAGAAAAATAATTGCTTAAAAATTAGAATAGAGCAAATGGGAGCTAAAGACTTTATGAGAAACCAAGAAGGAATAAAACAAACCCAAAAGAATGAAATAATAGAAGACAATGTGAAATATCTCATTGGAAAAACAACTGATCTGGAAAATAGATCTGGGAGAGATCATTTTAAAATTATTGGACTACCTGAAAGCCATAGTCAAAAAAAAGAACCTATACATAATCTTTCAAGAAATTATCAGGGAAAATAGAAATTGAATCTACCAATTACTTCTTGAAAGAGATCCCAAAATAAAAACTGCCAGGAATATTATAACCAAATTCCAGAGTTCCCAAGTCAAGGAGAAAATATTGCAAGCAGCCAGAAAGAAACAATTCAAGTATTGTGAAACCACAGTCAGGATAAGACAAGATTTATCAGCTTCTACATTAAGGGATCAGAGGGCTTGGAATATGATATTCCAAAGGTCAAAGGAGCTAGGATTACAACCGAAAATCGCCTACCCAGCAAAATTGAGTAAAATCCTTCAGGGGAAAAATGGATATTCAATGAGATAGAGGATTTTCAAGCATTCTTGATGAAAAGGCCAGAGCTGAATAGAAAGTTTGACTTTCAAATACAAGACTCAAAAGAAGCATAAAAAAGTAAACAGGAAAGAGAAACCACAAGGGGTTGCAAGGTTAAACATTCCCACATGGGAAGATTATATATGTAACTCATAAGAGCTTTCTCATATGAAGGGATGATAGCTAAAAAATAAAATTAAGAGGAGAGAGGAATGTACTAGAAGAAGGAGAAAAGGAGAGGTAGAATGGGGTAAATTATCTCATAAAAGAGGCAAGAAAAAGCTTTTAAATAGAGAGGAAGAAGGGGGCAATGAGGGGGAGTGAGTGAACCTTATTCTCATCAGAACTGGTTCAAAGAAGGAGTAAGATACACAGAGAATGGGGTATAGAAATCTATCTTACCCTACAGGAAAGTAGAAGGGGAGGGGGGAGTGATACAAGAGAGGGCAGATTGAGGGAAGGGGTAGTCAGAAGTAAAAAACTTTTGAGGAGGGATAGGGAGAAAGGAGAGAGAGAATAGAATAAATGGGGGTAAGGGGAATAGGATGGAGGAAAACACAGTTAGCAATAGTAATTGTGAAAGAAATTTTGAAGCAAGTTTCTCTGATAAAGGCCTCATTTCTCTAACATATAGAGAACTGTGTCAAATTTATAAAATAAGAGCCATTCTCCAATTGATAAATGATCAAAAGATATAATCAATTTTCAGATAAAGTAATTAAAGCTATCTATAGTCATGAAAAAATATTCTCATGATTGATTGGAGAAATACAAATTAAAACAATTCCGAGGTACTGCCTCATACCTATTAGACTAATAGTACAGAAAAGGTAAATGACAAATGTGGGAGGGGATGTGGGAAAAATGAGACGTTAACATACTGTTGGCAGAGTTGTGAACTAATTCAACCATTCTATAGAGCAATTTGGAACTATACCCAAAGGTCTATAAAACCATGCATTCCCTTTGACCTAGCAATACCAATGCTAGGTCTGTATCCCAAAAGAGATATAAAAAAACAGCAACAAAAAGAAAAAGACCTATTTGTACAAAAATATTTATAGCAGCTCTTTTCTGGAGATAAAGAATTGGAAATTGAGGGCATGCCCATCAATTGGAGAATGGCTGAACAAGTTGTGGTATTTAATTATGATGGAACACTACTGTACTTTGAGAAATGAAGAGCAGGATGCTCTCAGAAAAACCTGGAAAGACTTGCATGGGCTGATGCAAAGTGAAATGTACTGGGTACAAAGTAACAGCAATATTGTAAGATGGTCATCTGTAAATGACATAGCTATTCTCAGTAGTACAATGATCCATGACAACTCTGAAGGACTTAGGATGAAAAATGGTATCCATCCCCAGAGAAAGAATTGGTGGTGTCTTAATACAGATTGAAGCATACTTTTTTTACTTTATTTTTCATGAGGTTTTTTTGTGTATGTTTTCTTTTACAACAGGACTATTGTGGACATGTTTTGCATGACTACACATGTATAACTGATTTGGAATTGCTTGCCTTCTCAATGAAGGGGTGTGGGGAAGAAGGAATGGAGAGAATTTAAAACTTAGTTTTAAGAACAAATGTTAAAAATTGTTTTTACATGTAACTGTGGGAAAATTAAATACTAAATAAATACAAAAAAATAGAAGGGGAGGGCAATATTATAGAAGCTCCATGTAAGAAACATTTTGGATCCAATAGAGCCTTGCATAAGTCTTGAAATCACATTGACTATTTAGTGTCTCACGCTTGACCTACACATAGGACTTGTACTCACCATAAAGAAAAAATGAAGGCACTTGGCCTTGGCGTTCTAAAAAGAGGAAACGACGAAATGACTATCTTCCATTTAGCTGCCTCAATAAGATATATCTAATGTACATTTTTTGTGATCCAACCATGGTCTGATCTGACTTATTTCATTGTAAAAGTACCGCAAAATCCACCATTATAACAATCACTGGACTGTTTCTTACCTACATTGCAATCTGTACTGCATTTACTATTTCTTGGCTCAGCACTTAGATACCATAGCAATGGGAAAACATCCAAGCTACAAGGTCTTATCTACTCAACTCACAAGGATACACTTCTCGCTTCTCAAATCATACAAGCAATCTATTTATCAGAATTCTGTCAGCATACAATTGGAGAATAACTGCTTTGGGAAGGTATACAATAACGAGATTATTCTGAGAAGCTATTTTTATTATGACAGGAGAAAGGGCTGTTTTCAGATTTTCGCATGTTGCTTATACTTAAACAAGAAGCTTCTTGTCCTCATATTGAAATTCCAAATCAATTTAACAGTTGCATATGATAGAAAATATGTTGCTGGACAGGATGGTGCATACCTGTAATCTCTACAACTAGGGAAGATTAACGGAGTGCTGGAGTTCAGAAGTTCTAAGTAGCAGTTGGGCTAAAGCTGATCTGGTATCCACAGTAAGTCTCACACAAGTATGATGGGTACCCTAGAGTGGGACAAGGTGGTGTTGGGCTGGGAGGAGGTCAGGGAGGGGGTGGTGCACCAAGCTGCCTAAGGAGAGGCAAATAGGCCCATGTTATAAATGGTTTAGGCTAAAGCTTCTGTGTGAACTAGCAGTGTGATTGGGTCCATGAATGCCTGTGGCATTTCTAGGCTGAGTGAGAAGAAAGAAAGAAAGAAAGAAAGAAAGAAAGAAAGAAAGAAAGAAAGAAAGAAAGAAAGAGAGAGAGAGAAAGAGAGAGAGAGAAAGAAAGAGAGAGAGAAAAGAGAAAGAAAAGGAAGGAAGGAAAGAAGGAAGGAAAATAGGAAAGAAGGAAGGAAAAAAGGAAAGAAAGAAGGAAACTAGGAAAGAAGGAAGGAAAATAGGAAAGAAATAAGGAAAATAGGAAAGAAGGAAAAAAGGAAAGAAGGAAGGAAAATAGGAAAGAAGGAAAAAAGGAAAGAAAAGAGAGGGGGGAGGAGGGAAGGAAGGAAGGGAAAAGGGAAGGAGGAAAGAAGAAATGAAAGGCAAGGGAAGAAAAGGGAAGGGAAGAGAAGGAAAGTGAATATGTTGAAGCAATGTTATTAACTGAAGAATGTGATGTCAGTATTTCATAATGTGTTTATCTACCAAATATATACATAACTAACATATAATTATACATAGTAGGCACTTAATAAATGTTTATTGTATTTTAAGTATTCTAACATGATTATGGTGTCAAGATCTCCTTTATATGGATAATATATCTTCTCTCTAAGATTGCAATTTACCTAGAGAGAAAAATACTCAAATGGCTAAAACTTATTCTATACTTAAATGGGTCTGTGAGTATGTATGTATGTGTATATGTATAAACACACACACACACACACACACACACACATATATATATACATATATTCCATTCCATATATACGTATAGTCACTCCCTCACATCCCCCCACACCCACCCTGACTTTGAGGAAATTACTTAAAGCTGAGGTTTTATTCACCTCTGGGGAACTCCTCAAAATCAAAGACCAGAGAAGCAGTGAATAATGTAAATTAGGTCTAAAACAGCTATTTATTTCTTCCACACAAAAGAAATCCTAAAAACACAAAAGACTCATATTCACACTTTGACAAGAAAACTTTAATTATCATTAACAGTAACAGTACTATCATTAAAAATACCTAGAGTGTTTCTGGATGTTTGTGGCTTCAGTCTCCCAACCTGGACATCAAGGTGGCCAAGGAGTCTTGAGACTCCTCTCTGCCCTTCTTTGACTAGCTCTGGTCATTGTTTGGAAGACACTGAATTCCTCAAACACACCAAACTTATTCAGACACCATTTGAGCCTGTGGAGCCAGGTGAACACATCTGAGCCTGCTCCTGAATTAACAAGATTTGATTTAGTTTTCTTCCTTCTCAAATATATGAATATGTGTTGGAGCACTATCTGGAGCACCACAGAAAACGCTAGCTTTAAATATGGGGAGCAGCTATCAACATTCCCTTTCCAAATCCTTTACAAAAAGCTTCAAGTTTTCATGCAAAGTAAAAGTGTTTGGTTGCTGACAACCAATGTAGGTTTAAAACTTTAAAACTTACGTGATTATAATTGAATATTTTGAACAATTTGTATTGATATTTTTGTTCAATTTATTGTTAAATAAAATTGAAACCAATGTTCAAAAATTTTAAACAGATTAAAACATCTAAACACAAAGCAGTTTGCAGGACTGCTAAATGGATAGTTTATATTTCACCTTGGCTCTGCCATGTCCAAACAATTCCCTTCAGGTCCATATCTTTTATAGGTAATCTATTTAACTGTCTGTTATAATTTCAACAATAGATATTATTCATTCACTTGGTTCTTACTTTGTGGATGGTTAGACCAAACTCTTAAGTCTTTATAGATCTTATCTAGAAGGTTCTATAGTGTTCCCAGGCAACCAGTTGTTTTCGGTTTTTTTTTTTTTTTTAATAGTCAACAAACTATAAGCAGAGAGGCATCTTGTATTCTTTCAATTGTGTGGTGGTAAAGATGTGGTCTGTTGTGTAAATGGCTTGTGAAAATCTTCCAATTCCCTACTGAGGCCCTCATCCAAGGTGTCCTTGATGCATTGGTGCTATTAGATAGATTATTCTCATAAAGCCTTTAAAGAAATGATAAAATAAGTATATAAGCTGAGAATTGTTGATGCTGTATTGGTCACTAAGCATTGGTTTTAATAATGTCCAAGACTTTTCCCCCCATACCTTCATTATCTTCCCCTCTTTGAACAAAGGAATGATCATTGACCATAATCAAAGAACAATGATTCAAATCTGACCTCTAAAGCTTACTGTGTGACCTTGAGCAAGTCATTTAACCTCTCTGGGTCTCAGTTTCATTATGTATAAAATGGGAGGGTAGAACTGGATGACCTCTGAGGTCCCTTTTGGATCTAGATCTGTGATCCACATGGTCTCTAAGGTTCTTTCTGGCTCTAACTATCTGATCCCTATGTTGATATATAAGCTGAAATTATTTGCCTGGCAGTTTGTTTTTGTTTTGTTTTTGCAAACAGTCCTTTCCAGAATCCCAAAAGTAATTCATTATGGAAAAACCTCTCCTGGGTGGAGTTCTTGTAAACTGAAAAGGTAATTACCATTACCTTCAGTGGAACAAATTTTTATGTGTTCTTAAACCCTGAAATCAATACTCATTTTACATTCTTTGATATACATTATATAATGCTCATACACGAGCCCCTCCCCACCCATATACACACACATCAGACCAGCAAACTTAAAAAGAAGTCAATGAAAATGATATCGTACTTACCCAACAGGTTGATGCCATGTCAACACTGGACAGACGGGAAGACAAAGTGGGAAAGATTGTGTCAGTGGTCCTAAGTTGAACACTTGTTTTGTTTTAGGAAGCCTGATGCATGAGATTATCACATCTATAAACTAGCAAACTAAAAGTACATAGGGAGGAGAACTAAATGCAACACCTTCCAGCTATACAACAGCAAAGATGTCTAAATGTCTTGTTTTATGATACTCAGCTGTTCCATGTGAAATGCAGATTGATCCTCCTAAGTGGGAAGAAATGTCTGCTGAACCAAAGTAGGGATATTCAGTGAAACTTCTCGTAAAATTGAATCCTCAGAACTGGAATGAGTGTATCTCATTGCTTGGCGGTAGCTTATCACAAGCACTACATTGTGTTTCTTGTTGCTTTAGGACACTTGGCAAAATTGACTCTGCCAACCCCTTTATTTTCTTCTCCAAGGAGAGCCTGTGAGATTGGCTCCATTTAACTACTGCTTCCTTTTTGCTTTTGGTTTCATTTGTAGTAAGAACATTAAGATTAATATGATTCAGTCCCTCTAGTTATGCCCACTCAGTAGTCATTAGAAAGGACACTGAGTACTAATAGCTAAGTTAAAGTTAATAGGTATTCTCAAACCCGTCATTTAAAATATTATCTGTCCTCCTTTCCACCACTCTCTCACCATCACTACAGAAGCATGAGGAAGGCACAAGGATCATTTTGTGTTTTTATACGCATCATGGGTTGCTATGGTGTACTTAGCTAGGTTGGTCCACGGAAAGCAAACTTTATCTGTTATTGGAACTCAAAGCCTTTCCACCATGGCAGAACCTGCCCTAGCTCATCAGTGGTAGTACTTTAGCCCAGAGGGTCGCCTCCTCACTTCATTGTGGTATGAGATTAGGTCTTTGTAGAAGAATTCTACAAAACACATTAAACTGAAAATTTTCTAGTTGATTAAAGTAGTCAAAAACCTTTGACAAAATTAGCAAAGAATCAATAACCATTTATGACTAAATGATTCAATATAGATTCAGTGATTAAGATAACAGAAATGAGTATTTGTATACTTATTTTGGTCAAGAAAAGCGAATCAGATTGGCCCTGAGAATGTCTGTATTTGATTGTCTAGAAAGAGCACTGTATTTGGAGTTTGAGTACACAGACTCAAAGCCTGAGTTTGTCATTCATTATCTGTGAAATCTTATAAAAGTCACTTAATCTCTCTAGTTCTCAGTTCCTTCATTTCTAAATGAAAGGTTTGGATTAGATGATCTCTAAGGCACTTTCCAGATCTAGATATTATATTCAGACCAACCAACAAACAAATCTTCTCGATTAAATCTGCTGATTGACGGTTGAAAAGACATTGGTATATATCTTTTTTTTCAAGAGTCACTCTTTAAGAAATTCAAGTCTGGCAGGAATAAAATCTTATTGGCCTAAAAGTCATTCTCCAGTGGATAAGTAGTCAAAGGACTATCATCAAACAATTGTCAAATGAAGAATTGCAAACTAGAAACAATAATGTGAAAGAATGCTGCAAATCAACAGTAAGAGAAACACAAATCAAAACAACTCTGAGGTTTCACTTCACATCCTGCAAATTGGCAAAGATGACAAAAGATGGGAAGAGTCGATGTTGGAGAGGTTGTCAGAAGATAGGCACACTAGTGCATTATTAGTGGAGCTATGAATCAGCACAACCACTGTGGAATGCAATTTCAGATTATGCAAATAAAATTACTCAAATGTCCACAGGTGAGATCCTTCTATTAGACTTATACCCCAAGGAGGTTATTGATTAGAAGAAAGTCCCCATACATATCAAAAGTATATATAGCAGCACTTTTGTGATAGCAAAGAAGTAGAAAGAAAGTAAATGCTCGGTGACTGAAGAATGGATAAACAAATTTATGATCCATGAGTGTAATGCAATATTACTGTGCAGTAAGAATTGATGAATGTGATGAATACAGAGAGACATGGAAAATCTACTTGAACTGATGCCAAATGAAATAAGGATAGTCAATAAAACGATATACACAATGGCTACAACAATGTAAATGGCATAAAAATCACAAAAAATCAAAAGCGAATGTTGCAAAACTACAAAGAACAAGCATGTCTAGAATGAAGAGATATGAAATGATAACTCTACCCCACCCCTTTGCAGAATTGGGACATCAGTGAGTGAACATATTTTCAGAATTTTTCCATGTATAGTCAGTTATGCTGATTTCATTTCTCTTCTTTTTCTCAATCTTTAAAAAACATTGTTATATCAAATAGCTCTGCAGGAGGGGAAGGAATACTGGAGAAAATTATAGTGACGTAAAAAGAAAAGACATCAATAAAAACTTATTTTAAAAATCTTATTGGCTACCATGAAGTGATAAAAAGTATAGGCAGATAAATAGAGAAGATGAAATTTGAAGCACTCTTTCCCACTGACCCCTCCCAGATACCCTTAGGTTGCTAGGTGTTTTTTTTCCCCCTTCAATTAACTTTATGATGAGAATTAGCACATGGCCTCAATTGCAGGGCCAAAAATAAATTAGATAGCAGGTGTAAAAGAAATAGACCAAGTTTTGCCTTGTTTTTAAATGATCTTTTTGCTAAATTGTTGTTGGCCTATGTGTTGAGAGTGAACTGGAGGGATTCAGGCATATGTTTATCTCAGTGATAGGGGTTACCAGAGGAGGAGAAAGCATAAAAATGACAATACTAATCACAGGTGGGGACAGTTAAAGTTGAGTGAACAAAAGAGGTGCTTTAAAATGTATTAGTATTTTTCATATGTTTATAGACTAAAAGCATATGTGGCACTGGCTCACATCCAGGCTGTGTCTCCAAATACATCATCCTGGTGCATTGCGGATAGAGCATTGGCCTTGGAGGACCAGAGTTCAAATCTGACCTCAGACACTGGGCGAGTCACTTAATTCCAACTGCCTCCAAAATAAAAACACATCATCCTAACAAACTGCTATATATGTGGTTCCTGGGTTCCCAAAAGGATTATAATGGGAGTTAACAGAAGAGATGCCTTCATTCAGCAGGTCTGATCTATATGAAAGGGCCATGCCTGGTGACCTACAAAGTACTTTTTAAACTTTTCTAGGAAAAGGAATATCAGGGATCCAGCAGAATGATGGAGAAGAAAGATTGCTGTCCTTAGAGTCAGGAGACCTGGATTCAATTCTTGCCTCAGGGCAAGCTATGGAGAAGTCATTTAACTGCTCTAGATCCTTCACTTGTAAAAGGGGGGTAGTGATATTTGTCCTACATACTTCATAGCATTGTTATGATGAAAATGTTTCTGTGAAACTTCCACCATGGAAATGTAGCATTTTTATACTGGGGGGAACTCTGTTACATAATGTTGCATCGCAGTAGTGTGTCCTGTCTGATTTACAGAAGTTGTCCCTAGTATGCTGTGATTAGGTAGGAAATCTCCAACAGCTGTTAGGGAGAGCTGTTCAGCATTAAAACAGCATTGGTTGATCTCTCTCTGATCTCTCCCAGTCAGCCGTATGAAGACTGAGGTAAGGGAATGGATACGACTTTTTTTTAAATTACTGCCTATCTCCAGCTATGAGTGGAAAGGAGGTAACAGGGATAGAAGAATAGAAGAGCTGGACAGGGAAAATGCACTCAGTGTCTAGTTAAAAAGCTCACACTTTAAACATGAATTAACCATCTTAACCCTGGGAGACTGTGGACCCCTAATAAAAAGTCAATAACTCCAGATTCTTTATTTAGCAGACAGTTGATGGCACTAACTAGATTGAAACTTTTCTTTCTGTGTCCTTAGAGAACACACCTCACATGACGTGTCTAAAAGCCAAAATGTTGTGATTTTCAGGAGCAGTAAAACCTTCCTCAGCTTTGTCATTCTGACAGGGTAAGCACAGCTGCTACAATCAAATTTGCTCTATAGAAATGCAAGTATGTCACCACAAAGTCATTGAAATGGACCTTTCCTTTCTTTAAAATGTATTTGTTAAAGCAGAAATGACAGCAGACTGAGCAACATTCACAGTTGCTTCTATAAAATGGAAATACATCCTGAAATAACATTTTTAAAGAAAGAAAATTCCAGGTCAGGTGCTTGTCCTCCATGATTCTCTGAGGGAGTTCCTTTAGGTCACGACTATACACAGCACTTTCTCCAAAGCTCCCAGGGATTCTTTGGAGTGTTGCAGATCTCAAGGTGCAAAAAAATTTGTGGCAGCTTGGCATAGTGGACAGAGGGCAGTCATGGAGTCAGAAAGACTTGGGTTCAAATATATCTCTGACATATAATGACTGTGTGAGCATGGGCCAATCATAGAGCCTAGGCACTAAAACTATACATTGTAGATAAATTTCTGATTTGCATCTGTGGGAGGAGTTTCTTCACAGGGACTGCCCTATACAAGGTGGACAAAACACAAATTCAGACAAAAACTAAGCACAAATGCATTTACACATGATATATGTAATAACAATGTTCAGTCATTTTTCAGTCGTGTCCAACTCTTTGTGACCCCATTTGGTATTTTCTTGGCAAAGATACTGGAGTGGTTTGCTATTTTCTTCTCTAGCTCATTTCACATATGACGAAACTCAGGCAGACAGATATTAAGTGACTTGCCCAGGGTCACATAGCTAGTAAGTGTCTGAGGCTGGTTTTGAACTCAGGTCTTCCTCAATCCTAGTCCATTGCTCTATCCATGGTGTTGTGCCCCCTCCACCCCCTCTCTTTCTATATATAGTTTGTGTATATATATGCATATACAAATTCATAAATATATTTTCTATATACACTATGTATACATATAACATATACACATAACCACAGACAAACATATATATGCACATTATATGTATTATAATACACATATAATGCATATAATGTATATGTATACACACACATGTATATATAGCATAACTTATTCACATAGGCACTTAATACATTTTTTAAAACTGAGTTAATCTCACACTTTAGAATCAAAAGCAGCAGCCTAGAGGGTTATGGCTCACTCAGATGTTTGACATATGATGGCCCTTTGTTTGATTGTTTTTGAAAATTCCTTCCTGTTCAACTAGTCTCTGGAGCCAGGGAGGGATTATGTTTGAAAAGTGAGAAGCCAATAATAAAATTAAAAGGCACTAATCACTTCAGATTGTGAAGGAGAGCAATGAGGCTTGGAATCCCTAGTACCAAGTACACTATCCTGTCTCCTCTGTCTTCAATCACAAACACTAGTCGATACAATACTATTTTGTGCAGGGCACTGGGTGCTAGAGATACACCACATAAAGGTGGTCTGGCATATGAGCGCTGGTATGACTCAGGAAACCACAGTTCTGCTCTCAGTTCTGCCACCGGCTGCATGAGGTTGCGAGGTCAGCGAACAGCTCTGGGCCACAGAGAGTTTACCTCTATCTGTACAGTTTCCTCATCTGTAAAGTGAAGGTGGTGGGGTTAGATGATCACTCCCTTTCAGTTCTAATATGATATGACTCTAAAGTGAAATTGCAGGTCCCAACAACAAAAAATAATGTTTCTAAAGTGTTAGCTTTCCTGTCCTCAATGAGCTTGGTCTAGTTGGAAAGACAGAAGTTTGCAGGCCTTTGATAGACCTATGATCTCATCCCTGTGGCTGCTCCCTCCAACTCTGTTAGTGCACACTACAACTTATCACCATCTTCTCATCCTATACAACACATCCTCCCATAAATCGTCCACCCAGGTGTCAAAGCAAAGTTTAGGGGTTCTGAAATTACCCCCGATCCGTCCATCTGTATTGTTTGTACATAGTTGTTTGCATAATATCTCTCCATTAGACCGGTAGCTCCTTAAAGGCAGGAGCTTTTTGCCCTTCTTTGTATCTCCGGTGCTTAGCACACTGCCTGGCACATAGAAGGTGCTTTGTAAGTGCTTCTTGACTGGACTAGACTTAGTCAATACATCACAAGCATATAGTATCACACAAAGAATATTGGTGTTAAAGAAAAAGATTGGTTTTTGTTTCGGAGAGAAACTTGGGATCTCCTAACGTAGCTATCCTCAAAACGCAGTCTGGAGACCCCCACCCTTTTCAGGGAGTCCACGAGGTCAAAACTGTTTTTATGATAATGCTAGAATGTTTTAATTTCTAACATGAGAAATATCCATAAATATCGATCAAATCAACATAAGCAGAATTCCTTTGGGTTCCTCGATCATTTCAAAGTCCCCATACGTAAAAAGGTCTTGAGACCGACAAGTTCGATAACTATTTATCTAAATCACTCCATACTTTCTGAGATGTCATCTTTCTCATTTTCAATTCTAGCCCCGCTGTACCGAACATATTTATACTGATGAGCCAGGTCTATGGAATGTCCAACTATACAACAGGTTTTTTTCATCCCCTCGATTTTTTCCTTTATGGTTATTTAGGCTGAACTCATGTAGATGATTATGGATCTGATTTAAGAGGCTATGCAGTGCTGCAGGATTTAATGCAATCAGCACCACGTCCACCTCAAAAAGAAACAACTGGAAGACAACTAGTAGCGAAATGAGAACATTTCAATCATACTGCTGCGGGGCCACATATCTCTTTAGAGACTAAAACATCAATGTCCTTGAGCAGGTTGAAAATTTCCTGTCAGAGCTGGGAGGGGTATGTGCGGCAGGGAGTTAGTCCTGTAGGGGAAGCCATAGCGTACTGAAAAAAGCAGAGACCCAACTGTCAATTACTACGCAACCTTTACCAAGTCATTTCTCCTTAGACTTCAATTGTCTCATGTGTAAAATAACAGGGTAGGACTGGGTGATCTCTAAGGTACCTTCTGGACCTAACATTCTATGATTCTGTTTAATGTGTCTATGTTGATCTGTCCTTTCATTAATGAGAATGAAACCACCAAACGTTACCTTTAACATCTCGGTACCCAATGTCTATATCAAGAAAATGATGGTACATCTTGGGGTGGGGGGTAGGGGAAACATGGGGAGAAAATTTGGAACTCGAAATCTTGTGGAAATGGAGGTTGAAAATTAAAAATAAATTAATTAATTAAAAAAGAAAGGGAAGCAAAAATTTAAAAAAAAAGAAAATAATGACACTTAAGAACATAAATTGGAAAGAGTAGCTGGATGAGAAGTGGTTCATGTAGAAAAATCATGCTGGAAATGATACAGTTTTGAAAATAGTGACATATTCATTTTTAGTCTCTCAAATTGTGGAAGACACTAAATGATCAGAAAAATTTAAAATAGCATTATTACCCTCCAAAGTGGCAGAGAACATTGGCAACTCTTCTCATCTCTCAAAATTTTTTGAGAATGGCATACGAACATATTAGTTGTACCCTAGATGAAAATATGAGACAAGAGTAGGTAGACTTTTTCACATGATTTTCTACCTATTTAGTTATCTACATAACATATATTTTCTGGATGTGTCTTCAGATTCACACAGTTGATTGAAAGATGTGGGGAGCACAAAATCACACTACATTATTTTTTAAAATTTTTTTTATTATTTAATATATTTAGTTTTCAGCATTGATTTTCACAGGAGTTTGAATTACAAATTTTCTCCCCATTTCTACCATCCCCCCCCACACCAAGATGGCGTATATTCTGGTTGCTCTGTTCCGCAGTCAGCCCTCCCTTCTGTCACCCCACTCCCCTCCCATCCCCTTTTTCCTTCCTTCTTGTAGGGCAAGATAAATCTCTATGCCCCATTGCCTGTGTATCTTATTTTCTAGTTGCATGC
>CM053622.1:651745643-651761508 GCA_028646595.1 Phalanger gymnotis | reverse complement strand
TGGTCCAAGCCTGGGGGGATGCGCCAGCTCTGCCACACCAGCAGTCTTCTTTCCCCAAGAACCCCTAACCTGGACTGGACTTTGATCTTCAGCAAGCTCTTCACTCCTGCTCTGATCCGCCACTTAATTCCTCCCACCAGGTGGGCCTGGGGCCAGAAGTAACTGCAGCTGTAGTTTTGTAGCTGCCCCACCTCCACTGCCCCTAGGGTGGTGGCTGAACCACAAACTCTATCCCAGTCCCCAGCAGCTTCTCCCACTAACCTACTCTGTTGTCCTTGGTGTTTGTGGGTTGAGAAGTCTGGTAACTGCTGCAGCTCACTTATTCAGGGCGCTAGGGCACACTCCGCCCAGCTCCCAGTCTGGTCAGTCTGCGCTGCCCATGCTGGGCTCTGCTCCGCCCAGCTCCGTGCGGGCTAGACCTTACCCAGAGAACATCCAGGCTGTCCTGGGCTAGAGCCCTGCTTCCCTATGCTATTTTGTGGGTTCTGCAGCTCTAGAATTGGTTCAGAGCCATTTTTTATGGGTTTTTGGAGGAACTTGGCCGTGAGCTCATGCTAGTCCCTGCTTTCAGCTGCCATCTTGGCTGCACTCCCCTATTATTTTTTATAAAGGCATTTGCCTAGGTAGAACAAAACACAGCTTTAAAGGTTCTTTCCAATAGTATGTATCCTCTCTATATGTAAAGATCATTCAAGATTCCTTGACAAATACAACCACAGAAGGAAACTTTATTCAATAATTGTCCAATCACCATGATCAAACAAGGCATAAAATAGGGAGGCATATGCTTCCCAAAGGTACTAACCACTGTCATGGGAGAATGTCCTGTACAGAGTCCAAAGAGAAAAGTGTTCTGGATGGTGAGGTCCTCCAGATATGTATTTGTAGATGAAATTGAGGCAATCAACAAACATTGACTAAGTGGCTCTGTACCAGCCATCGTGCCTGGCACTGAGGATACAAAGACAAAAACAATGAAAATACCTGGGTCCAAAGTGATTACATTGTATCATTTGCACAAAAGAGGCAGCCAGATGGCTCAGTGGGTAGAATGCTGGGCCTGGAGTCGGGAAGATATGTTTAAATCCAGTCTCAGACTATTACTAGCTGTGTGACCCTGGGCAAGTCACTTAACCTTTGCCTTAATCAGCTAAAGAAAGAAATGGGAAACCACTCTAGTATCTTTGCCAAGAAAACCCCCAAGGACAATGTGGTCCATGGATGCATGCAACTAAGCAGCAACAAGCGCATTTAGCTGATTGTGCTAGACTTGAACACAAAGGAGGCTCACAGCTGCCCACGTTTGAGAATTATACCACAGGCTATAACAGTAAGGGTAATTATTGTTTATCATGGCAGCATAAAGTCTAGCTCCTGACTATGTGTGATAGAATGTGCCAGACTTATTGCAGGTAGGAAGATCACTGACAAGGATGAAAAGGGAGAGCGTATGGTGACTGAGTCTCTGAAAAGAGAAAGGCGGTCTAATCAGAGAATGACATGACCAAGTCAGTGCAGAGGGTGAGTAAAGCTGTGAGAGAATGTGGCATAGGAGTATTGGGATGGGGGCTAAGGAGAGGCTGGTATGCTCTCCTGATGATTTGAACCCTAAGGCCGTAGTTCTGCATCCTGGTACCCTCCTATGCAACACTATCAGCCTTTGAGGAAAGTGATGATAGAACCCTGACAGATGAGCTATCTGGATGGCATGACTGTGAATTGCTCTCCAGCCTTCTCTCTCCACCTCCTACTACAAATGGTCTCTGCACAGAAAAAGAACAATCTGCTGTGTCATTAGAGCATATGCATGGCACAAGTACAATATTGAGACCTAAGTGTGTGAGCTAGAGAAAGTAAGCAAGGCAGTGAATCCATAACAGCATCAAACCCCAGAATATGAGAAGGCCTCCTCAGTGAAGTGGCCAACCACTCAAAAGTGATCAGCCTAACAATTAAAAAAGAAAAAAAAAAGCCAAATACGTGGATAAAAAAATCCTATTACATGGACCAGAGGTGCCAAACATGCTGCCTACAGGCTGTAGCACCCCCAATGCAACCTAAGCCAGATTAAAATATAATTGGGAACTATTTTACAAAATAAATAAAAACAGAATAGGATATAAATAATGTTAATTCTAATGCTAATTTTCTAAGTCAAATGGAGCCCTCAGGAAACCTTATGTATGTTTAGTGGTACCTGCTTCTGTTTGAGTTTGATACTACTGGCATAGACTATGACTTATTGAGTAGGCAATCCATTGATATTTGTCAACCATTATATATTTGTATAACCTTAGACAAGTCTTTAAGCTCTCTGGGCCTCATTTTCCCTAACTGTAAAGTGAGTGAGTTGGAATAAATGACTACTTAGTTCCCTTCCTGCTCCAAATCTGTGATTTTAGGCACTGTAAGTAGACAGTAATCTGGACTCAGAACTAATTGGAGAAGAGAGTGGCCTGCATTGTATTTGGAAAACTGTGGAGTACTTGGTTATCCTAAGCTAGTCTCTGACTCAAAAACCCATTAATTTATCCCATCAAATATTCTCCTGGGGATGCTACCTGGCTGTGATTCAGAGAATACCACATCCTCCAAAGAATCAAAATTATGGATAACCCACAGGGCTATGGAGAGATTCATGGTGGTCAATAGTAGGCTAAACCACAGTCTTTTTTAAAATTAATTTTTAGTTTTCACTGTTCACTTTTATAAGATTACGAGTTCTAAATATTCTCCCTCCCTTCCCTGTTCCCGAGACAGCATGCAATCTGATATAGGCTATATATTGAAACATGTCATTAATGACTTGGATTGAAAAAGCAGCATAAAAGACATCATCACAGACATGTATAAGAGTCTGCTGCATCTTCTCTTTGTGAGAGATTTTCTAGGCCTAAGGAAATGCTTCACAAAGGAAAGCTTGGAGAACAAATGCCAGGATTCTTGCACATGAAAGGGACTGCCCTTCTTCAATAGGTACCCAATTCTTTGTGTAACAGGAGCAGAAGCTACATGAAAGAATAGAAAGGGACTTACTACATTTTGTTTTTCTCTTTTCTTCCCATTCAAACTGCCAGGGGTACAGGTAGTAGCTCCAGGGCCAATCTGGGAAGGCAGGAGGGGCAAATGCCACAACATGACTAATGCTGCCCAGGATTGGCCATGCTAAATCCTGTATGACAGCAGGCTGATAAACTGGGAGAAGCATTACCTTCTCCCATTTTCTTTAATCTATGGGTGAGAAAAGCAGTGAATTAAAAACATCTTTCCCCCCTTTCCTCTTTATGAGCCATAGACACTCACATAGAGGAAATTTTCTCCCTTTCTCACCAGAGATCTGGGAGGGAAAATAGACACAATGGAGAAAATTTATAATTTCTTTTGCATTTTAATTACAAGTTATTAAAATTGTGTGATCACAAACTAACCTTGTCCTCTCACTGACTGCTGTGAGAAAAGACTTGAGAAAGTAAAATAACCCCAATGTGGGGGGGGGGAGCTGCAATGAGCCAAAAATATGCATAGTAAAGTTTGTATTTTAATATTTGAACAAGACTTCATCTCTCACACTGTGGTTCCATCAGTGCGGTAGCTGACTTTGATGCTATTTTTGTTCTCCTTGAAGGCATCTGACAACCTCACTGAAAACATCAAGCATGGGAGCAAACACACAGCCTTGCTTCACTTCATTAGTGACTAGGAAAGCGTGAGAGTATCGTCCATTATCCAGAACCAGTGCAAGCATGTCTTTGTGGAGCTGGTGTACAATTCTGATGAACTTCCCTGGGCAACCAAATTTTGCCATGACCTTCCACAAGACCTCATGATTGACAGTATCAAAGGCATTGGTCAGATCAATGAATGTTATATACAGGCCTTTGTTCTGCTCCTGGCATTCCTCCTGGAGTTGTTGGGCAGCAAACACCATGTTGACTATTCCTCAGCCCTTTCTGAAGCTACGCTGGCTTTCTCTATTATTTAACTTAAAAAGGCTATGAGCCAAGACTAAAGTGGAAGGACAATTGGTGCATGACTTTTTGTTCACGGATGACTATATGTTCAGTGCAGCCTCTGAGGCTGAGATGCAGCAGAATATGGATTTAGTCCCTGCCATTTGTACTAATTTTGGCCTAATGATTAACACCAAAAAAACAGAGGTTCTTTACCAGCCAGGACCACACTGTCCATACATGGAACCATTGGTCGTAGCAAATGGCAATATTTTGCATGCTGTAGATAATTTCACTTACCTTGGTACCATACTCTCCAGTATTGTATACTTTGATAAGGAAGTCAATGCATGCATTGCCAGAATTAGCTTAGTGTTTGGGAGGCTCCGGAGAAAAGTGTGGGAGAGAAGTATTAGACTGCCTACCAAATTGAAGGTCTACAGAGCTGTTGTGCTGGCTTCATTGCTGTAGGCCTGTAAAACCTAGATAGTATACCAGCGCTATGCCAGGAAATTGAATCACTTACATTGAATTGTCTTAGGAAGATTCTGAAGATCACCCGGCAAGATCAGGTACTGGACACTGAGGTCCTTTCTTGAGCTGAACTGCTAAGCATTCAAACTCTACTGCAGAGAGTGCAACTGCAATGGGCTGACCATATTGTTTGAAAGCCAAACATGTTTGCCTAAAAGACTATTTTACAGAGAACTCACATGAGGCAAGTACTCACGTGAAGGTCAGAAGAAATGATACAAAGGACATTCTCAAGGTCTCTCTGAAGAACTTTAGAATCAGTCGTGAAACATTGGAGACACTGACACAGGACTGCCCAGCATAATGTGCCCATATCAAAGAAGGTACTGTGCTCTATCTCTCTGAGCAAAGCAAAATTGCAGAAGTTCAAAAGAAACATGAGATGCACAAATTTAGACATCTACCTCCCAAATGGTCAAATGGGCTATTTGAGTCCAACTGCTATAGAGCCTTCCAAACTCATATTAGTCTGATCAGCCACAGTCAGACACACTGTACATTTGACCCTGACAGAGTAATGTCATGTCAGTCCTCTTCAAGTATGAAGGACAACAATCAAATACCTGTGGCTCCAAAAATCTGTAGCATGCTCAGGGGTCACACCCCACTAAACCATCTCAACAAATGGGCTAAACCAGGTTGAGCATAACCAAGAAGTCTCAAACCCATCAATGAGTTAGAGGGATGTCTACCCCAAGCATGTGAAGACTTCCCCAGGTGGAATGGGTGGATGAGAACAGTTTGTTCCAACACCCACAAAAGCAGCTAAAAGCAGGCTCTGTGGAGCGCTTAGTACTTAGTCAGACATCAAAGATACCAGGCCATCACCAGTCATCCTGACTTTTTTCTTGTCACTGGACTTCAATGACTTTGGAAGAGAGAGAGTAAGGCTGATGACTCGGTGCAGCTCTGCCTCACTTAAATCCAGTTTCACACATGAGTCAAGACATTACCCCATGATGTCATCGGTCCTCTTTGAAATAAAGGATAAACAACAACACACGTAAGCCCAAACTCTAAGTGAACACTACACCACAGGTATTTTCTTACTTCCCTCACCCCCACAAATTTCTGTCCCATGGGCACACTAGTAAGAAGGTTAAATGTATAATAGGAAATTGTGATATAATGAAGGTAAGAGATAATAAATGGGTACCCTGAATGTAACACTGTCCCTATGAAATGGTTAAGACCTAGAGGAAGATCTCCAGTAGATTGGGTAGATTTTCTTTGGAGAATTTGTAGGAGGACATGGACAAGAATCATAAGGGATTAGAAGGCATGGATGCATTTTGATCTATACTGTTAAAGGGAGTACCCATATCAATGGAATCATTGATCCATTTTAAGTATCAGCAGGCCTGAGCTCACTGACTGAACATGGTGTCAGGACTTTTTGCTATTTCCAATTATTTGCACCACTGCTCAAGTCTATTATATTATAGAGTTGTCTGTAGTTGTTTGAAATTCTTATCCTTTTTTGATAATCTACACTGGTACCACTATACTAACAATAAACCACTATATAAATCTGTTTAGCTGGACATTTGAGGTTAAGTTGTTAGAAACGTTATAGTATATATTGAATCTGTTGCAGTCAAGTGTAACCACATGAAATTGCTCCAGACTGCACACTGTAATGCAATCATATGAACTCACCACATGGAGCCAATAAAAGGATTTTTTTTTAAATAAGAGGGGAAAGTTACTGGTCAAATGTGTGCTTACCACAAAAAGGTTTAAATCAGGAATGATTTTACCAATTCAAATATAACTCGGGTTTTGTTTCTATTCAACTACAAATAAAATAATTTAAAATGTAAATCTACTTAGCAGTATTTGCAAGACATAAGGAGAGCAATAATTTGTGTTGTAGGTTTGGGAGGTAGGATCTCTCAGGGGAGATCCATAGGTGCTCTTTGAAGAATAATCTTTGTGTCTGACACCTATGACATGAAGAGTCCTTGATAAATTAGAATTTTTCCTCTCTTTTGGGTACCATACATACATCTTTCTGGGGAAGAAAGTACTCTTTCCACATACCTACTATAATGAAGTTACTGTAATATATACTATAATGAGCTTGAATTCACTATAATGTTACAGTATTAATGAATGAAGCTTTCATTAAATGAAGAAAGTAAAACATAAATCCTTAAATGAGCAGCCATTATTCCTGAAGATGCATGTAAATCCCCAGAGAGATTTCCAATCCTGAATAGGAGTGCTTCTTGGACAGAGGCTTCTCTTCCAGAAAGTCCTGCTTCTTTGTTAAAGATGGAGGAAGTGGGAGAGGTCATTTTACTTTTTCTCTTCATCTTCCACCGGTTCTCAATGGCAATGCCGAATGTGGCCGGCAGGCCAAATAAAGTAAGATGAGGCAAGCTTCCTCTTTCTGTATTATCTACCTGCGTAAAATATGTGCAACTCTACAGAGTTATCCTTTTCCTCCTCTGGGCGCTATTGCTCTTAATCCATCCTCACTAGTCATCCAGTCCTTCCTCTCCTTTGTGCTCACTAGTCTTTCCCCAGTTACCATCCCCACCTATGACCAAGCATACCTGGCTGGTGGGGCTGAGACCACATTTCATTTTAGGAAATGCAGGGAAAGGGGGAAAATATCTTAGCACTCACTACATATTGGAATTTTGTACAAAGGCCTCATTTCTGTCATAGTCTTTTGAACTGCTCGACTGTGAAACATGATCTGGTTGTACTTTATATGTGGAATTTATATTTCCCTCTTCCCCAACATGGATTTTACTCACTACATACATACACTAGGGAAATATTACTATTAATATTTACTATTGTTTTCTAATTGTTTCTTATGCATGTGAATATATGTCTGTGTCGGGAGGAGTGGTAATCAGGAGACCACCGCTCAAATGAGCCCATAGATAACAATGAAATTTTTATTAATTACTATTTATTACTTAAGATTTTTGCCCCTTAAAGACTTAGAATGTATGAATGCTCCATTCCCTTTCCACAGAGCCTCCTTAGGTTGATATTCCCCTTCTGGGATTTCTCTTCCTCCACAAAGCTTGTCTTATGTTCATTTTAACCTTGTTTCCTCTGTATATCAGAAAATTGGGGGTGGCAACTTGTACCCTCACATTTGTGTTGCCTTGGGACCTCAACACCCCTAGAGAGCTCCATGAATGGTAGAATGATAGGAAGTAATATTTCTAGAAAATTCATCATGCCATTTGGTCTCTTTGCAAATATTAGTACAGTAATTTTAAATGCTGGGCTCTCTCCCCTTCTAAGTCACTCCTAAGTAGTAAATGAAAAAGTTAAAAAGTCCAGGAACTGATTCAAACTGCTTAGGATGAGTAATACCAACATTTCTCAGGCCATCCTGGACACCAATCCATTCTCTCTACTTTTTCTTGCAATTAAAACAAACAACCCTGATCTAGAAAAATTAGAACCATTTGACACATTTAGCTCAAAGTAAAAAGCATTTAGTAAAATGACATAGTGAGAAGTTGCTGCAAAACATCATTACCCCCCCTTCCAAAACTAGGGCACACTTTCCCGAAAATATACACAGTGTTAGTGGAAAGAGCAGGCACAAAATAGCACGCTAGTGGAGAAGCACATGCCACAGGACAGAATATACCCATGACCAAGGAAACTTACACCTCCAGCACTAACAGGTCCTGATATCTTTTCTTCTCCTGGTGTTGTCATGCTGCTGCTCCTCTACATAGCATCTCTTCTGGGCACAGCTTTCCACTTGGTTCCTGAGTCTGCTCCTCTATGCAGCCCAATTCATCTCTGCAGCTGGTCTCTGAACCTGGTCTCTGCTGGGCATGTTGTCTCCTACTGGTCATCTTCTTCCATCTTTAAGAAATAGGAAGGAAAGAGAAATTCTTCTCCTCTCTCTACTTTGGAAGACACACAAGGGAAAAGGTGAAGAACAATTCCTTTTCAAGATCTGAGTTCTTCTTCCATAGCTGAATCTTTGTTTGACTTCCAGAGGTGACTCCCTCTGCTAACTCAAGGGTTGACTTCCTCTGAGTGTCCAAAATGATTCTCTTCATCACTGCTCATAATGTTTTAAGGCTACCAGGCTTGTGCAGGCAATGGCTTGTTGTCCAAAAATTCCATCAATTTATAAATGCATTTCTTTACATTTCTTATACTTCTTTAATGCCCCGCCCAATATTTGATAGGGGAAAACTCTTTACAAGATACAAAGGAGCTGTCCCCAATTCTGAATAAGCTAAGAGTAAGTCACAAAAGATTTTGTGGTTCTATATATTTTACAAGCTATGCAGCAGCCATTCAAAGTCTTTAAGGGGCAAAAATCTTAAGAATAAATAGTAATTAATAAAAATTTCATTGTTATCTATGGGTTCATTTGACCAGTGGTCTCCTGATTACTCCCAACACAGACATATACGTACACGCATAAGAAACAATTAGAAAACAATATTAGTAGTATCAATGTAGAAAAAAAAAAGGGGGGGGTGGAAAAGAAAAGAAAAGAATAGTAAGAAGCCAAATAGAAAAGCATTCCTTCTAACTGTGGATGTCCCCCAAAGCTGTGACCTGAGCTATCTACTCTTCCCTCTGCGTACTATTTTACTCGGTTATTTCATCAAACTCCCAAGGATTCAACTATCATCTTTACACAAATCATTCTCAAATTTGTTTGTCTAGCCCGAACCTACCCGCTGACCTCTAGTCTCTCATCTCCAACTGCCTATTGCGCATCTCAAATTGGATGTCTTATAGATATCTGAAACTCAGTTTGTTCCCCCCAAACCCTCCACTCTTCCTAACTTGCCTATCACTGTTGAGGGTATCACTGTCCTCCCATTTAGTTAGGCTTGCAACTTAAGTGTCATCCTAGACTTCTTCTTTTCTCTACTTCTCTTTGTCTCTGTCCCTCTGTCTGTCTCTATCTCTGTCTGTCTGTCTATTTTTCTCCAGTCGAGTCTACCTTCCTAAAGTCTCTCTTACATGACCCTTTCTCTCCTCTGACAGCCCTGGTGCAGGATCTCCTCACTTCATTCCTGGACTATTGCAACAGTCTTCAGGTTGATCTCCCTGCCTTGTCTCTTCCAACTCCAGTCTATCTTCCGCTCCGTTGTCAAACTGATTTTCCTAAAGTGAAGGTCTGAACATGTTCCCCCATCCCCCATTCAATAAACTACAGGAGCTCTCTATCACCTCCAAGATCAAATATAAAATTCTCTGTTCAGGATTTAAAGTCCTTCATAACCTGATGCCTTTGTACCTTTCTAATCTTCTTATACTTAACACCCCTCTCCCCCATCCTCTTCAATCCTATGACACTGGCCTCCTGGCTGACCCTCTTACAAGAAACTCCTTCTCTCAACTCTGTGGATTTTCAATAGCTCTCCTCCATACCTGTAACTCTCTCCCTCTTTATCTCCATTTCTAGGGTTCTCTGGCTTCCTTAAAGTCTCAGCCAAAGACCTACCTTCTGCAAGAAGCCTTCTTCAATAAAACCTTTGCCAGAATTTCAGTGTCTCCCCTCTGAGATCACCACTAACCTACTATTCTGTTTGTACCTAGTTTATACAGAATTTCTTGTATGTTGTCTCTCCCATTAGATGGTGAGCTCCTTCAGAGCAGGGCTTGTTTTTGATTTCGCCCTTTTTTTGTAAGCTCAGAGCTTAGCACAGAGCCTGACACTTAGAAGACATTTAGTAGAAGCTAGTTGTTGTCAAGTGCCAACAGGAATCAGGGCAGAGATCAGTGTTACCTAGGCATAATATCTTAATGGAATTAATGTACTAAGAATCATAGGATTTTGAGCCTATTTTACTGATGAAGAAACTGACTTGCTCCAAGGCTAAGTCGGGAGGGGAAATAGACAGCTTTGGTCTCATGGAGTGTGGAGCCTATCCCTGTCTGATGCCTGGGAAACATGTGGCTTAAAGCTGAAAACAAGCACTTTGTTATAGAGTAGCAAACCCTGGGTAGTCCTTTGGTTTTCCCCTACCCAGAGACAAAGCAAAGAGAAGGAAGGCAAGGTGCTGTGTTTTAAAAGGGAGAGACAGATTCTAGCTTCCTGTGGCTCTGTCACTGGACTACTCAAAAAAGGCGCAGGGGAAGGTTGGCGCCTCTCTTCTTTCTCACCAAAGTAGGGCCACCTTGGAAGGACCAACAGACCACCCAGCTAGCTGTATCATACCAAAATGCCAAGTCCTTTCGGCATGTCTCCTCAGATATGGTCAGTGTGCAGGCTCAGCCCTCCATAGGGTGTGCTCTTGTTAGAGCAGAGCAGCTGGACCTGGTTGTTCTCCCCGATAAATCAATAACAGAGAAAGGATTTGAACTCGAGTTCTCTGGCTGTGACCCCATTGTGATTTCTGCTGTGCCCTCCTGCCCTTCAATCTAAGCACTCTCTTAGTGCCTGCTCTCCCAGATAGGGGTGCCGGGAAGTATTTGAGACCTGGTTCTCTGAGGCATAAAGAAATGTACATAATATTTTAAAGTTCAATCTATATTGTTAACACTTTCTCCATCATTTTATTAAGTCTAGACAATTAACAAAACAGTAAATGAAGCCCTGATTTGTAGCATTTGTCAATGGAAAAGCTCACACTGGAAATTTAACAATCATCTCTCTCAAGGAGGTAAGAGCTGGCTCCAGCACATGCCTGCCCTGGCCAGAGCATGTGTGAGCAATTTGTGGGCTTGCTTCCGGGCCGTGTGTGTACACAGGCTGTGTGGGATGATGCCTTTTTAACGATCATGTTTTTTTTAAGTTTCTAGTCTCAAGTCTGTAAGACCAGAGAAAAGCAAAATTTAATCTGAACGCTCGCTCCCTCTAGAGAGCTCATCTTCAAACACACATTTGCCCACATGTTTTTTTCTTTAAAAATAACACCCAAACTAAACACCTCATCCAGTCAGCCTGTTGACTAAAGTTTTCACCCACACCCCCTCCTTCCACTCTCTTTTCCACAACCCCACACATATTCTATATATCTCATTACACTATATATCACATACACTGCTATGGTTTGGCAACTCTGTGCACATGTTCAGGGGATAATCACTAAATCTGACACTGTTTGGAAAAAAGAAAAAGCAAAATAAAACGGATAGGATACTTGTGGCTGAGGCTGGAAGAGTGAGATACTACTTGTCTGAGGTATCCTGAGGTGTGCCAATGGAGTCAGAAGAGTCAGGCCAAACTCATTCCATTTCTCCTCTCTCCCTTCCTCATTTCCTTTCCTTATCCTCTCTGTCACTTCTTGAGGGGTGAAGGGAGGAGAATGATTTTATAGGAATGCTGATATTTTTGTTGCTGTTGTTAAGGTTCTATTATTAAAAGGAACTGCTTAACTAAAATGTGACTTTATCAGTGGAGAATGGTTTAAAAAACCTTATAGATGTAATAGAATATTACTATATAGTAAAAAAACCCATGAATATGAGGAATAAACGTGGGAAGATTTATATGAACTGAGGCAAAATGAAATAAGCAGAATCAAGAGAATAATGACTACAACAACGGTAATGAAAAGAAGCTGAAATCTGAGTAATGGAGAAACCAGTGAGGGTCCTGGAGAAGAGATAAAAAAATATACCCACTCCTTCACAGAAGACAGATGTGGGATTATTTGGATAGCACATTACATACATTGTCAGACAAGGTTTTTGTATCAAATGTTCTTTTTTCCCTCTCTTGAAAAAATTGTTTATTTTTAGTTTTCAACATTCACTCCCACAAGATTTTGAATTCTGAATTTTCTTGCAGTCTCTCCCATCCCCCCACCCCAAGATGACATGCATTCTGATTACCCCTTCTCCCAATCTACTCTCTCTTCTATTACCCCCCTTCTCTCGTCCCCTTTCCCTTCTACCAAATGTTTTTGTTTAATTTTTTTAAGAAGGAAGGGAGTTATTCAGAAGAAGGAGTGGGAAAAGACTACTGTAAAGGCAAACTACATCAATAAAATGTATTTTTTAACAGAAAAAAGTAATGGCTTAAAAGAAGTACGAAAAAAGTGAGGGAAGAACTGTAATTCTTCACTTTACTGAGTACCTATACACTTAAATATTACATTATCTTAGGGGAAAGGGAGTAAGAGTGGGGAGAAAATACTGGAATTTTATAATTTATCAGAATGATCAGGGAGAGGCTGGGATGAGACATACTCTGGTAAGAACATACTCACTGAATGTATTTTTTAAATTTCAGATTTTTTTCGTATTAAAGCCAGTGTTGTTAAAATGGTATAACTTGGAAAGACTTATATGAACTGATGCTGAGTGAGGGGAGCAGAAGCAGGAGAACATTATACACTATTACAGACACATGGTATCTGTAAGGACTAACTTTGATAGACCTGGCTCTTCTCATCAACGCAAGGTTCAAAGACAGCTCCAAAAGACTCATGATGGAAAAAGCTATGTGCTTCCAGAGAAAGAATTATGGAGTCTGAGTGCAGATTAAGGCAAAATGATTCATCTTTTTTTTTTCCTTCCTTTTCAGTTTCGTTTCTTCTTTCTCATGATTCATCCCATTGGTTATAATTCTTCTTTACAACTGGACTATTAGGTAATAAATTCAATGAGAAGGTATATGTAGAACCTATATCGGAGGGGAGAGGAGAGGGAGGGAGAGAAATTTTGGAACTCAAAAATTTGTGGAATTGAGTGTTGTAAACTAAAAATAAAATATATACACATATATCTATATACAGAAAAAAAATGGCCTTTTCCTATTATGTTTGTAAGGGTCTGATATATACCATCAACAGACTAGGTTACCTCAGAAGTTCAGTGAATGCAAACTTTGACTAAACATCTACCCAAGTAAGGACTTTCTAGGCTTTTAAATTAGAATCTAGCTGATGCCTAAGGCCTAATCAGTGCGACTGAAGAAAGAACATCAGCTACATCCAGTTTACATTCAATTGGGTTTGATGGTGGCTATTTCAACCTTTATTTAGAAGGGTATGGCCTATAACAAAGAGCTCCTGTGTATCCGACTGAGAGCATTAGAGTCTAGAGCAGAGGTTCCCAAACTTATTTGGCCTACTTCCCTGTTTAAACAAAATTACTCAGCACTCCTCCCCTCCATCCCGGAAATCTACTTTCTTTAACCCTTTAACTTTTTTTCAATTTGCATCATTTCAAAAAAAATATAAAATATATTCCAATCTTTCATTTCCAATTGCCTTTCAGACATCTTGAGCTAGAAGTCCAGTAGACATCTGAAACTCAATATGTCCCAAACAGAACTCATTATCTTTCCTCCTAAACCCTCTCCCACTCCTACTTTCTCTATTATTCTAGACTAGAAGGTAACACCATTCCCCCAGTCCCTCAGTCTCACAATCTAGAGGTCATCCTGGATTCCTCATTATCTCTCACCTCCAATATTCAAACTGCTGCCAAGGCCTTCCAATTTCACCTTTGCACCATCTTCTCTACACCCCCTTCTCTCCTGTGACAATACAACTTTAGCGCAGGCCCTCATTACCTCATGCCTGGATTATCACAGTAGCCTGATGATGGATCTGCCTGCCCCAAGTCTCTCACCACTTTAATCTATTCTCTATTCAGTCACTAAAGTGATTTTCCTAAAATTCCAGTCCAATCATGCCACAACCTCCCCACCCCCCCACTCAATAAATTCCAGTGTTCACTATTCCAGAATGCCTTTTTCTATCCTAAACACTTAACACAGTGCTGTGCACATTTCAGGGCCTGGGAGTGGGATCAGACCTTTGATTCCACTTTCTCTCCTCCTTGAGGAATTCCCAGTATAAGCCCTCTCTCCCCTGATGCAGATGATCAACTCTGTACCTTAAGCTTACATAGTTGCCTGGGTCTCTGACAGGTTAAGTGATTTCTCAAGTGTCACACAGGTAGTATATGTCAGAACTTGAACCCTGGTCTTCTTGATTACAAGGCCAGCCCTTTATCCACTACACTGTGCTGCTTTACACATCTCAAGTAATAAATAAATGTGTGTTGTTAACCCTGAAGGGGACAGTGTAAGAACACTGCTGGGGATATGGAGCTTCATTGCTCTCCTAGTAAGTCTGTTGACTTAGTTCCTGACTTGTCAACTCTAATCCCTACCTGGCTCCAAAGACCAGTTGAGCAGGAAGGGAGAAGGAATTGCCAAAGACAATCAACCAAAGGAACATCATATTTCAAACGTCTTTGCCATAGCCCTCCAGGCAAATGATTTTGATCCCAAAGAACTTCCATGCATGAGACTAAGAGTTCAAAAAATGTATTTATTATGCACCTATCTATGTGCAGGGACTGTGCTAGGCACTAGGGATACGAAAATGAAAAATGGCAGTGTCTTCCCACAAGGAGTTTACAATTCATGGTAGAGATGAAATGTGTTTATAGATAAGTCCCATGCGACGTAGAATGTCATAGGGGCAAAGCAAGGGTCTAGATAATAAGCTGTAAGAAATATGAGGAGACAGAAATCATTTTCAGCTGAGGGGATCAAGGAAGGCTTCATGGAATCATTGGCACCAGAGATGGTCCTTGAAAGAAAAAGAGAATTTCTTCAAATCATCTGAAAAAAACACCAAAACCTTAGCCCTGTAGAATGATGCACCTAGACACCAGGCACTGTGAGGAGCCTAGGACCTTGCCTCAACAACTAGGCCTTTCACTGGGACGCCCTTGTCTAGAAGGAGAGCTTCAGGGCCCAGGCACTTCCAGGGTCCAAGTGCACATTCCATCAAGGCTGTTTTTCTCTCACACATTTCCCACATACAAGCCATCTCTGGCAAGTACATCATTCTCTACCATCTTGAAATGAGACAAAGGAAACTGGCGCTAACAATCAGATCCTCAGATATTCACTTACCTAGATTAAAGATGAGTTTCGTTTTGGACATATTTAATCTGAGGTGTTGGAGGGATATGCAGATACTCACAGGTAGATGTCAACTAGAAATGTGAGATCAGAACCCAGAAGAGAGATCAAGAATGGACATATAGATTAATATTTGTTTCTTTTTTTAAATATTTGGAAAAATATTCTTTGTTGGGTTTTCTCTGTTTTAAACATGGCGTCAGATCTCAAATAAGATGCTGGTCAGCCAATCCCATTTGGTTTAGAAATCGTGCATAAACATAAAAAGTGCCTGTGTGTTGTTAAGCAAAATTGTCTCATTAGCATGGGTTTTGTTTCTTTTGAGTGGAAGTACTTTCAGCTGTTAAGTGCTAAGCCCCAGGCCCAGGGCCCTGTCAGGTGTGAAACCTGCGTGGGTGTGGATTGGTGACTTAGGAGGGGCCAATGGTCTCTGGTCATTGAGGCGGGGCTTGAGAATGCTGGAAGCTCGGCTGCAAGGAGGGGTGAGCCGGGAGACAACTTTAGCGGCGGCGGCAGCAGCGGCGGAAGG
>CM053622.1:651695628-651745143 GCA_028646595.1 Phalanger gymnotis | reverse complement strand
TTGTTTGGGTTTTGATGGCTCAAAGTGAGTATAAATAACAGTTGTTTCTGTTCTGGCCAGAAACCCTGAGGGTCTTCCCCTCCCAGATAGATTTTCTTTTAGTAGGTAAAAGAGGCTGTCTTTTGCCTCATTTTTTACCTAGCCTTAATCACTGAATGGGTGCTGCCTCAGACAAACTGAGGTCTGGGAAAGACCTTAGCTTAAAAAGGCCAAGGTCTCTGACTACATCTGGGGGCATCTCCAGGCATCTGTATCTATATCTTGCCACTGAACCCAGATGGCTCTGGAGGAGAGAGTGAGGCTAGTGACTTTGCACAGCCCTGCTTCACTTAAATCCAATTCACTTGCAAGTCAAGACATCACCTTTCTGAAGTCATCCGTCTACTTCCAGAACAAAGGACAAACAACAAACAACAAGCTAACAACTAACAAATTGCTTGTTTTCAATGACTGCTTGTTTTAATCCGATGAGTTAATTGTTGTTACCTAAGCTGGTGAAAATGGTTTTGTATGTAATAAACTTATGTACTATGGCAAAGAACTCTTTAGCTAATAATATATATTTAATCTTCTCTCCCACAAGCAATACATCCAATTACCATTGAGAAATAAAATGACTATAGTAATACTGTTGTGATATATTTATCTAGCAATAACAACTTAATGGGAAATCACATGGGTGTGGGGGAGGAGGGGCATGGTTGGACTTTTATGAACTGCATCAGCTTTCTTTTAGATCCCTTTAGAAGCAAGAAGGAATAAAAAGAAGTAAGGAAATTAGCTATTAAACGAAAGACACCTTACCAATTCATTTCTCAATCACCTGTTTGTGTGCAAAGCATTTGAGAGGGGAGTATTTTCCCTGAAAGTTATTCAGTTTTTATCTGGAAGTCACAGGATCCAAAGAGAGGGAAATAGCATCTTTATCTTTCACAAGAAAGCTACAAGGGGAACACTGAGGGTCTCTCTCCAAAAATCTGTGATAACCCACCATCATTCTGTATGGTGGTTGTAGTGATGGAGAACTCTATTATGCATGTAGGCAGGTACGGGTCTGTAAAGGTTTGACAGCTGACTCTCTGGGAAAAAAAATGTATGCATGACACACTTTCAAGTTTAATCTGCATTAGCATTTTCTCCATGATTTTCTTAAGACTAAACAATGAATAAAGCAACCAATCAAGCCTTGATTTGTAGCTGATTTCTGAGATATCAATTGCTCACACTGAAAATTTAATAATTGGCCCTTGTGAGATAGTACAAAATGGCTCCAGTACACCATTGTATGAAGATGTCTAAACATAATAATTATGTGGAAGCTAAAGACTAGACTTGGACTAATGGTAAACGGAAAAGAACAATTAGAAAATTCATGGATTGGAGTTCTCTTTTTACTTTGTTTTTGAAAGGAAAGACCTTGTTCTTTCTAGAAAACTGATATCAGTTTAAACATATATGATGGGTTCAGCTGCAGTACACAAAAAAAAAAAAGACCATAAGGAATGGATTTGATTTGGGTTGTGTACTCTATTACAGTATATTAGCTCAAGTTCTGACTTAGCCACTAGCTTTTTGGACCTCAGTTTTCTCATCTGTAAAGTTAACAGGTTGGAATGGATGATGTCTCTTTTCTCTCAGCTCTAAATATAAATTGTGTGTATACATAGAAAGACATTTTACTAACGAAAATAAGATTATTGTATATTGGTATGTAGTCTATGTCAGTTGTTTTTAGAACACAATGGTACTATTTAGCAAGCAACTATTTTGGTGTATTTGAGAAGCTGAGATCAGTTAAAGAAGGGAATAAAGAGGCCAAAGGTCATAATCCAATCACTTCAATCCTAACAGGATAACCTTATAAAGAAAAAGAGCTCTGTTTAACTGTCATAGGTTTCATTCTCCACCTCGATCAGCTATTTTTACAAATGTAGCCCAGAATATGAGTAACTGAATGAAAGAGTATGAGTGATCAGAGGAAATCACTTTACATGTGGGAGGTTGAACTAAATCACTTTTTTTTTTGGTGTTTGACAGCATTTTATTTTTTTTTAATTTATGGAATAAAACAAACATTTCCATAATATAATAAAAAAAGATGATTGCACATGAAACTGCAAGTCTATGTACAACTTGCTATTCCTTTTAAATGTACAACAAACTTATCATGTAACTAAATCATCTTTAAGGTCTCTTCTTACTCAGTCTATACCAGAAAGTCAAATCAAGGGATATGTTATGCTGAAAACATGTTATCTCCTTATATAATAGGCCGCCTATTATTGTTTTGCTATGCCTTAACTTGTGTTTAAAGAAGTTCCTAATGGCTCTTAATATCTTGATTAAGCATGTGCTTAGAGACTCAAAGGCTCATTATGAGCACTATTTGTGATAACGGCTCAAAGTGTAGGTGCTCGATCAATATTTGTTCAATGAATGAGTAATGTTTTTAAACACTTTACTCTTTATGGTGGTGCCTATATCATTGTGTACCTAGATTATTAATGTTATGATATTCAACTGCAACTTGCAAACAAAATAAGGAAGTTTCTCTACCTTAGAAGACAATCAATGGAGACTGAGGTATGTGCTGAAAAAACCTAGGCAGTTTTATATTTATTGCTCTCATTTGATGAAATTTTGCTTCTCCCAATAGGCTGAAAATCACTGAAGCCATCATCATTGCCAGAAGTGAAATCCCCATGAAGCTTTTTTAGCAGTAGATTGAAGGGTGATTATAATTGGTCTAGTAGAAAGAACACTGGGTTTAGATTCAGAAGATGTGGTTTTGAGTCCTAACTCTCTTGCTCACTACTATTAGGACCTCATACAAACAATTTACAGTATCAGGACCTCAGTTTCCCTAACTGTAATGGGAGAGGGGATAATTAATACTTGTCCTGTGTACCTCACAAGGGTTATGAGGATCAAAAATAAATAATATGCCAAGATCCTTGTAACCTTGATATAAAGAATGATATAAAAATTATTGTGGATTTGTGTAATAGCAATTTAGATTTAAAGACCTTTCCCACCCATTAATAGGCCATGTGACCTGCTTACGTCACAGGAAGCCTAAGTCACCGGAGGTGGGAGGAGCTTCCTTACAGGAAAAAAGAAGTTATGTCACAGGAAATGCTGGAGAGAGAGAGAGAGAAAGACAGAGAGACAGAGACAGAGAGAGAGAGAGAAAGCAAGTGAAAGCTGTAATGGCTGCTAACGGCCGCCCTCGTGATAGTTATTGCTGAACAGACTGACTTAGCTGTACTGTGAGTTTGTTTTGGGGAAGACTCCACTAGAGGGGTTTGGAGAGGTTTTGGGATGGCAAGGCTCTATGTTGTGATATTATGTTTGGAATGTTTTACTGCTCTGATAGATTGGATAAATGGCTCATGGGATCTGGTTCTCTGGTGTCTGAATAAATGGCTTGCTTTTTCTACCTTCTATGTGGAGAGTCTCGTGTACTTTGCAACACAGAACCACATAGACATTTTGACAATTATCATCTACATTGTTATTATTGCCTTACTGTTACAACTTGTTTAGTATAAATTATAATATTTCACCAGAAAAGAATGCATTTCTCTTTAATTAGTGTAAAGTTAAAATTTTAATTCTTTAATTTGACAAGCAGTTATTGAGAGCGACCAGTGAGCCTATGTGCTGGTTCATTCATTCATTCAACAAATATTTATTAAAGGCCTGCTAAGTTCAAACTGGGGATAAAATGGGGACACGAAGATTAAAATGGGCACAGCACCTGGCCTAAATCATACCAGACACTGTGGCGAATGCAAAGGAAAAAACAAAAACAAAACATGATATATCATCTCTAGATTCTTAAAGTTAGTTAGAGAAGCATCATTGAAGATGGCAGAGAAGAGGCAATACTTGTCATTTTTCAGATCATCTTTTAAATTAATTAACTCTAATGTCCTCTGCAGAGGTTCTACTTTGGCAGGCATGGTGGCCCACTCTTGTGACCCTTGCTAATAAGATGTTGTGCCTGGCAAATTGCTTAAGCTGCTAGGGAGTTTGAGATGCAATGAGCTAAGCTGAAAGGGAGTCCCTACTAAGCCTACCACCAATATGGTGAGCCCCTGTAATCAGAGCCTCAAGGCTGCCTAAGGAAGGGTGATTCAGCTCAAGCTAGAAATAGAGCAATTCAAAGCTCTCATGCCAATCAGAGGGCCTGGGAGTTGCCTCTGTACTGTGAGGCTGGGTGAAATAGGAAGACTTAGTTTATTTTTTTTTAAAGGTTATGCTATCATAACTCATCATGACATGGACATAACCCTAAGTGCTCAAAGACTATGTCGACAAATCATAAGCTCCAGCAGGTCCTACCAAACCGGAAAGATTTTGAGTATGATTTTGGTAAAATGTCATGTCTGGTTTCTAAACACTAGTCTAGCTAAGTATCAACAGTCTTGGCGGGCTGACCATTCAGAATGGATTCTTTGGCTGTTGCAATGCATGAAAAATTTTTAAAAGGTAGGGTATTAGCAGGGCTGTGGAAAGGGAATATAAGATGCTAAGAATCACAACACTTCTTTTTTTACCCTCTTTCAATGTTAATTTAATTATTGGTTCTCTAAACTTGAGAACCTTGACCAAAGACCAATGATTTGAGCTGCTATCAGAGGCACAGAACCAGTATTTGTATCATTACTATATATTCATTAGAAAATATAAGGAAATTCAGCTAAATGAAAAAAGGATAGTTCATAGTTTTCTTGGAAGATCAAAGAAGTTCGCAGAACTGGATTCATCATATATCCAAAGATAACATTTTTAAATTTTCGTATTGATTTTTATGTCTTTGTATCACCTCCATTTCCAAATATATCCATCCCACTGTCTTCTACACGATGACCCATTCATTTTAACAAAAACATTTTAAAAGAAATGAAAGAAAAAAGAAAGCAGTTCAGCAAAACTAACATCAGTACTAAAGTAGGGAGGCAGTATATTTTCTCATATATCCTTTGAAACAGGCTTGTTCATCAATATTAAACAATATTCAGCTCTCAATTTTTTTCTAGTTTTATATGTACATTGATGTAGCCTTTGTATATGCAGTTATCCCTCCCACATCAAGACTTTCCTCATCACGGTTTTGATATATCGCAGGTTGGCATAAGAAATTAAATGGGAATTTGGGGGGAGTTTTGCTGAAGCTGCAGAGGACAAGCAGATAACACAGAAGAAGTTTGGACTCAGAAATGTATGAAATATATGTATAGTATGATATAATATCAACATATTTTCTCTTTTAATACCATAATAATCCAGACTTCTTCTCTGATATGAGGCGAGGGCCAAAAAATTTTATGCAAATTTTCCAGATTGTGAGGAACATTGCTCCTAATCCCAGCAATGTGGAAGGGATAACTATTGTTTTCCTGGTTCTTCTGCCTTCACTCTGCATCAGCTCTGGTATACATTCTCGCATATTTCTCTGAATTCTTTATATTCATCCTTTCTAATAGCATAATATTATATGACATGTGTAATATTATATTACATTGATAATATTAACATTAAAACTTATTTAGTCTTTCCCCAGGTGATAGGCAAGTTTTTATTTGTTAGCTATCATAAAAAGTGCTACAGTAAATATTTTTACATATATGGGGCAGAACTTTTTGTATGTATTTTGAACAGCTTGTTCAAATGTAATGTTAATGACACCCTTGTATGTACTATGAATAGCTTATTATGAACACCTTCCCTCCTTTTTTTCCTCTCTCCCTTTCTTCTTTCCTTCCCTCCTTCTTCATTCCTTCCCTCCCTCTCTCCTTTCATTCTTTTCTTCCTTCCTTCTTTCCACCCTCCCTTTCTCTCTCTCTCTCTCTCTCTCTCTCTCTCTCTCTCTCTCTCTCTCTCTCACTCTTGTCTGTTACCTCCTTAGGTTGCACAACAAGAATGTTATGTAACTGGGACAAAAAATATGAACATTTTAGTCATTTTCAGCATAATACAAATTACTTTCCAGAATGGTTGAACCAATTAATAATTCTACCAATACTGCAATAGTGTACTTATCATCCCGTGACCATTGGCTATAGGAATAGCCTATCTTTTGTCGTTTTTTTATGATTTGTTCAGTATAAAACGTCAAAGTTCTTTTGCTTTTCATTTCTTTCATTATTAGCATCAAAAAATACTTTATGAGACATTTGGACATCAAACCTTGCAGTGATCTACATATGCATAAGAAAGAAAATTACTGTGAAAATAATTACAGCTTATTTACTACCATTGGTTGCACAAGGTGAGTAGTGGTAAAATTCTATAAAAAAAACTTGATAGTATCTTCCAAACTAAGTTATAATTAGGCTAATATTTGCCATTTTGATACAGAGGTGTATATAGGGAACAGTAGTGAAAAAGGTAAAACAATGACAAGATTAAGTTATCAAAGGGTTAAAATCTTATAGACTATACAGAGGCTTCACACCTCTATATCCTAAATACTTTATTTAAGAAGAGAATCAGAAGACATCTTCTAATTTGACAAAGATTTAATAACATCACAAAAAATGAAATTGACCAAGTTTTAACAGTAAGGAAATGACCCATTACCCATATGAGAACCATTTCTAAATCAGTTATCAATGTACAGACCTTGAATTCATTAGAGCAAATGTCAAAATCAATGTCAAATTAGAAGACAGGCTAATGATTAGAACATACTGAATCTAATTAGTACGGTTTCAACCTGACCTATTGAAGAATGCAACTGACTCTGAAAAATAGGATATTGATAGAGGAAATATATCCATATGGATTATTATAATTTCTTACAGAAATTTAACCCATCAAAGAAAATGCCCCAATGAGAATGCCAAAAGAGCCCAGAAGTCACTTCAACTAGCCAATACTTAATAACTTCAACAAGCTGATAAACATAGAAGCCAAAGGCAATGCCAGGTTAGAATATAAATTCAATAAATATGTATTCTCACTCATTTGCAAAACATAATACAGAAGTTGCCAGAAGGTAATGAACAATTACTACTTTATAAAATTGCAAAGAGGGGTTGAAGAGAAAGCAACTCTAAAGACTGGCATGAAACCTAATTAATCCAAATAATCCCAGCAGCATTTATGTATACAACTGAAAGAAAGGCCACAAACAGATGAAAAATATAACAAATATGTTAGAATTCCTATAACAGATTATTTTCATCAGTGATAGTGGAGCTATTGAATTCTGACTATAACTCCAGTCCCCATCGTGAAACCAGTAGAAATGGTGCTAATGCATACAATGGTGAGATTAGCCAGTTAAAACCAAGTCTATGTTTAGATGCAACATAATTTTGAAATCACTGAGGGAATCAATTTTCAAGATGACTAAAGGAAAGGATAATAAAAAAGAACTGGAAGAAAAAATAATATGGTGATTGAGAGGGTAACAATTACCACTGACCCATGTTTCCTTTTTCATCTCTATAAAATCTTTATGAGAATGACCTACAGATGCATTGAGAGGTTTCACTGATGAAAATATGAAAAAGGAAAAGGCAGACATTTTCTGATGATTTTCTGTAATTTTTTTAAAAAAATTCTAGACTTAGCCCACACCAAATAGCATGAGCATTTCCATATTAAAAACAGTACAGAAAAGAAGGATAATACATGAGACTGTGAATATGTGTATTTCAAACAGCTTATTTTTGTTTTTAAGTATATTCATTTTAATTGTTATTTTGCAAAGCTAAACTATCTTTCCTACTGACTTAAATTCTGTTCTATATGTTTTAAAAATGTTTCAATTACCCTCTTTTTACTTTGCTTTCTTGAATTTTTAAATTCTCTATTACATTCTTTTTGCCCTACTTTTTCTTCTTCATTTTGGTAATCTCATCACTAGTTCCTTTTCCCACCCAACTCCATCAAAATTCAAAGAAAAAAAAATAAAACCCTTGTGTTAGGTATGCATAGGCAATAAAAACTAATCCCCATAATGGACATATCTGAAAATATATGTCACATTCTGTACCTTGAGTTCATTACCTTTCTATAGCATGTTTTAACTCAACTCCTTTCAAATCATGGTTGGTCATTACAATGATCAGAGTTCTTAAGTCTTCCAAAAGTTGGCTATTGTTTTTCTTTACATTGTTGATATTGTATATATTTTTCTCTGGGGCGCCCTGGTCCAGCTCCAGGCCCAGGCTACCTGCCTCTGATTTCTTTGTTCCAGAACCTTTGCTGTGATTCCTGTGTCAGCCTCTATCAAGATTATCCGCCTCGTACTTCCCTTTGCGCCAGGGCCTTCTCCGGTACTACTAAAGCCATTTTGGGACCAGACCCACCTGGAACTTCCAGTTCCAGCCTCCTATCCTGATTTCTCCAAGCCATACTTTTACCTACTCCTACTTGCAATGAAAAAAGACAATGTTACAAAGGGAGAGGCCTCAGGCTCTCTACATCTGAGGCTAACATATGTCCGATGAATAAAGGCTTTGGTTTTTTCCTTGTTAGTTCTTGTTTTAGATGATGGAGATCAGAGATAGCTATGACCTTGTAAGTATCAAAAGGTCAGGAGTGTGACCCACTAGGAGATTTGTGAATGGAGTCCATTCCAGGTTTTATAGCCAGCCAGTGCAACATTGAAGCCCCAAGGAGCAAGACCAATCTTTGGAACTCAGCCTGACAATAACTAAGATGTAGACTTATCCAGCACCTATATCACATTTGGACATAAACTTGGTGGGACCAATTAAGTGTTTGTGCTCACTCTCCTCAGCAACAGCAGTAGTACAGGAGAGAACGTGTTCCCCAGGTGTTGAGAGGAAGCAAAAACCATCTAGGCTTGGTGACTTGACTTCATTTAGAACAGCTCAGTGTCTTCTTATGATCTCCTCATTTATCTAGGGTTTCATTCTCCAGTTAACCAAAGCTCATTTTCCTTAGCTGAGAAAACAGAAATGAAAACAGTTGAGTAGTTGAGCTTTCTTACCATGATTCTTTACCATATTTTGTTCCGTCTTGAGCAGTGGTTCTGCTTTGATCTTCTTGACTCCATCACAACTAAAAAAAAGGTGTCTTTAAAATTCACGTGACCTTTATTGCTCCTGATTATTATTTTAGGAGGCAATTGGGATTGAGCTACTTGCCTAGGATGACATATCTAATAAATATCTTAAGCCAGATTTGAACTCAGGTCCTCCTGACTACAGGGCCAATGCTGTAGCCACTGTACCACCTAGCTGCCCCTCTTGGTTATCTTTTTCAGGACAGTGTTTCTCTTTTATCTTCATATTTATGTAGCCCATGTGTGGCACAACCTCCAAATCTCCTCAGGCTGGCTCTCTGCCTGGATCAGGGCTGGATCTCTCATCACACCTGTACCTACTTCAGTAGGTCAGCATGGTTTCCTAGAGAGGCAACCAGTTAGTCTCTGGGTTCTAAGGGTAATCCTTAGGGGTGAATATTCTCACTAACACCATAGTTCATGAGCAAACACCACTGTATTCTTGTCAACAGATCAGCTCAATGTACTCAATCTTAACCAGAATATTTAGCGAAAATGAAAAACCAGCACATAATAATTTCTACCCATAAACCATAGTTATGCTGTCCCATCAGTGCATATAGTGACCATGGGGTTTAAGTGTGTGGCCACTCTCCCCATGTCTTTTTTATGTCTCAAGAACTTGATTCTAGCTTCTGTATTTGAACAGATGTTTTTATTGCTAAGTTAAACCAATTCACGCTGTGCTTTTTTGACTAATTTCAATTACAGCCTAGATACTGGCCATGTGACTCCAGGCAAATCGTTTAACCTCTGTTTGCCTCAGTTTCCTCAGCTGTAAAATGGGCACAACAACAGTGCCCATTTCACATAGTTGTTGTGAGGATCAAATGGGATAATATTTGTAAAAATGCTTAGCACAGTGCCTAGCAGATAAAAGGCTCTATATAAATGCTTATTCCCTTCTCTTCCCTTACTGGGCATGATATCTCAGCCCGTCTACTCTATCCACTTCTCTGATTCTCTGCTCCCAAGCTGATCCTCTACTCATCTGGACTGACTCCTTTGCAATAACTGTAGAATCCTTCACTTGTAGTTTCTAGCAAAAGCCTTTCCAACTCTGCTCCTTTGTAGGAGTCCTTTTCCCATACCTCTCTGAACCAACAGGAGGCAATGCAGAGAAGTATCTTATTTCTTCTGTTCTTTTCTCCTTCTCATGATCAAATGAGAAGAGCATATTCATTCTGCTCTTTTTGTTACTCTCTGCAACCAGTCATACTAGAGGATAATCTCTCTTACTTCTAATTCTTCTTCTCAGCTGCAGGTGGCAGTAGAAAGCATCTCAGTCTCTCATTGGCCAACAAGGGGCAGGGCAAAGAGAGCTTAAGCTCTCTGACAGGGTCTGAAATCCAGCCTTTCATTTCTCTCCTCTTCTAACCTGTCTTGGTTCAGCATTTGGGTCCTCTTGGAAGAATCACATCTAAGCTTACGGTTAGTAACCAAATTCTCTTCTTCAATTTGTAATCAGGTAGATTACATTTGTCCCGTAACCACAACACAGTCTCATGTCCTTATTTTTCCAGTTATTAATCTGAAAGTTCTCAAATGCAAATCACTGAGGCAGTGTTTTCCCATTCATTCAGTGGTTTATACTTGTCATATGCAAATAAGCAATTCCTGTCTAGAAATTCTGAATCAGAATTAACTCAGGAACTGCTTATCCTAGATCCTAAGGCATATCTATGCCTTAGACATGTGAACTGCTTAGGCATAAAACTCAGCAACTAATATTTTCAGGAGCAAATTTATCCCCCGGAAAAGTGAACTGTTCTGGGTTATTGCCTTACACTTGGTTACTTAGCTTCTCTCTCTCATATGTATCTTATAAACAAATCTGAATTGGTAAGTATGTTTTCTGTGTGGTGACATCAGTTTCTTTAGGGAGTTCCCCCTTTTTCTGTCTAGTCACATTTCTATTTGTACTTTAGAATTTAATTCTTGAGGGGTTCTCATTTCTCTTGGGCTGACATGCCTAGCCATTTATAGGAAGTTAATCTGATCATTCATGCCAGCTATTATCCTATCATATTTTCTTTATGGAATGAAGGAATCAAGATACATATGAATGAACATAAAGTTAATGCATTATTTTTAAATCCATAAGTACTAACACAGTTGCAACATGGCATAGAGTTTTGAGTACTAGTCATGGAATGAGGAAAACCTGGCCTCACATCTTATCTCTGAAACTTACTATGTGACACAGTAAGTCACTTTATCTCTCTGTGAGACTCAAGCAACTACCTAGGATTTACCTATTAAGTTATAGCTTAGTTGTGCCATGTAGATTTATATTGCTGTTGTTATATTGAGATTTTCTCTACACAAAATTATGAATCCTTCCTGTATTCGAGTGTGAACAGTATACCTATAAGCATCCAGGCATTTGATTTTAAGGAAAACACCAGAAAAGCTAATTGAGTTTCCTCCACTTTGCATTTTCTCAGTAAAATGTGGGACATTAAGGTAGTGCAACTTCTTTTTCCTTTAAGCAAATATTTAGAAACTTATACATCAAATTAATATGGGGAAGCTAGAAAATTAGTCTAATGATACTAGTTGTCCCAAACATTTCCAGAAGTCCCCTTTGGGGATCAATTTCCTCGTCAATAAAACAATGATATTTGGACTAAATAAGAGTTATATTCCCTTTTAAATCTGAAATTCTGTTCTCATCAAATGCCTCCCCGCCACCACCACATTTATCGATTTGGAGTTTTCATTTTAAACCAAAAATATTATCACTCAGAGCAATCATCCACCCTATTCAGCAAATTTGTTTCCAAACGACCTTCAGCCACTTTTTACAATTTAAATTTACCTTCCTTTCCAATGCATTAAATTTAACAAGTGTTTCTTAAGGGACTGCTATGTGCAGAAGAATATATTAGATCATGAAGGTGATATAAAGTTTGAGTCAGACATGGTTCCTGTCTTGATGGAGTTCATATACTGGCATATGACACATATGTAGACAACTATGGTTTTAAAAGTATACAATCTGCAAGAGAGGAGCAAAATAAGGTCTTATGGAGGAAATATTTAAAGTATTTCCAGGTGCCAGATATCAAGGATAACTTTTAATAGAAGAGGTGGTATTTGAACTCATTAATAAAGGATGGGTAAAATTTCAACAAGCCATGTGTGAGGGAGGGAGGGATGAGAGCATAGTGAAGAACATGAAGAAAGTTTTGGAGACAGGAAAAATAGGATACACAAGATGGATGATGGATAGTCCATTTTGGCTAGAGCATGATGTAGGTGGACAGGAGTGGTATATCATAAGGCTGGGAAGACGGGTTGGCACCAGATTTTAGAGATCCTTAAATAGCAGGCCAAAGATTTTGAACATTATCCAGTAAATAGTAGGGACAAATTGAAGGATTTTGAGCAGAAGAGTAACAGGATCAGATCTGGGCATAAGGAAAATTAATATGTAGTGGTTTTAATGATGGAATAATTGAAGGAATAATTGAAGGAAGAAGGAATATGTAGACATAAAAATACTTCTCTAGAGGCTAGTAAAAGAGGACAGTCAATGAAGGTATATACTAGGATGATAATAGGGAGAGGAAGGGATGGATGTAAGAAATATTATAGAGGTCGAGTCACCAGCATCTGGCATTTGACTGTTGATGAAAGGTAAGAGAGGGTAGAGAGTCTAAAGAACACAGATTTCAAACATGGGAGACCTAGTAAATAGTAATGTCATGGACAGAATGAAGTCTTAATGAGGAATGGTTTTTTGGAAAAAAAGATGAAAAGTTCAGTTTTTGCTCATGATGAATTTGAGGTATTTATTTAACTCCCAGTTAGAGATATTTGAAGGGGGCTGGAGATGGAGATTTAGACGTTGGTAAGGAGGTCAGGGCTTGAAGAACCGGTTGGCAAATCATCCATGTAGATGTCTTTTAAAACTACAAAAATATTATGTATTACTAAGGGGCAGAGAAGACAAAGAAGAAAAAAGAGTTGAATAAAGAACTTTGGGGAGCACCAACCTTAGAGTGTTAGAAAGATGAGCTAGGAAAGGAATGAGAGGTTGGAGGAGAACCAGAAGAATGATTTCACAAGAGCCAGGGACGGGTAAGAGAGAGTATTTAGTAGGATGTGGTCCACAGTGTTAAATACTCAAGAAGTCAAAGAGGAAGGTCAAAGGGTAAAACATTGTCACAACAAAGGATTTTCAAAGAATCTCAAAAATCTTGGAGTCAAAAAGGTCACTTAGCCCACCCTTCCTTCCCATACATTAATCCCTTCTGCAACACAAATCAATCAATAAACAATTATCAGGGATACAAATAAAAAAGAACAAACCGACTTTTACTCTAAGAAATCTTATATTCTACCAGAAGAAATAAAAGCTTTATTTACGAGCTATGCGGAATAAATATAGTGAGTATAAAAACAAAATAAGTCCAAGCAAGGTTAAATCCAAGGTGGTTAGGGAGGGAAGACGCTAGTAACTGGGGGTGGGGAGGAGGAATCAGGAAAGACTTTATTTAGAAAGTGGTACTTGAACAATGTCTTGAAGCCAGACAAGGACTCTCTGAGGTAGGAGTGAAAGAGAAGGGCATTCCAGACATAGAGGATAGCCAGTGCAAAGATATGAAGATAGGTGATGGAATGCCAGGTGGAAAGGTCAGAGAGAAGGCCAATTTGGTTGGACCATAGAATGTAAGGAGAATAATAATGTCCATTGAGGCTGGAAAGGTAGGCTGGGATCAGGCTGTGTAGCACTTCAGAAGCCAGAGAACTTGATATTTTATCCTAGCACAGGAGTTTAATGAGTAGGGAAATGATGTGGTTAGATCTGTACTTAAGGAAATTCACTTTGGCAGCTGAGTGGGAAATGGACTAAGTGGGGAGAGGCTTGTAGCAGAAAGACCATTAGGAGGCTATTGCAATAGTCTAGATGAGAAGATATGAGAATCTGAACTGAGGTGGGAGGCCATTAAATGGAGAAAAGAGACTTGACAGGAGAGATATGGAGGAGGTAGAAATGGTAAGGTGTGCCAATTAATTCTCTGTGTGGTGTGAGGGAAAGAAAGAACTAGAGTATAATACTGAGTATATAGAGTATACTGAGAATGTAAAGTATACTGAGAATACTGAGACCTCAGAGAATGGAAAAATGTTAGGTCATTCTGCCTCTTCTTGAACACCTATTAGCACTGTAGTTAGAGAAGCTTCATGGAGGGATAAGGTGAAATATATTATAACCGATTATACCAATTTACCAATCATATTTACCCATGTTGCCCTGGTAGGTGAGGGCATCATTAGCTGAGATATGTAAGAAGTAGGCCAGGTTAAGTTCATTTTAATTCAATTCAACAAATATTTATTAAATATCACAATTTAAGGCTCTGGGGATATAAAGACAAGATGGAAAAAAAAAAGTTCCAGATGTATAATATGTACACAGATAAATAAAAGCACAGTAATTTGAGACAGGATAGAACATAACCTACTGGAAGATGAAGAAAGGTTTCACTGAGCAGGTGGAATTTAAAGTGATCCTTAAAGAAAAAATAAAAATTCCAGAAGGATATGAAGAGGGAGTGAATTCCAGACATCAGGGAAGCTTGTACAAAGACACAGAGTGGGGGGTTGGAATGCCGACTATGGAAAATAACTCATTACCTAATAGCATTTTTGAAGAAGAAGAATGTTAAAATAATCCTGGAAAGGTATATTGGAGCCAGATTGTAGAGGATTGTAAAAGCTAGGTGGAGGAAGTAGTAAACTACTGAAGTTTTTTTGAGGAGGGAAGCGAAATGCTCAGACTTAGACCTATTTTGGCAGCTATGTAGAAGATGTATTTGACAGGTGAGAGACTAGAAGCAAGGAGAATAATCTGGAGGATAACATAATAGTTCAAGTGAGAAGTGATGAAGCCTGGTGACTGTGGAGTGAGGATTTTCTTTGATTAGCCCTTTGTGCTTATAGCCAATAATCACACCTACAGTTATACCAGTCCATTAAGACCAGCTGGTAAAATCAAACACAATTGTCTATGAAGTGTTTAACAACTTATAGGAATCATAGATTTAGAGCTGGAAGGGATCATAAGATTGATTGTATAATTAGAACCCTAATTAGAGCTAATCTAGTCCAAGCCTTTCATTATACATATGAGGAAACTGAGACACAAGAAGAAGTGACATTGGTAGTCATATAGATAGTAAATGACAGAGGTGGGGTTTGAGTGCAGGTTCCTCTGGCTCCAAATTTAATGCACTTTCCATTGAATTGCACAGTCTTTCTTCTTTGAGTATAATTTAATTTGGGTTATCCACCTAGATAATTGGATTGGGGTGGGAGCAGGAATAAATTTACACATAAAAAAAAAAAAGAAAACAAAAACTGAAAATACTGTGACAAATTCTGTCTGATTCACAATGGAAATAAATTATAACTATCCATTAACAATTTAAATAACTATGATTTTTCCTTTTTTGAAATATAAAAAAGCTTAATAGATACGAATTTATCCGATGATCACAAGCACATCACCTCATCTAGCTGAGTCTGAGAGTCTTCATTTGTAAAATGAGGAGATGGGATTCTTTTTTTTAATCTCTAAGGTTGTTACATTCCAGGATTCTAAGAATCTGTGAATTCTAAAATCCATAATGTGAAAAATTAAGAAAATAATGTATTTTTATAACCAAAAACCCAAACTTTTTGGGTTTTGTTAATGAACCTCTATACCCATGTCTCATATTTAGATCACAATATAGTAATTTTCAATTGATGTTTTGAAAAAATACTTGGTATGATTCTTCACTGTAAGTGTAGCTATTACTTACATAACATTAATTGAGTCATTCTCCTGGGTATAAACTATTTTTTCTATTAAGCCAAGCACGTTTAAGAGAAGTCTTTAAGACCTATCTAGTGTCTTAGAAACACCACAGGATAGCATATCTTTAGTCATTAAGGCAAAGCAACAAGCTGTCCTCTTTAAATGATAATCATTGGATTTTTTTTTTTCCACCCTCTCTACCCCCGGGGCAGAAAAAAAGTCCTGGAAAAAAGTCTTGAAGGTCAAGGGATCTAAGTTCACAATATGGAAGAATGAGCAAGAGTTATTTACTATTAGAACAGGTTATTGAAATTTCCTTTGCTGAAAGTATTAAAATGAGGACAATTTCTCATCTGTCAGGAATTGACTATGTTACAGAAGCAGATGAATAGATCAGAAGACTTCTCATTTTTTCCCCCCGGGATTCGATGAACTAAAAATTTCCTTTCCCTTTGTTCAAAAGTAAATCTCTGTTAACTACAGTTTTTGTCTATATACAATTCACCAAAGGCCGTATTAAAAATCTCATTTCCCAAATGAAGAAATGTATATACATGCTAAATTTAAGTTAGGCAGCATTTTTGTTCAAATTACCTCCTTTGCTTGTTACCCTTACGCTGTTTATTCTGGTTGAAGTATGGGGGGGTGGGGGAAGGCACGGGAAACTTTCTTGGGTTTTCTTGTTTTTTAAACTCTTTTTAAAAAGATTTGTTTTCTCAGGCTTGGGAACTGGTGGAAGGTGCCAGATGGATAGCCTGTTAGTTCTGTTTTTATCTACAGAGAAGGCAAGTATGAACAGGGGCAGACTGGGCATCCCACACGACCCAACTTAGAAGCCCTCAAGCCATTGGAAGGGAACTAATGTTAAGTTGTGGACTTAAAGGTGCTCTCTGAAATAAAAGAGGACACTGGCTCCAGGCCAGCAGCAACTCCTTTATTGTTGTTTTTCTACAGACTCAAGATACTGTTATCCTGCAATTTTTAAAGTTAGGCTATTTAGGTGAACCCTTCTGGGGGGGTGTAGTGTAAAATAGCTAGCTGGGGGAAGGAGGAGAAACCACAATGAACAGCTAAATGGAAGAGTCCCATTTAAGGGTTTAATTTACCAGATGATGACTTTTCTTTTGGTGCTACCTATATTTTATGTGAAAAAAAAAATCCTTGGAAATTGTACCCAAGTCACATCAGGCAGACTGGATCTTTTCTAATTTGGCTAAATTTAAACTCATATGTTTGTGGTTCAAGTCAGTGTTTCTACTGATCATACCCATGGTACATCCAAGATATTTTTTCCTCCTCTTCGTTCGCCTAGTATCACTAATTTTTATATAAAATTTTGATTCAGAGACAGATCTATATGTCATATCAGCTATTTGGAAAGAAGGCTTTGTTGTTTACATCATAAATATGACATGCAGACAATCATAGGATCATAGATTAAGAGCTGGAAGGGATCTCAGAAGTCATTAAGTCCAACAGTCATCCTGAAGCAGGATTTGAACTCAGGCTTCTATACATACATACATACATACATACATACATACACACCATACACACAACATTCAGGAAGACCTAGGTTGAACACATTGACCCTGAGTAGCTAGCTATGTGACACTATCTAAGTCATTTAACCTCTTAATGTTCTAAGCAACTTCTTAAGACTGCAAATTGCAAGAAAAGGGCTGACTTGTATTGGTAGAGTGTTTCCTCATCTGGGAGTTCCCTATATCAACGAAATCACATTTCTAGTCCCTAGCCACACACACACACACACACACACACACACACACAGAGGCACACAAGAGTATGCATGTGCATGTAAATACACACACCTATGCATACAAATGTATATGTGAAGATATATATATATATGGATTATAAACATACATATATGTGGGCAATGTGCAATGCAAGTGTGCTCCTTGCATTCAAATAGACAACATAAAAGCAAAAGATAAAGGACGCTTTTCTTCTGAATCTAGCAAAAGGGACAACGCTGAAGAAGAATAATGGTAACTTACATTTATATATACCTGGAGATTTTCAAACCTCTCTCCTCACAACCATTCTGTGAAGTCTTTGATCAAGAGGAGAAAACCTTTTCTTTTCTTCACTTAAAAAAAATGTTGCGACATTGAGAGGGCCAATAGTAAGGAGACAAGAAGCATACTGGTGGGTATGGGCGGGTTATGTAGACAAAAAAGTGAATATAGGAAAAGAAAATTCCTGGCATCATAAAAATAAGCAGGATCAGGAATCTCTGGAATCTTTATAAAGGAGTGCATTAAACTAATTGGAATGATACTATAAATGTTGTAAGATCTGATTTAATGCAGAGCTATCAATAATAATCTGCCCTGTTAATATAGCAGCTAGCAATGGGCTTTCCTCACAACAACTTTGTTATCTAAGTTGTTCATGGACAATATTATCTCCATTTTTACAGATGAGCAAACTGTACCAGAGGTTAAGGTACTTGTCCCTAATATCACAAAACTAGCTATGGGAGAACTAGGACCCATACCCAGCTTTTATGCTATAGTGTACAGATTCAATCTAATTGTATACATCATTTACCTTTCAAAACGTAGAATAGGAGGGAGACAAAGAACACACTGTATTTGACATGAGGAAATACAGTCTCTGCACTACACCAGTGCTGTACATGTTTTTCTATCCACTTCTTAGAAATGGGGAAACAGCCTGCTTGTTGGCCATTAATTCAGATAAAAACCCATCTAACAACACTTTGGGTGAAGGTAATTGCCTTCACCCAAAGAAGACTACTCTAGGCAACTGGGTGGCCTTGCGGAGTGAGAAAGATGAGTTCAAATGCAGCCTCAAATCCTTCCCTAGCTATGTGACCCCAGCTAAGTCATTCAAGCTCTGTCTGTCTCAGTTTCCTCATCTGTAAAATGAGGATAATAATAGCACCTACCTTCCATAGTTGTTGTGAAGATTAAATGAGACAATAATTGGAAATGCTTTGTAAACTTTAAATGGCTGTATATAAATGCCAGCTGTTGTAATTATTATTACTCTTTGGGCTGGACTCTGGCTGTAGCGCAGATTGTATGTTAGGCTCCTTGAGAAGTGGCATTAACTATCAAGCAAGGAACATTTTTTTTATTTCTTTGTTATTATTCACATCTGTGATTTCATTAGTACAGGGAACCCTCTCTCAGGATAGAAACTCCCTTCACTAATGTAGATTAGCAGCTCAGCTGCTATTAATAGTCTTAGAGAATTGGAACAGTCAATGAGGGGTTAAATGACTGCCCAGGGTCACAATGCCAGTGTCAGAGGCAAGACATCTTCTTGACTCTAAGGCTCAAACTTCCATCCACTATGGCTGGGTGCCTTCCAGCATTATAATTTCATATAAAGACATAAAGTCTAAATTTATTTTAAAAATAAGTTTATTTATGCCATTTGGTTTTCATATCACATTCATTTTCTGACATATTCTCCCTTACTGAACCTTCTCTTATAACAAATAGCTTGGCAAACCCACACCATTTGACAGCACCCCTAGTTTCCCTCCTTCTTTACTGAGAGGATGGAAATGTGTTTCATCATCTGTTCTTTTGGACCAAGAGTGGCTGTTTTGATTAATCTGAGTTTGGCTGCCTTCTAGTGTTGTTTTCATTTACATTTCTATATCTATGGTGGACACTGTTACTGTTCTTTTGGTTCTGCTTATTTCATTCTATCCTACTTTATTTAGTTGTTCCTGTAATTCTCTGAATTCTTTATATTAATCATTTTTTGCAATGTAATAATATTCCATTATATTCATATGCCAGCATTTATTCCCCAATAGATTGTCATCTACTTTTTTTTTTGGGACGTCATTTAGTCTATCCAAGTGGTACCTACCTTAATAGTTCACAGAAGGAATATAATGTAAGGTAATTACCTCATACATTTAGTGGATCCTAGTAGACAAGGACATGCCTAGACATTTTGACTCCTGATACAAAATGTGTGATAGGGAACTTCCTTCCCCTTGGTTTTTTGATCAGCTTGTACAATAAATAACAACTCAAATTTATGTAAAGCTTCAAGGTTTACAAAGAGTTTTCATCATAACAGCCTTATGAAGTGGGTAGTACAGGCATGATCTCCATTTTACAAACAAGGAAATAGGTTCAGAGGGTTTGTGACTTGCCAAAGGTCATATAGCTGTTAGGTATGAAAACTAGGTTTCCTGGTTCCAAGTTTATAACTCTTTCCAAAGTACAATAGCCATCATCCAAGGTGTCAGAGGATATGAGTTAAACTTCCACTTCTGACATTTAGAGCCTGTGTGGCCTTGGACAAATACTTTCCCTGACCCTAGACATCCTATACAAAGTCCCTTATAGATTGATGTTCCCACATATTATTTATCAATAGAAACGTTTTGCATTATATTTTCCTCCTTAGTATATACATTTCTTTGTCCATAGAAATCCTGATGAAGTCCTTGCTCTACAGATGTTATATGATTCTTTTATAGTCTGGGGTGCCAAAAAATATTAATTAGATGGCAGTAAGCTTCTTGAGGGTAGGGAAAGTATTCTGCAGTGTGTACTCTATGTATCTAGTACAGTACACTTTGTCAACATTTCATTAACTGTTGACAACAGACATAGAATTTTCTTCCCCTGGGCACCTCTTTTCTGTTGGTTAATTTAATTTTTAAAATTACCACTAATTGTACATGTTAGTTTGCTTATGATTTATTGTTGGAAGGGCCCTTGGAGATTATCTAGTATAACATTTGTTCCCAACTCCCAGCTTATCTACCCTTCCCCTCCAGTTTTTTTTTTTTTTGTTACAGATGAAAATTCTGAAATCCAGAGATGGGAATTGACTTTTCCAATAATTTGGACCCAAGTTTACTCCTTCCAAATCCTTGCCACACTGTCTTGCCAACTGCACCTACCATATGTTTGGCTCTGCCATAGAATTTTACAGCACATAGGAGAATCTTTACCTGTTTTTTGGGTGACATACATCTACATTCATTAACATTTTCATAGCTTGCCTCTTATCATCTCAGACAGAAAGAGCAAACATAATTACATTTTTAATTTATAGACATGAACATTGAGGCATAGAGTAGTTAAGTGACTTGTACAATGTTCTAAAAAAAATTGTATCCATTTAATTTGTGTACAGTGACTAAAAAAACTCCCTATATATGTTGTCAATCAATGAACTTGATTTTCTTGTATCAAAGATGTGTTATGCCAGATAAATCCTTGAGATTATATGAGTCAAAAGTGGTACAACTTAGAATTCTTACTGGTTTGTAAATGTTCCTGACAGTTATTCAATCCTCACAACTATGTATACTAGTATATAAAGAAAAACAACTTTGAAAGACTTCAGAATTCTGATCAATATCATTACAATCCATGATTCCAGAATGAATCTGAAGATGAATCATGCATCCCACTTCCTGCCAGAGAGCTGACAAATTTAAAATGTAGAACAAGACATACATCCATACATACAAGACATCCAGCTTATGACAAGGCCAATATGGGAATTTATTTTGTTTGACTCTGCATATTTATTATAGAGTTTTTCTTTTTTAAGTTACTTAAGGGAAGGGAGTGGGAGAGAAAAATAAATGTTTGTTAATCAGAACAAAATAATAAATTTAAATTTTGGGAAAAAAACTTGTTGAAATGGGAAGCTACTAAATATTGGGCTTCCTCCTCTGGCCCCAGCAGCCACACCCCAGGGGGTCCTCTCCAACCTGGCCCCTCTGCTCTTCCCTCCCCTGAAATTAAATTTACCTTAACAAGTTGAGTTGAAGAAATGCTTTTTGATGCTCGTCCCTAGTGTAAAAATTGCTAGTTACAACTCTCATGTCCACCATTCATCTTTCTATTGCCCTTTGAGTCATTTACAATTTTAATTCCTCTGTTATCACGAGGTCCCATAATTTGCTGCCATGCAGCTTTACCTGGTGGACAATACCAGTGGTAAAGAGATGGATTTTTGCATCAAGGAGCAGTTTGGGATGATTGAAAACACTTTACACTTTCCCAAACACAGATCACATGTGATATTCTGGGCCCAGCTTATCTATTTGGTGTACAAACACACCAAATAAAAATCTCAGAGGGTTGTTCCTTTCCTTCACTAGAAAGCTTCTCAGTCTTGATAAAAGATGGACAGTATTTCCTTATATTAAAAGCTGAAGAGAGTCTAAATACCTCAAGAGGCTAATCTTGTGGAAACATTTGTTAGGCATGAAGGAAGAATTTCTTTGAAAGAGACTACACTGTTTTGTGGGGTCTCCAGTCTCACTTCCTCAGGCATAGTTTGCTAGAGGTCAAAGAGCTGGTAGGCAAATGATTCAGTTTCAGTTTCAGTGGCAGTCACAGGTGACAGGAACAACTTATTGAGATAGCTGGTCCTTTGGGAAATTTTCTTGTTTTTTTGCATTTTGTAGCAACATCTACAACATAGCAGACATAGTTATAACATAGTGCTCCAAAAAAGAATACATAGCAAAATCTTTGTTGCCTAGTTTTAATTGAGGGAACGCTATTATGTATCTATGTCATTAAAGTAACCTCCTTCGCTCCCTGTAATATGTCTGTCTGGGGTCTGTCTGTATATATGTATATTTATGTGTGTGTGTATGAATATTCCCCTCCTCCCTTTCCCAATGTGACTGTACTACAATCTCAGGAATTCCCATGAGCTTTAGAATTCATGTAAGCTTTAATATGCTCCTTCTCAGAGATAGTAATCTGTGTTCTTCTGTGTTCTATATGTTCTAGCACTTAATAATATGTGGTAAATTTAAAAACTGACTATTTAGGTCACAAACCTGTCAATGACTTTGAACTTCCACTGGTAAAAAAATGTACTACACACTTTGTCCTCGGCAGTGAGCTTGTGTGAGAAAATAAATGTGATAAGACTTAAGAGAGAAAAAAAGGCCCTGGTCATTGGCAGAAATATGGCCAGAGGAAGTCATAAATGTAACAAACTAGGATTTTTCAACTGCAGAAAATCATTCCTACCATTCCACTGATGGAAGAATCCCTAGGCAAATGCAATCTTGTCCTCCAAGTCAGACACTGTGTATGTATTTAAAACTTACAGATATAGCAATATGTGTCCTAGGACACATGGATTTAGAGATGGGAAGGATCCAAATCTGGGGCCCTTGTTTTCAAATAAAAAAAAAATGTTTCATTCAGTAAATTCACTTTACTTGTTCTGCCTTTTCTCAATTCTCCAAATAAAGAATTCTATTCTTCTTCCACTTGCCATACTAACATTGTGGTTTCCTTGAACTTGGAAACGATGTGAATGCTATTTATTTTAAAAAAATCTCTAAAAATGAATTAGGTGGGGGGTGCTAGGTGGTGAAGTGGATAGAGCCCTGACTCTAGAGTCAGAAGGACCTGAGTTCAAATGTGGCCTCAGATACTTACTAGCTATGTGACCCTGGGCAAGTCACTTAGTCCTGTTTGCCTCCAAAAAAAAAAAAAGAAAGAATTAAGTGTTTGTAGTTTATATACATGTGTTCAGCAGGAAGATCCAAAGCCAAATATTGAAATAGACAATATTTTTCTTTGGTGCCCCCAGCTTCTCCTCTGCATTCCTTTTCCCTTTTTGGGGTGAAATCAATTTTCTTTCCTGCCCCTTGACCAAATCTGCTTTCAAGAAAGAGTTTGATGAAGTTTTTTCAGATTGAAGTCTAAATGGTTAAGTTTAAAGTGTTACTTTTACCCAGGATATTTTCATTTCAACCCTCAGATGTCAATGCCTTAAATCCAATAGGATCCAAAAAAGTATTTATTAACTACCTACTCTATACAACCACAAAGATACAACCATAAACATAAAACCATAAAACTTTTCCTAGAGAAGTCATACTAATGACTGTTGATAAGGCTGACCTCTGATCTTCAACATACTTCACTGGCTCAGTAGTATTGCCTAGTAGTCTTTAGATTGTGAAAGCAATGCTTGATGTGGGGGGAAAGAGCCAACTGGGCTTGAAGTCAGACGATCTGGGTTCAGGTTCAACATTTATTGCCACTGACTAGTGGTCTCCAAACCTTGGTTTCATCATCTGTAATACTACTAGCATTATCCACTTCTTAGAGTTGTCCTGAGGAAAGTGCTTCCCAAAACTTAATGCTCTATATTATCATTAATTATATTGTTATGTAGTGTCATTGACAGGTTTGTGACTTTTTATAGTCAGTTTAAATTTACCCATATTATTAAGTGCCGGAACATACAGACCACAGAAGGGCACAGGTAGCGAACTATCTCTGACAAGGAACAATCTAAAGCCCTGTACATTGTTGTTATAAGAGAACCAGGACTGTGTCTCCTACACCTGTGTAAGCTCCTAGGACAAACGCGGCATTCAGGCAGCCACTTACAACTATACAAAGACAGAGCTGGAGGCTACATCGCAAAATCATCTGGTCCTTTTGTACTTAATTCCTTTTGTTAGTAAGGCTCTCCAGACGCTTCAGTCTCAACGGAGACGTCCTTAACTGAGTAACTTGTCATTTCCTCTTCTACGAGAAGGGATTGGAAGGGAAACTCTGGAGTTGGCGCAAATTGACTTTCCAGCGGGTGGGCTCAATCAGGCTTTGTGGAGGAGTTCAGCTTCCCGACAGGGGGCGTGGTTACCGCGTGTAACCGCAGCTGGCCGGAACTACGAGTCCCAGCGTGCCCTGAGGCGAGGGGCGGAGTCCAAGGCCTTGGGAGGCGGGGCCTTGGAGAAAAGGGGCATTGTGCTGGGAGCGAGGTGCTGCTTGCTGCATTTGTCTCCTTTCCCAGTCGCTCGCGGATTTTTGTGGTATCTTCGGACCGGAGGCTCAGATGTGAATGTGTCAACGGTGGCAGCAGCAACCGCAGTCGGAGACTGATTAGCCGGGGTGGCGTAGGTGGAGAGGGTGTGTGAAAGAACAGGAGGACCACGCGCGCCCGGGGCCATGCGTGTGTCGGCTCCCGCGGTTTGCTAGCTGGGCTCGGGCGTGGAGGATGGTGCACCATGCCGAGACGATCCAGGCGCCTTAACTATACCTCCCGAAGAAAAGAGGTCCGGGTTGTGCACGGGAGGAGGGAAAACCGCAGGCGAAAGCATGAAGGTGGAAGGAGGCAGGTTCCACTTTGAGCGCTGCTAGAGGGAGACCTCGCTCTTCGACCAACACGTTCGCCTCTCTCCTCTCTCGGGCGGGTGGAAGCGGGGTTTCAAGCAGGAGGGGGGCTACGGGTGGGCGACGGAGGAGGTGGGATAGGGAGGTGCGGAGGAGGGGGGGATAACGAGGAGAGAGAGAGAGAAGGCGAGAGAGCTAGGGGAGGGCTCGTGCGGTGCATTTTTGATCTCATACACGGACGAGAAGGGGGGCTGGAGGAGAAATCCCCCCCGGCTCCGAAAAGCGGCTCACCATGGGGAATGCAGGGAGCATGGATTCTCAGCAGACTGATTTCAGGGCGCACAACATGCCTTTGAAGCTGCCAATGCCCGAGCCAGGTGAATTGGAGGAGAGATTTGCGGTGGTCTTGGTAAGTAAGAAGCGGCCAAATACGTTGTACACTTAACAATGCCCATTTAGGTTATGGTGAAGCAGAACCCTTTCCTCTTCGCCTTTGGTACTGCTCCTTTCTTTCCTCCTCTTTCCCTGAAAAAACAATTTTTTGGGGAGGAGAGAGGAATGGAGGGGAGCCGGGGGAGGTTCCTTGCTTTCCACCTTCCACTATCTCTTACCGCCTCTCCTCTAGTCCTCCTTCCTCGCCCCTGGACCCGTCTCCCCATAGACCGAGGCTCCCAAGGGGTGGGTGAGGGTGGCACTGCCTGGGCTTCTTAGTCCCGGGCACTTTTCACTGAAGGAGCCGAGCTTGCTCCTGCGAGCCTCTCTTCCCCCCATTGTCTGGAGAAAAGGAGGCAGCTTGCGGGTCGTGCGCCCGGGGGAGGGGTGTGTGTGTGTGTGTGTGTGTGTGTGTGTGTGTGTGTGTAAGGCGGAGAGGGGCCCCCTGGCATGAGGAGGAGGGGGGCTGTTGTCCTCTGGAGCTCTTTTTCTTTTTAAACACCCACAAAACCCAGACAGCACCCGCAAATGCCACCGTCTGTGCCTCTAACCACTTTGCACTGACCGATGGGGGTCCCCGCCCAGGCCCGCTGGCCTCTGGCTGGCTTTGTACTGGGGAAGATGCGGCCCATGTGGCTGTGGAAGCGCGGATGGGGGCCACCCGGGAGAAGCAAAGTTATTCTGTCTCGGCCTTTCCGCAGCTGTGGCCAAGCCCCCTGCCGCTAGTTCCTCCTCATCTTGGAGGAAGAGTGGTCTGCATCTCCTTTGCCAAGTGGAAAAAGAAAAAGACAATCCCTAAGCATAGCCCCCCTGAAAGTTAGGAGTGGTTGATCCGAAATAAGAAACAAATTACCAGAGGGACGCTCTGCATTGAATGGGCTTTGTTTGGTCTTAAGGGCACAAAAAATGTGTAGTTTTGGGGGGAGCTGCTTCAGGTTTCTCTCTGTCTTAACTCATTAAGCAGCCTGTCCCGTCCTTCTCCCATAGTCTCCTTTTAACTCCTCTCCTTCCCAACTCTTTTCCTCAGCTGTCTAGCGTCTTGGAATCTTGCCTCCCTTTGACAAAAACCTTTCCTTCTCTTTTGGTTATTGGCACCAAAGTTTCTCACCATCTCCTGCTGTTGGCCTAGGAGAGAATAGATTAGAAAGAACAGGTTATGGCAACATTTTTCCCCTTTCCATTCAGAGATGTGGAGAGGAACTGGGTCCAAGTACTTGGACTCTGACATCTTTAACCAGTCAGGTGCCTCAAAGGCATCTAGACCCTCTGGGGAGGGGCTGTGGAGGAAGACGATACAAGCAGGGTTTTATAGCTTCGTTTTCTTTTCATCTTTAGGTGTTCCATTTCAGCTTCTGCTCCCTTTCTTATTTGGAAGTCAATAAGCGGCTGAGAGTCTAGGTTTTGAGAAAAACTTGGCTAAAGGCAAATGATAGATTGCTTCTCTGTCTTTCATCCTTCTGGTTGTTTAAGGTGTTTGCTTTGAAGAAAGACCTCAGAGGGAAGCCACTGGAGATAAAACTTCGTTTTCTGGGGTGTAGGATTGCTGTACCCTGACTTTATTGTCTGTGACATTTTATTCCCATTCCATAGGCCTTTAAAAGGGGGCCATTTGCTGTGGAGATCAACATTGTGAACTGTGGCTTCCTTCTGTCCTGCATGCACAGCCGTACAGGAGAATGCTGTTTTACACCACCTAGAAACTGTAGTGAGGCGGTGAGCCTGCATTTTCTGTCTTGCCCTGTACCTTCTGTGATCTCCTGCAGCTGCTCCCACAGTTAAAGATGGGTTACTAGGAAGTGAAACATCATAGTCCTAATTACCTCTCTGGGCAGTCTGGACACATTCTTGACCTGCCTTTTTGGAGAAAAGCATGTTCTCTGTACAAAACCTTCTTCCCAAGAAACATGTGGTCCCTATCTCACCTGCTGGTCTTATGTAGTTTGCCTATCTCCACTGTGGGTTTATGTGGGTGTGTGTGGATACTTGTGGTAGAAGGGGCAGTGACACAAGCAAACCAGCCATAATAATAGCAATTTAATTAACTTTGGCTCATCTGGACAATTTTTTTTTATATGAGCCGTCAGCATTTCTGTCAATTAATAACATATGGCATGGATTAATCTTTAAGAAAAGGATGACCAGTGATGAGAGTGGTGGGTTTTTGTTAATGTTCTCTCAAGCGGTTAGATTCCTCATGTGACCATCCATGTTTTTATGTTCAGAGTACCTTGGGGCAGTGGTTGTTGCTGTGGCTACTTCTACTGTACAATGCGTCATGCACAGTTGCAGGATACATTTTCTTTCTTAGTTGTTTACAGAATTCTCAGCCTCTAAAAGTAAAATACATCAAATCTGACCTTCTTGTTAGGATGGACAAAACTTAGGGAAGTCTTGGTTTATGGGCCTCCAATAGGGATATACTTGGGCTGCTGGAGCCCTGCTTAGTGGTCTTAGAAAACCTGGCAGGCTGCACTCTGAGAAAATAGCATGAGAGTAACACTTAGAGCGCTAAAGGTACTCAAGGCGGTCCCAAGTAGAAGTTTTCCTCACAGCGAGTGTTTTCCTGAAATTTCTACGTATGACCCTGTATGCTTTGCAGAGGCAAATGTTTGAGGACTGCTCAGTTAAACTATTTCAATTTTTGGCATCAAAGTGGGAGGACAGAGGCCGAGCTGGAAGATTTGTAGAGAGACTGCCAAGGGATTATATTGGCATATCAACATAACTTTATTAGCTTCCATGTCTAATGTTTAATAAAGCTCACAAAAACCTGTGGTGCAGAAAACAAGCTAGTAATGCTGTTCAAAAATGTGTACCTTTGTAACACGAAGGCAGCATCAACATTTGTAGCAGTCCTGCCATAGAAAAAGTTGCTTTTTTCCTCTGGGCTTTGGATTATTTACACCCCTGGCGAAGGGAGAATAAAAGATAAGATGACAAATATATAGGTATTTCTGATTAGATGCAGTCAGTGCTATCAAATCATAAAAGAGAATGAAACCTCCTCAGTGAATGAGCCTCCCACCAGTGTTCCAGATAGAATGGTATTATGATTATATGTGTTAATTGAATCAGTCTGTTTTGAATTGGTTGGTCTGGGTGGAAGGGAAGTGGAGTGAAGAGTATACTCTTGAAATAGGATCAGTGAAGTTTATGGGAAGGCCACGTTTATGGGATAAATGAACTAGTAGTAGTATTAGCAAAGGGTCACCCAAATGATGGTCAAATTTTAAAAAACTAATGGGCTAGAGAAGGAAATCACCATTCACAGTCAACTCTCCTCAACATTATTTTAGGTGTGATCTAGATCAAAATATAGTAGTGTTCATAATCTCCAGCATCCCTAGTTTTAAAAAAAAAAAATCGTATATGACTTTATGTGATAGCTTGACTTTATAGGCATCTGTAAAATGTAAATAATACTATCACTTATATCACAGGGTTATTGTGAGGATCAAATGAGATAATCTATGTAAAGTGCTTTGCAAATCTTTATATAATGCAAAGCAATATATAATATTAGCTGTTGTTATTGTTAGGTATCAAATAGATCTTTATTCCAGGCCTGTGAAGTGGTAGTCCCTAGTCTGCATTTTTTCAAGGAGGCTCTTACAGATGGTAACACCTATCTAAGTATGTTAATGTGACTGAAAAGACAGACACAAGTATTATGTGCCTAACTTTCCTTTCTGTACTGGGCATTTTTTCCCTGATCTTGGGTACTGTTTGTCACTTTGCTCAGTGCATCTAGACTAGATTCAATACAATCTTCAAGGCCTTTGCCCAGAAAGAGCCATCCCCCAATATTTTGGCCTTTCTGAGTTTCAGAAGGAAGAATCATTTTTATTTATTTCTCCATTCTTGTAGCACAGAAAAAAATAGAGCAGCTAAAGAGAGTAAGAATAAAGCCGCTCATGCAAGCAGATCTAAAAATATAGGTTAAGAGCTACTGGATAGCTTAGGGAATTGGCTTTCTAATGTTGGATAATGAGAACTGCTTTTGCTTTCAATTAAATTTACTGGACTCCCTTTTTAGTTTTTATACTTAACCCACTAATAGTAAATTGAGGTTGTCAAGCTCAGGGTGCTAAAGAAAAGACACCTTGGAGGAGGCCCAGGAATCCTGTGATTTGCTCTTAGGGAGACTTAGGGTTCAGGACACTGAGACTAGGACGCAAAGTCTTTAATCACTTGGGCTTAAGTTAGAACTGTGTCCAAGGTTAAGGATTTTTTAAAAGTTGGTTTTATTGGTGACCTAAGTGAAATACCTTTGGACTTTTTACCTTAGGTCTTAGTGAATTGACATCATAAAGCTATTGTCCTGGTCTCTAATTTCATTTGCAACTTTCACTATGGAATGAATCTAGTATCCTAGTCTAGGGGTTATTCTGCAGTGACAGAATTGAAGTACCTTGTATGGGAAACTTCCCTGTCCTTTCTGGGCTGAATCTTTTAAATAAATAGGCATGAAGTCTCCAGTCATTGGGCTTGTCATTCAGATACCTAAACTCCAAATACTGATTACTTGTGAAAGGAACAAGGAAGGTCAAGTTGTAACATTTGTTAAGTTTTCCTCTCTGAAATTACTCCCTTTCAACACCTTCCAAGGAAAGCAAATGCCATGAAGTCTGTTTAGCAGATGGATTGGCAGGGACTCATTGAACCATCAGTTTCTACTCACTGATTTGTTGGAAGGCATACCCTGGGAGAGAGAGAGACATCTCACTTTACCCAGTTTTGTACTTTCTCTAGATAGTGTCAAGCAGATATCCTTGGAGATATAAGTATAAGTTAGGGATTATCAAGCATCATCTGAAAGCCTCTCAAATGAGATCCATTTATTATTTTTCCTACCTGTCTTATAAGACCCAGATCAAGTGCTTCCTCTTCTAAGACACATTCCTTCATCCATGCCAACTGAAGGAGCTCTCTCTTCTCTGAAATAACAGATTTTATTTGTTCCCTCTCCTATGACACCATATCCTTCTTTGTGTTATAATTATTTGTGTCTTTTCTCTCTTTCTGCTTCCTATATCAAATGAGATCATGTATAAAATAGTTTGTAAGCCTTTTAACTATCTTCCAGTAGAAGAAAGTGATTGAAGGTTTTTGTACAACTTTAGGCAAGGGAAAAGAGGTTGATATTTCTGCGAGAGTCAAGAAACCTGGGTTCTCATTCCGTATCTGCTATTAATTTAATGTAACCTTTGGCAAATCACAACTTTTGGGTCTCAGTCTCAACAACGGTAAATAGGGATATGAGAAGCGTCTTGGCATAGTACATGGAGAGGGCTGCTTTTGGAATCAGGAAACCCTGGGCTCAGGTCCTGCCCCTTACGTATATTAGCTGTGTGACCTTGGGCAAATTACTGCCCTGGACAGCTCTCCATTATTGTAAGATACAGCCAGATTGTCATGCTGCAGGCTGAGACATCCCCCGAACTCATGAACTTAAGAGATAATGGACCAAAACAAGTAGTGTTACTACTTGTCTTCTTATTGTTAGAGTTGCTGTGAATTTCAAATGATTATGAGAACATTTTGAAGCATATAAAACACTATACAAAATGTAAGGAAGTTTTTATTCATTAACTTTTTAAAAGGTTATCTCGTGGAGTAAATAATAGTCTTATTCTATATTTGTTCCTGAGGATGGAACTAGGGCCAGTATGAGAAGTTACTTTTGACTAAATATGATGAAGAACTTTGTAGCAAGTGTAATTACTCTAAAACATAATTCCTCCCAAAGTAGTGAGTGCCCCATCAAAATGATGGATGCCCATCTTTCAGTCTACTTTCAGCTACAGCGTGATATAATTATTTAAAATAAGTTGATGAGGGAATGCAGAGAAAGAATGACTTTAAAAATTCCCATAAAATTTTGGAACCAAAGGGAAATAGTGAATAATTATAGGGGAAGAAACTGAGCATTTAGCTGAAGGAGGAATACTAAAGAACTGATTATGATATGAAGTGGCAGGCTGGACTAGATGCCCTATAAGCTTTTTATAGTCTAATTCTTTTATTCAAGTAAGGGATACTGTCCCTCCATGATAAGGGGAAAGTCTGCCACCTTGAAGGTCTGGTGTTATGAAATCTGAAAGTTGCAAGGTATCTTAGATGTCATCTTATGACTGAAGAGCTGTGGGTTAAAGGGGAGGGGAAAAAAGTCACTTAAAACAAACAACAAATAGCTTGCAAAGGCTGACAGAAACCCTCCTCCCCCCTAGTCCCTTGATTTTGATGAATACATGATCCTCCCAGAAAAAAAGGTGAAGTAATCTATAGATGGGACTCTTCCCGACTTTCAGATTGAATAAGTAATGGTGAGACAGTAAATATGGCAGCAACACTGGAAAGCTTAGTTGATCATCTCTGAATTTCCAAGTAGAAAATGGCTTATCATGAAGAGAAACAAGACTTCAGGAACAAGGGTGTGAGTGAAAGCTATGTGGTTATTTGAGGAAAACCTCTTAGGTCATTAATTAAACAAATATAGGAACCTTTTGCCCAAATAGGTTCCCCTGCCAAGGCTTTTCTTCTAATAGATATTGGGAAATTTCTGGCTTTCGCATCATGAATAAGTGTTTCCACAAACTTTAGGTTCTCATCTATAAAGAGTCACATATAAGACTGCTCCAGCAGAGTATAAGTCAAATGTGTGCCTCCATCCATTCAGACTCTAGGAACTCAAGGTATTGAGACACCTTTCTTTTTTATTCCCCCTTCCCTGCTGTTTAAAATATGTGTCTGCTCCTTATGCAGGGTGGTCCTCTCTCTCCTTTTGTCAAAATACTTAACCAAACATTCTGCTCTTTCACACTGATACTACGGTTTGAAAATGTTATCTGGGAGGAGCTGGTTGGCTGAAGCCTTGCCTAATGAACTGCCATTGACTTATGTCCCGTCACGTCACGTCCCGTCCCGTCCCGCTCCCCCCCCCCCCCCCCCCCCCCCCCCCCCCCCCCCCCCCCCGGGACCACTGGCCCATAAATGTGTGCTGAAGTGACCCTGAATCCTTGGCGTGTGAGATTTCATGTTTGTTCCTGTTTGGAATATAACTTGGTAAAGCCAAATGTTATTCTTAACCTTTTTTTAAAGGAGTGTTGAAAAGAAACTTGAACCATGGGGTTTGGGCTCGTGGGTGGGCACCATTGTGGCAAACTTTATGTGCTTTTGTGGAAATTCTGAATGTTTCCCCTGATCACATCTACAGTGTTCCTCTGTCATGTGTACCTGATTTGAATGACTTTTGTTTCACAAGTATCCAAAGCCTATCTGCTCCTGCTTGAATTATAAAAGCTTTGTGTTCAGCTGGGTTAAGGGAGGCCACAGCAGCCTCTGTTTAAAATCTTTATTCCTGGAATAAATTAAGTCCTTGAAGAGAGCATTGCAAGGGGTTAAGGATGAAACAGTACTAATTTCTGTCTCTCTTCCTTAACACTGTGCATATAGATCCCTGTGGCTGTTGGCTTTTGGAAGCAATGGTGTTTAGATCCATTTATCTCTAGGGGTAATCTTACTAAATTTGCTTTTGTGCAGTAGATGGTGCCAATGGCTTGGTTTATCTTAAGTTTTTGGCTTTGGTAAAGCTATCAAATTATTCACATTTTTGGCCCTATGCCCTGTGCTGAAGTGCTCAGGTATGACAGTTGCTGCTTGAAATAACTAAGATTCTGAACTTCTTCATGGGACTAAGTGTTTAATTCTGGAGCCTGACTTATTTTTTTCCTTTCTCTTTTGTTTGTTTGCATTTTGGTCATATAAATACACCATCTAGAATATGGGCTACTTATTACATAAAACAAGATAATGAAAGGGATGCACAGGAGAAATGGCTTTTAAAAGAGTCCCACAAATTCTTTGAACCAGAGTGAAAAGGTGAATGATTGTAGGGTAAGGAATTGAACACTCAGTTAAGAAATTAGAGCAAATTAGAAAAACGAAAGAGAAATTAAAGAGAGGATCCATTCCTCTTTAAAAAATTATAGAATGTTAGAACTGAAAGAGACCTTAGAGACCATCTAATGCAATGCTTTCATTTTACTGATAAGGAAACTGAAGGCCAGAGATTAAATGATTTCTTTGTTAGGTCACCCAGCTAGTTAGAGGCAGATCCAGGATCAGAACCTAAGAACCTTAGTTCTCTGTTCATTGTTTTTTTTTTTCTGCTGCAGAATGCTAGAGTTCTCATCCATCTGTGTGACCTTCATTATCTGAGTGACTTTTAGAAAGTTTTCCTTTTAAAAAATAAGGAGTTTGGTCTAGAAGATCTCTAAAATCCCATCAGCTCAAATATTCCATAATCTTAAGAATTAATTATAGAAAGGACTCTCTAGGTTGAATAGTGGGCATTCATCTGGCTATTTAAGGAATAACAAGTAAGTGGAACAAAGAGACCACTACATATGGTGCCCATGCTAGCCACCAAGCAAAGCCGATTGGACTTGGTCTTTCCTCCACTTTCAGTCTAAAGTGGACAGAAGTAATACAAACATCTAATAAAAGTTCTTTGTATTATGGCTAAAGACTGAGTGCTGGCCTCCTGACCACAGCAGGGGAAAAAAAAGTTACAAATGAATTAATTATGCTTTGGCATTTATTCCTATTTCCAAGGCTAATTATTTGTTGGTTTTTATTCAGACCTTTTACGTGATCTGAGACTTGATAATATTTGAGTCTGCTTTCTTGGTTTGAAAATATAAGGCCTGTGAAATTGAAGCGTACTTGTGAAATGCAAACAGTTTTGTTTTTTATTAGGGGCATGTAATGTAGACAGATATTCATACTTAAAGAAGTAATTATCTTTAGGAAAGAAATATTAGTAGAACAAGTCAAAAATTGAATGGTTATTCTTTGTTACCACGGACCCTACTGAATTATAAAATGTTAAAGCTGGAAAGAACCTTTGAAATGATCTGATCCAACCCTTCATTTTACGGATAAGCCCAGAGAGAAGAGGTGATTGTTCAAGGTTATCTAGCTAGTTAGTGGTACAGCTGGATGTAGAATGCAGGTCTCTTGACTTCCTTCCACTACACCACATCGCCTCATTAGTCAGCTCTCATTAGCTGGTACGATGTGTTGGCAAATACCTGTTTCTATAATTCGTCATCTTTAGTGGTTTGGGCATTGTAGATAGTGTGTGTGTGTGTGTGTTTGGCAGAGATGTAGAAGGAGAGAAAATTGCAGCCTCATTTCTACTTAGGGATTTCAGCAAGTCCTTGAAGAATGGTGCTTGGCTGTATGATAAAAGAAGGCCCTTCTGTAATTGGCCATAGAATGATAAAAGGTATAGAATAAGGAGAGGAACATTTTTTATACTGGACTATAGATTATAGATTCATTTTTGTGGGGAATGGGTAAAGGGAGGTGGGTGGCAGAGGAGGATGAGTAAGAGAATGTACATGACTGACTACCTTTAGAAGCAGAGAGAATTATGGGAGGTCTCCTCTGCCATCCATGGACAGTGATCTCATTCAGCTTTGGGGCAACAGAAAATGAAGTATTGTGGGAACTAACATCAGCTGGAAAAATTAAATGTAGGCAACAGGATTAGACTTGTACTCAAGCAGCACCTTTACAAGTTATATACAGTTTGCTCAATTAAAATTTGCTTTGAATTAGTTTATTTCTAGGTAGCAAGAAGACCATCATTAATTTAGAACTAAACATAGCAAAGGAACTTTGGAATGATCTACTCCAACCCTTTATTTTACACCTGGGGAAGCTGAACCTCAGAGAGAAGGGAGAGATTGCAACCAACCAAGTGCAAATCTGAATTGGCCTGGGAATCTTCAAGAGAACCTCTCCATTGGGTAGTAAAAGTGTAAAGTTTTAAAAATTAGCTTGGGATCACCCTTATTCTTGAGGATTTTTGATTAGTGGAATTAGGAGATCATTTTACATGTAGAAGCTCAGCACATCTCAATTCTGCCAAGAAGGCCTTTGTCTGAAATCTGTATTAATCTGAGGATCTTTAGGAATTCTTGAACCTGAGTAAGGAAAAACTTCTAAACTGCTAGAGCCATCCTAAAGAGAAATGGCTGCCTTAGAAGGTAGACCGTTTGCCCTTATTGGATCTCTTTGAGCAAGGGCTGGATGATCATTTGTCAGTCACCTTTTTCAGATATGGGTTTCACTATGTGGTCACTGAGATCCTCTCCCATTCTGAAATTCGTTGATTCTGACCAAAAGATTGTTTCTGAGACCAGCTTTAACTGAAACTAGCTCAGCTTTGGATGTATTAGGAGTCATTCGTTTGTCTCTGATTATCTTAGAAATTCTATATTCTATGTATTCTATTGTTGTTCAGTCATTTTTCAGTCATGTCGGACTCTTTGTGACCCCATTTAGTTTGTTTGTTTGTTTTGGCAGAGATACTGAAGTGGTTTGCCATTTTCTTCTCCAGCTCATTTTCCAGTTGAGGAAACTCAGGCAAACAGGGTTAAGTGACTTGTCAAGGGTCATACAGCTAGTAAGTCTGAGGTCCGATTTAAACTCAGGAAGATGAGTCTTCCTAACTCTAGGCCTGTGACTCTATCCACCTGGCTGCCTTTATACATTTTTATGTACACACTAAATTTTCTGAGTTTTATAATTCTTTTTGGACAGGCTTTATTTTAGTTGGAAAAAAGACTAAAAAAAAAGTAATACTCATCACCTAGTTGTTGTCTCTACCTTTAAAAGTGGGAAAACAAATCTGGATTTTTTTTTTTGCATTCGTTTGTATTTAGGCAGTATCTAGATAGATAGTCAGGAAGATCTGAATTTGAAAGCTGCCTCAGATACTTGCTAGCAGCTGTGTGATTCTTGGCAAAGCATCCAACCTTTCATGCCTACTACATGTTATTGCTTTGAGGATCAAATGAGATAATGTGTATATATGTACACACACATATGTGTATATATATGAAGTGACTTGAAAGCCTTAAAGTATTTCATAAATATTAGCCATTATTATTATCTTGCCCTAATCCACATTTAAAATGAGTAGATTAATTATTATTAAATAACGTGTAGTTTTTATCATCCCCAAAATGATACCACAATATCTTAGGCTGCTTTTTCCTATCTTTTTTTTCATTGGTAATTGTAGAAGTTGGAGAATTTTTAAAGATCACTCTAGAAAAGAAATTCTATTTATATTTTCTAATAGTTTTGTCGAATCAGACTTAGCCCCTTGTCTTTGATCCTCTTCGTAAATTACTCGAATCCACATTTTGAGTGAACAAACATATCCTAAAAGAAAAAAATTGCCGCAGGATTGTTCCTAATGTTCCTCTTCTAAATGATCCAAGCAGTGAGGTTTCCACCACTACTATTGGGAGACTTCCAAACCCAACCACCCTCGTTATTGGGGATACTAACATTCAAACTCATTTTCCATTGCTCATTGTCTTCCTATTGCATCCACTTATATCATTATTGAAAGTGAATGTACAGGAAATGTTGAACTATTTAGGTTCTTTGGGTTTTTGCCAAGCTGCATAGTAGGTCATCAGAAAGGTCAGCAGAAAGCAACTTCTATGTACCATGTTGTAGATTTCCAGTACAAGTTCAGGAACCCAGCTGGGAGGACTTTATACACTAAGAGAATGACTAGGGTGTATGTCTTTTCAGTGCTTGGCTGGGATTCAGTGTGATTTCAGGAACAACTTGAGAGCGCTGATATTTAACATGCTCTTTTCCTTTGTGCACCACATTACCACCCCTTCTTTCTCTGAAGGCCATTTGCTGGTCAACACCACCACAGCTGGAAATAATTGATATTGTTTTCCTCCAGACTAATTTCTAGTGCGTAATTTAGTACTCTATATACAATAGATGCCTAATAAATGTTTGTTGAATAAATGAATCTCTCAATTTCCTTAGCTCTTTTTCTCTTCCTCCCCTGATACTCACACTTGGACACAGGAATCTGTGGATTCTAGCCAGCAAGATATAGTTGAAACAACATAGAGTTAGAAGAGTCAGGAGATCTGAGAGAGTTGGTTACTAAGTTGATTCCTTTACTTCTCTGGGCCTTTTTTTCACATCTGTTATACGAAGGTAATGGATTAGACTTTGGAAATTATATTTTAGGTCTAATATCCTATATGTTTTAGAAATCTTTGGGACACTATTGTTTTCAGCGATTCTCCATGGCTACCATTTTACCTTTTCAGCCTTTTCTTCTAATTCCTCACATGAACCTCTACTTTAGCCACATTATTGTCTCTTGTATATGTCTGTAAGCAGTCAGCCAACTAGCATTTAACACTCAGAACATAAAGGCAAAGGGGGAAAAGTCCCTGCCTCCAAGGAGATTGCATTCTAATGAGGAAAATAACATGTGCATATATCAATGTGTATACAATATACACAAAATGAATACAAGGTATCCTTCTTCCAGCCCTTTTGCTAGCATCAGATCTTTTGCTTGGAATGCCAAATCTCTTCCTTTTGGATGATTCAACTTATAGCTATCCTTCATGGTCCAGTTTAAATCCCTGCTTATGGACAGCAGAGACATTCCCTGATTATCATAGCACAAAGTGATTTCTCCCTCTGTTTCTACTGTAAGTCATATTGTTTGTATCATAATCACCATACATCATATCACAGTGATGGTACTTAGAATTTATAGCCCAACTTTGAACAGTAATTGTAAAGGTGGGACTGGTTTTGTGTAGTTCTCAGTTAGCCCCATTATGCTTCTTATGTTTTATCTCATCACATGTATGCCTGTGTCTTAATATGACCAACTAGAGAATATAAACCTTTTGTGGTCAAGGATTCAGTCTCATGTTTCTTTCTTTTTGTTCACCTAGTTTACCTACTGTGTAACCAAGTAAGTATCAGGTCCTTATATGCTTAATATCATATTGAATTTAAAGTATTGGATAAAAGTATTACCTAGAAGAGTAGCAAGAATAGCCCGAAGATGCATGTAAAAAACAACCTCATTCACCACATTGGGCTGCCTATTGCTAGGTGTGCATAATATGTTATTGTTTTGAAATGAAACTTTGTTAGGTTGATAGTTCAGTGACAGTGAAATGGAGGTCATGTTTCATTGTCACTTACAGGAAGACCAGTGGATTTGGAGAAGGAGAGGAAGAGGGAAACTGAAAGGGCCAAAAAACATCAGTGGTTTTGTAGCCTTGCCAGATTGGTAGGCTGTGTTGTAATGCGGTGAAGCAAGTGGGTAATGTACTAGGGAAGACTTTCATAAAGGAAAAAAAAAATCTTCCCTCCAAGCACTTTTCTGGTTTGTTTGGTATGAGACATTGACAAAGTTTTAACCTTGTGTCTGTCTTCTGAGTTAATGTCATTGAAATTTCGTACTCACTGTATTTAGGAGGAATTTATTTGTTCTTTCAACAGACACTTATTGAATCCACATTACAGAATACGAAAAAGTATATATGTCTATATATATATACACACACAAACACATTACATATATATATATATACACACCTGTGCCTATGCTTATACTTTACAGTATCTAGCAAAGAAGTATGAGCTTGACCTTGAGAGATTTTAGGTTAATTATAAAATAGTAGAAGAACGAAAATCATAAATGCCAGATAGGTAATACATTACAAGAAGTATTTGAGAGGAAGGAGTTATCACTTTCTGCTAGGAGAGACTTGATTAAGGTGGTAGGTCTTAAACCTGAGTCCTGAATCAGGCATTAGAATCCTGAGATGCTAAATGGTTCCAAATGCAAGTGGTCCATATGTTTCGCTGTGTTGTGTTATGCTGCTTTGCTCATATGATGCTGCCTAAAAACTCCTATACTCTGCTTCTGTATTTTAGCTAATCTGACCTAGTTGCTTTTCTTCTTACATAACATTCCGTCAGTAGGCCTTTGCCCTACCAGTTTCTCATGCGCTCCTTGAACATAAACCCCTTAAAGACAGGGACTGTTTTTCATTTTCATCGCTTTGTCTTTTATCACTACACTAGCACCTGCCTTGAACATAGTAGGTATTCAATAAATGTTTGCTTTTTGCCTCTTCATTGGCTCATATGATGGTTTCTGCTTTAATTTGTATGAAGATACCAGCATGTGCTGGGTCTGCCTTTTTTTTTTTCCCTTAATGCAATTCACTTTAATAATCTGGCTCCAGGAGCACATTATAAAGTCATTCCTAGGAATTGGCTTTATGCAGTAGCACTTCTGCCACTGGGTTAGAATTCAAATAAATTTTTCAGAAGAATTATTTATTTCAAGATTTTCATGGTTTCAGGTCCAGAAACTTTTCTGACTCCTAGGATTAGAAAACTGAAAATATAGATTTCCTCCTGGGGTTTCTTTGCCAGGGTCTTTTGTGTAGTGTTTTGGCATGCCAGTTTTTGATCTGTTTGAAACCCACAGGCAGTGCTTAAGGCAGACATTCAATAATATGAATGTTCTTACTCCTGTGACTTGCTGCTGTGAATCTTAACTTTTTTTTAAGAGTTTTTTTTCCCTTCAGTTTTCTTGGAAAGGGCATAATGGTGATACAGTTTCAGGGTAGGAACAGTGATAGACCCCATGAGGGCAAGGCTCATGTCTTCTGTACATATCTGTTATTGCTAATGAAACTTAGTACAGTCCAAGGCAGATAATAACTCTGTGTTCTGCAAAGGAGAGGTTCAGTTGTTTCTCAGTCATATCCGACTCTTCATGACTCCATTTGGGATTTTCTTGGCAGAGATATTTGAGTGGTTTGCCATTTCCTTCTCCAGCTCATTTTACAGATGAAGAAACTGAGGCAAATAGGGTTAATTATTTTGCCCAAGGTCACACAGCTAGTAAGCATCTGCGGTCTGCTTGAATTCAGGTCTTCTGACTCTAGGCCTTCGGCTCTATCCACTGTGTCACCTTAGCTGCCCAAATTAGATTTCTACTCAACTCTGAAACTATTCTTTGTCCATGCGAGTCTACAGTTTTTGTGTGTGTATAGTAATCTTGAGGCCACGCTACATTCCAACTGAACAGGCCTAAACACTGTTTCTTGCATGTAACATTTCCATGTCCCTGGGCCTTTGAACAGACTGTTCTCTATGCATAGAATGCTCTCCCTTGTCATCTTACTATTGGAACTCCTAGCTCCATTAGAACTCCTAGAACTCCATTACCATTGGAACCCCTAGCTCCACAAATATCATCTTCTAAGAGACCTTTCCTGATTCCCCCCAGGTGTTAATAAATGACTTGTTATTTGTTTTGTATACATAATTGTATTTACTTTTCTACGGATTTTTTATTTTTATCCTTTCCACCTTCTCCTCTCCTGCTCCCCAACCCCAGAGAATGTATGCTTCTGGAAGGTAGGCCTTTGTTTTTTGTCTTTGTATTCCTAGCACCTGTGACTGTCGCTGAACTCTATTAGGCATCTAATAAAAGCTTGTTAAATTGAATTGAATCAACTTCACATGTGACAGATGTCAAGGGAAGGATAATCATGATAGAAAATAATTCTACCTAATGATTACTGTTCTTGCCACATTTGCCTGTAGTTACACATTTTTTAACGTCCATGTTAAGAGAAGATAAGAGCCCTATAAATAGAATCTAGTTGCATACAACTTAGGGTGTATTTTATGATCTGTGTCTAAAATAAACATGACTGTTTCAAGGCATTAGTCCATCCTGTTCTGTCTACCAGGGGAAGGATGACTGTTTTCTTAATGAAAGCATGTGGTGGAGCACATGACATTGTAACTACTAAGTAGCCAACTTAGAGAAGGAAATATTTTTAAGATCATGGTCACTTGATTAGTATTATACCTGTTTTCTCACAGCCCTTTCAACATTTGTCAGTTTCCCATTTTCATCACTTTTGACAATATGATGGAAGTAAAGTGGAACCTCAAGAGTTGCTTTGATTTATATTTCTCTAGTTATTAACGATTTGGAGCATTTTTGCATATGGCTATTGATAGCTTGGATTTTTTTTTAAATGTCTTTCAGCTTTATTTAATACAAATTTATTTTCAGTTTTCAACATTCACTTCCACAAGATTCTGAATTCCAAATTTTTTCTCCATCTCTCCCCTCCCCTCACCCAGGACAGCATGCATTATATTTACCCCTTCCTCCAATCTGCCCTCCCTTCTATTAACCTCCACCCTCTTTTCTTATATAGCTTCGATTTCTTCCTCTGACAACTGCCTATTCATATTCATTGACCCTTTATCAATTGGGGAATGGCTCTTATTCCTACAAATTTGAATCATGTCCCTGTATACTTTCTATGAATCCTGATGCATATATTAGTAGAAACGCAGATCTCTGTATATTGTACACTGTTTGACTTCACTTAGAAAAAACAGTTTCTGTTCCATAATGCCATTTTTTGAAATCAGTAATAGCATATCTTCTCACATGGTCTAGGTGTAGAAGCTAACTGGTTTATCCATGGCCACAATAGGCTTAGTAACTCATTGTGTGGTTCTCTTCCAGGATGTTGTTTATTAGGACTTGGCTAACATCATAAGGTCTGATTTATGGTGTAGGACAGAGATCATTTAATTCTTCTTTCTACTTTACTCTCTACTGAATGAAATTGATCATTATTCCTCCTCCCATCAAGAAAAAAACTGGTGAATGTCACATTTGCCCTGAATTTTAAAACAGCAATAAAGTGTTTGGAGTTTTTGAGATAAAAGAATATTTGATAGGGGAAATAGCACACTTTTGAATGGTAGACTTCAAAGTCTTAGATGAAGCTGTGGTTTTCAGAGAACTTTGAAAGGTTTTTAAATTGTGAAGACTGACGCTTGCAATACATGCTTTTTTTGGTGGCATATTTTAAAAAATTGCCTTAATTTATTGGGTTTTAGTGATGAAGATATGAACCCATTCTGTCAAACTGCATATTTTGTTGACTGTAGCCTTTTACTCAGCTTAGCATTGCATGAAAGGAAGTAATAAGCTTGCTTTAAAAAGACCCAGATGAAAAGGATTATAATACAGTGAAGAAGTATTAGCATGACCCAGTCCATGCATGCGAGTCATTTCTTTTGAAGTATCCATTCTGACAGCCTTTTAGAATGAAACTCCAAGCTCAGTGCTAATATTCTTGGCTGAGTGCTAGACTTTATCCTAATGCTCAAGGCAATAGTTGCCAAAAGTCAATGAAGAGACTAATTATAAAAATGACACACAATAGCATCACAAACATTTTATTTTCATATGAACAAAAGGAAGTTTGGAACTAGGTGATGTCATTTCATAATGTCCCAGGAAGTTATCACCATTATCTAGCTTTTGAGACTTAGTGCAAAATAGTACGCAACAGCTGAATTTTTTCCATGTCTTTGACTAAATGAACCGAACTCCCCAAGTTTGTTTTCTCTTATTCTCCTTTTCCTGTTCCTTCTTCTTTTTCCTCTCTTCTATTCTTTGGAGAACCCAAAACTAATTGGATTTAGTTTTTTCCATTTGGTTGTTTTTCACACCCTCCTAGGCTCTGAACCCTTTCTTAGCTCCCTTCCTTTATGTATAGCTATTCTGTGTGTGGAATTCCCATTAACTTCAAAGGAAAAGATACACAGGGTTCAACTGGAAATAAAAATTTGGCCCTTTATCTCTTCTTTTTCATCTCCACTTGTTCAGATATTGTCCCCTTCTGTGTAAAAAAGGGGTTGTAATATGTTATACCCCAGCATGCTGTTTAAATGCTCTGAAGCTACATTTAGGTTAGCTATAGCTTTGTGTTTTTGGTCTTTCTCCATTCACTCACCTCCTATAAGGAACTGGGATGTAAAGGAGCACTAGATTTGGAATTAGAAAATGTGGATTTGAATCCTAGCTTTACTGAGATCACTTCTCTCTGGGTGAGTTTCCTCATCTGTAAAATTCAGTTCAAAGATTCATTTTAACACATATTAAGAGGCAAGAATGTAAGGCACTTTTCTCTGGACTGTGGACACAAAGAATAAAATGACACAGTGTTTGGCCTCAAGGAGCTTACATTCCACCGGGGTGGGTGGGAGGTGGTGACAGAAAGAGAACAACAGGATGTATTATCTAATAGGGGATTGGGACTGGATTATCCCCTAGAGCTTTTCATTGTAAATCTGTGTTCTTATCATTGCTTCATTAATGTGAATCTTTTGAGGTATCTTGAAAAGGAGATCTGAGAAAAAATTCCAAATGATGTATTATTTTCTGCTTGGTTTATATCTAGACGTCCTATCAGTAAACAAGTATTTGCATCTTCTATGTTCTCTACATTCTGCTACATGCTGTTTTTGTTGTTATTCAGTCTTTTCAGTCCTGTCTGATTCTTTGTGACTCTGTTCGAAGGTTTTCTTGGAAAAGATAATGGAATGGTTTGCCATTTCCTTCTCCAGCTCATTTTACAAATAAGCAATTGAGGCAAACAGGATCATGTGAGAAGATAAGCCCAGGGTGACACAACTAATAAATGTCTCAAGCTGGATTTGAACTCGGGAAGATGAGTCTTCCTGCTTCTAGGTCAGGATTCCAGCTGCCCCTCTAGGGGCTATGGAGAATGGCAAACCCAGATAGAGAACTTGGCTCCTGACCCTCAAGGAGCATACAATCTATACAACCTAGTGGGGGAAACAAACAAGACACATACAGATGTTGAAACAGGAGAACAATTACCGACCTGTGTCGTGCTGAGTGAGTGCCAGAGAAGTTTGGAGCAAGGAAAGATTATTATGGGCTGGAGCAGTGAGGAAGGCTTTATATGTAAAGTAGAAAATTGGGGTGATAATCTGCATAATTCAAGTCAAAAAGATCCTCTTGCCTCAATTTATATTTTAAATGAAAGTCTTTATTTGACTTTACCTACTTGGTGTTGCTCCACTTCATATGTGTCACATAGGTTAAGATTTCATCTTTATTTATATATACTATATAATAAAAATCCACAAGTTATAGATTTGCGCAGTGGGAAATAAAAAAAAAATTATGAAATTTTTTTTAATGTTGGACAAATTAATGAGGTAGTCCACAAGAAAGAGGCCATTGTTTAGACACTTTAATCCAATCCTTTCCATCTTCTAGGGAAAAGAATAAGCCAATTCTTTTTCATCAGATTATAACATTCATCAATGGAAAAGGTCTAGAAAAAAAATTTTCTATCCTTTCTATTAGCTTTGAAGAAAGGGTTTCTTTCCTTTCACGATGGAAATGTGATGAGATTGGTGGGTATGGCTAGGCAGGATTGGGAAGTTGAGGGGAGGGTAAGACTAGCTTTCAATTTGTAGACTATAAATTCAGAATTGTCTCTTCACATGATTGTCTATAAAGCATGTGTTTTTACTTCATAGGATTATTTCAAAAATAGTGCAAAGTTAGTGGAAGTGAAAGTGCTTTGTTAATAGTCAGAATGGTACAAGATAAAGGATTAAGTCAGTTGGTGGAGTTTCAGAGATATAGTTACCAAAATCAGTTCTTTTTAGAAGCTCTGGATTTTTAATGGTATAGGACAGTATGTAAAGCATGGTTATGTAGTAAAGAGACTGCCTCTACACATAGTCTCTAGTCACACATTTTCTTTATTATTTAAGTTCACATAATTAGGTTATAGGGTACCTAGGTAGTGCAACAGATGAAGAAAAGACCTGAATTCAAATGTGGCCTCAGACACTAGCTGTGTGACTCTGGGCAAGACACTTAATCCTGTTTGCCTCAGTTTCCTCATTTATAAAATGAGCTGGAGAAGGAAATGGCAAACTACACCAGTATCTTTGCCAAGAAAACCCCAAATGGGGTTATGAGGAGTCAGACAGAACTCAACAACAACAACAAATTAGGTTACATATTCATCTGTGTGCTCAGTGTTGATCGATAGCTGTTTTCTCAGAATTCTGGTGGCGTTTTCCTCCTCTATTAATGGTCAGTATATGTGTTAACCTTTGAAGCAAGTAGGTATTAGTTACTGTAAGAGAATCCGAAGTATTGATGCGTTAAGTGGAAAAGATAGGAAATTGTAATTAAGCTCTTGAACTTGGCTGCAGTTCAGTGTAGCAGCCCTGGGGATGTCACTTTTAGTCTTGGTGCGTGGGGGAAGCCTACTAAGGGATGTGTTTACCTCTTGTGATGTATAGGTAAGACTGCTTTGGTGTTTTCTAGAATTACAAATGTATTTTGCTTTGTGGCTATGCTAAGATCGAAAAAACCTTTGCTTTCTCAAACTACTCCTTGTGGATCAAAGGAAATAGGAAGGAACGTAAGAAAAATTTGGAAGCTATGACTGAATTGAAATGGAAAACTACTTTGAAACAATAATGCTTGTACACTTGAGATGGAGATACAGGATCTTTCTAGAAAAAATTCTCCAAAAAAACCATTTTATTACCTGAGAAGAACTCTTAAAAGAAAAAAATCAGAAATACACATCTCATTTTTTTAGGAGCTCAAGCTGATTTGCAATACTGTTCAGTGAAATTTAGCAGTGTGGAGTTTGTCATTAGTTAAGTTCAGTGAAGACATTTTTTATGACTTTCTTGTTAAAATCAATTTCATGAATTTTTTAAATTTTAGTAATAACAGTAGTAATAATAGCTAGCATTTATGGGGTATTTTAAGGTTTGCAGAAAGCTTTACAAATATTATCAATATTTCCATATAATGGAAATTATAATATAATCCATATAATATTTCCATATTCCACAGAAAAAAGCAAAAAAAAATGAGAAAATTATACTTCGATTTGCATGCAGAGTTCCTTTCTGGAGGTGGATAGCATTTTTTCATCATGAGACCTTTGGAATTGTCCTGGATCATTGATCACACTAGCCATTTCTTTCACAGTTGATCATCATTACAACATTGCTGTTAATGTGTTACAATGATCTCCCGGTTCTTCCCTCTTCACTTTGTATCAGTTCATATAGGTCTTGCCATGTGTTTTCTGAAACTACCCCTCTCGACATTTCTTCTAGCACAATAGTATTCCATCACAATCATATGCCCCAACTTGTTTAGCTCACAGAACTAAGCCTACAGGCAATAAAAAGGTAGAGGAAAGAGAGCTCATAAGTGGAATTCAGGAAACCTGGCATTTGTCATAGTTCCACCACTGACTGTGTCACCTTAAACAAATCTCTTATGTCTAAGCACAGATTTCTTCATTTATAAAGTGAGTAGATTTAATTAAATAATCTCTAGGTTCCCTTCTACCTCAGAGATTCTAAGACTGTATCTCTGATCTTTTAGGATCAGGTAGATGGCATTTCATGATCCTCCAGCGCCTCAGGATCTTGTTTATGAGCATTAATAATGCATTCACACATACGTAGCATTCACAAAACACTTTCCTCAGATTGAGTTCTATTTTACAGAAGCAGAAATAGAAGAAGTCAAGAGATTAAATGGCTTGTCCAGAGCTATACACTTTGTTGGTGTCAGGGCCTAGACTAGAACCCAGGCCATACCTTCAACTTAGGGGGGAAAAAAGGGAACAAAACCAGATAAACCTAGCATAAAGTCCAGTGCAGAAAAAAAAATCCCTCTGCTATTTCAGCTTTCTAGTTGTTTGAATCTTACCTAAATAGGCATTTATTATGGTAACCTCCTCATGAATGGCAAATAGTTTTGTTTTTCAGGATTTGCTGTGACTTGCCTTAATTATTTCCTCAAATTTGCCTTGATTGTGATGTCAACAAGATCAAGAAAAAAAAAAAACTCATGCTATTTTATTCCTAATCTGAAATCCTTCCTCTGCCCCAAAAGATAAGTAGTTGTTGGATGATTCCAAAGCCAGCCATTATTTTGATCACTTTACTATCTGTTTTTCATTCTTTTATTTTTGTATATAATGTGAAAGTGCAATTTAAACCTGGTGCATTCTAACAATAATAACTGATGCTCAACTATCAGTAAGCACTTAAGTGCCTACTACTACTGTGCTAAGCACTAGGGATATAAAGATTGGCAAAAGATAGGCCCTGCCCTCGAGCAACTTTTAGGGAGATAACATGTTAACAACTATGTACAAACAATCTAGGATAAATCAACTGAGAGAAGGCACTGGAATCCAGAGGAATTACCCAGTATATTTTCATTGCATTTTCATGTTCAACACAGCTTGCTGTTAGCTGTTAATAAAAGTCAATCAGTATTATTTACAGTCACTTACGCAGTGTTAGGTTGTCAATAGTGTCTAGTGGCTCTCCAAGCCTTAATTGCCTGGGACAGGTGATAGTAGTCAAGTGGAAATGCATCATTCCTTCTTAAGATAGTTGACCACTGAGTTCTCTATATTAAGGAGATAAAAATGCAGCCTCTTGCATTTGACTTTTCTCTGTAAGGGCATTATTCCTATTTGGATATTTCAGTGACTACAAAAGAAGTTCAGGAAAAAAAGTTTGAAATAGGATAAAACTAGGACCCGTGGGGTGACATGGCTAGGTGGATAGAGTGCTGGCCTTGAAGTCAGAAGGGCCTGAGTTCAAATCCTCAGACACTTATTAGCTGTGTGGTGCTGAGTAAGTCACTTAAACCTGTTTGCCTTGGTTTCTTCATCTGTAACATTGAGCTGGAGAAGAAAATGGCAAACCACTCCAGTATATTTGCCAAGAAAACCTCACGCGGGTCAATGGAGAATTGGACACGTTTCTTCTTTCTCGTAGTTCATTCCATTGGTTATAATTCTTTACAACGTGATTAATGTGAAGATATGTTTAATGTGAAGGTATATGTAGAACCTGTATTGGATTGCATGCTGTTTTCTGGGGGAGGGGGAGGGGAGGGAGGGGGAGAAAATTTGGAACTCAGCAGCTTGTGGAACTGAATGTTGTAAACTGAAAATAAATAAATTGAAAAGGCAAAAAAGAATTGGACATTACTGAAATGATTAAGCAGTATCAAGGACACTTGAGAATTTGGAGAATTAAAAAAAGAACCATTTTATCAACATTCATCCATTTAAAAAAAAACACAGCTGATACTTTGTTTTGCCAAATCAAACCCCTTGCAAAGTACGTTCCCTGAAAGCATCATTAGTCCATTTGAAGGCAACTTTTCTTATTCTTTATGCATTTTTATAGGATATATGAGAATAAAAGCTTAGATTAACCAGAACCTCCTCATTACATGCTTTTTCCCCCCCTTTAATTACAGAATTTACAGACTGTGTTCTCAGTAATCAAAATGTAGAGCTTCATCAACAGACAGTGAGGTAACGGGTAAAGTACTGTCAGTTGGTTGTGATTTCTTTCTTGTGGTTTTAAAAAAAAAAGTTGGCATGTTCATAGCCAGGTGTGAAATTCATAAAGAAAGTAAGATTAAAAACTGTGAAAGGAGGCATCTCATTGTATTGGAAATAGCACTGCATGGGAAATCAGAAGCCCTGATTTTCAGCCCGTCTTCTGTAACATTTTTTAAGTCCTTTAATCTCTCTGGGTCTCAATTTCTCATCTATAAAATCAGGGAGTTTGACTAGATCAGTGCGGTCAGACTCAAATAGAAATGGAGGCCACTAAGCTGAACATAAGGATCCTTGTGAGCTACATATTGACTTAGTTTAAAAATGTAATGTTATCTATGCTTTATTGTATTTTTATTTATTTTATCCAATATTTCCCAATTATACTTTGATCTCGTTTGTGTGAGTGTGTTTGACACCTCTGGATTAGACGGATGATCTCTCAGGTCTTCTTGTTCAAACATTTGATAATTTTATATGGAGTGACAAAAATCTTTTCACTGAGTCTTTTCAGAAGTACCAAGAACTGCCAAGTCAATCTTTCAAAGAAATTATTTTTGACATGGACCTGTGAGTTCAGTGGTATGGGGTAGTATAGTCCTCCTGACTGTGAAGCTAACTCTATCCACTACATCATGCTTCTTCTCAAATAGCTTTTTAAAAGTTGAGCATGTAGTTTTTGTGAGTCAAAACCACAGCTTGGTATCCTTGTTGTCAGTGAGCGTTAGTAGCCTCAAAAAGTACAGTATTACTCTAGAACTTTTTCTGTCATGTGTCCTCCTTACTGGAGACTCATTTTGATATTAAATACATACACACACACACACACACACACACACACACACACACACAGAGGGCAGCTAGGTGGTACAGTGGATAGAGACTGGGCCTGGAGTCAGGAAGACTCAGGAAGACTCA
>CM053622.1:651634455-651695528 GCA_028646595.1 Phalanger gymnotis | reverse complement strand
TGTGTGTGTGTGTGTCTGCATGCGTGTGTGTACACACAATGTACAAACATACAGACATACATTTCATTCTCTCAAATATTCCTTGTTGTCATAAGATTTTATGCATGTTTCATACAGTATATAATTATAGAGTTTGTCATCTAAATCCAGCTCCTACCCTTTAACATGAATTTCACCCACAACCTATCAATAAACATTTCTTAAGCACCTACCGAGTGTCAGGTACTGTGCTAAGGGGTATAAAGACAAAACACACACACACACACACACACACACACACACACACACACAATCCTTGCTGTCAAGGATTCACCATCTATAGTAGCAATTTAGATTTGAAGATCTTTCTTACCCGTTAATAGGCCATGTGACCTGCTTACATCCCAGGAAACCTAAAGAGAGCGGTTTTGGCTGCTAATGGCTGCTAATGGCTGCTAATGGCTGCTGAACAGCTGACTTGGTTGTACTGTGAGTATGTGTTTGGGGAAGACCCCAGCACGGGGTCAGAGAGGTTTTGGGATGGTAAGGCTCCATGTTGTGATATCGTGTTTTGGGTTCCTTGCTGTTATGATGAAGTGGGTTGACTGGCTGTGGGAGCTGAACATTTGGTTATAGAATATGGTGCTCTGGTGTCTGAATAAATGTGATACTTCTTCTACCTTCTGTATGGAGAGTCTCTCATACTTTGCTATACAGAACTACATAGGTATTTTGACAATTATCATCCACATTATTATTATTGCCTTATCGATACACCATCTAATTGAGGGGAAAAAGTGGTCATCTAGTCTCTGCTTGAAAACTAATAGTAATAGAAAACTCAGCATCCCCAAAGGCAGCTATTCCATTAGGGACAGTCTTGATAAAATGGTTGACGAACTAAAAATAAGCCTTTCTGAAACTTACAGACATTGATTCAACTTCTATCTGTTGGGGCCAAACAGAGTGAGATTCACTCCCCTTTCTATATGACAGTGCCTCAGAAATGTGAAGACAGTCATCTAAGGATCATAGAATTTAGCTATAAGACTTCTGATCATAGGGTCAAGTCAAGTTAACAAGCATTTATTAAGCACTTACCAACTGCCAATTGTGTTAACTGATGGGAGTTATAAGAAAGGAAAAAGAAAAACTAGTCCCTTCACCCGAGGAACTTACATTCTAATGGGGATAGATGGCATACAAACAACTATGTAAAAGACTTGGCCAAGGTCACTCAATTTGTCATTGGCAGAGCTGAAATTAGAACCCAGGTCTTCTGACCCTGGATCCAGAGACCTTTTCTGCCTCACCATACTGTATCCCACCACCCCAATCCTATTCCCTCAAGGCTTCTCTTCAGGTTTAACCTACCCAGTTCCTTCTACTAATCTTTATTTAATTTAGCTTTGGTTGGCTCATCATTATCGTGACTCTCCTCTGAGATTCCCTCTTGTTAATGCCCTTAATTTGCATCTATTAGTCATTTTGTAAAACTTTTCAAGATAACCCATTGTTTAGTGTAGAGGTATCAATTTCTCAGAGGGCTACAAGGGCCAGTAGAATTCTAGTATGTTGTCTGAACTAGATTAAAATGTAATTGGGAAATGTTTAACAAATTAAAAATACACTATAACACAGATAATGTTAATTTGTGGTTTTCTAAGTCACATATGGCTATCAGGGATCCATTTCTATTTGAGTTTGACACTACTGGTTTATTGACCTTATGATTCGTAGATTCGGTTACTAATTATTTAATTTCAAATCTTTTAATAATTTTATTATAGTGTCATTAGCTATAAGTGGTGACAATTTTTTTCCAAGTATCCAATTTCTGTCTAGTATTTAACTTGTTTTGAAAACTGTTAGTTCTCAGACACATCCAAAATATCAGGATGCAGCTTTTGATTTATTCGTATTGGCCAGATTTAAGAACATAGAAATCTTTTTTGAAGGCACTGCAGCTGTTTCCCTGCATGCTCTTATGCTCCACCCTTCCTTATGAACACCATCTTGGTGACTTCTGAGATCATAATATCCCTCCTTGATCACCCTCACTCACCACTCTGTATGTGTTGTCTTTTCCCTATTAGAACATATGCTCAAGAAGCTATTTTTTGTTTTTTGAATTTGTATCCCCTGTGCTTAGCACAGTGCCTGGCACATAGTAGGTGTTTAATAAATTGTTTTTCATTTGTTCGTGCCAGTTAGACCACAGTGAAAATTTATTAATTGACATCTGTCATGTTTTAAAATATAAGCCTAATAAAGCAATGTTTCCTGCACCACTTGTCAGTTTAAAAATGTTTGTATGAGACACTGAATCTTAGAACTGTTATTAGGCTATGAAAATATTGTATATATTTCAGGCCAAATTAAAAGATTTAAGAAATGTATAAATTGGCAAGTTGTCTAGTAATATCTTAAACCACCAATTAAAATGGAGAAAAATATTCTAAGCCAGGCAGTAATTTTATGTTCTTTTAGTTTTCTGGCAGTGTCTATAGCCTGTGTTCTCATTTCTCCTGGTATGATTGTGTAGGTAAAGCAATCCTTATCAGAGTCTAGCTGGAGGCACAAGGGTTTTTAACTAAAACATTATTGAACAGTGACATAGTTCTTGAGACAGTCTAACTAAAACAATAAAAAGTTAAGTTTGGCAGAATCTCTGAAGCAATTCTCTGACCAACCTTTCCAATAAATTAATGTAATTTAGGAATGCTTCAAAGAGTTTTCCTGCCAAGACTGTGAACTTTGCAAATAGGGGAGATCAAATATCTAATCCAAATACTGGAGTTAAAGTGTGTAACTTTGATTCAACATAGATGAGCTTCCTCAGTACCATTTCACCTTAGTTTCTGAAATAAATTCAGCAGAGTTCAAGAAAATCAGGTTCTCATTTTACTAGGACCATAGATGGAGAGCTGAAAACTGCCTTAGAAGTAATCTACTGCAACCCTGCCCCCCCCCCCCAACTGTTTTATAGGGGAGGAAACTGAAACCCTGATTTAAATGACTTGACTGTGTCAGACAGGTAATAAGTATCAGAGCCATTAGCTCATGTCCTGTGGCTTTAAGTTCTGTGTACTTTCTGCTGCTCCCAGCTCTGCTTACTACTTAAATTGTGATTAGAACCAAAAACACTTCTCCAAAAGCAGTATTAATTATTTTTGGTAACCTAATTTTTTTCCCTATGCTTGGTTGTCCTCTCCTCAGAAATCTGTAGCATGGGACCAGATCAAGGAACTCAAAGACCTGTCAGTCAACCCATTTTCGACATAAGCTGCAAAATTTCTGTTGCTAAAGCTAAGAAATGACCACGCCATTCCCTTGCTCAAGAACCTTCAGAGGTTCCCTGTTACTTTTTGCATAAATTATAAACTCCTTTGTTTGACCTCTAAAGTCCTGTTCAGTCTGTCTCCTATGTAGTCTGATCTTACATTTCTCCCCCTCATGTACTATACATTTCTGCCTAACTGGGCTACTTGCTATTTATATGCAACATTCCATCTCCTGTGTTTGTGCCTTTACTTATACTCTTCCCCAGATTCTGAAATGTTTTCTTGTCTCGACTCTGCCTTTTAGAATTGCTAGCTTCCTTCATGGGTCTGCTCAAGTGCCTCCTAGAAGCCCTTTCTGATACCTACAGTTATTAGTGCTGCCTCTATCCCCCATTACTTCATATTTATTTTGTGTGTATGTGTGTGTGAACACATATAAGTATTATGAACATGCTTGTCTGTATTGTTAGCCTCTCATGGAATGAATTGTCTGTAGGTACAGGGACTGTTTTGTTTATTTATATCCATGGTGCCTGGCACCCAATAGCTGCTTAATAAATACTTATTGAATGGAATTGAATCAAGTATTTATAGAATGCCTACTATGTTCCCAGTGCTGTGCTAGGTGCCAGAGATAAGACATTATTTTTCATCCTCAAGGGTCTTATGTTAAAAAATTGTAAGAATAAACCCATCAAAGAATTAGAATTGAGTGCTCAACTTTCCACAGATATAATCAGAGTTCGGAGAACGAGAGTAGATTGAAGTAGCTGAGAAAGGTTTGTGGAAGAGGTGAGTCTTGAAAATGGTAGAAACTAACAGTGTGTGTGTGGGGAGGGGGGTGGTGGTGAGGAGAGGAATGAGTGGACTAGTCTGCTGAAGTGTGTAAGTTGAGGTGGTGTGAATACTGGGATATTAGCTTAGGGAGAGTTACAATAGATTATGGATATAGACATCTTGAAAGCCAAGTAGAGGAATTTGGATATAATAGGATAAGATAATAACTTGGCCATTATAGGGTTGTTGGGTTTTTTTTTAAGGGAGGTGACAAAATCAAAGGAGTGCTGTAGGGTAGTTGATCTTGAAACACTGTACAGAATGGTTTGGAGTGAAGAGGAAATCCTAGAAAAGCTAGATACTGTTGTATTAATATGGATGTTAGGTAATGAGGGGATGCACTAGGGTGATAGAAATGGAATGGAAAAGAAAAAAGAACATGAAGCAACAGAACTTGGTGACTGATTTACTATCTGGGATGATGGAGAGGGAAGAATCAAAGTTATCCCCATGATTTCTGGCCTTGGCAACTAGAAGAATGATGGTACAGTGAACAGAAATAGGGTATTTAACATGGGAGAATCATTATTGATATAGGAGAAAGATATGCTTGATTTGGGACATGTTGAGTTCTACCAAGCAGGAAAGGCTTCAAGTACAGATATGTTATAGGCTGTTATCAAATATCACCTTATCTTATCAGTTTGGCAACAAGGGATGAATTTTTAGGGTACAGCAATACTCAAACACCATCTGCTATGTTACAGAAAGGCTATGATCTGCATAAGTGGAGGAAGTAGCCACACTGATGAAATTACCAATTCTTGAAATATTGAAGTAAACATAAAAGTTTGATCTACGGGCAGAGAGTTTGTCATAAATGCCTTCATTGTGTTCATGTAAAATTTGCTGGGTGACTTAGGGTCTATATACACATGACGGAAATCAACTGAGCGACCCTGCTCTGGCTGCAGAAGGCACAGTGCAACACACTGGGAACCCATCCCAGTGGCTCTGTTTTCCTCATTCAGTACAGAAGGCTCCACTAGATGGGGAATATTTTCCAGTTTGGATTTCAAAAATTCATGCCCTTATTCTCTCAACATATTTACAAAGCAGTTGTACAAGAGCTCAGTGTAGAACAAGTGCTGGGGTCTGTTTTTCAGTGTGATACTAAAAAGCTGATGGGGTATAGTTGAAATATGTTCTCTTCTAGCACTAGTTATAGCTTTATATTTAGGTGTTCCATGTTTGAATGGACATAAATAAAACTATTATGTAAAGACTGTCTGAAAGGACAATGGCAAATTACTAGGCCTCTGAGAATAGAAAGAATTTCTACTCTTCTCTTTCCTCACTCCCCCCAAAAAAGATTAGAAAGAGATTGTTAAATCTCTTAAGTCACCTAGTCCATCTTCTTACTCCATGATGGACCCAAAACGGTGATTTTGACCTATTCATAAAGATCTGATTCTGAAAAGGATCAGAAAGCTTTTAGGGCCGCATCTATGCAGGCAGGGCCTGGTGTCTTGGAGCTGTTGATTTGGCCCATCTGCCTAATTTGTCCCAGTCCCAGCCAAAGTGCTCATGTGATGGTGTACATGACCTAGAAGGTCCTTGAGCCTATATGATATGAGAATTGGCTGAGGGATCCAATTGGGCATGTTTAACCCAGAGAAGAAGAGATTCAGGAGAGAATACAATAACCATTTTTACTATTTGGAGAGTTCTCATTAGACTTGTTGGGTTTGGTCCTAGAGAACAAAACAAGAAGCAAATGACTGGAAGCTACCAAGAGGCAATTGCACATTGAGGTCCAGAAAATGACTTTTTGACAATCAGAGATATCTAAGAGTGGAAGGCCCTAGCTGGTGGGGTGATGGGCTTCCCATCCTTGGATGCCTTCAGGCTGTCTGGATGACCATTTGATTATGTTATAATGGGGTCCCTTTTTTGTATGGGTTGGTACTCTTTTGCTCTTAAGGACCCTCCCAACTCACAAGTTCTATAATTCTGAGATTTTGTAGTTGTGACGATAACTAATAACCAGAAAGAGTAGGTAGGTGGGATCTGGTGTTCATACCTGTTCTGGATGAATGGAACCAGTGTTTGTACTAAGGTTTAAATCTATTTCCCTTTTATCTTTTCCTCAATAGAAATAGGAAATAGGTGGCTGCCATTTTCTTTTTTAATAAACGCCTTTGTAGACTTGAAGATGATGGTTGTCACCCCTTTTTCAGAGTGTTGCTCAAGCTCACATTATTTTCTCTCCCAAGGAAGACTATTATTTACCCTTTCAACCCTCAGCCATTTTGGTAACTAATCTCTAGACTCTACAGTGTGTTTACATCCTTTCTGGGATGTTAAAAATATTATTAATAAGAGTCTAGTAACAGAATGACTTCTGGTTCCTTTTTCAGGCTTTTGCTAATGTACTCTAAGGTTATCTGGTAATGTTTTTAGTTTCATTTTGTACAGCAGTTTTTTTTAAAGTAACAATGGAAAGCACCAATCATTTCTTGGTGTTATTTTTTAATCCTATGTAATTCGATTCTACTTTATATGTTTAAAAACTTTTTTTCTGAGAAGGGGTCCATAGATTTCAACAGTCTGCCAAAGAAGTCCATTATACAAAAAAAAATTGTTAGGAACCCCTGAAATAGAGTATCATTGCCGCAGAAACCATTTCTCCTTTTTTTTTTTTTAGAAGGGACAAAAAATTGTGATCAGTAGTGTTTGGAACTTTTGTGAACCAGCACTTTAGCCTGATTATAGACAGTAACACATTAACAACAATTAAAATTTATAGAGCTCGTTGACGTTTGCAGGGCACTTCATGTACATTGTCTCATTTGAGCCTTATATGGACCTTGTGAGGTTATTATGGGAGGTATTATTACCTCTCTTTTACAGGAGAGGAAACAAGGAGCAGAAAAGATGTGACCATTCTAGGGTCATGCATCTAGTAAGTGTGTGTCAAAGGCAGAATTTGGGGCCAGCACTCTACAGGCTGTGCCATGTTGTGCTGTGTCTCTAAGTAGCTTCATGATCCAGATGGAAAGGTCATATTGACAGTTAATCAATTGGACGGACAGTGAGAAATAAGCCAGTTTTTGGTTTTTTTTTTTTTTGTACCTGAATCGCTAGAGTTTTCAGAATGCAAAATAGGGCTTTTGAAAATTCTAAATTTTCTTTTTCTTTTAACTATGAATGTCAAAACTTCGACTAAGAATTAGAACTTCAAAATAAGTATAGTTCTGGTAAAGTGTGGAGGGCAAAAGGTTACACATTTCTGCTAGAGTAACAATTATTTTCCTAAAGTAGTAGCCAGGCCTTATTCTTCTCCCTGCGTGTCCTTTCCACCCCAATCCCCCACTCCTGTCTAGTGGAATACCCTTTGAATTCAGTTGAAGCTGTAGACTTAAATGAAATACTTTTAGCACTCTGGAGAGTCTGGGAGCATAGAAATGGTATGTCTGCTTTCCAGTTTTTAGCAAAAAGAATAGCTAAAAACTGCCTAGAGTCCTTTAAAAGGGATTTTTTAAGACATGTCCCATTTCCTTGCAGAGTGATTAGTACTTCTCTGAAGTACAGTGTCAGAAAAGACTAAGGCACACAACAAGTCTGCTTTGTGCTTAAACTGGTTTGTTTGTTCAAATGTCAGACCCAGAGGGAATGACTATATTTTTTTTTCATTAATTTGCTTCGTATTCCAGATTGGTTCTTTATTAAAACATTGATAAGAGGTGGGTGACAAGATAACTTTTCTGATTTGCAATTTAGTGAACCTGATCTTACTAAAGCACAAATGTATATTTTACTTCTACAGGATCTGGGCTTGCATAGTTGGCAAACTTCCTTAGGGGATGTACCTATTATGCTTTCAGGTTATAGCTCACCTTTAAGTCTGACATCCACTGTACAATGAAGTCCATTTGTTTTGTGTCCTTCCTTTGATATTTCATATTATTGGGTATTTACTGGGTATATTTGGGGGTATATATGTATTTATATCTATATATCTACACATATATGTACATTTATATAATTTGGGTATATATAATATTATTGGGTATATTTCATAATAAAATGAAATAATAAAGGGTACTTATTGGATATATTTGTATACCTGTTACTCCACAAAATTTGGCCTTTTGCTGCATGGGAAAGCTAGTGTAAATTTGCCAGAAGTTCTGTTATGAAGACAGTGCATGCCAATCTCATAGGCTAATAGGAAATGTAACTTAGATCATTGATGGGATATGTCTAATAGCTGACCTTAAAGCATATATCTGTTTTCCTTAGGAGCTATAGAATCTTGAGTAAGGATGAAGAAAATCAAGGGAGTAGGAAGGAAAATCCAAAAGTGACTTATACTTCTTCAGTTTCCTCTGGAAAATTGTTTTATCTCTGCTTTTACTTTCCATAATTCCCCTAAAATGGGGGAAAGGAGCTTGTTTCCTAGGGATATGGATAGCAATAATGAGCAGCACTTCATTCTGGTCATGTGCCTTGTTGATGAGAAAGACTGATAATTATTTGGTCATTTTTCCATGATGGAGTAAAGAGTGATGGACTAAGGTTTAGGGTCTTGATTTCCATTGCTGATCCTATCACTCAGGTAGTTGTTTCACTTCTCTGGACCTTATCTTCGAAACAACTAAGTTGAATGAGCAATTTGCCAATTCTAGCATTCTGTAATTGGCGTGATTTTTCATTTTCATTGTATTCCTTTGCCATTCCATATTTGTTCTTCCCAGTAACCCTTGAGCCTGTCTTTCCAGTGGTGGAGAAAGGACTGTGTGTACTGCAGTTTAAGAATGGCAAAGCCTTGCTTGTTTTGACAAATATTATTCAGTCCAGTTGAATTAAAGAGTATAGTCATGTCCGTCTAACCCTTCAAAGTATCCTTGAAGTCTTTTGTACTTTGAAGGAGTCATTTGAAAAAAAAAACCAAAAAACTTAAATTGGTTTCTGTGAAATAAGAAATAAAGGTTAGCAGGCTGTTTCAGGAAGGGCAGACTGACTCAGGTTGGCCACATGGAGCAGGCTAAATCTTCTGTGCCCATCAGTACTAGGATGAGGCCTCTCAGTGGCTTGCTACACTTGCAGCCAGCCTAGGTGAGATAAAGAGACCCAGTCTCCAAAAATGCTAAAAACAAAAGGAAATAAGCATGCTTCCAGGGTCTTTTGATTTGTGAAGACAGTGTTCCTCAAATGATGGGGTTAGTTATGAGTCTTAAGTGACATAAGTCACTTAGGAATGCTGAACTTTCTGTAGAAGATTTCAGTTCAAACAGATGCTTATTAAGTTCTATCTATGTACAAGGCAACAGCGTACAAGACCTACTAAACATTTATTAAGTGCTTATACTATGTACCAGGAACTATGTTATGCTCTGGGGATACAAAGAAGGGTAAAAAAATTGGCTCCTACCCCAAAGCATCTTACCAACTGAGATGATAGCATGTTAGCAATTATACCCATAGTTATTCGTTAGTATATTAAATATATTTTATCAATAGTAGATAATCTGAGAGGGAAGTCACTAACAGTGCTTTCTCTTGGAAAGAAGTGAAAATTCCAAGGCATCCTAAAATAGGAGGAGCACTGTATTTTGTATGCTAAGGAACTTAAAGGGGAAAAAAATGAGAATTTTCTCCTATGAATCTTGTGTGGTGTGATTAGACAGAAATTGGGAAACACCTATTTAGAGCTTTCTTGACTCAAAATAGAGATTTATGCACATAACAAGAGAAAAGGAACCTCAACTTACATAGAAAATGCCACATGTCTTGGGGAAACACTTCCCAGCTGCCAGTGACATTATTTCAACTAATACAAATGATTGTACTAATTGGATTGTCTATTCATTCGTTGCATTAGTGGAGCTTGGTGGGTGTTCTGGGTAGAGGCTAGACATTTTTAAGGTTATCTTTAAGCTTGATCATGCTAGCATTTGAGGCAGCTTTATAGCAACTTCCTATAGTGAACATTGACTGTTTGGAATATTCCTGTGACAAGTGCATACATACCCTTCAAAGAGCACCTGATGTGACCATGATAAGCATGTCGTGCCCTTTTTGTACCAACTTGCTGGCTTTGTATGGTTAACCTAGACTACTGCTCTTACTTTTCTGTTGGTCTATAGGGAAGTATGAACACTGGATTTTTAAATTGTTGGAGCTATTAGGGACCTTGGTCATAATCTAGTTCAGCCATTTCATTTTTCTAGATAAGGAAATAGGCCTATAAAGGGGAAAGAGCTCATGAAGTCACATGCGTCTGAGTGAGGCCAGATCTTTCTGTGCTCCGGAGAAGCTTCCTGCCCATGGAAAGTTGTGACCAGGCATGTGGTAGGACTTGCCTTTCTAGAAGTTTTTTTGGCTTTCCTCATCCATTGAACATAAAATAATTTTATTACTGATTCATATTCACTTGCCTTGATCAAGGCCTTGAATTTCTCTCTCCTGTCACTTGGGCAAGGAGTGCTTGGCCGGCCTTGGGCTTTTGAGATCTCTGTCGTTTCCTCTGTGCAACCTGAACAATAGCTGCTTACTATTAGTTGGAGGCAAGTGTTTTAATTTTTTTCCTCAGTGGATTGTTTTTAATTCATAACCTGCTTTCTAGTCATTGGAGACAGTTGCTTTCTCTGTTTTCATTGAAGATTATTTTAGCTCCCTCTCCTTCTCCTTCACTGCTTAAGTAACTAATTGATGAAGTCTGAGAAAGAAGCAGGCATCTCTCTTGAGAGCAGGACCATGTTGAAAGACAGAGTAATTCCAAGTCTGTCCCTTTCTGATGCCCATCACTGGGCAAACATTCCCTAGGGATGAGAATGGAAAAGAAGTTCAGCCAGTACAATTTAGACAGACAGTTCTCACCTTGATGTGAAACAGCTACATCACGTCTTCAGCTAATTCTCATTTATGTCGTATGTGGACAGCGGAGTAGCGTGAGCTTTGACCAGAGTCAACATAGACGTCTATGAGCACCCTCATTAACCATGATAAAGATGAAAAGGGAAAAAGAGCCAAGTTCCCACCTAATAGGTACTGCATTAACTCTGAATTCTTTGGCCTTTTCCTTTATACCTCACATTCTTGGTCTATGACTTTTCCCTTCTTCCAGTGTTTGTTGTTGAGAGAGAAGAGTATGCACATTGGACCCACCAAGTAATTTGGACATGGGGGTATCTTCTCTATTATTTTGGGGAGTCATTTTTAAGAGTTTTATTGGTGCCTTTTATTTTTCTACCACAGTCATTTCCCAATATGCAACGCCTCCCCACCAACAAACCCTTATGTTATAAAGAAAAAAGAGTTTATCCCAACCAGTGGACAGTGAGCACATGACAGTGTGTGCAACGTTATCCACATATAGGCAGGTGACAAGCACGTATTAGGCCCTCACCATGTGCCAGATACTGTGCTAAGCACTGGGGAGATATGCAATTCTCACCCTGAAGGAACTTACAGTCTAATGGGAGAAGATAGCCCGCTGATAAGGAGCTGGGAAGGAGAAAGTGAAGGTACTTAGTGCCAATGGCATGGTCTTGAAGTCTAGAGAGTCAAAGGAAGTGAAGGTTGGCCAGCCTGGGCCCCTCCCCGAAATGGAGGCCCCAGGAGGCTATCACCAGTAGGAAAACGGGGGATGTGTCAAGGTGAGCCTGCAGATGAGGTATGGTATTGAAGTCTGGAAAATTAGGAGCACAGCTGAGATACAGTTGGAGTATTGGGGTTCCTCATTTAACCTCTCCTTAAAATGTCTGTTAGTACCATCTCTTCTCAAACTATTGCCTACCCTTATGACATTCATTCATGTATTATACGTGCCTTATTGCTACCTATAGACTGGTCTGATTCAAGCTATCCCAACTGTGTTGCTGGCTGAATACAGTACTTGTACAGAAGTACCAGTATGGGCCCTGGACACTCTAGCTATTTCCTATAGTTTAAGTGCCCTAGGAGCATCACAATGGAAACTGTGGTATATAAAGTGGTACATGCACCTTCTTCCAACCCTGGGCCTTGTGACTTACGGTGATAGCTGAAAATTGCAGAGCAGGGTGAGAAACTACTCAGTTGTTACACCTCCCACAGATGTGTTCTGAGAGACTAAACTAGGCTCAGGCTGTGCTTTTGGTTTACATTTCTATAAAAGAGAAATATTATTTGGTTCTTTTTTCTTACTTGTATAGATGTTAAGCTTGGTTGGGTAGGCATGTTTGTTTCATGAAGGAGGTAGAGCATGAATTAAAGAAGAAACCCACAGGAGAAAATCTGCTTCCTTCATTTACAGGTGAAGTCTTTGGAGGATTTTCTCCCTGCCCCTGCCCCTGCCCCTGCCTCTAAACCTTTTGGAAAGTTTGATTGATTGATTTTTGGTTGGGTTGGAGTAGTAGAATTGGGATCTTTGAGCTCTTTATGACATTCATTTACATATTATACTTTCCTTGTTGCTACATGTAGACCTGTATCCATATCCATAGCCATATCCATATCCATCTTTAGGACTTTGAGCTCTAGCAGTAACTAAGAGAATCACCTTGTAAAAGGGTGTTTTCAATAGCTACAAACCCAAGTTGTGGGAGAATCTAATTCAGGGATCAAACTCTTAGGACCTATAATGTCAGCCAGCCAGCATTTACTCGTCACCTACTATGTGCCAGACGCTGTGCTAATGTTTCTTGTCTATCCTCAGATTACCTCTTCACAACTGAGAGAAGAAAAAATTCGCTGTTGTGCATGTACCAGGCACTCATTAAGATTTGTTGAATAAACCAAGGAAAGAATAAAAAAAGCTTGATGATAAGTTAAAGCTGATGAGTTGAGGTATCTTAAAAGGGAATCAGGAGAATGGACAAGCCCATGAGGGTGGAGGCCTCATTTATTTTCTCAAGTGGATTCTGACCAAAGGGTAATTGAGTATAATACTAATGGTGCTTGCCTGTTATTTTTGTTGTTACTGCTATTTCTGGTAGGGGAGTGATTAAGAGGTCTTTTAGCGGAGGGTTAGGAAGATGTGGAAGGTAACTGCTATTTGAAATGTTCTATATGTATATACCCAAAGATTTTCTTCATGAGTTTCCTTTTTTAGAAAATAAAGTAAAACTAACGATAGTCTCACATTGGTTGTAAAGACATGTTAAGAGTATGTCTTATGTGAGTATAAAAATCACCATTGCTTCTGCCTTATCTCTGAACTCAATGATTATAGCTCATGGCTTTGAAAATGAGGTAGATGTATTTTATCTTTATAATCTTGATAAACTCTCTTGCTGTCTTTAATAGCTTTCTTGGCTTATTGAATATCCTGAATTAAATCCGAGTAATTAAAAACAAAGACCAGGCAATATTAGAGAGTTCCACTTAGACACTTTCCTAAGTGAATCAATCTGCAACCATTTTTTATTAAGCATCTAGTAGGTGCCAGACGCTATGCTAGACAATGGGGATACATAGATAAAAATGAATCTCTGTCCTTGAGGAGCTCACATTCTATTGAAGGATATATTTTAAATGTGTAGGAATATGTACAATATATAGTCATTCAATGGAGAAGGAAATGTCAAACCACTCCAATATCTTTGCCAAGAACACCCCAAATGGGATCACGAAGAGTCAGACATGACTAAAATGACTGAACAATAATGGCATAGTCATTCAGTCCAACTAGCATTTTTTAAAGTGCCTACTATGTGCCAGGCACTGTGTTAGGCTCTGGGGATACAAAGGGGAAAAAAAAAGTCCCTACTCTCAAGGGACTAATCTGAGAGACGACATGCAAACAGGTGCAGACAAGATATATACAAAATAAATTGGGGCTAGTCTCAGAGCGAAGGCACTAAGATTAAGGAGGACGGGAAAAGATTTCTTGTAGGAGGTGGGACTTTAGTTGGGGCTCGAAGGAAATTGGGGAAGCCAGGATGTGGAGATGGGAAGGGAGATCATTCAAGGCCTGGGGGACGGGCTGTGAAAATGCTTGGAGTCCAGAGATGGATTGTTGTGTGCTGAACAGCAAAGAAGGCAATGTCATTGGATTGCAGACTATATGGAGGGGAGAGTAAGCTATGAGAAAACTGGAAAGGTAGAAAGCAGCCTGGTTATGAAGAGTTTAAAATCCAAACAGAGGATTTTATTTTTGATCCTAGAGGTAATAGGGAGCCACTAGAGTTCGTTGAATAGGGGAATGATTTGATCAACTCTGTGTTTTATTAGGATAAAGGTATTTTCGAGAGAAGGAACTGGCAGCTGGGGTAGTAGTGAGGAACATAGGAAAAGCCTCATGCAGAATGTGGCGCTTGAGTTAAACTTTGGAGGAAATTTAGTTGGTGTTCTAGATTAAGATTAGGCCTCCTCCTTGGACTGCAAACTCTTTTTAGTCCTTTAGTCTTTTTAGTCTCATTATATTCTGTCTTTGACCATCTCATTCACTTCCAGAGCTTCAACTATCACTTATTCACAGCTGACTTCTAAATCTATATTTCCATTTCTGACCTTTCTCTCCAATTCCACTACCTCATCTCTAGCTGCCTACATGACATCTTCATCTGAATGATCCCATAGGCCTCTTAAACACATAATATCAAAACTAAATCTTTAATTTTTCTTCTAAACCCTTTTCTATTTTACCCATGTTTTTGTCTGTAGGACAGTCAGTCAGTCACCCATATTCAAAATCTTGGTGCTATCTTTAATTCTTTCTTCCACTGGACTTTGCATAGCTAATCAGTTTACCAAGTCCTGTCAATTCAACATGTGAAATATCTCTTGAATCCCTGTTCTTGTCTCCAGTCCTGCTATTACCAGCCTACTGTACCACTGATTTGGACTACTATAATAGTCTCCTAAAAGGTCTAAGTGCTTAATGCTTTATGCTTTCTACTCTTGTCTTCATATTGCTTTCATATTCATTTTCCTCATTCATTCATTATTAAGCCCTTATTGTGTACAAAACTCTGACCTAAGGAAATCTAAAATTTAGATAAGAAATCATGAAGCCTACAGTCTTATAGAGAGTCAAGACAAACACAGATAATTATAGGGGACGTCATGTGATAAGAACATTACCGTGTAGTAGAAGACATTCCTATGCATTGATCTTGCCCTCTCACTCTTGTGTTGAAAAGCTTTTGATCGCCCCCTGTCATCTGTTGTGTAAAGATTAAATTCCTTAGCCTTCAAAGCCCACTAAATTTCTGGTTAATCTAGAAATTTTAATCTTCTTTGCTCCACCCAAACTGGACCACTTATTTTCCTTACTTCATGGCGTTTTTTTTTCCTGACTCTGTCTTGGTTACCTAGAGTATGCTTCACTTCTCCCTTTTTTAGCTGTTAAATTCCAGTTTTTCCAATAAGGCTAAATTGATGTGCTAACTCTTTAGAATGCTTTCACCTCCCATTAATCGATAGTGAAGTTATCCTTTTAACCCTCCTCCCAAACTCAAAACTTTTTTTTCCTATAGATTTATTATTATAGTGATTTGTATCGTATTTTCCAACTAGTCCATAATAGCCTTCATGATTCTGTACCATTCTCTGTATCCAGTGGATACTTAATAAATGTTAATTGAACTGAATTCTGTCTGAGACTTTTCTTTTTTAATTATTGTAACTGTGTATAATTCTTTTAACGTCTAATGTGCTTAGACCTTGCCTGGTGGTTTCCCCATCTTTAGAAAAGGGACAATATGGGCATTCCTTTTTCAATTTCCGTTCTAGGAAGTTCCCAAGTGTTAATGAAAGGACATTCATAAAGTGTTTTTGAGCTGGGTGGAAGAAAGGCTTATGTAAATACCAAGGAGTTATCTCATTTTAATAAACAGTTGAGATTCTGCAAAGGGTTGAACTGAGTTGTATCCCAGCTGGGCTCATGTCATCGCTTTGTTATGATTATGTGGTTATCTTGGGAGTTGTTTTCACTTTGTTTCCAGCTGAGGCTTTAAACCCTCTGATCTTTCCTGCTCTGGTGTGCACCCAGAAAACGCCAGTGGGAATGTCAGAGGAGAAAAAGTTTACTCTGAAGTTTGAGGCAAGAGAGAACCACGCCTCTCTGTATACTTGGGATGTAGACAACTGTGGGGGGAGAGAGGGAGTAAGCTATAACCCTACAGTGTGGCCTTGGGCACTTAACCTATCCCCCTGCCTTATCTGTTGTAGAGTAGGGTTAGATGCTGACCCACACCGTATTACCCCTTCTCCCTTGAAAGACCAACCTGCTTGCAAAATACTGTTGCGAGGTTTAAATAGTAAATGTTAAGTGTTCACACACATATAGCTCCATTCTAAGCTCCCCCTCCCCACAAAAAACCCTCAAACCCCAAACAAACAACCACACACAAGTGAGTGGTTTCATGGCAGCAGCTAAGGCAGTATAGTAGCTTTCTATTAAATGAAGTTTTATAAATGTCTCTTGAACACCTACTGCGTGCAGAGTACTGTGCTAGGCTCAGAGTTACTACCTTCAGTTGGAAATGTCACATAGAAGTGCAAGTGATCATCGCAGTTTGGGGAATGCGGTTTCCCTTGTTCTGTGTTAGGAAGGACGTTATCATTCAAGCCATCAAGTATTTATTAATGTTTATGTCTCGTGTCAGGCATATACAAAACTCCTAGAAGTTTTCTTATGAATTACTGTCTATGCCCCTAATGCTAGAAACTTTCTGATTTGGAGTGACACTGGATAGAGTGCTAGATATGGAGTCCAGAAGACCAGTATCAAAATACTGTTTCAGAAGCTTAGTAGCTCTGTGACCTTAGGCAAGCTACTTAACTTCTCTGGATCTCAGTTTCTTCATCAGTAAAATGAAGGGGTGCGACTTGATGACCTATAAGATGCTTTCCAGCTCTTAAGTCTGTGATCTCATGTTCTCATAGTCCTATGACATACATATTTTGAGAGTGTGAGAGGATCATGGGCCTGTATGGGGCTTCTCTGGTTCATTTGCCTCGCTGTGCCATTCAAACTTTCACCTAAGCTGTCTTGGAGTCAGCATGAGATGTGTAGGAAGAGGCAAATGGATCAGAAGTAAGAATGCTTGAGTTCTGCTTCTGACCTTGTATGACGTGGGGAAAATCATTTAATCTCTTTGGTGTTCAGTTTCCTCGTGTGTAAAATGGGAGTGATAATATCTGTACTGTTTGCTTCTGTAGCCCTCCCTTTGGGCTCACTTCCCACTGCCTCTGGCAATGTGCCTTAGGTACCCAGAGGGCAATTTAACTCATTGTTCCTCTACTCGGTCACCCTTAGGAGTTGATTTTCTAATACTGTTGTTCTTAAGCCCCCATTATTGTATATCCTATTAATTATGAATTAGCCAGTGAGATTTAATTAGCTTTGAATTAGGGATATTAAACAAGTATCATAAGAACAATTGGTACAAAAATTCATCTCCAGAAGTCTGGGACGGACTCTTCCACCAACACATACAGAGTCCAGAAGAAAAGTAGGCAGAAGCTCAGAGAGAACATGTGGCACCTCCTGACTGAATAGAGTCCTGAGCTCCCTTTGACTACCTGCAGAGGCCTAAGGATTGGGCTTCTTGGAGAGTTCTGAAGCTGCCTTCTCACATCTAGTTTGTCTTTTCAAGCTCCAGGTAGGATGCATTCTTTGCTAGAGTTCTCATCTCTCTAATGACATAGTGTGGGGAGGAGATCAAGCATGACTCTCCCTGGCCACTGCTGCCCCCTGTTAGAGAGGTTTCCTCATCTAGACCATGCCTTCGATTAATAGATCGATTTGGTAGAGGTGTTTAGAAATCATTCATGCCTATTTTACACCTTTAATTCTCTAACTCAATCTAATAGGTGTTCTTACTTGATTAAAAACATCAGGGCATATAATAAAATATGATACTTTACATTGAGCTGTACTCATTTTATATCATACAGGCTTCACAGGATCAGAGGTCTAGGTAACTGGAGGGACCTTACTCAGAATTCACCCCAATATCCCTTTGATTTTACATACGAGGAAATGAATGCCCAGAGTAGTTTGGTAATAATAGTAATAGCTAACATTTATATAGCACTTTAAAGTTTGAAAAGCACTTTACAAATAGTATCTCATTTTATCTTTACAACAGCCCCTTGAGGTAGGTGCTCTTATTATCCAGATTTTACAGGTGAGGAAACTGAGGCAGACAGATTAAATGACTTGCCCAGGGTCTCATAGCTAAGTATCTGATGATTGATTTGAACTCAGATCTTCCTCACTCCAGAGCCAATGCTCTGTCAACTGCACCACCTAGCTGCCTGTGACTTGTTTAAGGTCACACATGTAGTAAGTGGCAGAGCTGGGATTTGAACTGCAGTTCTCTTGACTAAAAAGCCTGCATTCTTTCCACAGCACAATGTAAAGAAAAGCATTTTGTAAGCTATAAAGCACTGAGTTCAGTTGCCATGGTTTTATCATGCTAGGTAATCATCAAGGTTCTTTCATATTCTAAAATACTGTGGAAGGGTATCTTGGAAGGGCATCTGTCCCTATTTTAAAAGACTTTTAGAGTTCAATATTTACTCTTACATCGAATACCCCTCATTCTTGGAAGCTACTGCATTTTCCCCTCAATTCAATAGAACAAGCACTTATTAATACTTATGTGCCAAACACTGTGTTTAAGGGTTAGGGGAAATGCATACACAGATGAGACATGGTCTTTGCCCTCATGAATTTTGATGTGGGAGTTTCACTGGAGGATCTAGGACTAGAGGAATAAAGCACATCTCTTCCACTCTCTTTTTCTGTGTGTACTTCTTTTAGTGGTATGTCATTTCTTATCCTGTCACTTGGAAATACAAGCTACCTCTACTCTGTAAGTCCAGGACTAAATGGTATTTGCTCTATTATCCTACAGCTTTGTTTGTTTTCTGACAGTTGCTCTTCATATCCCACTAAAGTTTCATACAGATAGAAACAGGCTAATGTTTTGTCGTATGGTCAGTTGGAGTGGACATATCTCATCAGCTAAGGGGATTTCCTTCTTAGAGTTTACTTAAGTTGAAGGTGGAATTAATATGTAAACAAGAGGTCCATCTCACAAGATAGTGAGATAAAAAGATGAGGTATTGCTTTTTGGTGATTTTTTTTTTGGGGGAGGGGGATGGATTTTAGAGCTGTGATTTCATCAGTGATAGGTAATTAAAATTAATGAGGATTATTCTTAAGTCTTTGAACATCCTCCATTTATTCAAACATCTCCACATTAGCAACTCTGGGAAGATGCCTGGCCTTGGATTCCAGATAATCTGAAGTTGACTATCTCAGCTGAATGAGCAAGCTACACATGCTTTGGCAGCTGAACACTATTCGAGGGAGACAGCTTGGACCAGGGGTGGGGAACCTATGTCCTCAAGGCCACGTGTGGCCCTCTAGGTCCTCAAGTGTGGCCTTTTGACTGAATCCAAACTTCACAGAACAAATCCTTTTATTAAGGGAATTTGTCCAAGCCTTGGGCCTTTGAGCCTCTTCCATTATTATTAATAGTAATACTATATGAGCAGCATCCTTATTAACACCCCAGCATATCCTTGTGCTGATAATTTTCTAACAATGTTTTTATACACACATACATATTATGTAGAGAGTATGTAAAGAGTCTCCAGTAAATGCTCTTGAGATTCAAAGATGAGTTTTCTTATTACTTTTAAAAAAAATTTTTGGGAAGCAGTTAGGGGTTGAAAGACTTGCCCAGGGTCGCATAGCTAATAAGTATCTGAGGCCACATTTGAACTCGGTCCTCCCGACTCCAGGGCTGGTGCTCTATTCACAGCACCATCTAGCTGCCCCTTCTTAATTACTTTTAATACCCTAAATAAGATTTAATGATGAAGACAGACTTTTGGTGTGTCACAACCACCCTGAATCTTAGTATCCTCTGTGAAATAACAATACCTCCCTGTCCTGTCTGCCTTAGAGAGTTGTTCTGAAGGAGCAAACAGTGTAACGCATGAGAAAAGCAGCTATAAATCAGTAGTCAAATATATTGTGGTATGCTCAGCATCACGAGTGGAATGTGACTATCAGCAGAAAATCTCTGAGGAGTGAGTTGTCCAGAAGGGACTTTGAAAAGAGTGTGTGTGTGTGTGTGTGTGTGTAATTTCAGACCAATGAAGTGAGCAAAACAATTCCAGGTGTACAGGCAAAAGTGGGAGTCAGGAGGAGGAATAAATAAAGAGAGCAGATGTGAAACAGATTTAGGCAGAACATAGGTAGTGAATTTTGTGTCTGCTGGTCTTATGCATTTCCAAAGCCCGGGTATTGGTGAAGTGGAAACATCAGTGTGGGAAGAAAAATGGTAATGCTGATCCTTGAAGGTGGTGTAGGGAGGCTTGTTTAGACCAATGATTTAAAATGCTGTTTTTTTTTTACAAGGATATGTTGCATGTCTAGGAGTTAGACAGGTGCTACTTCATTCAGAAACCTCTTTGCTGCTTTAGGGCACAATCTTGAATTGGAAACAGAACCTTTAATTTTGTACTATATTGTATAGTTCCCAATAAAGGACAATATCTTTGTCAGGGAACTCTGATATTCATTAGTACAAATTTTGAACGATCACTTTGCAGTAAATTCTTCAAAGTATTGCTGATTTGTATCGAATTAAATAGATTTAGGTCAGTTAAAGGGTCTCACAGTTAAAGAGCTGAGCCATCATAGCAAGTGAGCTAGACCAGTCATTCACTGGATGCAGTCATTGTTGTCATAGCCCGACAACTCTATTGTTTACTAGGAATTATCTGTACTTTGGTTTATCCCCTGGCATATTTTGCTTTCAAGTTAATTGGCTGCCTACACCTAATGTATTTAATTATTTTAACATCTCATCTATTTACTTTGTATAGGGAGAGAGCTACTGAAACCCAAATATTTAACCACTTTTTCTACAACAAAGAAGGCTTAAGGCAGGGTAAATGCAAAGATTAGATGATTACTTGTTGAGTATGCTGTAAAAAAGAATTCTTTTTTGGGTGTGGATTGGACAATAAATTCCTTTCCAGCTGGCTACTAAAGTCCTTTCCAACTGAAATTCTGAGTAATTTTGCATCAGTTTGAGACATAATCATTCATTCCCTGGATGGAGGTGAGTTGTGTTTTACTGTTTGTAAAATGGAAGTGCTAATAGCTGCCTTATGCTTTAGCAAGCTGTGGGAAAGGCAGATTTATTTAAATGAAATACTATGAAAACTTAAAGGAAACAAAATTTCCAAATATTAGATGGCATGGTTAACTGTTAAACCTGAGATCTTTAGGACTCTAGAGTCTTGAGGCACTAATTCTTGCATGTAGCTAATAAGACAGGTGCTCTGAGGCCATCAACAGAGTTCGAGTGGGAAGAAGTTATTTCCCTAATTTAATATTTCACCTTTTGTCTCCATTCTCTTATTTGATCTTGAACACCATTAATCTTAGTAATCATTGAGACTTTGTGATAATGAGAACTATAAAAAATGCATAGGTAGATATGAACAGGTAGCTTTTTAGAAATCCAAGAAATGAATATACTGCAAAGAAGTACAATATAGAATATATTTGGGGAGAAAGAATTTTGGAACCATAGTCTAAAAGAGATTTCATTTGGACATCATTTAAAGCACCCAATTTTTGTGTGTGTGTGGGGGGGCGGGGGTTAATTAGTCTGAAGAGGTATTAACTATTGAGCTTCATGTATATGCAAAAAAGCATCATAGGATTTAGAGGCAAAAAGTACCTCAGAGAGATCTCATGTAGTCACATCATTTTTACAGGTGATGAAACTTGCTCAGAAAGAGGAAGACTTGACACCTGGTCTTCTGACTTCAGATCTTTCCATCATACCATACTGCTTGCCTTCGTGTTTTACTTAAGCTGGTTGTGACTAAAGTCCATTGGTAGAGTTCTTTGTTTTAGTCAGTGCTCGATACTGTGTTCTTACATGAGCTTAACCTAAGTTTCCTTAGAAACTGTAACCGTAAAATGTTTTTAGATGCTGTTAATGAAAGCTAAAGAATATGGTAAAACATCATAACAATGGTATTAAAATAGCCTCAGTGAAAAAAGTAAAATTATTTTGGTATAGCTGTAGAAAGGAAATGTAAGAAATAATAAGATTGGTAAAAGACAAAAAGTGAAATTAAGTGTAAAGTCCATTTCCTAACCCTAATTCCTGAGGGAAAGATAGGAGGTGTCATGTGCCAAGTAAGTCAAACCACCTCAGCCATCACCTGCCCTCAGAGTCTGGTACGGACAGCCTAGGACTCTGAGCACAAGAGCCTTAGGAATAGAAGTCCTCTCTTGGAACACCAGCCCTGCTTCTAGCCCGGCCCACACAGCCATAGTTCAGGGAAGCATCCTTGTGGAGGTGAGTTGGCAAATTCCTCTTCAGTTGATGGAGCTGTTAGAGAAGATCTAGAAAAATTCTCACCCCCAAAGTCTTTGACCCCACCAAATAGTTCCATTCCATTATATTAATGTGCCACAATTTCTTTAGCCATTCTTCAGTAGATAGGCATTTACATTGTTTCTGGTTATTTACTGTCACAAGAAATGCTACTGTGAATATGTTGGTGTTTAAGGGACCTTTCTTTCTATCTTGGACCAACTTGGGCTTCATTCTTAGCAGTGGGATCTGTGGGTAATTTTTTTCACTTTTATAGCATAAATCCAAATTACTTTCCAGAATGGTCAGACCAGTTCATGTCTTTGTCAGTAATCCATATGTGTTCTTACCCTTCATCACTGATTATTTCTATCATTTGTCACCTTTGCCAGCTTGCTGGTATGAAGTAAATCCTCAGAGTTCTTTTAGTTTGCATTTCTCTGATTGGTTTGTTTGATATTATTACTCTCAGTTCATGAAAAGTGGAGAGAGACTGAAAGCAAAGATCGGGATGAAAATTGAAATTATCACACATTAGAGAGATATAGAACCCTCAGGGCCAGGCCTTCCCTTAGGAAGGTGGTATATGAGCACATGCAGAACCCATCTTTTTTACTCATGACTTCATCTGGGAAGGGAAGCCAGACATCCAGGGATTCTTTACTGCTGAAATGCTAGTCAAACAGTGGGAAAGACATGGTGTTTGACCCTGCTTGCTCACAGCAGAAATCTCGTTTGAAGTTCTTTTCTTTAACAAAAGAGCAGAATGGGAAATGGTTTACTGTTGCTGCCTTTGAGATGCCTGCTCTGCATGATGTCACCAGAGCCAGGAGTCACCCTAGATATAGAGATAGCAAGTGCCTTATTTTTAAAGAACATATTTCACACTTTCATCAGGGTGAGAAATACTTTCTTTAAACTCTCAGGCTGCTTTGACCAGCCCAGTGGCTATCACACTTTATAATAGATTAAATTAAAGCACAGTTACATTCTAAATGTGCAAAGAAATCTGGGAATCTATAGGACTCCCTGGGTAAGTTAGCATAATAAAAACTGAACTCTATATTAATTGTAATCACTTTATTCCAATTGATTGAAAAATCTCATAAGAGCCTAAATAATGTGTATTGAGCTAGCTGGTGCAAGGATGCAACTCTTACCGTTTTGTTGCACCTGAAAAAAATACTTGTGATTAAGTCTCTTTTTTGAATGGAGGTTTTCATAGCCTTTACTTCTTCCAGAGGCATCAGTTAATCAGTTTTTACAGAGATAAAAGAGGAGAATGGCATTAATGGAAGCATGTCTGTTTTTGTCCCAGCATCCTTTGGTTCTCATGACAGACAGCTGTAAGTTAGCCTGCATGGTGTCATGAAACTGTACCATATTCTCCAGGGTGAGCTTTGGGCAGATTGTAAGAAGGGAATTAATGTAGTCTGGGAGGTCTTTTTTGAAGCTGCTTTAGTGCAGGCCCCAGTACAAGGCAGATCGCACGACAAAGCCCAGAGGTTCCATTTCCTGCGCTGAGTGCCAGGCTGCCAGCAGAGTCTGAGGGATGAAAGGAGGTTTGATAGCTTCAACCTTGACTGCTCTTTCATCATCTCACAGAATGAGGATAAGAGGACGAAGAAAGAACAAAAAATGTAGATAGACAATTAGCAGTTGTCATTTATGGAAGGAAAGGATCTGGTATAAAACTTCTTTAGAAATACTATGTTGGGGTAGGAAAGTAGCAGGTGGAGTTTGGGAAATGAAAGGAGAAGGAAACTTCTTAGGTGAAGACAGTATATGAGTGAAATGATACTAACAGTACTGTGTATTTCAGGCTGTGCCCTTTTAGGGACTTAAGATATCATCCTTGTTGGTGCTTCCTCTATTGATGCCTACTATAAACTTTCCACATCATTTTACGATCAAAGATCAAAAGCCTGAAGGGGCTCCGGGGTTCTAGTCTAATCATTTCATTTTTACAATTGAGGAAAGTGGAAAAGAGAAGTTTTGTGACTTGTTGAAAGTCATACGGGTAATACCGCAGTCAGAATTTGTACCAATTCTCTAACTCCAAGTTATTCTTACCTATGTTAAGGTGATTTAAAAAAAAATTATTGAAATCTTTTGTTTTTACATAATCACTTCTGAATATATCCTTCTCTTCTCCTCTGTCCAGAGAACCATCTTTTGTAACAAATAAATTTTTTTTAAAAAAAGGTTTGTAAAAAAGCAGTTAAGTAAAATTAACCAATACAAAGACAAAATCTGACACTAGATGCAATGTTCTACATCCACACCCTAATGTACACTTAGCAAAGAGCCTGGAACATAGTAAGCACTTAATAAATGCTTGTTCCCTTTTCCTTCGCTACCCTTGAGCTCTGCAAATGGCGGGGGGGACGGGACGGGACGACTTTCATTTTCTTATCACATCATCAGAGCCAAGCTTGGGCTTTATTATTACTGTGTGTATATATGTATGTGTATGTATATGTGTGTGTTTATGTATAGATATTCACACATAGATATATGTGCTTTCCATTGGCATTGTTCTAACCATTGTGTATGTTGTGTTCCTGGTTCTCCTTCCTTCACTCTGTGTCAGTTCATATATTCTGTACTCATCTTCCCTGAATTCTCCACATTCATTGTTTTTCACAGCACAGTAGTATTCCATTACATTAATGTACTCCAATTTGTTTAGCTAGCATCTGCTTTGTTTCCAGTTCTTTGCTGGACATAAATGTAAACTTTGGTAAGTAGCAGAGATTTTAGTAGTCTTTTAAAGCACACCCCTAGGTTGCTTTCTAGAACACTAGAAGTATGTTAGTGTGCCTGTGTATCTCCAGCCTGTCCAGCATTGACTGTGGCATCTTTTGTTATTGTCAGTTTGCTAGGTATGAAATGAAACATCATGCTTTTTTTATTTAACATTTTCTGCATTGTCTTTTTCATCTTGAGGATCAGCAAATTCTGGCCCATGAGCCAGATCTGGTCTGCGTCTGCTTTTGTACAACCTATGAGCTAAGAATGTTTTGTTTTGTTTTTTTACATTCCTAAATAATGTGGCAGCAGGATTTGACCCTCAGGCTCCAGTTTCCCAACCCCTGTTTTAAATGATTTAAAGAGTTACAGTAGGGGAAAAAAATCATCACTAGGTGGCCAGGTCTCTGGTATTGAGGCTCTGTGAAATTAGCTGGGCTGGTCCTCAACTGACAGACTTAAGAGTGAGTTAATCACCAGTCCATACTTACATCAATTCCAGATTAGTAAGACCGGCCAAGCTTAGGCTCTGGTAGCATCGCCTTTAAGTGTGTGATTAGGCATCAGGATTGAACTTGGATAAAGGGATCATAATGAATGTATGAATGTGTGTATAAAACATGGATACTTATGCTGTAGTTTGGGGAGGTGAAGATAGTGTGGCAAACCAAGAATTTGTTCATGGTGATTGTTATTTAAATTTTATAAATTCATTTCACAAAATGAATTAAATTTTTCCCTTTGGGTTTTATTGCAGTGATAATAGTAATTCACATTTATGTAGCACTCTGAAAGTTTAAAAAACATGCTTTCTTCTTGACAACCTTTTGAAGAAAGGTTGTTTTTAATGAATCTTTACATCCCTAAGGTGGATAATTGGGATGCCTGAGTCTTCTGTGACTTTCCAGAAGGTAAATTGCTAAGAATTTGGCTTTATTCTTGTCTTATAAGCCTAAGAAATTCAATATAATAGTGACTGAAAGGTAGTGTCTTGATCGTAAGTAAACCGGCAGTGAACTTATGGATAGTCTTCATTTAGCGTGATCCTGAGATCTGTTGTACAGACTGAATTGAGATAAGTTTGATACCATGAGACAGCTAGGGAGGGCAGTGGATAGAGCAGTGGATCTGGAGTCAGAGTTCCAATCTGGCCTCAGATGCTTACTGGCTGTGTGCATCTGGACGGGGCGCTTGAGGGCTCTCAGCCTTAGCTTGTAAAATGTACATAGTAATAGAACCTATCTCTTTGGGTTGTTGGGTTGTGAGAGTAAAATGAGATAATATTTCTAAAGTTCTTTGCAAACCTTGAAGAACAGTATAAATGTTAGCTTTTATTAACAATGTGGTTTGCAGTTGTCACTGAGGGTGCATTTAGTGAGTTGCCCTTGCTGCACCTGGGACAAATTTAGTTGAGGGAGAAGATGTGCCAAGGATAGCACCACCACTGACTTATTTACTCTGGGAGATGTTATCCTTTCTTCCAGTGAGCAGCTCTGTCACAGAGTTTGAGTGCAACACTATAGCAATAGAACCCTTGAAGATCATGATGTGAGTTTTGTGGATGGCTATATCATTCTGAACTCCCTCCCCCAAATCCCTTCTTTCTCTCTCCCCCCCCCCCCCCAATCTGAATGCTGCAAATTCCTGACCTGTATTTGGGTCTGATTAGTACCTGGTGGACTTCCCGGCTTTGATGTTTTAATAGACTGTCATCATCAGTCATAGTCAGCCACCTGGAAAAGTTCTGTTGGTTAATACTGATGAACTGTAGACTTCCCTTTGGTCTAGCTTTGGTGCCTGGTTATTCCTCTGTAGGCTTCAGACTGGGATGGAAGCTGAAACTGAGAATCCTGGGCCCATCTCTAATGTCTGAAGACCTCTGTTTCTGTCTTTCTATGCTGACTTAGGCTTCACTGTAATTTTTTCCTTGGATCTTCTGATCATGATTCAGTCTGTTAAGTTTTCTAAATGTATTTGGGGGAGTTCGATGTGGGGAGGGAAGCTCACTGCCCTTTGTCTTGCCATTCTACCATCTTGGCTCTCAACATAAATGTTGATTCTCACTAAGACCTTATGGAAACTATGGTCGCCTTTCCTCACCTCCCTCATTTTGTGATGCAGCCATTAATGACTCTTATGAAATTTTCAAGGATGAGTGTATTAAGTGTAGGGCTGGTCCTTCACTCGATACTTTTTTGGTTGACCGTATAAGAGTAGCTCCTTAAATATGGAGCCAAGTGGCACTGGTGCCAGCATATGAAAATTGATACATAATGTTTAAACTGGGAATGAAGTGATTTGATCTTGGCTGTGCCTTGGGGTACAAGGTATTCTGCAGATTAAAGGCAGGCAAGATAAAATCCCTAGAGCTGAAAAAGGCAGGCGTTGACTGGGAAGGTGGAGAAGAGGAAATGTGCCCAGTGGTTTCTGGAGGCTCTTGTGACTTCATAACTTAGGCAAAGGCATTTTACTTGTCTTGGTGCTCTCAAAAATATGCTTCCAATAAAAACAGCTTAAAAGGCAGAGGAGAAAAATTCTTCCACTAAGGAGCACCTTGCTGAGATCTATCATGGCTCCTTAAAATATGTACTGTGATTAGAACCATATTCTGTGAATCTGTAATGTATGTTGTCAGACCAGATAGTAATAGAATATTCACTATCCTGATGAGTTTAAATTAAGAAAAAAGACAACCTCCCCCCCAACCCCCCCCCAAAAAAAATTCCTTGACATTTCCTTGTTTATGCAATGGTAGATTAAGACTGGTGTATCTCTTCTAACTGTTCTGTGGTGGTTTACACAATCTGTTTGGCAATGATTAAATGGTATTCAACTGATTTGGTCAATGAGCAGATTTACTATAGTGGTCTGTCAGTATTAATTGCATTTCCCTATTAGTTGGGGTTTTATTCATAGGCTTTGTGGTCTTGTTCATGAGGTTTTTATTTAATTGACTCTTACAGGAGCTATCACAATAGATGCACTCTGCATTTTTAAAAAAAAAGTTTGTCCTCATGCCACAAATTTTTCTCAAGTGATGAACTTTACAATTTTTGACTGAAAATGCTTTAATGCATCTGTTGCCAAAGATTGAAGGAGGCAACTATCAGCTCTTCCTTGATTTTCCTTTTGTCTAGGTTTGAGCTTTGAAGCCTAGCTATGATACACTTTTGTCTTATGATGATTTTTGTCCCCCAAATATTTTTGATGCCTAGTTTGAAGAAGTCAATGTCTCCCCTTTCTCATATATGAGGGAAGATCTTTCTTTGAGCATTAATAACATCATAGTAAGTAAAGAACAAATTTTGTTGAATAAGGCCATATTTAGCATCTTCTGGATATATGAGGCATCATGCTAGGCATTGGGTATATAAAGATGCATAATTACTCTATCCCTCCCATCAGAGAGCTTTTAATGGAAGGAGCAGGGTGTAGGTCAGATACACAAATAAATATAATCTGAAATACAGTGTGGCAAACACAGAAGAGATCTTTGAAAAGATCTGTAAGATTTTGAAGAGGTAGAAATCATTTTCAGCTGGTAGGGAAAAAAGGGAAAAGGAAGAAGGAGATTCATAAAGGAGGTAGCACCTGAAATGGACCTGGAAAGAAGAGAATTTCAAAAGTCAAGGACAGGGAGGGGAGTGCATTTCAAGTGAACCCACAGAGATGGGAGAGGAGGGGAGCAGTCTAGGGAACAGTATTTAACTTTGTGGAACTGAGAAGTCTCCTAGATGCTAGAATATGTAGTTTCTAGAGAAAAAGTCTGGAAGGGAAAAATGTTAATAAGAGATTGGAAAGGACCTCGAATATTAGGCTAAGTAATTTGTACTTTATCCTGTAATGAGTAGGGAACCACTTACAGGTATTTGGGGGGGGGGGGAAAGGATGACATAGATTTTGTGTATTAGAGAAATTATTTGAGGTGTGCTGGAGCCAACTTGAATCCACAAGCCTATTGTTAAATTTTCAGTGGGAGCATTTAAATCTTAGAAATCTGCAAACCATAGAAATCAGGGCTTGAGTTTGTTTTGGTGATGATCATTCTAGACTTTAGAAAGTGATGGAGAAAAGGTTAGTAAATTAGATTAATTTTAAAAGCTCACATGATATACATTTTTTTTTTCCTGGAGAGCTGGTGGTTAAACCTTTACCAGCACACCACTATAAAGACCTGTGTGAAGGATAGGTTAGAAAGGGGAGAGAGTGGGAGAAGGTTGGCATAGTGACCTGGAAAGATTTGGAATCAGAGAACTGGGTTCAAATCCTAACTCTGCTTCTTACTACCTTTGTAACAAGTCATTTCACCTTGTATAGGGTATCAATCTTCATCTGTAAAATAAAGGGGCCACACCAGAAGGCTTCTGGTCCTAAAACCCTTCTTGCCCCAAATCCTAGGATCAAGTTAAGGAAGCTAATGATATGGGTGGTGTCAGTATGAGTGTCGAGAAGGGGAAATGTGAAAAAGATGGTAGAAGCAGATTTTACAGGACTTGGTAATTGTTTGGCCATTGGCATTGAATTTAGGCTATTCTTACTTCACAATGGCCCCTCAGTTGGACATGCTCATTGTGGAAGATCAGCCTTAATGGGAGGTGAATAACAGGGGAAAAAATCATAGTAGGTAAGAGTAGAGGATAGAAAATATAATTTTAGGGAACAGAATGAAACAAGCCTGGCATTTTCTAGCATTTCTTTTGTAGGATTTATATCATCTTGGGTGGTTTTCTTGGAATTCATTTCTTTGTAGTTAGGTTGATTTAATGTAAGGGAATGTATTGTAACCCCGGAGTAGCTACTTCCTGCCCCACTTTATCTTTGGTGGTACCATGAGAGGACACCTTGTGCTTTGCCAGTTACTTATGGGAGGCTCCTTGATCTCCCAGAGCTGTGCACTGAGCTTCTCCCCTTCCTCTCATCCTCCTCTCACCCTTTCCCCTTCCTTATTTCTTAGTGCTTGACATGGCTGATACTATCCTCTCCCTTTTCTTAAGAAAAGGGCTGCTTCAGAATTAGAAAGGATTAGCTGTGCTTCACATGATTCTGAAAGTGCTTTGCAATTAGAAGTGTCCCGTTCAGTGGTAAATAGTTTGATGCTTATTTGTCCTCATTTCAGGTTGTAGGACCCTTGAGGGCAGGCATTATTATCTTTTTTAGTATTTTATTTCTACCACCTAGTAATACTGCTTGGCGTGAATAAAGGTGGTATAGGAGACTGAGTGTTTGAATTTAATTTAATTTGAACATCAACATACCCAGTCACTTAAAACTATTTTCAGCTTTTTATTGCTGACTAGCTTAAGAGGGCTGCCTACACATTCTCTTCTTAGAAACTTTTTCCTTTCCTGACTCAACTTTGTGTTTTCCAACATTTGTCAACCCCCCCTTTTAGACTTAGGTATTTTTATTATTGGGCAGCTAGGTGGTGCAGTGGATAGAGTGACAGGCCCAGAGTTAAGAGGACCTGAGTTCAAATATGGTTTTAGACTCTTATTCGCTATGTGACCTTGGGCAAGTAACTTAATTCTGTTTGCTTTAGTTTCCTCATCTGTAAAATGAGCTGGAGAAGGAAATGGCAGACCACTCCAACGTCTTTGCCAAGAATACCCAAAATAGGGTCACAAAGAGTCAGATCAGACTGAACAATGATTTTTATTATTGATATTTCACTTTAGGGAGAGAAGAGTTCTTTATTTTCACAGGGTTATTTTTCACTTAATTGAATGAGTTCAAATCACTTTCTACTCATTTCCTTGTACTTATTTTTTTCCTTCACCAGTTAATCAACTATCTTCTGCAGGGACACATTAGTGAGTGGTATCTTCTGGATATACGAGGCAAAGTAATAGTAATACTGGTTACTTTGATTTTGTTGTTGTTCAGATCTGAGATTTCAGTTTTGAATGGAACTTCCTTGTTCAGAAACTTCTTTCACCTAGTAAATCAGTAGCTTCCTTCAGTTTAAAGTCAGAGATGTGCCTGAGGCACTCAGAGGTTAAGTGACTTGCCCATAGTCACAAAGCAAGTATGTGTCCGGGAGAGTACTTGAATCCAGTTCTTCCCCATTAGAAGCCAATGTTTGATTATTATCAAACAGTAGGAGAAAACAAACTGTTGGCTTGTGGGCGCTGCAATGGGTGAAGTTTGTAGTCATCTGACCTTTCCCCCTTTTAAGAGTCTTGAGGAAGAGAAATTTATTTAAATGAAGCAGGACTCTGCCACACAGATGTTTACATTGAATGGTGCTGCTTGTCCTCATGTCTCAGTTGGGGATAAGCCCAGACTATGGAATAGAAATGGTCTCTTTTCTGCTCTGGAGGTTAGTTACATTGTTGGGTCAGTGCCACGGAAGCTGTATGTTGAGTATCGGAAACCAGACAGCTGACTCTAAAGAGCCTAATGTTGTGATGGCACATTTCCACTTTACCAGACTGAGTTGAAAATGAATGTCTAAGATTTTGGTAGTTTACCCTAATTGAAAATTTATCTCTATCTCTTCTCTGGAATAGCACTTACTAAAAATTATTTTTTGTTTTTTTTTTTGGATGAAGAGGTTGGGAGGAATCAGAGATAGCACTCCTACAATTTTACCTTAAGTAGTAAGTATATATACCTATATTTGATCAGAACACAACAAATAAAAAGTTTAGGAAGATTCTGGTTGTATCAATTAGTTAACTGTTTTAACTATTTTGAGTTCTAGTGGGATTTTTCTTAAGAGAAAGCATGTTAGGTTTTCAAAAAGCTTTTTTTTTTTTTTAAATCAAAGATCTAGTATCAGAGCTTTTATTTATAGCGTTAAGCCACATATTATAACTATCTGATCTTGCAAGTTTGGTTTAACTCTGTATGTTTCCAGAAAAAGAGGGGTTTGCTCTACCAATTACCTCGCCTTAACTAAACTTTTATAGCCTTAGCACAGTACTGGACACACAATGGATATTTTAAAAAATGTTCAATTAAATCCCTAAACCAGTGAAGTGCCAACCACAGTACCTTGCTGAGAGTTATGTGCTAAATTTGTTGAATTTAATATTTTTGAGCATGCAGTCAAGGTCTAAAAAGATTAAGCCCCTTGAATTGGGGCTTAATAAGAAATGCTGTGCCTTGAAAACTCAAGTCTGTATTTTTAGCAAGAGACACAAAACAAATGGATAAAATTTAGTGAAGAAAATTCTAATATAACCTGTAGAAACCTTTATGTCTTCCATTTATGAACCATTCAGACAGATCAGTTTTCAATTCATTTTAAAATTTACACAGTTTAAACCAAATGCATAATTAGCATTAAGGTGTTAGGGATCCCCAAGGTGGGATCACAGGCCAAAGCTCATTGTGCTCAAGATGAATGTTTCACTTAGTATGTTATGATTTCTAGTGATGCTTTGGAAAAAAAAATCCTCATTGAATGTTCTAGTAAAGTAGGGAACGAATGAATATACACAGCAAGTTTGTAACTAGATTTGCTGTCTGTGATTGCAGAGAAGATGCCAATTTACCCTAGCAGGGGAAAGTCCCCACCAGGCGCTCCTTATCCTGATGAAATCAGTTTCGGTTAAAAAAAAAAAAAGCCGAAACCGAACCATGACTGCTCATACACGTACATGTTGTTTTCCCAAGAGCTTCTTGAGGGCAAGTACTGATCATTTTTTTGGCTTTGTGACCTGGACACCCAGCACAGTGCCAGGCATGTGGGCACTTACATGCTTTTCAAAAAATGCTTATTAATGAAAATAGTGCCAAAAATCTAAAGAGTAGAAAAATCCAATATGAAGTGGGAGAAAAATTTTAGTAAATTTCTATTTTGTTTCATGTTCTTCTGAACACTTGGTACTTTTGTTTTTGAAGTGTCTTAGAAACAGACCTGTGCTGAGAGTTAATCCTGCCTATAATACTAAGAAAATAGCTATGAGACTTTAATTTGGGCAAATCACTTTGCTTCCACACCTCAGTTTCCTTGTTTATAAAAAGTAAGTGTTGGATTGGATGATTTCTGAGGTCTCTTTCATACCTAACTTTATATGAATTTTATTTTCATGTCTATGTAGTTTTAAGTGTAATTGATTTTAAGAAAATGCCTCCTTTTTCTTAGCTAATGCCTTGCACACAGTAAGTGCTTAATAAATGTTGACTGAATTGACTTGATTTAAAAAATCTGAACACATAAAAATCAGAGGGTTATCTCTGCAAAACTATGTGCTCCAAATTTCCTTTGATTAGACAACTCTGCTAGTTCATAATGCTCTTTAGTGTGTAAAAAGTTTATTTGTACATAACCTTTTTATTCAGGTCTAGTAAGTCACACCTGTGCCAACCTGTATATCATTAATAGAATTTGATGAAGTGGAGAGATGAAACGACTCCTAGCTTCGTAATTTGTATGAACTGGATGTTATCAACATTCATGTAAATAATTTGTTGTTCATGTCTAAATAGTAAGCCTCATTAATTAGTTAATCATTGAGCATTTATTAAATACCAGTGATTTTCTAGGCATTATGATAGGCTCTGTATATGTAAATACAAAATATGAAACAATCCTTAAACTCAAGAAACAGAGACCACATCTAGTTATCTTTGACTTTTCCTGAAATCCGAGTAGCGCTCTGTATATAGGATTTAATAAATGCTTATTGAGTGAAAAAAATAAATCATCTTTTGCTTCCCTAATTAATGGTGCTCTTAAAATTATTGACACAATAGTAAATGGTAATTCTCTTAAAATAGTCCAAAACCTTTAGCATCTCTTTGTATGATTTTTAGCAGAAACATTAAGCAATTCATATATCTTTGTATTCAGGGCATTGAAATAATGAGGGATAAGTATTGGGTATTTATTTGGTTGGGTTATTTGTGACAGTCTGCCTTCAAAGTACTTGTGGCACAGTTCTCTGAGCTAACAGTACCAAAAGTTGTTTCACCGAATATGGCTGCTAAGGCCCGAGGTGGTTTAATTGGAGGCCAATTGGAAGAAGGAATTGATGGAAAATGAGGCATAATCAAAGGAAAACTATTGGGTTGAATAATGTCTTGGGCTTCTTTGATGACTCTTAAATGCACATCTCTCTTTAAAATGAGCTGTTGGGTAGTAAGAAAAAGCATTTTCAGAAAAGGCTATGACAGAGACTTTCTTAAACTAAGATACTAGTGTTTGACCTAATTATCTAGGATCCTTTAGGGAAGTTAGGAATTTCATTTGGTCCCACATTACTTTTGCTCAGTGGTCATGGTCAAAGTAATTTTTGCTTGACTAACATTTGAAATGAGATGACAATTCGAAATTGCTATAGGGCAGATCCAACCTTCTTGTGAGCTTATCCTACTCTGGAGGGTTGGTGCTTTCTTGACTAGGTCCCTAGCATGAATACTGGGAGGATGTTAACCATATCTGACTTTTTTCGCTTGTGTGGCCCATCTTCAGGCTGCAGCTAAAGCACAAACCCCTTCACCTCTCTGTGGCTCAGTGTGCTTTAGTAAAGGAAGCATATCTTTTTTAAGTACCCCATTGTGTGTTGGACAGCTCTGCCAGGGGAGATGTGAGGACAGTAACAGCAACAAAAGGAAATAATGTGCTGTCCACAGAATTAATAATACAATTAAAGATTTATTATATTCTCACATGAAAAAAACAACATTTAGAGATCATTTTAAAAGCAATGCGTGAGTGTAGAAAATAATGAAAAGGGAACCCGTTTTGAATCTGGCTCTTGTAAATGATCAGCTTTATGACCCTGGGCAAATCATATCACCTCTCTGAGCTTTAGTTCCTTCATATGGAAAATGAGAATCATAATACTCCTTACATGACAGGGCTTCTGTGAGGATCGAATCAGATACTGGATACTGAAATTCTTATATCATAAAGCGCTATATAAATGTAAACTGTTATCATAAGTAATTATACCAAATAAATGAGTGAGCAAGTTGGAAAAAATAATCAGAGAAGACTTACCATGGGGAGGTAAGCATTGAACCAGGCTTTAAAGGAAGAGGAGACGTAGAGGAGAATGTTGAGGGTGTGTAAAAGCCGTAAGAGTAGAAATGAGCTTCACCTAGCCAGCAGATTTGCGCGGCCAGTGACAAGGTTACTATAGGAAGGAAAATGGAAATGAATAAAAAAAATTTTATTAATGCAAAGCACTATGCTAAGCATTGGGGATACAAACTGAAAAACATGACAGTCTCAAGGATCTCATGTACTAATTGGGGGAATGTAACCTATATGAGATTTCAGCTGTAAGTAAGATGGAAAGGCTCCATGGTCCTTAGGGTACAGTGGCAAAGATGGTGGTAGAGCAGCTTGTTTAATATCATTTCCACTGATAAGACCATATGTTTTTCTGATGTTGAACCATTTGATAATGCCAAAGATTTGGTTGCTAAGTTTTCCAGGTCTTCAGTAGCTGTGTCTGCTGGGTTGGCAGGGGCTACAATGCCTACAGAAGCAGTTGTTGGATCACATCATCAAATGAAGTTCATATGTTCAGGAAACATTTATTTATTACATACCCTCTTCATGCAAGTTACAGTAAGCCAGCCTTGCAGATGGGTTTTCCTTCCGGTCCATCATCACCTTCCCTTTTTGGGTTTCCTAATGGTATGGCATGTGGTAGGAGTGAGCATTGGTAGTTTGGAGAAATCAGAACTACTGTCACTGTGGCTCATGTTACTAATTAACTAAGAGTGTTGCTGCTTGATGTTTTGCCTTGGCTTAATTTTTTCTTTGTTTAGCTGAAGTAGAAATGCTTTCGGTAGAATCAAACTAGAAAGATAGGTCCAAAAAAATCACAGAAGACAGTATCAATCAATAATCAATAGACATTATTAAGTACCCACTATGTGCCAGGCACTGTGCTAAGAACTGAGGATACAAAAAGTAGGTACAAAACAGCACCTACCCTCAAGGAACTTAAAATCAAATGTGGGTGACAACATGCAAACTAATATATACAAAGCGAGTTGTAGACAAGATAAATAGGAAATAATTAACAGAGGGAAGGCATTGGAATTAAGAGGGGTTGGGGAAGGCTTCCTGTAGAAGGCAGGATTTTAGTTGGGACTTAGAGAAAGCCAGGAAAGTCAGTAGGACCTGATGAAAAGGATGTGTGTGTATATGTGTGTGTTTTCATTTAACTTATGCCTCAGTCTCTCATTTCTTTTTAAACATATTGCCCCAAATGCTCTAGTTTCATCTTCTGTATTTGACTCCACTTACGCAAAGCTTATATAAGATTCCCCTTTGAATCAGACCTACAGCTGAGAGACTGTTTGGATAACTTGCTGGTTTTACCTAAACGTTGTGGGAAATCCTTTGTTTCCCTTGCTTAACAAAGCAAAGTTAGTCATGTCTTATTTTCCAAATCCCTGTTTATATGACCTCTCTTCAGCTGTGTGCTGTTTGGAGAGGCCCTTGGCCTCTGACTTATTGTGGAGCTTATGGTAAAATCATCCCACTCTTCAGGGCTTTGTTCTTCTATTGATTGTAATATATGGAAACCCTCATTCCTCTGTCTTTTCTGGCTCTAAATCTATAAGTCTGTGATTCTCCATAATCTTGTATCCATCCCCTTTTCTCTACTCATACCACAACCATCAAGGTTTATTCCCTTATCACTTCTAACCTGGACTGTTGCAGTAGCCTCCTTCTTGGTCTCCCTGTGTCCAGTCTCTGCCGTCTCCAATTCATGCTTCACACAGCTGCCAGAGGTCTGACCGTATCAGTTCCTCTACAAGAAGCTTCAGAAAGACCCCCAAATATTTCTAGTAGAAAATATAAACTCCTCTATGTTTGGATTAAAAGTCCTTCCCCATCTGTTTCTAGCCTTTTTCTAGGATCATTATAGTTTATTCCTCCCCTTTGCACATTCTATATTACATCTAAATTCTTCTCCTTGCTGTATTCCCTGGACACAGCTTCCCATTTCCCACTTCCGTGCCTTTGCTTAGGTTGTTCCTATTCTTGACATGCACTGCTACCTTATCCCTCTTACTTCATTCCAGACTCTACTCGTTTCCTGTGTTTACTTAAGATGTGTGAATGTGTTGTGTCCCACCAGTAGGATGTAAGATCCTAGATATCAGTGACTGTTTCACATTCATCTTTGCATATCTAGTTCAGTATCTGGCACATAGGAATAGGGGTAGAGACTAGGCCTGTGATTTTTTTAAATAATAGAATGATAAGAATAACATTAATGGCTAGCATTTATATAACTCTTTAAGGTGTGCAAATATCTCTTTTTATCTCCAAACCCTGGGAGGTTAGGTATTATTTTGTTGCTATCTCTATTTTACAGATGAGAAAACTGAGGTGAACAGAGGTTAAGTCATTGGCTCAAGGTCACACAACTAGTGCATGTCCAAGGTCGGATTTGAACTCAAGCCTCCCTGACTCCAATTCCTACATTCTATCTTCTTGCCTTGGTGAATGCCTTGGTGGACAAATTCCAACTATTAATGCAGGCTCACACCTTCTTAGAGAGCTGCCTAGAATACCAGGAGGGTCACAGAGTCATGGTGTGTCAGACTTGGGGCTTGAATCTGGTCTTCCTGACTGACGAGAAATAATATGAGCCTAAAAATGTTTTTTGATCAGACCAATCATACCCACATGGGTTATTGGGAAGAATAAATATAAACTGCTACACAAACTATGCCACAATGTGGAATTTAAAGCGCCCATTCTAGAAGCTGAGTTACAGAGACTAGTGGCCAAAACCTGTTACCATGTGCACTGAAAGAAATCTTGGTATGGGAAAAGATTAATTTAATAATTTAATAAAAATATATAGCCAATTTTGCCTTTTTTTAAAGTATTACTATACTATTATGGTTCCCTTCACTGGTATTTAGTAATGATGAGTTAATAACATTATGTTGCTGGCTTTGGTCTCCAACAGTGCTGTTGGTTCAGTAAATCACATGCTTTTTATCAGTGAAGGAGGAGACCTAGAAAACAATATAGTGTTTTGTGATACAGTGGAAAGAACACCAGATTTGGAGTCAGAGGACCTGGGATTTAAATCTTGAGTCTGCTCTTATTATCCATGTGACCTTGGGCTAGAAGTTGTTTCAACTTTCTGAGCTGAAGTTTTCTATACAAGGAGTGGTAGTTGGGTTAATTGAGTAGCTCCCAATCTTGTCTCGAATGGGGCCTTCCCTTCCCCCTCTTATAACATAAAGTGATTAAATAGATAGCATCTATGATAGTTATGCTACTAGTTCCTGTTCACTGAGAAAACACATGATGACAAAAGCTACTATGAATTTTTGCCTTATTAATCACAATAGCGTGTATACGAATTTGAAAAGTAGTAATGCACATATGTGTAAGGAGATTATAGAAATTATGCTTATTCTGCTTGAGTCACTCTCCATGTTTTGTTAGTACTAGAAAAGATTAAATGACAATACTTGGTACACTGATTGATTCAGGGACCCCTTGGATTAACCAAAAGAGTTAGATCAGTTAGAACTGCTAGATGAGGTGGTCTCTAAGGTGAAATCCAAATTTATGGTTCTGTTATACCTTTCCACTTAACCTAACTTTTAAACCTTTTGTGCAGCTTCTCAATTTCAATGAGGCTTGTCTGTCCATAGGTCCCTGAAGATTCCACATTAATTCTTGCTGTCACATTGGAAAGCAGGAAAGACAGTGTGGTAGGAATGAGAGAGGCAGTAGTAAGGATCTGTGAAGTTACTAAAGGCCACTGCACCAAAACTGGCTGAGAATCTAGGGTGGAGAGACAGGAAAAGCAGTCTAAGAAATCAGCAATGAGGTCCTAAACAGGACAGATACCGAAATGACTCTGTGGTCCAGCCAGAAGCTTCTTAAATACTTTGGGTTTGGACAGACCCTAATGATAACGATTCACAATTTGAAGTTTATAAAGTACTTTCCTAAAAACAATCTTATGAGGGAGGTAAAGCAGGTCTTCTTATCCCCATTTTACTGTTAAGGAAACTGAGTCTCACAGAGGTGAAATGACTTGACTGTGACTGTCGACCTAAACAGATAGTAAATGTCTGAAGTAGGATTTGTATTCGGATCTTCCTGATGCCATATAAAACATATTCTGTCCACTATACCATGAATTTAGAGTTCAGTCCTAGGCTGAGGTGGGATTATCAGATGCTGACTTTTTTGTTGATGACGAATGGAAGGATGGATGGAAGGTGGACATGAGGAAGGAGTTCTGGTGCTTAATAAACCTAGTCAACCCTCATATTTTAAAATATATTTTAAACTATTGATGCCTTTTATTTTTCTATTACAGTAATTTCTAAAGAAGTCCTCTCTCCATTCCTTGCCTGGTTCTCCATATCTTAGAAGATTTAAAAAAGAGAAAAAATGGCAATTCAGCAAAACCAACCAACACATTGATTATATCTAATAAATGTGATCAATATAACATAACACCTTTCCTTATTCTTCACTTCTGCAGTGAAGAGAGGGAGCTGTAGTTTCTCAAAGCCTTTCTCTGGGTGTAATCTTGGTTATTATCATTACACAGCATTTAGTTTCCTTTTGTAGTTCTTTCTCTTTAAGTCATAGTCCTTATGTATATTGTCCTGGTTCTGCTTACTTCACTCTATTATCAGATCCTATAAGTTTTCCCATGTTTATCTAATTTCTTGATAGTTGTTATTATTAATATTTGATTACAGTTATTTACCACAGTTTGTTTAGCCATTACCTCATTAATGAATTGTGTGACCTTTATAGTAGTTCTGCAAAAGGCAGTCACGATGATAAGAATCATAACATAGCTGACATTTTTATTTATATTATTTATAGGACACCGTAAATTTTGCAGAACTCTTTATACATTATCATGTTTGAGCCCTGTGACGATGCTCATGAGGTGCATAGTGAAAATGTTGTTCGTCTCCATTTTACAGATGAGAAAACTGAGGTTTGGAGAAGTTGACTCACTCAATGTTACATAGTGAGTAGCAGAACCAAACACATTCTTAGGTCTTCTGATACCCCATCCAACATTCCTGTATTTTGATTGATCACAGCAAAGAGTTTTGGAATTTTAGATAAAATCTAGTGTTAACCCCCCACCCTCATTTTTGGATAAGGAAACAGACCCATAGGTTAAATGTATCCCAGACAGAGATCTTTTGACTCCCTGTCCAGTCTTTCCACTACACCAGTGTCTCCTCTCTGTTGCTGGTATTAGCAATATGGTGTCTCATGGAAGGGGAGACATTGGCTTTTGTTAGAAATGGGCCCTACCTAAATTAGTTTTTGCTTGGGGCCATATCTTGGTACAAATCTGGGGCACTTGTGAAGGAAGGGAAGCGATATGATGCAGTGGAAAGAATGTTGGATTTAAAGGAAACATGGGTTTAAATCCCACCTCCAGTACCGACTAGCTGTGCAACTAGCGGGCAACTCACTTAACCTTTCTGATGCTCTTTTCTCCTATATAAAATTGGGTCCATGACACCTATCTCACTGGGTTCTTATGAAGATAAAATGAGTTGATGTTAGTAGTGCAGTTTATTTACGTTAAAGCACTATTTGAATGCCAGCTATTTTAATTATGGGAGAATAATGATAACAACACCCTTTAACCTGGAAAAGAAAAGGTTGCGAGGTGACTTAACCATGTTCTTTATTAATACTTAGTGCAGCGGATTCAGTGCTGCCTCCAACATCAGAGAACCTAGCTTCAAACCCCACTTCTGGTACTGCTCCCTCTGTGATCATGGATGACTTGCTTAACTTCTGTAGGTCTCAGTTTCCTCATCTGTAAAACAAAGGGGTTGGACTAGGTGGCCTCTGATGACCTGTACGATCCTTTGACTTTGAGTACGGGATTTCATCAGTGCAGGGTAATCCCCCCACTGACTCAGGTACCAAGTCTTCTCATCCTACATAATTCTTGTTTAAATTCTCCCAGAGACCTTTTTTAAGAGGATCAACTCAATGTACTGGATGCCTTCCATTTGTAGACTCAGATGTCCATCTGTTGTCTCTCATTCTTCATGTGACCCACCTACATCCTTTTCTGGTCAGACATGTCTTTGATAATGGTTTTTATACCTCCTACATGACTTATTATTGGTGACATGTTGTAGCCCATTCATTCCCTTCATGTGATTTTTCCATTGTCCTGTGGGCTAATTGTCTTTTTTTTGGTGATGGATTTTTCTGAGACTGTGGTATTGTATAACTACAGCGTCGGTGTTAGAGATGGGCTGCTGTGCACAACAGTTGGAGATCAGCTGAAGTATTGTAGAGTTTTCCAGATGTACACCGTTCTGATGTACAAGGATCCCACTCATCTTCTGGCTCAATTCATTGTCCGTAGGCAAGGTCTGCCCAGGATATACATATTAATATCCTAATTTGATGAGTTATCTATCCAGCTGCATATAATAGCCTGGTAATGTTTGGTTTTCTGTCTACTTTGTTTTCTAACATTGATTGTTAGGCTGATTTCTTTCACATGCTGTGGATTTCACTGAGGAGGGTTTGGAGTATTCTGAAGCCTGATGTAATTATTACAATGCCATCTGTGATTAGGGAATACTTTTGCTTGGAGCTTTTGCACAACATCTTCAAGGACACTGTTGAATATGAATACTTTAGGATGAAAAGAGTCTTTACTAACTCACGTGATGTTAAGTGGACTGTCGGACATTTTCATTGTACTTAGCTCTCTTATAGTACCTTGTTTGATTTTTACTCACCCTCAATTTTCTTCTATAAAATGAGAATAAATAATATTTGCACAAAAGTACATTGCAGGGCTTTCTTGAGGCTCCCATGTGATAGTGTATAAGGAGCTTTGTAAATTTGTCATATAAATGTCAGCTATCCTATGATGATTCTAGTCATTCTTAACTAATTTCTGTTGGAGATACTATGTCACAACTTGGCATAGGGGATGCTTTGTTTAAGGAAAGGATTTCATGGCCTTATGAATGTGAGTTTAAATTACAACATAAGGGATTTAGATTTAATACAAGAAAGGATTGGTTTACCATAACAGCTGATAAATGCTGGAGTGGGTTCCTAAGGATTGTTATGAAATCACCTTCTCTAAATGTCTTTAAAAGCAAGCTGGAATTTTCACCTGCCTAGTGTAATTTGGGTGTAGTCATTCCTGAAACCAAAGAGATGGACTAAATAAACTATTCAAGATCCTTTTCTGGCCCATGAGTCATTTAAGAAAACCGAGTAAAGAAAATTATGTTTCATGCGAATGCTTTTTCATCTTACTGGTGAATATTTTCAGATGTAATGACAGACTAGGAATGAAGTGTTCAGGTCTTTATTTACATCGTGTGCTTAATAAATGCTTGTTGATTATCTAGTGAGGTTGGAGCACTCCTTTGTGCTGTACAAGAGCTGTGTCCAAAGTCAAACTAAAGGGAGAAGGAGTAGAGCTTCCTGTTTTCATTTATGAATGCCATTCTTATATATTTAAATCTATTGGCTTTGTTAGTGTGCTGACCCAAACAGATGTCTTGAAAAGGTAGAAATGGACCATTATACTTGCTGATTTAGTGTCATGACCAATGGTCTTGAAGTCATGGTGAAGCCATCCTTTCAGTTTGGGAATTCAAGGATTCTAAATGTTTCGTTACTATTTGGCATTCTCCCCCACCCCCACATAGCTTGCTTTTTCCCCACAGCAGCAATCTTCTGCCATGAAGTGGCTCAGGAAGTGAGTGTAGATACTGACCAAAATGTTCCCTGGTATTCTGGCTCTTAGAATACAGTTCTTCATTGAACTTGAAGTGGTGGCCTCCAAGAACTGGTCTTCAAGGGATTCAAATGGGAAACAGCTACAACCTGGTTCCTACTTTGGAAACTACATCCTTAAAGGGAGGCACTTAACCAGTCCATTAGGGATACTTAAACAGTCAACCACGTTTGGTTATGGCAGAGGAGAGAAGGATGAAAGGTACTGGAACTCTGGATACATTCCACAGCGTGGTGCATAGCCAGTTAAGTTCTCCTAGAGCTTGGGCCAATTTTTGGAACCCTTGAAGCCTCAGGACCACCCCAGGAGTCTGGAAATATCCTCAGAAGTTTGTTCTGGGCCTAGGTCCAACGGACCTCTAAGTGGGAGGTTTGGTTCCAGAGATTCTGATCCATGTAGTGGGAAACACTGGTTTCCTCTTGTATGCTAGATCAGCATGTCCTGAGATGTGCCAGTGTTCCATTGATTAGATCCCTGAGTGGGGTCATGGACTGGTGGTAGTTTACAAGTGTCTTCCAATCAGGTTTCCCTTGTAGTGTTAATATTTACAATATAATGGAACCAATCCTTTTGTTTCTGGAATGAATTAATTTATTTTTAATATTCATCAGAGCATCAGGGCGTGGCTCACTGTTTTCTCATTAAAAACAACACTGACCCTCCTGTAAATTCTGGCATGAATCTAGGTATTTTTTGGCACATAGTAGCCTGGAATTGAGTGAAAGAATCAACCTAGAGTGGGGTAGAGGTCAGGGGTTGTGGAGGGAGAAGCACTGTCCTTAAGAAGGCCAGAAGGTCGCAGACTATCTTGGAGCACTCTGAAAACGAGCACTGGCAACTTTCAGATGTTTGAGGAGAAAGTTGTGCCTTGCCTCCACTATCCAGTCTTGCTTTATGATGATTTCTTCACTAGCTATTTAGGCATTAGAAATATGGCAGGAGCACTCAGGAGGTAGGAATGTTCCTTTATTCCTTTTTTGGCATGTTTGTTCTCATTTAGTCTGGCATGTACAGAATAGTCACTTGGAAGCTTGGTAAATCGTGTTGAACTTTTCAGAGTTGTGGTTGAGGGTACTTAGTAGTGATACAGAGTTAAGCCTAAGCTAAGGTCCATCCCAGCTCTAAGATTCTGTGAGTGAATCATTCAGAAAGCATTTATTAAGTGCTTACTCTGTGCACAACTTGGTTCTAATAAATACCTATAGAAGAATGGTTGATCTTGAAAAAGTGGTTTATTTCCTGTTCATATATAGTTTTTAATGAGTAGTGACAAATTTCCCTCCTTCATGTTTGATAGAGTGGGTAAATTAATATCTGCTAATATGAAACATTCACCCATTGATTCTTTGTTGGCACACAGTGAAATACTATACTCTGAATTTTAAATAAAGTTCTCTTTGCAGGTGACTTGAAAATGAAATGGGAGGAGTATTAAGACTGATTTTACAGGAATTCTCTGCTTTGGTAAATTGTTTGCTAGGTTGTACTTTGAGCTAAATTGCCTCAGTGCAATTTGAGGGGGGAAAAAGCAGTTAGATTGAAAATTACGGAAGTCATTTTGCCAGGAATATCTGTTTTCTCTCTTTCAAATCTCACCTTGAGAACGTCTGCTTTTCCCAAATCAATTGCCCATGAAGTATAATACACTTTTGTATTCAGATGGCATAAAAACACATCTTTCTCAGTTAACGGATAGCTATTAGCAAAGAGTTTCCACCTCTCATAAAACTATTATGTCAGCACCGGACTCGCCTAAACATATTTTTGTACATCAGAGCTATGATTTTTTTTAATCTGTTGACATTCCTGCTGCAAAAAACTGCTTCTAGTCAGCCTGTATTTGTAGTTATTGTGCTCTTTCAAATTCAAGCATGCTTGTATGTCCAAGCTATGTTGCCATGGTACCTCATGACATGAGTTGGCGAAACCAGTAGAAGAGTTAAAGAGACAACTAGTACTTGGGTTATGGATTGTGAGACCTACAGTTTGCCAACAGCTTCTGGGCAAGAGTATGAAGTAAATGTCTCAATTCAAAATGGAATATGCCTGGGTAACTTTCGGTAGGATCTGTTGCTGTATGGCTTACCAAATGGGCTATGAGCTCACTTGGAAAATAAGCTCCAACTTTCAGGTCTTCCACACTCTTCACTAACAACCATCTGCACTGATCTCAGAGCATAAAAATGAAATTTGATATGATCAATTGAATGGAGCTATTAAGTATGTGCTTATATTAAGACTAAATTATGGTCATCTGATACTTCTATTTGATATTTCATTTTCCCTGCCCAACATGTATTAAGTGGAGGATAGCAATAATATGAGGATCGTTGGCCTTACATGAAACTAAAGACAATGTGGAAATCTCTTTGAATTCCTATGGGCAAGCCAGATTTATTATTGTTTTTCTGACTTTTTTTTGGGAGAGAGACAGTGCGTTCTTTGGGTAGTTGGCTCCAGCATCTATTCCTTCTTCACATATGCTTCAACAGAAGAACCTACTGTGAAATGAACACTTTAAAGCACAATTGAACTTAGGAGGGCCAACAAAAGAAAAGTCAAAAAAACTTGAAAGGAAAACAATCATGTGGACCCTTTTGTCTCTGCTAATTCTGAAATGCTGCTGGCTTTTGACAGAGCCTGAAAGCCTCTGCTTTAAGCATGTTTGTCACTGTGGAGCACTAATGGGCTGGATGGAGGAGGATTCTGAAGTTCTTTAATGTGGTTATGTAAATGTAAGCCTTCCTGTTTAATTGTGGCATTTCTATAAAAATGGACTTGGGCTCCCATGTTGCTCTCCTCAGAAGCTTAGGTTTAGATTAAGCTTTTGTGTAGTCCTCCTTAAGTATTTCCACATTGGACAGCAAGAAGAACTAAATATGTTTCTGATTTTCCTGGAAGGGAATCCTCTGCTCTCCTCTCCTCTCCTCTCCTCTCATTTGTCTCTCTCTTTCTTTGTTTCTGTATCTCTCTCTTCTCCTCTGACCCCTTTGGAAAGAACATTACATACTGGTCATTTTGGCTCCTCTGAGTAGGAAAGACGGACAAAAATGGTTCTATTTTCCAAAATCAGATAGCTGATTCATAATTACTTAATCCAACAAAAGTGGGCAAGGTTTTCATTGACCATTTGCTTGTTTTTATTGCCTAACAAACTCCAAAAGCTAGTAGAAGGACTTTTTCTTATATTTCAAGCCTGATGCCTTTCTTGACAGGAATGATAACTCAATCTTTATTCCTAAAGATCTGTTAGGGGAGATTTGCCCTATCGAACCTGACCAAGCAGTCATATCAAGGCAAGTTCTCTTTGCTATTCATTCTTCAAATGGAATTTTTAAAAAATAGACTTTCTTACTACTTGAATGACTAGAATCATCAAGTATATTTTCATTTAATTATGCTTTTCTTCCTTCTACCCCATTGGTGTTTTCTAGGCATATCTTCAATCTAGGCAAAGGTAGACCACAAATAGCTGGCACATTGCTTTTTGTGTAAATGGTCTTTTGTTTCAGCCCATCCTCATATGAAAGACCTGTTTCCTATTTGGAATAAGTTATTTTAAAAAGCATGTTAACTTTGATTGTGCTATTCAGTATAGCTGCCCCTATCATTATCTGTAGCTCCCCAAATGTTTAGCATCCTTTAAAGATCATCGGATCATGGCCGTAGAGTGAATTGGGCATATTGTACAACAAGCCAAGCATTTAAGAGGAAATCTATTTATTATTCTTTATTTGCCTCTTACATGGGCTGGAAAACTTCATTATCCTTGAAATTACTATTTGTACTGTTGTAAAATTGGCTGATTGCATTGTGATATTTGCAAATTGTTCATGCATTCCACTTGAGGACGCCTATTCAAGAAATGTTGAGTTAGAGTTAACCTAACAGCCTTACTTGGGCTCTTCAGAAAGATAAATTGAGAAGAAATCTTTTCAAAAGAATAAAAAATGTTAGTGGAGAGACTTACTTGCTGGATGTTTGAATCCAGAAGATTAGTTTTTAAAACAAACTCATATAAGACATTCATGGTTCATTAGGTTAACTTCTAGTAGAATCTAGTCTTAATAACCATATGAAGGGGAGGGCGTTGAACAGTATCTAAATAATTCAGTCAAACTCTGACTAGTCATTTGGAATAAAGTAGAGTTGGTTTATTTGTATTGTTTTTTGAAGATTGAAATTACCTGGTGTAATTGGCTGCAAATTATTCCTACTTTCCAGAATAAACATCAGAAAGGGAGAGATTTAACTTTTTAATATGATTCAAAGGGGTAAAAGTAGTTTTGCTGGGGGAAATGAAGAAAAAGAAGCCTTTTAAACAATTTCCTGGGTGTGAAATAATTTTGAGAGAAATGATCAAAACTCCAAAATTATTAAACTAGTGATCTCTACTGATATGTTCCTTAAAGACTACATACAGGTTTGAAATAATTAAGAAACACATTTGATGCTTGAGGTTACCCTAGTAACCTCTCAAAACCACTCCCTTCCTCAGAATAAAGAAAAACAGTTAATTAAAACCATCCTGCATTTCAGTTATAACTGGTAGGCTCTGCATGATTCCGAGTCCTTAATTCCCCACATCTCTACTGAGAGGAAGAAAATTTGTTTCTTCAGTGGTTCTGTGGAACAAGATTGGCCATTGCACTTAATCTAAATTCTGATATCTTTAGTGTTGTTTTCATTTATGTAATTGGGAAAAAATAAAATATTTTTAAAAACCTATCATCAAGGTTTTTATGTTCTACTAGGGGAAGACAATACATAAAAGGGAAATAGAGAAGAAGACTGGAGAGTGAGGAGGAGGGCGGGGCAAGGCATTACTTACTGCCCATTGGACATTTCAAGCTGGGTGTTCTGGAGAACTCTGGTGAACTCTCAAACTCAGTAACATCAAACTCAGTAGGTCCAAACAGAACTCTTTTTCTTTCCCCCTCAAACCCACCTATCTTTCAGTTTTCCCTGTTTCTGTTGAAGGCAACACCATTCTTCCATTCTCCCAGGTTTGTAATCTTCGTGTTATCCTCAACTCTTTGCTTTTTTTCAGTCCACATATCTGATCAGTTGACATATATTGTCATTTCTACCCTCACAACATCCCACCACTTATTTCTATTACCAGCTGTCACCTTAGCTTAGGTCCTCATCACCGCTAGCCTTGATGATTACAACAGCCTCTTAACTGGTCACCTGGCCTCATGTCTTTCTCCACTTCAGTCCATCCTTCTCTCTACTACCAAAGTGATTTTCCTTAAGTGAAGATCTGTCCATATCACTCCTTTACTCAATTAAAACTGCATTGGTTTCTTATTGCCTGCAAAGTAAATGAACTCCTCTTTTTCATTTTTAAAACCTTTACTAATTTTGTCCCACCTTATCTCCGTCTTCATTGTACTTTAACTGACCTCAAAACTCCGTGATCCAGCCAAATGGGCTTTCTTTCTCTCTGTTCTTCACATACAATATTCTGTCTTCTATTTTGGTGCTTTTGCATTGGCTATCACAAATGCATGGGATGCACTCTCCTTACCTTTTCCTCAGAGAATCCTTCTCTTTCAAGACACAGCTCAAGCAGCATCCCCTACATATCATGTTTCCCGATCCCCTTGACTGCTGGTGCCTTCTCTCTCAGATCATCTTGTATTTAACTACTCTGCATTTATTCTCCTTAAGTTTTTTTTTGTATAAACTTTTAGATGCTTTTTTTGGCTCCCAGATTAGAATGTAAGCTCATTGTGAGTAGAGATTGTCTAGTTTTTTATATTTGTAGTCCTAGGACCTATCATAATTCCTAACACATAGTAGGTGATTAATAAATGTTTATTGACAAACTAATTGGCCAAGTATTGGAAAAGTCCTCCGTGAGGCTTAGGATGTTAGAGCTAGAAAAGACTGTAGTAGAGAAGGGCTAAATTCAACGAGCTCTCTTAAGTCATTTCAGTCACTTGAGTAGTTAACAGGGTGGTTCTTGGCATTCCTGATCCTGTAGCAGAAGTGGAATTATGGGTAGTTATGGGTAGGAGAATAAAAGGGAAACTTCGGCTCTGAAAGTTTGGGGATTTTATCTATTTACATGATTCTGGACATTATTTTAGAGAAGTGTGTTTGCTTTCACATAGTCCTTGTCTGTTTCTTCCTGGGGTCCTTTTGGGATAAACTATTGATTAAAATGAGTACTCTACTAGATTTCATCTAAAAGATTCCTGAGCCGTGTGTGTCTCTTCCCCCTCTCCCTCCTCCCCGCCCTAGTCCCCTGAAAGCTTGCGGTAACCACCATAGTGCACAAAAATGGGCTGACAGAAGCCACCTAGAATATCCTAGTGCTTTTTTTGCTGCCAGCTATGAATGAATAATTCCTTTTTCATCTTGAAAGGGAAAGGGGAAGATGGGCTGGAGGCAAAAACTTGAGCTTAAATCTGGGCAGCATTTCAAAGGAAAGGATGGGTTAGTCACTGCATTAGTAGTGCTCCCAATTTTACTTGAAATATACCTTTTAAAAACACGAATTCTGAGAGGAGCTTGGGAAATCAGAGGGGGAGGAAGTTGGTGCAGGTTGGGACATTTCCCCTATTTCCAGAGCCTCAGGTGCTCATCTGCCCTTGAGCCTGAAGGGCCTTTTTTTTTTTTTTGACAGGAGCTTGATGTAGAATAAGAGGAATTGTTTTCACACTGCAAACTGTTAATTGGGTCTTACCAAAGTAGCCAGAAACTAAAAAGAAATTGACATTTTTTTAAAGAAATGTTTTCCTTGAGTGTTTTTCATCTTTGAAGTCTTTTCTGTTAATGTTGTTTTCTTTTCAGTGACAGTACAGATAAGTGAAATAGCTTTTTCAAGGTCAGCGAGAGGTAGGAGCAGAGGCAGAAATGAGCTGCCCCCTTTGTAAAGGAGGTTGGATGGATCCCAGTGTGCCAGGTGGATTTTATAAGGACTGCTGCTTCCTGTCCTGAATAAAAAGCAAAAAGTGCTAATTATGTCATAAACCACACAACAAAACCCTCATTTGACCTGAGTGAAGTATCCAGCCCTGGTTAGAACTAGGATTTTTTTCTTAACAATGACCTGAAGGTAGAAACTATTAATACTGCTGAACATTTTACATTCAAGTCTAGTGGAAAAACAAAACAAAATCCTAAGATAGTCAAGGTAGGAGGATGAAGAGGTTGAGAAAGTAATATGCAAAGAGAGACAAAGCAAAAGCTTTTAATTTGACTCTGGCAATCCTAATCTTTGTACTGTGCCTTATATAAGTGCAGATACACCTGCCTTCTCACTTTCTTGCTTTTGATTGGTTGGTGGGCAGTCACCTTTTCAAATGCCTATCTCACACCATATTTCCTCTAGGAAGTCTTCCATGAGACACCATACCTCACTCCTATTATCCCTCACTCTGCTGTAGTACTAGATTTTTAAGTTGCTTTCTAAGTAGTCCTAAGAATTTAGTTGTGTGCTTAGTCAGTGCCCTCAGAATGTAAACTTCTTTGGGCTTTTTTATGTTCTTTTTATCATCCTTCAGCACCTATTATAGAGGTCTGTGCATAGAAGACACCTAAGAGGTATAATTACTGGATTATAGTTATGATAATAATAATACATTTGTATAGTGCTTTAAGCTATACAAAGGACTTTTTCTTACAATGGCTAGGTAGCTGGCTGGCTCATTTTGTAGAGCCTTGGACCTGAAGTTGGGAAGACCTGAGTTCATATTTGGTGGTCTAAGTTACTAGCTGTGTGACCCTGGGCAAGTCACTTAACCTCAGTTTACCTTGGTTTCTTCAACTATAAAATGGAATAATAACCTCCCTTCCCTTCCTTGCCCTTCCCCTCCCTTCCCTTCTCTGTTCTCCCCTGCCCTGGTAGAAGGTGCAAAGATGCTATCAACAACCACATTTTATGAGGAAATGGAGGCTCCAAGAGTCCACCTAAGATTGTAGCCCTGGTTTGAATCTCAGTCCAAATCTAGAGCGCTTTCCATTTAAAACTCACACTGCCTTTAAAAGAAGCATGAAGCCCAGAGGAATATAGTCAAGAGATAGAACGACATCTAGCCTTAATTAAAGAGCAGAAAAAGGGGAAAAACTTTAGCAGTAAGAGGAAGATTGGGAATAAAATTACCCCTTTTCCTTCCTACTTCAACCTTGAAAATTCCTTTTCTTTATTAGTAATTGAGGGTTTGCACAGAATAAATATTTGAAAGAATGAATGCATGCATGGTGAGTGTTTGGAATGATAGGTATTCTGGGCAATGAAAGAAAGCCCAAAGAATTACCTTTTGAGCTCAACTCAACAGGAACTATTCCCCTAGTATTCCAAGGTGGTTCAGGAATCAAAATAGAATTATAGTAGTGATTGCATGGAAGATAACACAAGCTTTATTAGAATAGCTGACTGCATTGGGGTTGGGGATGAATTCTCTCAGCTATGTAAAAAGGGGGACTGTTCAAACGTAGTGTTTTCTGTCATCTTCAAAAATAACATGTCCCTAAGAATATCCCATATTCATGCTTTTGTAAGAGTTTCATTGAAAATATCAATATGAGTGGTGGTCATTGTGGGACAGGAGCATTGCTGCCTACTCCTTGCCTTTCATTCCACTTCCCTGTTTCACCTGTCCACTGTTTAAACATATTGATATATAAAACATTAATTAAGCACTTATTGCGAACCAGATCCTGTGCTAAGCACTGGGCATGCAGATATTAGCAAGAAAGACGGCCCCTGACTTTAGGTTTACATTCTACTCTGGAAGGACAACACATAGTGTCCCCACTGGTTTTGTTTTGGGTGGTCTATGAAGTTATGCTCACACAACCTCATTTCTAGATCCTTGAGCTACTATGATATGTGGAGGAAGATATTATGGATGGCTGTCAGTAATTGAGTTGTCAATTCCTCAATTGTTAGGGGACTCTTCTGACTCCCTGGGCTAGCTGCTAATTAAGGCTGTAGAATTGTTGAGGAAAAAATTTCACATTCCCTTATTCAAAATAAGAGTGAAGCATTAGTTCCTGGGGTGAAAGACTTGTTTGAGGGAAGAAATATGATCAAGGGAGGGTATACCCTTAATGTAGACAAGTGTTTTATAAAGCACAAAATGCTGAGACATACTGAAGTCATTAGAGAACTGGCCTTGGATTCAGAAGGACTTGAGTTCCAGTCCTGCCTCTGGCGTATAGTGGCTGTGTGATCCTGGGTGACTTCACTTCACCCCTCAGTGCAGACAGCCTACAAGATTTCTATGTCACTTAACAGCTGCACATCTAGTTTGTTGGAGTAGTTTCTTCCCTAGGAGTTCCCTAAGCTAATAAAATCACTGTTCTAGTTTAAAAGAAAAGCTTTCTAAAAGTGATATAATATTTAGCTATTATCTTCTGCACATTTCCATGGGTATTTGATCTATAATAGAAGAATCAAAACTAGGGGAACCTGTAAGCAGGTAAAGAAGTAAGAAATAAGAAGTTTTCTCCTCTAGGAAGCTCGTCTGGCTCCTCCCTGCCCTCTCATTGACACAAGACCAGTGCCCAGAATGTCAGTACAATGACTCATGCTCCCAACATCCTGTCCTTATCTCAGGGAAGGACAGTTGTTTTTTTTCACCCCCTACCCCCGACCCCTTCTACCCCTCCAGGAGGGCTCTGTGTTTTTCAAAGGGAAAGTAAGCCTTTTTTCAAAGTCCAATAATTCTTATTGTCATGTGAGTTTTCAATGGAAGCATCTCACATGTTCCAGTTGGCTCTCTACTTGCCAAGAGTTTGAGATTTGGTTTTATTCAGTTTCCAAAGAATTAGTTGTTTGTTTGGCTGCCTAATCAAGTAGGCAAATGAGTTTTAGACCTACGAATAAAGATAGAATTGATATTAGTGATTGTTTAAAATTGCACATAGATTAGCAAAAAGCTAATGAAGCCAATATGTTATAGGATATATTGTTATTTTCATAGGTATTAATATAAATTAATTAAACATGAAATAGTAATTATCATCATTTTAATAAATTTAATTGAAAATTAAACAGGAAATCGTATATCTCACACACACACATACACACACACACACACACACGACAGATAGACACTGGCTGCAAGGGACCTTTGATATTGTCTAGTCCAGTCTTCTGATTTTCTAGATTGAAGAAAATTGAGGCTCAGAGAGGTTAACTAACGTACCCAGTTGCATAGCTAGTGTAGTGTCTGAATAACAAATCTCATACTGAATTATTTCCCCTTCCCTTATGCTTATAGCTATAGAGGATAAGTTCCTGTATTCAATGATGCTCATGGTAGAAGGGCTGTCTTACATTAGGTTGCATCCTGATTGTTGCTGAGGTAACAACAGGGCCTCCAGTGATCAAAACATGTACCTAGAGACTGGAGACAGGTATAATGGTGAGGAAAGGATAGTAATAGAAGGGCAGGAGTCAAGCCTCAAACCACGTTTTTTCTGTGTGTTTCATTTTAGAGTTGGGGGTGCAGGGCTCAATAGGAAGGAGGAAATATGACAGGTTCCTTGGAGATGGTTCTTCAGCGATCCTCCATTCTTGCTCTTCAGTAGAGCACCAATTTTTAGGTGAAGTTTGGAGAAGAGTAATTAGATGGTTGTCATTACTGGATATCTCTCCTGCCCCCTCCATTGGATATCTATTATCAATAATATTCCATGGCCTGATTATGCCTGTTGAACGAAATACTGCATGAATGCGTTAGGACTGGAAGGGGAACCTTAGAGGTCATCTAGTCAAATCTCCTCATTTTACAGATGAAGAAACTGAGGCCCAAGTAGGCTAAGTAATTTGAGTTATATGGTTAGTAATCAAAAAAACTGAGACTTGAATCCAGGTCCCCTGACTTGAGAGCAGTTCTCTCTCCACTGTATTTTTCTGATTGGTTTGTCTGCAAGAATTTAGATACAGGCATGGGACACATTTTTAAACCTCTCTCTCCGTTTCCTAGTTTCCTTCTCTGTGAAATGTGGGAAAATCTTGCCCTTGCAGAAACTGACATCCTTTGTTTCAAAAGGGATGACAGAGCAGGGATTGCCTCATCTTTTTTGTCTCCTTTATTTTCTTTTTAGATTATAAACTTCTTGTCTCCTTTTTCTTGCAGTGCAATAGTAGGGATTCTTTAAATGCTTCTTAAATGAGTATTGAAAGAATGAAAAAAAAATTTAACTTTTGCATGTAGTTAAAAAAAAAAAACAACTTTTTTATAGGATAGAGCATGCCCTAAAACTTGTACCTACATGATGAGTTTTTCATCAATAAAAAATGCTTATTCTCAGTTTTCACCTTCTTAGGCCTCTCTTGCTTGTTCAGAAGAGCCCTGCCTGGAGTAAGCGACTACAAGCTGATATGGAGGCTTAGTAGGTATTTGCCATAAAGGAGTGAGATGGAGATTGCATGCTAATTAATATCTTTTCTTTCTTTTCCTTTCCTCCCTGCCCTTCTCTGTTCACTGGAAAAGGTCCCCAAAATCTTTTCTTTCACGGAATTCTGCTTTGTTTTTTTTTTTTTTTGGTTCTGTGTTCATTTACATTTTTTTTTGACCATGAAGACAGATGTTGGTAGATGCCTGGAGTATCTTTGGTGCAGTCCTGCTGGCTCCTTTTGCTGTCATGTCTCTGAGCTGGTCAGATAATTTTGCTTGTATTCATAGGATATAAATTAGTATATCAGAGATCAATTCTTTACCCACTTTCTGGCAGTGTACCACCTCCTCTATAGTTTTTGAAGCATTCCCAAGCACAGACAACTCTGGAAGGAAGAAGGAAGAAGGAAGGAAACAAGCATTTATTAAACACCTACTATATGCCAGCTGCTGTGCTAACTACTTTATAAATATTATCTCCTTTGATTATCAAAGCAGCCCTAGGAGGTAAAGGCTAATATTATTGCCATTTTTTGGTTGAGGAAACTGAGGCAGACAGAAGTTAAGTGACATGCCCAGGTCACTTAGCCAGTAAGTGTCTAAGTCCCTATTTGAACACAGGTCCTCCTGACTCTAGGCTCAGTGCTCTATTTACTGTACCACCCACCTGCCACTGGCCACTTATGATGATAGTAAAGATTGTTGCCATAATTCCTGGAACATAGCACTTAATAAATTCTTGATGATTAAATGATTGGTTGATTCTTATAAGGAGCTTCAGCCTAGAAGTCTCAACAAAACCTTCAGTGACTGGAAGAGAGACAGATTGAAGAATCCTTTTGTGAGAATGAGGACCAAATATAGGGGCTTTGTTATAAAAGACCAACTCTTTCCAGTTCTTCGATGAGCCCATGAGTTGGAGCTGAGAGCTATGGAAATACAGGGCAAGTTAACTTAAATGGATAGATGAGTGCAACTCTGCAGTACGTTGGCCAAGTAGAGGTATTGGTGTCTCCTGATTCATGATGACAATTTATCTTTATTCTAAACTACAAAGACGTTAGTGGTGACTTGGAATAGAGGCAAAGTTGATACGGAGAAGTATTGGTAGTAATACTGTCAATTGCTGTTGGCCAACACCTAGAAATTATGAAAACCTTTTCATTTCAGAGAACTTAAGTTTCCTTCATTAAAAGAAAATACTTTAAATGAAGTGACGTAAACCCACTCTTCATTGTCATTATAAATTGTTGTGTTCCTTGCCTCTGATCTTTTGTGTTTCCTGGAATGACTCTGTAGTCAACATTTGCCAGTTTGTTTATAAAATTTTATGGGGTTTAGACCTTTATCTAGGAAAATATCTGAGTCTATACATTCTTTCTAGTAGCTGGTAAATTAGTGGATCAGAATCTTCTTTGAGTATTGGAACTTAAGCAAACCGGAGTCAAGTGAAAATGCAGGAGTGGTTTGCTTTTCTTCGTTCCAGGAGTAAAACCTAATGGAGAAAAGGCAGTCAGATGAATGCTGCACACAGTCAAACTGGCTTTTTTACTGACAAGACCTGCTTAGACACTTAAAAGACAGCTTGGGAAGTTCTTTGGTTGAGGGTCAGAGATGACATTGTGCACTGAGAACTGATCTCAGAGTCAAGGAGACTCGGTTTCATCTTTCACTTATGACAGATTCAATACTAGCTGTGTGACCCTGGGCTGGTCACTTTACCTAGATTTAAAATTGCAGGATAGGTGTTGATCTTCAGGTTTTATTCAGGAATAAAAACTCTTAGACCAGTGAAATTAGTCCTGATCCACAAGAGAAGTTCACTTGTCTGACAAGCAAGAAGTGTTTGCAATTTGGTTGATTTGTTTTTTCACAGGTTTTAAAATATAACTGAATAACATACAAATTTCATTTGATGAAATATCAAGCCGAATCTATTGTAGTCACCCCCTGAAGATGTTTATAGTGTTAGGGGAAAAGAAAACAGAATCATTCAAAAAATGCAGCTAAGCCCCAGTGTTTGCTGTCCAGCTGCTATGTCGAACTTTGGATGGAAACTGAGGTATATTGGAGGAGTATGGCAGTCATGAGTGGTGCGGTTGCCTCTTTGAGCTGTTAATATCACTTGTTCAGTTTAACCTACACGTATGGCATTATACTGGGCACTGGATGGAAATATGGAAGATGAAGAAGTAAACATAATGGCTCCTGTCTTTAAATTGTATACAAATGTAGCATACATTGTACTTAGTTTTTTTATTCTGAACTTAAAACACTAGATAAAATGAGCATTTCTATTATGAAGTATAATAGAAAAATAGGATTAAACATGAAACTGAATATCTTTTATGTATAGCTAGTTTTTCCTTTTAAATATAATACAATATGTACATAAAATTGCAGAGAGAGCTGTCTGCATTTACACAAGTAAATATGTTAGTGCTTTTTTTTGCTTTTGGGAGTATAGTGGTAAACCATTAGATTTGGAGTATGAGGATGTGGGTTAAAGTAACAGTCGCCACTGTGTTATATGAGCAGCTAGAATGGTGCAATTGGCTTAGAGTCAGGAAGAACCTGAGTTCAAGTCCAGCCTCAGACACTTACTGGCTGTGTGACCTTGGGTAAGTCAGTGAACCTTTCTTTGCCTCGGTTTCTTCATCTTTCTCTCACCCACTCTCAAGTTTGTTGTGAGATCATGATTGTAAAGCACTTAGCACGGTGTCTGATGCATCATAAGCCCCATGTTAATATTAGCTATTATTATCGTGATCATCCTGGGCATAACTCTTAATCTCTCTGAGCTGCTACGTCATCATCTTTAAAATGAAACAGGCTAGATAGTCTCTAAGGTCCTTCCAGCCCAACTCGCTATAATCCAGAGTGATGCTGGGAGCTCGTGGAAGTAATGGATCCAGAAGGAGGGTTGAGTAGAATTTGGAATGAAAGAAATGGGATTTGGCATAGGTTAGTGAGAAGGACATTGCAAGAAAGGAAACGTTGCCTGGGAGGTTTTTTACAGGAGTTAAAGGCAGAGCAGGAGCAGGAAGCAGCTAGGTTGCCTGACTGGAGAGGAGGTTATATATAGGGAACTGATGTCAGGCAGTGGGGGGTGGAGGGTGGGAGAGTGGCAGTTGGTGGAGTGCTTTGAAGTCCATTGTATAAAGTTTCTCTTTTGTTAAATACCTTTTTGTGGGGCCCAGGGGATGCTTTTGTCCTTATAGCCATTTCTAGGAAAAAAAAAGATTCCCTTCCCTTCTCCTTTATAATGAAGAAAAACAAACTAAAACATCTTATGCTTTGGCAATGCTTATGGCATTGTTTTCTAGTATGTTTCATTATCTTTTCTCTGGGGCCTGTCTTGATTTTTTTCCTCTATTCTGATTTCAACTCTGTTTAAATGATCTTTACCTTTGTATGGTTATGGTCATTGTATATATCTTTATTCCAGTTCTGTTTATTTTGCCCTTATCAGTTCATCAGGTTCTTCTCCTGCTCTGAATTCCTCATATTTACCTTCTTTTATTGAACAATAATATTAAGTTACAGTCATATACCATTTATTTTTTCCATTGTTCACCATTCAGTGAGGCAGCTAGGTGGTACAGTGGATAGAGCACTAGGCCCAGGATAAGGAAGACCTGAATTCATGTACTGTCTCGCTTACTATCTGTGTGACTTTGGGCAAGTCAGTTAACCCTGTTTGCCTCAGTTTCCTCATCTGTAAAATGAGCTGGAGAAGGAAATGTCAAACCAGTCCAGTCTCTTTGCCAAGAAAACCCCAAATGGGGTCACAGAGTCAGACATGACTGAACAACACCACTGTGTACATGACAGGGTTGTTGTGAGGAACAAATGAGATAGTAATGAGAAAACACTTAGCGTGGTGCCTGGCATATAGTAGGCACTACATAAATGCTCAGCTCACTCCCTTACCACTTTCTTTCGCCACTTTTTTTTTAAGTTCTTTGCTACTGTTGTTTTGAGTATTTTGGTATATGTTAAACCTTTGTTTTCTGCCTTTTACTTCCTTGAGGTACATTTTCTTTTGTGGGAATAGGGTTAGATAGGTGGTAGTAGCTGGATTAAAGGGCTGAACTTTAGTTTTAGTCAACTTTCTTGCTTCATTCCCAATTGACATGCAGAGTTAAATTTTCTGTTCCAGTGTGCCTGCCTTCCAGAGCAATGAGGCTAGCCATTTTTTGCCGTCTTGCCAGTTTGCAGGGGTTAAGGTGAAACCCCCAGATTGTGTTGATTTGCGTTTTTCATTGTATTAGAGATTTGGATCATGTTTTCAAATGGTGATTTACAGTTTGCAGTTCTTTTTTTTTAAAAATTGTTCATATCTTTTAACTACCTATCCATTGGGGAAATTGTGGTTACTACCATTCATTTCTTTGTATCAGTTCTCTATATATTGGATGTCAGACTTTTTTTAGCGATACAGACATTTTTGCCGCCCCACAGTTCTGCTTTTCTCTTTATTGATTTTACTTGTGCAAAAGCATTACAATTTTACATAATCTAAATTGTCTGTTTTGTCTTCTGTGTTATCCTCTCTGCATTGTTTAAGAATTTTCCTCCTGGCTGTAGTTGTGAAAGGTTTCTTTTTTTTTTTCCTTGATGTAGATTTTCATATTTAGGTCTCATGTCCATTTTGAGTCCATTGTGATAGACTGTGCAAATTGTTCATCAAAACCTTTCTGCCCAGCTGCCTTTTCCTAGCAGCAGCTCTTGTCAGAAAGTGAATCTTTTCATTAGTAATTTCTGTTCCTAATTTACCAAACTCTGGGCTGCTGATTTTAGTTATTTCTAGTTCTTGGTTATCTAGTCTATTCCACCGATTGGCTTTTCTGTGTTTTTTTTTTTTAAACTAAGTGCCAAATAGTTTTTGTGATTACTGCCTAATATCATTTAAAGTCTTCTGTGTTGTTCATATACAGTTTCTGTTTGACTTTGGAAATAATTGGAAACTGCTAAAATTTTCTGAACTGAGCTGTGTAGTAGAGGAAGGTTATCCTTTCTTTAGTATGCATGATGGATTAGAAAGGAGAGGGCCTGTAGGCTAGCCAGGAGTCAGTTGCCCAAGGCCAGGAATGTGATAATTGGGACCTAGATAAAGGCTTAATTATGGGATTGGAGAGGAGGTGGAGGACTGGAGAAATATTGAGGAAGTAACAACAGTTCTGAAGACTTCCTCAGAACACAGATGTCATCAAGTGGAGGCCAGATGGATGGCCGCGTGTTCTGTGTATCTTTGAGAAGGTCCCCTGTTTTAGGGGCAGTTTGGGCTAGATGACCTCAGTGATCCCTACTAATTCTGAAATTCCATCATCCTATGAAAACTGGGATCATTGCTGGAAGAGTTGACTGAGGCCACTTAGGCCCACTTTGTCATTTTATAGATGAGGCAACCGAGGGCCAGGGTGGTTGTGATTTGCCCAAAGTTAACAGCTAGTAAGCATCAGAGAGAGAATTAAACCCAGATCCCCTGACTTTAGAGCCACTAACCTTTCCATGGCAGCTTGCTGAATGATAGATCTGATGTGAGAAATTGGAAAGATTAGTAGTGGAAGTGACTGCAGTCATAATCTTCTAGAAGAGACGGGAAGGATAGTGGTGCTGATGGAGGATTTAGAGCTAGAAAGGATCTGAGACATCATCGTCGTCCATTCCAAGAGTTTCCTTTTTCAGATGAGAAAAATGAAGCTTGAGGAAGTAACTAGACTTGACTGAGGTCACATAGGAGATAAGTGGCAGAAAGATGATTTCGAAGCCAGGTCAACTTGTTTAAATTCAGAGCTCTTTCCACAATGAGATCATGAATTTCGTCTTGGCCATACTTAGGAAGTTGGAAATTTAATTCAGGAGTGAGTGGTTTTCTGTAGACAGGCATGTCTTCTTTCAGACTGTTGAAATAGGGTCTTCAGGAATGCTGAGCCCTTTCTGTAGACATGAATTTCAGCAGACTGTACTGAAGCTTCCACACGGAGGTCTACTTTAGTGGCAGACTAATAACTCAGTTTCAAAACAGTCAACTGTTCCAGAGCTAGCTATCATGAACCCAATGAACCAGCCAATAAATATTCACCCTCCAGGCCTTTCGGTTGGTTCCTTAATTCATCGAATGACACAGTTGCTATTCTGTACCAATGCAACACAGTGAATTTGTCACTCATTTGACAAGCTGCATAGATATAAATTCATTCTTACTATACCAAGTCGTTCTACTGTGACCATATGAAGGTCCAGCTTTTTAGTGGTGTCTGATGGTGTGGATGAGCCTTGTTATTGGGTCTACTTAGCTTTTTAAAAAGGTCACTGGAGCTGAGAACTCAAGGCACATGTTTGGGAACAACCTCAGTTCTTCATCTGTGGAGCTGGAGAAGAAAATTTTGCCCAGAAAACCCCAAATGAGGTCACGGAGAGTCAGACACAAATTGAAGTAACTGAGCTAATCAGACTTCTTACACACTGAAGGGGAACTAGTTAAATCGTGAGTCTTGTGATGTTCTTTCAACATTAAGCCAACCCCAATGAACCCAGGGTTATCTTCTTCTGTGTCTCTTATGTGCAGGAAGGCTACATGATGTAATGGAAAGATGACTCAATTTGGCACCAGAGGACTTATGTGATTTGGGGCAATATACTTCCTTTTTGATTTTCAGTGTTTTTCATCTGTAAAATAAAGAAGTTGGACCACATGATCACCAAGATGCTGGGTAACTCTAAATCCTAGGAATCCATATACCTAAATTTATGCTTGTACAGCTAGGTTCTATTAGTAAAGTGGTTGAATGTATTCAAATTCACAATATTTAAAATTATAATTATGTG
>CM053622.1:651618514-651634355 GCA_028646595.1 Phalanger gymnotis | reverse complement strand
CCCCCCCCCCCCCCCCACTGCCAGTCTTACACAGTCACAGATCTTCCTCTTTTTCTTGTATCTAGATCTGCTATATGTATGTATCTGTGACTTTCTAATTGTTATGGGACATGCCAACAGACTCTTTCAAACAAACATTTTAGATTAAAGGTAAAACAATTTCAGTTTTTTCAAGCTAATTATGTTTGCTTCGGAAGTTCTAAAGATGAAAAAGTGACTCCTCATTGCAACTTCTTTTTGTCAAAGTGACTAGCGTGTCAACCTGTGTTGTGAACATAGAAGCTTTGTTCAGGGCAAGTATAATGGGAAGTGCAGTGAGAGAAAAAAGTTTCTCTGTCCAAAAAAAAAAAGTCTCCTGGTACCCAAAATTGTAGTATTGTATTATCTCATTGGATCCTCACAATTACCTTTTGAAGTAGGTCCCCATTTTACATTTGAGGAAATCTAGGCAAACTGCTGTTAAGTGATTCACCTGGGGTCACACTGCTTAGTAAGTATCTGAGCCTGGTTTTGAACTCAGATCTTCCTGAATCTAGGTCCAGTGCTCTATCCACTGAATCAGTGTGTCTCGGGATTGTCTCAGTATGACAGAGTCATTCATTTATGTTAAATTATACTTACCTGACTCCTCTCTCTTAAAAAGTGATCCCTTCTTGGTGAGATGCTGCGTAAAGGAAGCCGTTAGCGCCTAGAAATGATTTTTTAAAGAATAGCTTCCTAAGTGCTAAGGTCTGAGATCATTAGCTGCAGTTTAGGTGTGTGAGTTTAAAGAAGAAGGAAAGAGAAATTGGACATTTGGGAAGAGCAAGTCTCAGTAGAACAAATTGTAGGACTGTGGGCTTTCCAAAAACAGTCTGAGGTGGGGCATGGAAAAATGGGACCTTGCCAAGAGAAAGAGAAGTGGGGCCTGGCCCATAGTAGGGGCTTTAAAAATGCTTGCTGATTGATTGATTGAAAGATCATTGCAGATCAACCTTTCCTTTCCCAGTGCTGTCCATGGTCAGCCTTGCTTGTGTTCTGTCCATCTATGCAGCTTTAGTAGTTGGGTGCATGTGTATGGGAGGGGGTGAGAGGAGGGATGACTCTGGTGCCATCCCTCTGTCATTCCCAGGAGGAGCTCCTCTGTAGTAAACAATGACAGCTGTGACTGTATAGCACATAGCCTCAGGGGAGAAAAGAACTATGAAGCTATTTATTCTAAATATCCTAAGTGGGATTAAAACCACATCCATATTGGTAACAAGCTTGTTCATTAAGCCATTATTCCAGCTTAACCCCGGTACAGTCCCTCCCTCCCTCCTTCTTCCCATCCGTCTCATTGTCAGTAAAGCTCGGCAATTCTCCAATCTCTCTGAGAAACACAGCTCACTCACTTGAATGACCTTCATGTGCTTAAAGTGAGCACATGGTAGCTCTTTTATTTAGCTGTGTCAGATGACCAGGACACCCTTTGTGAACTTTGGGCTTTCAATAGAAATTATATGTAATTCCCTAATGATTCTTGCTTTGGTGAGTAGGTGACATCTGTTAGCTCTGTGGGCCAGGCACTCTAGTTCTGGTGTTGATGACCCCATTACCCTCATATCCACAGCTGAGATCACAGGGAGACTTGGCATGTTGTTTTGTAGTCAAATATTGGGTCATTTTAGAGGGGGAAGGTTATTCCTTCTCTTCCTCCTTTGAGTTTCTGTGCCTAAGTGTTTTATACTCAGTACACTAAGATGATGGACAGTTGAGAAATTTGAGTTTTTCACACTGGGAGAAGCACTTAGTTGGTAGACCAGAACCGTCCCCAAGCCTAGGTATCAGGAAACTTGGGTTCTGACTTCTTGGCTTTTCCATAAGCTTCCTGCATAACCATGGGTGGTTCATTTAATACTTCTTTGAAGTCTAACATTCTGTGATTTTTTGTGAATGCCCTCTCACTAAATTAGTTCTTTCCTTTGGATGATTTGAATATAAGAAATTTATCTTTAATTTTTAGAGTCATTTGAGTCTGTGTTTGAGTTTGTGCAACAGTAGGACAGGTATGTGAGGGTCCCCAGGTCTCTGTGGATTGTTTACAATCAGAAAGAGTAACCTAGATAAGAAGAAAGCTAACTTTTCCACCAAGAAGCAACTAATGAAAACCCGAAAACTCAACATTTGACTGTGGTTAAAGCTCCTCTGGATAGGGTGTAGATTATTGCACTTTGTACATGACCTTTGTCCTTATTCCCTTTCTCTTTTCTTCCTTCTCTCTTTTCATGTATATTAAGGAAAGAGAATCATATTCAGAGGCCCCAAATAAAGTGAGAGCTGAAAGGTACCTTAGAAATCACCTAGTCCAGTTTATTAATCTATATAGATGAAGAAACTGAGGTCCAGAGGGGAGAAAGGGCATTCAGAAATCAATTATATTTAGAATTTCTTTTTCTTTGGAGGAGGTGCAATAGCAGTAACAAATTGTTCCTAGTATACTACTGAATTTATTATAATTTAATTATTTCAAAGTGAGTGTTTTAGAAAGATGTGGACTTTCAGCTGATAGTATTGCAAAAGTTCCTATGAGGAAAAGAATTTTCTTTTATTTAATTCTTAATACCATGTTTACCAGAATCTGAGATTGACTAATTCTGTGGATAAAAGTACAGGTGTGTAGGGAATACAAGTAATGTTATCTAATCCTCAGGCATCAATTTCAAAATAGGGATTTGTGACAAATTTGATATGCAAAAAACTCAGAATAACCTAGGGATATTTTACAGAAAGCTGTCTGCCTTTTTTTTTTTCATTCTTTCCCCTCTCTCATTTCTTTCTAAAGTATTTCCAAGTTAACCCAAGCCCTCCATCTCAATCTCTGTCTCTCCCTTCCACCCTCCCCTATTCTTCTCTTCCTTCCATTTCTCCCCTTCTCTTCTTTTCCTGTGTGCCTGTGTGCAGAGCCAAGATAGGCTAAAACTCAGCTGGACAATATTGATGTTAAAGTGGTTACCAACCTTCTTTGGTATTTCTTCATATGAAAGAACATAAGCCTCACCCCATAAAGCAGTGAAAAGTCTATGAGCCTTTTTAGTATTTTAAATGGAAAGTCTTTGGCCAAGCAAGATAAATTTCCCAACTTCACTATGCTTTGCTAATAAGTATTATTTTTTCTGAAAAGGGGCAATGAAATCTTTCAAAAGATCATTAATGACCCACTTTATTTCCATATGTGTTATTCAAGTAATTCTAATTTCCTATTTATAAAGTATAGAATTTCAGCACTGGAAGGGGGTCTTAGTGACCATTCAGTGATCACAGAATCACAGCGTTAGTAAGTTGGGCCTTGAAACCTTTCTGGTTTGAAATATATTGACAGAATGTTGGCCTATAGGACCCAGGAATATTGAGTGCTACCAGCATAAAGGGGAAGGTCAGGGGAATTTTGGAGCAAAATAGAGGAAATGAAGCCTGCTTGATGCTGAAAAATTACACAGAGTAAATTTTTTTGCTATCCCCATGATTTTATTTTTAGTAGGGGAAATATTGCTAACATCATTTTCTTGTGAAACCTCTATTCTCATAGTCACAGGTCGTGGAAAAGAGTTTGAGAAATCCTAATCTGTCAACCCCCCTCAGCAAAAGGAAGCCGAAACCTGGAAAGGTTAATGAGATTTTTACTTAAGCAGAAATCTTCCCCTTAACCCCAACTCCTCAAGCGAAGCAGATAGAAAATGAAGAACAAAGTATTTTACTTTCATCTCTGTCTCTTCCTTCATACCCTTCCATGGACATTTGGCCATTTTAAAGGACTCCTTAGTTTGAGTACTCCACCAAATCCAGGTGACTGTTCAAGGCAGTGCAAACAGAGGCTCGCTGACTATAGTTCCCCTTTGCCTTGGAAGATTCCTAGGGCAAATTAATTACAGTCATATTTTTAGGCTGAAGGTGAAGTAGAAACAGCCTCCACTAAAATAAGTGCATTTATTTTCTGGGTATTTTGGTTGGTTTTCTGAACCACTTCCAGCTGTCCTTGAGGACCACAGATTATGACATTTTTCATTGCATTCCTGACATGTTTAAAAAAAAAAAACCGCTGCTACAATCTACTGTAGTTGATTGATGCTGGAAAAGTTTGCCATGCTTGACAATAGTTCTTCTCCATGAAACACTCCATTGATAGAACCCTTAGAGCTAGCCAAACAGTGGCTGTTTTATTGCTGTATTAATGGAGCCTGGTACTTGGGTGGAGAACAGGGGCAATGGTGGGAGGGCGGGGGTGGGGAGAACATTGGAAGAAAAGTTTGATGAGGCTCTATAACCAATCGCTGAGGTGGGTTGCTCTGTCTTCCCTTAGAGTTTGTCAGTGTCTGATAAAACACTACAGTCATCCCAATGAGAAGTGGGGCTAATGTGCTTATGCAGCGATGCACTAAATGAATTATTCCTAGCCGTGAGGAACAAGTGCCTTCTCCGGAAGAATCAGCAAGTGTGCTGTGTTTTCTGTGGCTCTTTCCCATCAAGTTATTTGCTTTCTTAACGTGCATGGAGGGGGAACAAATCAGTTGTAAAAGATATGGATGTGGACTGACTAGGGGGATGCAATACACTTGGCAGGCTTCTTGTCATTTCCAGTAAGAAGATGGAAGCCAGAGGGCTTTTTTTTTTGGCTCCCCTCCCCTTTTTCTGTAATATAATTAGCCTTTTTTCCCCTTGTAGTTTATCGCTTTCATTTGGTGGTGGTGGGGGGGGGGACCCTGTCCTTAATGGGCTTCACAGGCTGATGGAATATATTGTGTCTTTGTCATTTCCTACTCAAATTCTCCCGTATAAGCCACTAGTATTTTCATGGGTTGCTTGTAGATTTGAAACTTCAAGACTACCACCTGTCTTCCATAAAGCATAGGGTCAGATTTAGCTTAGGCCGAGGTGTTGTTGGCACCTACTCAGATGATTGGTTCTGTTAAGAGACACTGAGCAACAAAGGAAGTATCTTGGATGTGGTGGGAAGACTTGCCATTTACTATGGTAAACTACTTTATTCACCTTTTGGAGCTTCTCTTAAATCATTTATAAAATGTAAGCGAGGCACAGTCCGGTGGAAAAAACACTAGCTTTAGAGTCAGAGTACCCTAGGTTCAAATGTCACGTCTGAGCCTTACTGCTTGTGTGACCTTAGGAAAGTCACTCAGCCTCCCTCAGCCTCATTTACTTCATCTGTGAAATGAGAAGGTTTGGACTGGTTAGCCTTCAAGGTTTCTTCCAGTTCTAGAATTATGATTATTGTGATTAAATAATACCTAAGGTTTCTTTCATGGCAAAATCAGTGTTATTTAAGGGTCTTTTCCAGCTGTGGATCCTCTTTTCTCCAGTTACCCTGAGAACCACTTAAACCAGACTCTAGAGTTTAGTTAAGTACTGTTTGAGGGTAAACTGGATTATTCTAAAAGTCGACCATCCCACTCACCCCCATCTGCCCACTGCAATTAGATCAAGGGTTTTTCTTCAGGTCTTGTTCCATGTCCATGCCTCTCTGACTTAATATACACATTTCCTCTTGTATATACAGGTGTGTGCATGGAGAGTAAGAAACTGCCATTATGAATGTCAGTAAAATATATATGTGTGTAATATATTAATGTGCATCTATTTTGGGGGCAGCTGGGTGGCACAGTGTATGGAGTTGTCCAGGCCTGGAGTCAGGAAGATCTGGGTTCCATTGTGGCCTCAGATATTTACTAGCTGTGTGATCCTGGGCAAGTCACTTAACCCTGTTTGCTTCAGTTTCATCATCTGTAGAATAGAGAAGGAAATGGCAAACCACTGCAGTGTATCTGCCAAGAACACTCCAAACGGGGTCACAGAGCATCAGATGTGACTGAGAATGATTGAAGTGAATTTTAGTTATCCCTGGACAAGTCACTTAACCTCTGTCTACCTCATTTTCCCTATCTGTCAAATGAGAATAGTAATAGCACCTGTCTTCCAGGGTTGTTGGGAGGACTAAATAAGATGGTATATGTAAAGCGTTTAGCACAGTGTCTGGCACATAGTACGTGCTACATGAATGTTAGTTATCCCCTTTATAACATGGAAAACCTAAACCTTTAAAGGCTTGTTATCCTTGGCCATTCAAACCAGTATTGTAAGGCAGTTACACAATTGGCTTTAAGAACGTTGCATTTACTAACACTGTGTTTCCACACTTAACTGTCAATTCAGCAAACTGTGTGCTTGGCATTGAGAAAGAAAGAGGAAAAAAAGACTTCTCTCTGACCTTGAGGAGTTTATATTCTTCTGGGGAGGATGACTCACAGATCCTCAGAGCTTTGTTTTCCCCCCTTACTCATGAGCTGTTTGTTTAGCACTTGGGAGCATAAATCCTTGTAGTGAGTAGTGAAACAACCAGATTCAGGCAGCTTAGTGTCTTGATAGCAGCTTGCTTTCACAGATATTTTGATGGGGCAAGGGGAGCTAGAAGCTCCTCATGATTAACATTGAAGTTAGTTTGTCATTGTGCATCTTCGTCCTCAGGCTTTCCCCTTCCACCTCATTACTAGTTGAGAATTGGTTGTTAATGAGCTGGAATTTGGGCCTCTATGCTAGCTGGGGAAGGAGGAAAGGAGCAGGAGAGGCAGTACCACCTTGCAGGTGCTGCAAAGCTTTCTCAAGACTAGGTGAGCAGGAAATTACTTCTTTATACAGAATTACCCAGCTGGATGAGTAGCGCAACCAAAAATTCCACCGGTGCCTTGATGTGTATTGGATGGAGAAAGAAAGGTTCCGGTGCTATTTTTTCTACCATGTGAAAGCAGACACAAGTGGCACCAGCCTTTCCCTAGGGAAACCATGAGTTAGAGTCCTCTGAGAACCACCGGGTAGTCTTGAGAGGATTTTGTCCAAGCATGGGTGATTGGAAGTGTCATTGCTCCTACCATCTGGAATGTAGGATTTATCTTCGAGCTATGGCTAGATAAAGTGGCAGTTTTAAAATGACATTATACTAGGCATGCAGAGACATTTGAATTGTTATTTTTTCCTCTCTACCTGGTACAGTAGAAAGAGTACTTACTATCTCTAAGAGTCAAAGGACCTGGGTTCAAATTCCATCTCTGATTAGATGCGAGGCCTGGGGCAAGTCACTTGGCTTCCTTTCACCTCGGTTTCTTCATCTGTAAAATGATGGTTTTGGATTAGATGGCCTCTGTGGTTCCCTTCTCTATTTTCTAAGTTAGGATTTTAAACTTCTTTCTGCTTCTTACTTGCCCTAGATTTTTTAATTTTCCCTGACATGCTTCCTGTATCAGGTAGATGCATAGATGAGTATAGACAGATCTGGCCAGTGATTCATTGGGCTGGCCTGCCAATACTTGGAGAAGGATAATACGTGATAGAGAAGTAGTGTCAAAGGATTTGCTATGATCCCTAGGTATCTGCAATTGCCTTCAAGAAAATGTGTTTCTTTCTTTGTCAAAGCAAAAGAAACAAATGGTATTGCAACTGTGTGATATGGAGACAGTTAGATGACATAATGGATAAAGTGCTGGATGTGGAGGCTGGAAAATCTTAGTTCAGATCTTGCCTAGCTGTGTGACCCTAGACATCACCCAACCTCTGTCTCAGTTTCCTCATGAATTAAATGGGGACACTATTGCACCTATCTTCCAAGGTTGTTGTGAGTATCAAATAAGACATATTTGTAAAGTGCTTCACAAACCTTAAAGTGCTATACAGATGTCTTCGATGTCATCATCGTCGTCATCATCACATTCTCTTATTAACTTTCTTGGGAATTGGGAGGTTTCATTTTACCTATTATTTTTTAAACATAAGACCCTGGGTTTTACATTCTTTTTTTGGTTCCACAGGGCTTCCTTCAAGTCCTACGACTTCTATAAAATGAGGAGACTAATAACCTGGTTAGAGCCAGATAGATTTAATATAAACCCCATTCACCCCCATCCCTTCTCGATTTTACAAATGCAACTCAACTATAATCTTCTAAAACTTGGCTTCTGGTTCCCTATTAGGACTTCTAGTCATGCCAAATTGAGTGATGCTTTTGTGATTTGGATGAGGATTTAAACACATTCATTTTTAGCTGCTATATTTAACTTTTAATCATACCCTATTTGGGATAAGTTTCAATTTCTCAAGTGTTGCAGCCAAGACATGCAAATGTTGGCCAAGTAGGCTAGTGCTATATAAAAACCCCTTGATGCCTTAGAGTTTAAACTTCCTTTGAAGTAACCTTTAATCAGTAAGGCTAGCTGTCTCCCAATCTTTACTTTTGAATGATAACCAAATGTACCTTCTGTACCAACTATGTAGATCCTAGGAGCCTTTTGTGATGTATAAAAAGTTCAAGAGATGTAGTTTCTGGGTAATTAAAAATTTTATTAATCATGCTAGCATATAATTAATAGAAGAGTCAGTGGCACTCTCAAATGCCAGAGACTTCTCATGGAATCCACCCAGTGCTTATATGCCCTTGGAAGAATGGGTGTCCCTGAGGGTGGAAATCAACTCTGACTGGTTAACAAGTAATGAGAGAATGAATATTATAATGAGATGTGGGCTTATTCTTATGGCAGGGTCTGGGGGGGATGGGACTGATCACTCAGTCTTGGTCAGAGAGACTTATCTATACTCATATCACCCTGTCTAGGGTAATCTAGACAAAAGGGAGAATCTACTTTTTTCCAGACCTGTCTGAGAAAAACCCAATGGGCTGGCATCCATCAGTACACCTAAACTAGAATTTCTTTACCTTTTGAACAGATCTGAATTTTCCTTCTCAGAGGCTGCCTGAATAACCTACAGGGGCTGATTTCTGAATGAGGAAGTAGAAAGGGGGAAAAACCTTAGTCCTGATTCAATAATTGGCTGTTAAAATAGGAGAGAAAAAATAATTTCTCTCACATTATTAAGTTTGTATTACTAAAAGATGTGTGGTCAACTCTGTTATTGAAGGGCATATTCTCCATGCATGTGGGAGCCATCTAGGCCCTCTCTTCCCACGTGACTTTTGTTTGTTCCTTTGTCTGAGTTCTCCATGGAGGATCCATCTACCCAGTGCGCCAGAAGCCTTCCTTTGGTTCTTCAGTATTTCATGGCTTTTGGGATGGCATTTCTATCCTGACTTCTTCTTGCTACTTCACCTTTGCCCTTCCTTTTCTGGTCAGAAATGTTCTCAATGGTGTCTTTAATGCCACTTTTCATGTAGATTACCTTTGATAATATGCTGCAGCCTACTTACAGCCACCTTAAGATTATCCATTATTCTTTGGGTCTATTAGACAGCTAGATGGCACAGTGGATAGAGTGCTGGGCCTACATCCAGGAAGACCTGAGTTCAAATCTATCCCCAGACACTTACTATGACCCTGGGCAAATCATTTAACTTCTGTCTGCCTCTATTTCCTTAATTATAACTCTGAAGATGATAATAATAGCACCTATCTCCTTGGGCTGAAATAATGTGAAATAATATCTGTAAAGCACTTAGCACATTTGCCTGGCGCATAGTAGGGGCTTAATGAATTCTTATTCCCTTCCCTTTTGTATTGCAGCCCCCGGCCCCATACACACAACTGCAGTTTCTAGTTTTATGAGATCTCGATATTCCATTATTAAACATCCAGAGAATATTGATGATAAAAAGATGTGGGTTTTTTTTTTTTTAAGCAGGATAGGTTAGGATCAGCAAAAACATTACCCAGTATCCCAGACATGATGCTGCCAATCTCTTCCTTCTATTCAATCTGATAACATTACAAATTGTATAGTACTTTGGGGAGTATGGGGTATGGTGGGTACAAACTAGTCGTTTTATTCATGTACGGAATTTCCAGTGTGGAAACCTCCTCTATTGATATCACAGATCAGCGCCTAGGTAATACTGTAGATAGAGTGCTGAGCCAAGAGTCAGGAAGACCTGAGTTTAAATCTAGCCTCAGACATTAACTAACTGTGTAACCCTGGGGAAGTCAGTTAATTTCTGTTTGCCTGAGTTCTCTTGTCTGTAAAATGGGGATTTTAAGAGCACTTAACCTGTTGTGAGGATCAAGTGAGATGAACAATTAATTGTAAAGTGCCTGGCACACTGTAAAAACCATCTAAATATTACCTATTGATATTATTATGGGAGAGTTGCCTAGACATCTGCGATGTTAAGTGACTTGCCAGAGTCATGCAGCTAATGAGTGGAAGAGGGGGAACCCAAGGCAGCCCTCCATTCATTATGTCTAGCTGTTTCTCTTTATAGTGCACAGAGTTCTCTTGCCTCTTTAAAGCCACATGGAAGAAGAGATGTGGCATCCCTGGTAATCTCTGTTACTCTTCTGCTCCACTAGAAGAGATGATTAAGTATTGACTGTTCTGTGTTTGGACACACATTGAACCTGTGCCTCTAGACATGAAAGGTTCCTTTCTGCAGCGCTATTTCATCTTTTTAGTTCTTGTACTGGACAAGCACAGGGAAACAAATGTTTCTGAGTAACTTTGACATGCATGGAAAATGATTTTTCTTTCTGCAAGCTTGATCAGCTGACAGGTATTGGATGGATGCTGCATAAGCAAAAATATCCTTTTGCTGTGGTTAGCATATGCTATGGTTAGCATATGCTGTGGTGCTATGAATGCTGGGCAATGATATGATTGTGTAATGCCAATGAGGGGCTGCTAGAAGAGCTATGTAAGTTTGATATTACCTGGAATCACAGTTCTGCCTTGGCAGGTGGTGTAGTAGCCCTGGGGATTCTTGGATTTAGTAGTAGACTTTGAAGACTGTGAAAGTATAGGAAGTAATTTGGATAAGGGAAGTGGTTTCCATAGCATGGACAGAGGAACTTGTCTTTAATTCAGAGTGCGCTCTGTGTCTCTCTCTGTCTCTTTGTCTCTCTGTCTCTCTCTCTCTCTCTGTCTCTCTGTCTCTCTCTCTCTCACTCTCTCACTCTCACTCTCTGTACCTTAATAATAACTTAAACACTGAAAGCTGTGCCATGAACTAAGAAAATGGCTGAGTTGTTTGCTTGCTTTTTAGATAAGCTTTCAGAATTAGAGCCTGTTTGGAAAAGTTTCTTCATTCTCTTGCAACAAAGCAAAAGAAATATGACAAATTCAAGAAGGTTTTGTGTTTTCAGGGAAGAGATCTTCTTTTGCCCTGAGGTTCTAGAAGTGATTTTGAGATTCTGATTTTCTTGTTAAGACATAGCTTCAAATACTTCCTAGTTCCATCAGGCCATGAATTTGTTTCAGTAATCATTTAAATTCAACAGATTTCCATTAATCACTAGCTATATGTTCAAGGACCGTGCTGAGGGCTGAAGCTGCAAAGACTAAAATGAAAATAGCATTATGGATTTAACGTGTTTCGAAATGGCAGTTCTTCAGGTGGAATGAAGTGGGTGACAAGCTTACACAGAGGCTGATGTAGTGCTCAGGGAAGCAGTTTACAAGAAGGTCACATCTGTGACACCAAGAAACACTGTGGCATGGTTAGTAACAATCTATAGATTGCTGCATGTTCAATCACAGTGTATGGCAGAATGCTCTTTATGTAGCTACAAATACCAATGATTTAACTATGCCACGGCTGCTTTTGTTTGCTGTGTGGTAGACATGAGGCTAATAGTGCTAGTATGTTTTCATTACTTAGGTAACACATGATCAGGTTGTACATAGTAATGTGTACACAGTTTTTTTAAAGATATTTTGAAATCCATCTTGGAAGACACCTGGATTAATTCTGTGCGATTTTAGAATAATAGACCTAACAGAAAGAGTACTTGATTGGAAGATACTGGTTCTATTACTACCTTTGCCTCTTACCAAATTATAAAGGTTACTTAATGAATTTTAATCAAATTATCTTCCTATAACATAATAGTAATAATAATATCAGTCCTATAGGATTGTTGTGAAGACTAAGTGAAATAACGTTTGTGAAAATGCTTTATAAATGGTAAAGACCTATCCAAATAAAAAGTAATATAAAGGTTAAAATGTTGGTAAGAGCTTAAGTTATGTGACTACTTCACCTCATTCCTAAACACCAAATTGATTTAGCATCAGCTTTTAGTATTACTTAATAAGGATTTGTTGACTGATCGTTGGTGGTAGAGTTGGGGGAAGGGTTTGGTGGATGAGAAGCCTCTTGTGCAAGTTAGTGTAGAACACTAAATTAATTTGATACTGTAGATGCCTAAGACCTATTACTGGCAGTGTGGTCTAACGAGAGAGAATGTTAGGGGCAGCTAGTTTTTGCACTGGATAGAGTACCGGTCCTGGAGTACAGAGGACCTGAGTTCAAATTCAGCTTCAGGCACTTACTAGCTGTGTGACCCTGGGCTAGTCACTTAACCCTGGTCTCTTCCAAAATACTTTTTTTAAAAAAGAGAGAGAATGTTATTTGGAGGCCGAAGGAAGACCTGGCTCCACCACTTAATAGCCATTTGAACAGTCTTTTTACTGTGAATATCACAATGTTAGAATTGCAGGTGCAACATAAATAGCATTGTATTGAGTCACAGTTTCCTAGCGTTTAACAAGTTGAGACAACCAATTGCTGATAATAAGTGTGGGGAAATAGACCGAAAATCCCAAAACATATATCACTATCCACACTTGTAGGAATCAATGGCATCTTAACTGAAATAGCTAGTTAAGGGAACCTTTGTGTAGATTGATTGAAGATGTCCTTGATAAGGAACAGAATCTTTTTCTGAAATGATTCTCTTCAATTTTCTCTTAGAAAAATATTGAATTCCTCTAGAAGCCTTTAGAAATGTGAAGTGGTACGTAAATGCACATTGAAATTCACATTTTTGAAGCTGCTGGCAGGCTTTTTTTTCCCCCTTTTTTTGAAGTTCATTTCCCTTTGTAATTAGAACCATGTACAGGGTTTTAAATGGACAGCTTATGCTTTATAAGATGGTGTAAATTGTAGATAAAAGGAATAATACTAGATACACAAGAGAGGCTGAAATATAGTAGTCAGGCCTGGGGTCAAGGGGTAGGGAGAGGGAAGAATGTGAATGTGTTGTCACCTTCCATAGCTTCGTGAAAGAGATTTGTTTAAGGGGAAACATTTTCCTGTTAAAATGTATTGACAGTCACCTAGCTAGTGAGGGAAGTTAACTCATTCTTTAGGAAATTGAGAATATAATAGGTGTGTGGTTTTTTGGACCATTTATTCTAACCAGACTAGATCACAGATTACAGATTCTCCTAGGTTTAGAGAGGCCATAGCAGTTCACAGCCGAGTGTTTGTTTCATTCCCGTCATTAGCTGTGCTGATTTGGTGAAAAGAAGGGGGTACAGTGTACAAGAGGTTTTTCCATTCATAATTCCACTCAAGTTAAGAATGTTTTCTTTGCTGGCAATTCTTGATTGATCTTGGCCATGTTGATGTCTATTTGATAGTATTTTTACAGCACTTAGCACAGTTCTTGGCACATAGTAGGTACTTAATATATACCTGTTCCCTCCCCTGCCCCATACTTTTAACCTATTGTCTGGGCCTTTTGGTAGTGTAAAAAGCAATAGAATTGGAGTCAAGAAACCTGGCTCCTAGAGCCAGTTTTAGGGCTAATTGATTTTGTTGTAAAGGTACAGATAATGTTATGAGTGTTATGAGTGAGGAACAGAGAAAAGACGAATTGAGTTCTGCTGGATTGTGGAGAGGAGTGGTGTGGGAGTGGTGGTGATGTATAGCTAGCACAGTGCCTGCCATATGGACCAAATGAGCTAGCATTTGTAAAGTACCTGGCAGTTCAGTTCAATAAACATTATGTGCCAGGTGCTGTGCTATGTGCTGGGGATACAAAAAGGCAAGAGACAGTCCCTGGCCTCTAAGAGCTTATAATCTAATGGCAAATGGCAAACACTTATGATTTTTTTTTTTAACTTGGTGTTCAATATATCTGATTTTCACCATCATAAAATATTGTAGTTTTCCTCAAAATCTCTTATTCTAGCTGAATAGCTCTTTATCCTCTAAGTAAATAAGGATAAATCACATTTAAATAGTACTTTGTGGTTAAGGAGAGTTTTATAGACATAATCTTATCTGATCCCCAAAACAATCCTGTTGCGTAGATAGTACATCTGTTAATTTATCTCCATTTTTCAGAAGAAGAAATTGAGACTTAGAGAGCTTGTGATTTGCTTCTCTTACTTCTGATTCATTTTGATTCAGTTAAAGTCCCTCTTAGATCATTGTCAGAGATTACTAAGTGGCCAAGAGGCACTGAAGACAGTGGGCTCCAGGAGTTTTCTTGGATGTGATACACTCCGTTGAGACCAACAGGATATTTTTATAGTTTGAAAATTGCTAGCAGCAAAAGTATGCTCCTTAATCAAAAACATGTTCTTCTTCACATTGGTTTGTTACTATAGCGTTGTGTAAGGTTGCTATTTCTTAATTTTATTTTTTAAAGGTAATTATATAATACCTTTAAGCTTTTAACTCATATCATTACTGAGGCTTTTTGCAGGGAATGAAGAAATGGGACCCCTCTATCCTTATTAGCACATAGAGGTAAAGCAATTTACTATACTTAGTCGTTATAAATAAGTGAAATAACTAGGCATAAAACCTACTCTTTTCTTCCAGATGGGTGTTCCTTCCAATATGCTGCACTAACTCAAAAGAGAACACTGGTCTTTCTTCTGATTGAATCCTTTGACCTGGTCCCATACTCATTAGCCAAACATCTTCCCTGACTCTTGATAATGAACTTCTTTCTCTTTGACTCCTATATCGCATCCCATGTTTTGTTGGGTTTCATTTGGGATGCTTAAAATATGTGAGCAATGAAATTATTTTGAGTGAATACCTCTTTATATTTCTTCATATTTATGCATAATTTTTTTGTGGAAGAATGAAAACCCCTCCATCAGCACTAATTCATTAATACCTAGTACAGTACTGTGTACTTAGGAGTTACTTAATAAATATTTGTTAAATAAATGGCCACATGATTGGAGCTGTAGATTTGTGTGTTGTCTCCTTCTGCCATGAAGGAATCTGGAATTTTATCTTGGTTTATTTTTAACCTACTAAAATATCAGTTTGTCTAGTTATAAAGTGGGACTGGAAAGCACCAAATGTCAGACTAAGTGGGATCTTGAAGAGATAATCAAATCTAACTCATTCATTTTTACAACTAAAGAAATGGAGACTCATATAGGTTAAGTGACTTTCCCTAGGGTCATGCAGTAGGTAGCAGAGGTTAAGATTGAACCGAAGTCCAAGGCTTTTTCTTTTACATCATGCTCTCTGAGCCTTACTTTTTTCATCTATAAAAAGAGAATAAAAATCCTTGCACTATTTTTTCCTTTTTTTCCTCTTTATTTAATATTTTTTAGCTTTCAGCATTAATTTTCACAAGTTTGAATTACAAATTTTCTCCCCATTTCTACCCTCCCCCCACTCCAAGATGGCATATATTCTGATTGCCCCGTTCGCCAGTCAACCCTCGCTTTTGTCATCCCATTCTCCCCCGCCCCCCATCCCCTTTTCCTTTACTTTCTTGTAGGGCAAGATAGATTTTTATGCCCCATTGCCTGTATATCTTACTTACTAGTTGCATGCAAAAACTTTGTTTTGAACATCTGCTTTTAAAACTTTGAGTTCTAAATTCTCTCCCCACTTCCCTCCCCACCCACCCTCCCTAAGAAGGCAAGCAATTCAACATAGGCCACATGTGTATTATTATGCAAAATCATTCCACAATACTCATGTTGTGAAAGGCTAACTGTATTTTGCTCCTTCCTGTACTATCCCCCTTTATTGAATTTTCTCCCTTGACCCTGTCTCTTTTCAAAAGTGTTTGCTTTTGATTACCTCCTCCCCCTATCTGCTCTCCCTCCTATC
>CM053622.1:651573860-651618014 GCA_028646595.1 Phalanger gymnotis | reverse complement strand
GATTTCTCTTTCTTGATTACCTTTTCATGTTTCTCTTGATTTTTGTGTTTGAAAGTCAAATTTTCTATTCAGCTCTGGTCTTTTCACTGAGAAAGCTTGAAAATCCTCTATTTTATTGAAAATCCATATTTTGCCTTGGAGCATGATACTCAGTTTTGCTGGGTAGGTGATTCTTGGTTTTAATCCTAGCTCCACTGACCTCTGGAATATCATATTCCAAGCCCTTTGATCCCTTAATGTAGAAGCTGCTAGATCTTGTGTTATTCTGATTGTATTTCCACAATACTCAAATTGTTTTTTTCTGGCTGCTTGTAGTATTTTCTCCTTGATCTGGGAGCTCTGGAATTTGGTGACAATATTCCTAGGAGTTTTCTTTTTGGGGTCTTTTCCAGGAGGCGATACGTAGATTCTTTCAATTTCTATTTTACTCTCTGGCTCTAGACTATGAGGGCAGTTCAACTTGATAATTTCTTGAAAGATGATATCTAGGGTCTTTTTTTTGATCATGACTTTCAGGTAGTCCAATAATTTTTAAATTCTCTCTCCTGGATCTATTTTCCAGGTCAGTGGTTTTTTCCAATGAGATATTTCACATTGTCTTCCATTTTTTCATTTCCTTTGGTTCTGTTTGATAATATCTTGATTTCTCATCAAGTCACTAGCTTCCACTTGCTCCAATCTAATTTCGAAGGTAGTATTTTCTTCAGTGGTCTTTTGGACTTCCTTTTTCATTTGGCTAATTCTGCCTTTCAAGGCATTCTTTTCCTCATTGGCTTTTTGGAGCTCTTTTGCCATTTGAGTTAGTCTATTTTTTAAGGTGTTATTTTCTTCAATATTTTTTTGGGTCTCCTTTAACCAGTTATTGACTTGTTTTTCATGGTTTTCTCGCATCACTCTAATTTCTCTTCACAAGTTTTCCTCTACTTCTCTAACTTGCTTTTCCAAATCCTTTTTAAGCTTTTCCATGGCCTGAGACCAGTTCATATTTTTCTTGGAGGCTTTTGCTGTAAGCTCTTTGACTTTGTTTACTTCTTCTTGCTGTATGTTTTGGTCTTCTTTGTCACCAAAGAAAGATTCCAAAGTCTGAGACTGAATCTGGGTGCGTTTTTGCTGCCTGGCCATGTTCCCAGTCAGCTACTTGACCCTTGAGTTTTTCAGCGGGGTATGACTGCTTGTAGAGTAGAGAGTACTTTGTCCCAAGCTTGAGAGACTGCGCTGTTTTCAGAGCTATTTCTATACAGCAAGGTCTGTCACACCAGCGCTTCTCCTCCCCCAAGAACTGCCAACCGGGACTGGACTCAGATCTTAAGCAGGCTCTGCACTCCTGCTCTGATCTGCCATTTAATTCCTCCCACCAGGTGGGCCTGGGGCCCAAAGCAACTGCAGCTGTAGCTCTGTAGCTGCACCATCTCTGCTGCCCCCTGGGGTGGTGGCCGAAAGGAGAACTCCTTTCACTCTGTCCCCACAGTTTTTTTCCCACTAACTTTCTCTGTTGTCATTGGTGTTTGTGGGTTGAGAAGTCTGGTAACTGCCACAGCTCACTGATTCAGGGTGCTAGGGCCGGTTCTGCCTGGCTCCCAGTCTGATTGGTCCATGTGTAACCCACGTTGGGCTCTGCTCCCCTCCACTCCTAGCTCCGTGGGATAGACCTTACCCAGCGACCATCCAGGCTGTCCTGGGCTGGAGCCCTGCTTTCCTCTCTTATTCCATGGGTTTTGCAGCTCTAGAATTTGTTCAGAGCCATTTTGGTAGGTTTTTGGAGGGACCTGGTGGGGAGCTCATGCAAGTCCTTGCTTTCCAGCTGCCATCTTAGCTCTGCCCCAAATCCTTGCACTATTAACCTTATTAGGGCCATTGTGAAGATCAGATGGGAAACAAAGTACTTGGTAACTAAATTCTCCATAACAAAATTCTTTTCTACCACTGATAGCTACTGTCCCATATATATCAATAGTTATCCCAAAACATGGTGTAAGCTTGTCTGTATGTTCTTTATAAATGTCAGTATATATATGTATAAAATAATGGTCAAAGTTCTAGAAGTTTTTAAAAATTTAATTTTAATGTTTTCTGATAAATCTGCTTATTCTTTTTCTGGTTTGCCAGTAATCAGTGCTTTAAGCTCCTCAACTGAAGCCATAATTAAAAGTGAATAATAAGAAACACTAATTATATTTGTGTCAGCCACAGTACTTTTTATGGTCAAAATAAAATGGTAAAATTCCAGTTCTGTCCAAACACGCTAACAACTCTAATTAAAATTCAACTGTCTGTACTGCATTTAACATTTTATTGTGAAATATACATCCACAATCAAGTTCTGAGTAAAAGTTTTTCAGTTCTGTGTTTTCTGTGGTACAGGAATGAGACATGAAATCAGCCTCCAGCATAAAGTAAGTCAAGGTGATGGTTTGCTATATGTTTCTGGTTGATATGTCTAGGTTGTCTTCAGATGATCTTGCCTGATTTCATTGCTGCACCAAGAAACCAATAGTTACTTTTGGGTACAAGATGCAGGTAGGCTTTCCAGGCCACTCACATCCTAGTGGAATCTCATTGGTGGCTTTTCTGACCTCACTGGTTCTGAGTATGGTGTCCATCAGTTTTCAGTAATGCACTTTGACAGTTAGGGTAGGGACAGGTAATTTCTGAGGTGTTAAAAACCTTTTTCATCTGTTTTGTTGCAGTCATATAGAAATATTTAAGCATATTGGCATCTAACTAGATATGGAAGCCAGGGAAAGAGGAGAAAGGAGCTCACAATTCCTTTGCATTTTTTAGCAAAGGACTTTCAGCTAAGGCTCATTGTAGTTTATTTTGTGGTGACATAAGACTGTGACTTCCCTTCCAAATAGCCCTGGAATATAGGGACAACAAGATGAAATTCTTCAGGGTGTGCTCTGAAGACATGAAAATGAGAAATAGTTAAGCCAACAAATTATTTATTAAGCACTTACTACGTACCAGGCATTGTACTATGGGTAGGAAATACAAATAAAAATAGAAAAAAAAAAGACAGTCCTTACCCTCAAGGAGCTTACATTCTAGTGGCGGAAGACAACACATAAAAAGAAAATGAAAAGGGGGAGGAGTTGGGGCATGTGGAGATGATGCGGCAGTGCAACCCTGGAAGGAATGAAGACGTGGTTGGTCTGGGCATCCTTAAAATGGAAGTTCTAGGAGGAATCAGAGAAGCTACATAGATTGAAGTATTTGTAGTATGAGTAATCTAGGGATAGACTGAACTTCTAGGTGATCAGTGTTCTGTGGCTTGGTAGAGAAAGTCCTGTGGAGATGGGTCAGCAATGCAGACTGGAGAGGAATGAAAACCATTGAGAAGGAGAAGGCAATTGAAGCCATCAGGAATGACCAGGAGAACGGTTAATTTAATTCTATTTTCTGGGCTACTTTTAGAGTTAGCTTTCATTTTCCCATATAACTGAAAGAATCTATTTTCTTCTGGATTGAGTCAGGAGACCAGGGTTCAGGTCTCTCTGGAACCCTCTGGAACATTGTCTTTCTCTGCTACTAGCTTGCTGTATGCCCTTGAAAAAGTCAGTTCGCCTGCTCTACATCTCAGTAGCTCCATCTGTAAAGTAAAAGTCTTGAAATAAAGTTTCATTCCATCTAGTTGGAACATTTTATAATCCAAGAAATCCTTGTTCAAAAAGATTATGTTGGAAATAGATGCAGGCTAAATGTGAATTTTGTCTTTCAACATCTTAGCTAAGCACATATATCTTGGGAAACAAAACAACAGGGGACTTGATAATAATAAGCTTGGTTCATATTTGTGTAGCACCTTATGATTTACAAAAACCCTTTTAGATAGATGAAGTATTATTACCCTTCTTTTAAAGATGAGCAAATTGAGATGTGGAGAGGTTAAGTTATATGCCCAAGGTCACACAGCTTGTATGTATCAACCAGGACTTAGACCTAAATCTTCTGACTCTGGTCCAGAGCCCTCTCCACTACCCCTTCAATAAATTTTTTATACACATGCTGCTAGGATTTTCAGGAATTACCAATAGCATAATGTTAAATGTCCAATAATATAGCTGCGTGTTTATCCACAGTCTTTGATGTTTTATTGTGTCATACCAGAGTCTTGAAGGTAATGCCTATGTAGGAGAAGACCTAGCAGGTCTTATGTTGGAAAGGCTAAGTGTACAATCCTAAGTGTACAGACTATGTTTGCTGTCCAAGGATCACCCTCACTAATTATGGAAGTGTTCATCACCAAAAGGTTGGCCACTGTGTGATTTATTTTTTGACCCTGATAATTCAGAAATCCATAGTCTAATCTTACTGATTGAAGGAACTGGGGATATTTAGCATTGAGAGGAGGAGGAGATTCAGAGGAACATGTTAGCTGTTTTTAAGTATCTGAAGGTCCCTTATTTGGAGGAAGGGTTTAGACTTCTTGGAGCACAAAGGTAGAATTAGGAATAATGGCATAGAAGTTGCAAAGAGACAAAATTAGTTGTAAATTCTACTTAACCATTAGAGCTGCCCCAGAGTGGTATGAATTACCTCAAGAGGTGGGTTTTTCTTCACTAGAGGTCTCTTCCAGCAGTCTGGATGACTACTTGTTGGGTATGTTTTAGTAGAAATTCTTTTTGGGTACAGAAGTACCTTCCAACTCCCAAATTCTGTGATTCTGAATTGTTCACCATTATAAGTATGCTTCTATTCATGGTAGTTGTAGCTTACACTGATGCCATTGTTAAACATTAAAAATTTGCATTTAGTTCAGCAGATTATTTCCAGGAGACTAATGATGAAATGTAAGTCCTTTCACTCAGATGAAAGATGTCAAATGTTTTCTGTTCTCTCTGGGTGGTTGTTGCATTGGTTGTTTTTGCTTACCTATTTTTCTTTTAACAAGGCAACATTTCATGGGAGAGGAATGCTATAGGGGAAAGTTTATGGCATTAAAAAATCAAAAAGTCATCTATAAGCTTTTAAAAAAATAAACACTTAAGAGACCAAAAGATAGCTGCAGGAAAGGTAATTTTAAAGGACAACTGTACAAATAAAATGTGAAATAGCCTTAAAGGCATAAAGTATTATAAAATTGCATATACAATGAATATTCTACTTTTACCTCATTGTCACATATTGCATATGTGACCGTATAACAGACAGTTTCTCCAGTGAACATATTCTTTCTATGGATGTGGGAATAAACTACATCAAACTAGACTGTTTTTCACTTGTTGTAGAAATGGTCTTGCCCAAGTTTTGGGGGAGGGGTGGGGAAAGGGAGGGGATAACAAAGGGGATGTGTGTTGGAGGAACAAGTTAATTTTGTTTTTTCATGTGGAGGAGAATGACTTTTGATAATATATTTCTATTTCAGTATGTATTCTCATTTGTAATTATAGTAAATACTTGCAGTCTTCATGATGTCGCCCCATGAGAAGAAGCCCAGGTTTGAAGCCAAAGATTCACAATTCTAAAACCAGGAAGTGATCAGAGCCAGTACCTAAGGATAAGGCAGAATGTCCAATATTAATTGGCTCTGAAGTCCATCTGTCAGCAGAGCTGGGCCAAAAAGTGGGAAAAAAGAAGAAAGTAACAAGGGGGTGAAGGTTCACAACAAGGGAGAAAGTTAGCCTGGAAGGAAGGAACATGCTGTGAATAGGGTGGAAGCCCAGACCCGGAGACGCCAGTCAGCTCTGAAAAAGGAACTCAAGGTCAGGGCTAGGACCTCATTGGAAAAGGCAATTTCAACATTGAGCCAAAATAGTTAAGTGATTGGATTAGTAGAATTTGCTTCAGGTGGGCCAGCTAGAACTGAAAGAGCAGTTTCTAGGAGTCAGAGCCTGGAGATCTTCAGATAGGAGAAGAAGGAAGGGCCAAGACCCGAAACTCCTAGCATTGCAGGCCCAGGGATGGAAGCATCTTTCTTTCTGGGACTTAGTGAAGCAGGAGAATTTCTCAAGTCATGGTCACTTGGGCCTAGGGTGAAGCGTCCCAGGCCATTCTTGTGGTGTTGGCCATGGAAAGCATCTTTCCAGGATGTAGAATCTTTTACCCATAATTGAATACTAAAGAAACAGACTCTGAAAGGAAGTGGTATAGCAACATGAGCGATCAAATCCACAGTAAGAAAGTTAGAACTGAGCTCATGTCAAAGCCAAGACCATGTAGGAGCTTAAATCAGTCAGTTAATAAATATTTATTAAATGCCTACTTTGTTCCAGGGACTGTGTTAAGTGCCAGAGCTACAAAGAAAGGTAAAAGATAGCCCCTGCCCACTCAGAAGGTTAGACAAAACTACACCTAGTGTGCTGTAGTGATATTTGTGGACTTGTCAGTTTCACCCATTATCTTATCCTAGCCTTGTATCTCTTGTATGTTTCCTCTTTAGTGTTTTATTAGTAAATTACAAAGGATAGTGCACAACTGCTTTGAGGGAGTGGGGTAGGGAGAAGGAGAGAAGAGAGGGAATGAGAAAAACCTTGTGGTCTTCCCCCCTGGAGTGGTTCTGATGTTTAGCAAATCCCAGGAAGCTGAGAGAACTGTGGTATCAAGAGCGCAGTAGAAGGTGCCAGTTGATCAGTGCCTGCCTGGATGTGGTAGAGGTGAAGCAGTGGGGGATAGTTGAGGGAATGGGACTGAGTATATGTAGTCAGTATTCTTTAGTTTTTTTAGTCCCTGGCTCTATGGAGCCACAGTTCTACTTTGAAATTGTTAACTTTAATTTAGGAAAGGTGAAACTTAAGTCCAAAAGAAGAGAGAAAAGAAAACTGACATTTTAATCACAGATTCCCAGAAGATGTGAAAGGGGGAAGCTTTTTCAGGGAGGGACCTGGAAAAAAATTTTGTTAAGTTATTTTCTTTTGTATCACTCTCTGATTCTTCACCGTCTGGAATGCAGTCATTCCTATGGATGTACTTATTGAGTTTGAATTTTCTTGGCTTGTTGTTAAGCGTTTTGTCTTGAAAGGATCAATTCTGACACTTAATAATTACTACTATCTGGCTTGAAATGCTCATTAGCTCCACCACTGTTGCTGTTCATTCATTTATTCATTCATTCTGCCAAGCAGACATTTTTGACGTGCTTATCATATGAAAGGCACTGTGCTAGAGAAGCTATGAAAATAATTAAGGTGCGTTCCAAATATTTGTTGTATTTTAAAGTAGTTTAAAATTAAGCAGAAATATATTGCTTATCTTGTTGTGAAATTCAGAAGAAAAACATTTAATTCAATACTTTTTTTGTTTTTTTCCTTTCGGTTATAATCTTCCTCCTTTACCCTGCCACCTGTGATCTCTTTTGATTCAAATGCTTTTTTTTTTCCTGAAGTTCTTGATGTCTTGAATATACATAACATTTTTTGTCTCTGTAAAGATATTCCTTTCAAAACTGAACTGAAGCAACACCTCTGGATCTTTTACAACATGGGGTGGGGTGAAGGGAGGAGAAGATTATTAAATTCCTCAGGGTAAAGAGTGTGTAGGAAAAATACTGTATTTAATTAAGTTATGTTGTACTTTCACTATGTGACTTTTGCCTATTAGTCATCAGATCATTCACACAGATGAAAATAGATTGAGGCTTTGAGTAGTAAAGGTTCCTCATAGTCACAATTAGCTTCTTCCTACTTAGACAGCTAGCTGACATGTTTGGTGCTGTTCTGCTAGTCTGTCTGGAAATTCACCCAACACAGCTATCTGAAAATGACTAAAGCAGAAAATGCATGGTGAATGTATTTAACGTGAGCACACGTTGGCTATTCTTATTCTCCTTGGCTCAGGTCCTTGCTTTATACCAAAATATTGGTGTATGTAACAATTCTGAGGACTAAATTTGTGGTCTTCCAATAGACTGGGGCTTTGGTCGTGGATGGATAAATCAGAGTGTGAACTAACTAGTAATAGTTTCCTGCTGATGGTAATTCATTTTTCTTTTCTTTCCTTATAGGTGCTGACTTATGTTTTGTGGAAATGTAAAGGGAGAAAGGTGAAGTTTACTGTACTGGGGATACATTGGTAGCTTTTGTTAGAGAATAGTTTATCCTAGTGAGTGTGGGTAGAATACAGTAATAATAGTTGGCATTCCTATTTTTCTAAAGTTGTTTCAGTGGTATCTGACTCTTAGTGACCCTTTGTGGGATTTTCTTGGCAAAGATACCAGAGTGGTTTGCCATTTCCTTTTCTGGCTAATTTTATAGATGAGGAAACTGAGGCAAACAAGGCTAAGTTTCTTGCCTAGGGTCACACAGCTAGTAGAGTGTCTGAGGTCAGCTTTGAACTTAGCAATGTAGGTCTTCCTGAATCCAGGCCCAGTGCTCTATCCACTGCACCTCTTAGCTGTTCAACATTCATGTAGAATGCTTTAATATTTGTAAAGCATTCGCATATGTTAGTATGTTATCTCATTTGACCCTCACAACAACTCTTGGAGGTAGATGCTATTATTGCCGTTTTATAGATGAAGAAATTTAGGCCAAGAGAAATCCTGGGGTCACCCAGCTTTTAAGTGGCTGAGGCAGACTTCAAATTTGGGCCTTCATGAATTCGAGTTCAACATTTGTCCACTGTGCTACCTAGATGTGTTTGGCCTAGACTCCTGGGTTTGGGGGTGTTGACTATGAACTCTTTGGAGCATCGCATGTCTTTGAGATCTCCAACAACCTTATAGTCTAGACAAATTTAATCTTTGTGTCCCCTCTGTTCCAGCAACATAATTAGGTCTTGAGCTGGTGTCAGGAGGAGTCTGAGAGCCAAGTTGGTTCCAGAGCCATGAGACTGGCTTAGATTTTATAGGAGAATGTGAGATCGAAATTAGCCTCCTAGCCTCTACAAACCTCTGGATGATCTTAGCACCAAATAGGGCTGTCTGTGTAGATTTAGCCAGGCTTGGATTTCTAGGAGTATCTCTGAAGCCCTGGAAATGGCTTAGATATTGGGGATCCTGTCTGGGAATGTCTCTGGCTTCAGAAGACAGCCAATGGATAGTGTTCTAGGGAAACTCCAGTAATGATGATTTTTATTCTTACATTTGCTGAGAACCACTAAAGTGACATGACTTTTCCCCCTTCTTCCTATTAATGGAATTTTAGCTCTTAATCTTTAATCCTGTTTTCAATCATAGAATCAGATTTTGAGGTAGAAGGGATTTTAGAGATCATCTACCCCTACCTCTCCTTTTGTATTTCCTTGGTGAAGAGACTAAGGCCCAGAGTGGGACAGGGATTGGCCAGATTCATAGAAGTGACCCACGTTCTCTGACTCTAACTCCAGTGTTCTTTTTTTTACTATACTTGCTGCTTTTCAGCAAACCTCTTAATATCTTTTTTTGTGTGTATAAATTAGAAATTTTTCAAATGCAGTCTCTTCAACTGGTATTTAATGGCTGAAGTATGGGTAACATCAGGGGTCGCAGTGGCAGGGTGTTGAAAGAACAATGGCCTATGCATCAGAAGACTGGTTTCTAGCCTAACTAGCTGGGGTTGGGAACAAGGGGAAGTCACATTACCTGTCTGAGTTCCAGTTTTCTCATCTAAAAAATGACAAGGTTGATCTTTATAATAATACCAGCAGCAGCTGACACTCATGCAGGACTCTGAAGTTTGCAAAATGTTTTATGTACATTCTTATTGGAGTTTCACAACAACCTCCTGAGAGTGATTATTCCCATTTTACTTGGAAGAGAAGTAAGGCTAATAGCAGTGAAGTGACTTGACTGATGGTCGCCCAAGTACTAAGTGTCAACCCTACTATTCAGTAGTGCTATATTTGGTTTTTAATCCATGTTGCTGCAGTTAGAAACAAAAAATGTGGCTGAAAATGAATATTCCAGGAGCAAATACAGTATTTCTCCTCAAAGTTCAGAATCGTCAAACAATGGTGAATAATCTTTCTCTTGCTGCAGATTAAGTGGCCTTTTGTGGTGACTTCTAGTTTCTCTGAGGGAATTAAGAAATTGTGACCTATCCACCCAAGGGCAGAGGGTCTTCAGGTCAGGTCTTCAGGTCAGCCTGAACTCTTTCTAAATGCTATTATTGGCCTTTTATTTGGCAAGGTCCAGGTCTTTCTCCCTTTTAGTATTTTTCCTTGTGTTAGTTCTGCTAACCTTCAGCTAGGCTGGCTCTCAAGCCGAGCATTTTGCTCAATTCAATCAGTGTGAGCCAAAGCCTACACCAATATAGAGGGGCCCAAATGGCAGAGTTAGGATCCAGTAGGATCCTATAGGATGTTGTCAAGAATGACCCTGCATTGCAGGTGACTCTTGGTATCCCACCCTCCCTCCCATCTTCCATCCTTTCCTTAGGCTTTCAAATTAGCTATTGTTTTTAAAAAAAAAAAACACTAGAATGTCACAGCCCATGATTTTTGTTGAGTCGATGGATCCGCTCCACAGATGAAATTCCCCCACCACTTTGCTGTTTATTTTGGATGGTTTTGCTTCTCAAGGCACGCAGTGACCCTTGGGATTGAGTACTTGGTTCAATGCTGATGGGATAAGTTGATTCTCCAGGTTTCCATAGAACAGTGGTTCTTCTTAATTCACTTTCTGCTTTCCCTACCATGGGTGGGCATGGACCCAAAAACAAAAATCAGAATTGCAGCTTCTAGTCCTATATGGAATGTTTTGAGGATGAAACGAAGTGATAAAATAGAAGATAGGAGTGTGGGAATGGGTACACATCTCAGCCCCTCCATGACTACTCATGCTATAAAATTCTTGTACAGGTTTGGACTTCTCGTTTTTTTTTTTTTTTTTTTAGTAACTTAGGATACCCCTCGCACTGCCTATCTCTAGTTTCTCATTCTAACTAGATCATGTGTCCAATTGTATATGTTTATGATAATGTCTTTTACATCACCTTTCAAATACAAATTGTCATCAGTAATGTGCTAATTTATGCATCTTTCCCTTCCTGTTTGGGGTTAATTATAATTTTTCTTCTTTTGAGATTCTGATATTCCTTTATTTCCATCCACATAGAGTCATTAGGAGAAGATTGTTTGAAGACAAAGGCTTTTGGTGTGGTCAGTAGTCTGGAATATTTGAAAACACCGTATGATTTCCAAAATACAGTCTATCCTGAAGATTCAGTTTTGAAAAATTGCAACGAATTCTGAAGTAGAATTTGTTAATTTCCAGTCCAAATGGCAAAACATCTTGATCTTAAGGAAGCAGCATGGTGCCTTAGAGAGACTCTTAGACCCATCTGTAGTTCCTAATATGTCACTAATTTTCAGTATGAACTTGTATGGTCTATTCATCTTGGGTAATTATTTTTCTTCTATGAAATAAGAGTGATAATACTTTCTCTAATTAGGATTCTTACAACTATCTAATGAGTTCATGAATGTGAAAGCACTTCGAAAAGTATCGATGTGTTAAGTAGAATGTAAATTGGTATAATTTTTCAAATGTCTGTTTAGGATTGCATATTTCAGAATATCTCAAAACAGAAGGTTATTTAAGATGTATTACATCTACACATTCTTACCAGGTACCACTGCTGGTGAGCAGGTAGCATAAAAGAACTGGCTTCTACCTGGATGAGGGGGAGATGCATATTTTTGTGGATCAGATTTCTTTAAATCATAAAAAATTGCCCTCTAATTGCCTTGATGAATCAGCAGCACATTTTAGGAACCATTGTAACTTGAATTGAACCTTGTTTAAATAGGAATGGTGATATTTTTAGTTTCCAGTGTCAATTTCTTTCATCTGTTTTGTACTCATGCAAAGCTTTCAACACTATTGCACTTGCTTCTTTACATGAACAGAAACTCATGTGCTAAATTTCTAAATTTCTTAAGACTCCCTGAAAGAGGAGATCTGAGGGTCTTTGGTGCAAAGCACTATATGTTGTATGTGTCACGAAGTAATACAAAGCTTTCTGGTTGCTATCTGTTTTAATTTGTTTAACAAGAATAATAATGTTAGCTAGCGTTTTAAGGTTTGCAAAATGCTGTATCTCTTTATTTTGAAACAACTCTGAAGGTAGATGCTATTATTATTTACATTTACATGTCACAGCGGTTAAATGATTTGCCTAGGATCACACAGCTAGTAAGTATCTGAACCTAGATTTGAATTCAAATTTTGTGCTCTGACCTATGAGCCACTCTGCCTCCATTAGTTAATAAACTTTTTTTTTTTATTAAGGTAGGCTAATGTATCTACAGAAAGGGAGGATTCTTAATCTATTGAAAATACTCAGAGATGGAGTATGAAGGTTTTTTTGTCCTGGCATAGTGGCCACTATTACTTAGCCAGTTATATTTTTTTTGAACTTTTTTTTGTATGTTTCACAAGAGTCAACCTTCTGTTTTCCCTGACTCCCATGCTTTTAGATTGCCTGTGTTTCCTGAGCATGTTACAGCCTCACATGCTGATTCAATCACTGTCTGATTTTGCAATAATTCAAATTGTGGTGGAAGCATCATGAGAGAATTTTGCAAAATTTCTTAAGGCCCCAAACACACCCATCCTAATTTATAGTATTGTCTTAAGGATGCAGCAGGAAACACACGCACACACTGCACAATGCAGTCTTTGGAAAAGGTTGGCTTCCTCTTGTCCTTTTTCCTTCTCCTCCCTTTGTTTTTTGGACCCATTAACATATTGACTGTACAAGTGCTAAATCTGTATGTTGGGTGACCTTTAACATAGAGGAAAGCAAATGTCCTTTGGCAGAGTACTTCTGAGTACCTCAGGTGGGTGGACCTTTTTGTATTTGATGTAAATAAACCAAATCATAGCTAAGTCTTCGGATGTTCCTTTGAAAGTTTTAATTAGCAACCTAATGCATAGCATTTCAACTTTCTTGGAAGAGTAGAAGTCTTCAGATGTTCATAATTTCATTAATCAGAAACAGCAGAGATTCCGCAACAGATTCATGGCATTGCAGACACTGATAGGAAAGGGGACACAATGTAATAGTTGTAATGTTGAGGTCTGGGTTGCAGATTTTAGTTTTTCATAGCTACCCTTAATTTTTTTTTTAATTCTAGTCTATGAGCAAAGGTAGCCAGGCTAGGACACATCAAAGGAAGACAGAGAAGTGAAGAGAGCAACAAAGGAAATGAGAAGATTGTTAGCTGTTAGGCTACCTTGTACATCCTTGGAGTACACTTTACTAATACTGTGAAGTCATGGGAAGCTACTTTCAAAGAGAAAGCGAGTCAGTTGTTTTGAATCATCCTGTAGAAGAAGTCATAATGGTTGGCATATGCTATGCCTAGGTCCCAGAAAAGATTTCATTGAAATAAATAAATTTACTAGCAAAAATTTAAGCACTATGAAGTTCGAAGAGTGTTTCATGTATCTTTTTTTTTTTTTAGCAACCCTGTAAGATAGGTGCTCTTATTATCCTCACTTTACAGATGAGGAAACTGAAGTTGGCTCAGGATCAGATAGCTAAAAAGTCTAAGGGAGGATTTGAATTCAAATCATTCTGAGCTAAGTCTAGCACTCCATCTAGCTGCATAATATCTGGATACCAATTCTAAAAAAAAGTATAAATAAATAAAACCCTGTTTTTTTTTTCTCAGATGTCCTTTTTAAGTTTGCAAAGTAACTTTTTAAAAAATAAACTCTAAGACTTTCTGTTGTCCTTTTGTTCTCTCCTGGTAATAATACAAGAAAACAAGATTGGTCCTAACATGAACAACACGCTTAGCTGTGTGAGGCCAGGGAAGAAAGAATGGCAATAGAAATATGGTAAGGATTGCTGTGGCCTGGGTGTTTCCATGGAAACCCTGCAGGCCCATTAGACCTGTATGGTGGGGATCTATGATAAGAGGGTATTGGAGAGTTCAAGGACAGCATATTCCTTTTACATATTTGTTCCTCCTTATTTTATCCCCTGCCACATGGAAGTGTGAGGCCCCATTCTCCCAAAGGCCACTAGGAGAAAATGGGTTTGATGCCAACAAAAGAAAAATTGCATTGTCTTCCCTTACACTAATTTCCAAGTTTATATGGACAATGTGTTTTCGATAGATCTTTCTTCTTTGGAAGATGTCACAGATTTGCAGAATCTGACAATTGAAAGGGGCCTCAGAGCCCCTACTTTAACTACTACCTGAACAGGAGTTTGTAAAACTTCAGGATTTTTATTTTTAATGAAATCAATCCCTGACACGTTTTACATTTTAACAATGTGACAGACTCGTGCAGGATGAGATGACATGGAAGGATTGTGGTCAGCATCAGTTGAAGGAATATGCCCTGAAATGTGCTATACAGGAAAATTGGTACTATTATTATTGTGTAAGAAAAAAAAAATCCATTTGATCTAAACAGAAGGGTTTTTTATGAGGAAGAAAAAGGTTGGCAAACTTGAACAATAGGAAATTTAGCTATAATTCTATTGATTGAGGAAAAAAATCCTTCAAGCTGTTGGAAGGCAGTCAGTAATTAGCATAGTAACCATTAATAAAAGAATACTTGGATCTAGGAAAAGAGGCAGAGAAGTTCATTTTATTTTAAACTATTCTGTGTGCCAAGAAAACGAAGCAGTGTGTTTCTCCATGAGAACAACCATGCAAAAAATTTGGAAGTGTTGAGTGAGGGGGTTGGATGCCGGCATCAGATGATGCCAGGTAATCTTGTAGCCTTTGAAAGCTGAATGACCTTGAATTTTAGGTTTTCTGCTTGTAGGTGTAGCAAGGTCTGAGTGCCAAAGGTTTTCTTTCTGTGGATGCTATTAAATCTCTAAGAATTAGATATTTGATTTTATATATGTACATACACATATGTGCATACACATACACCTACATATATAATAATGTGTACATACACATACTCTTTATAGAGTATACAGAAAAACTAGAATGACTCCTTAGCTAAGATAAAATGATAAAAAAAGTAAGAGACTAATTTTAATTTGTGCTATATTATTCAAGTGTGCTTAGTAAAGATAAATTGCTGTAGTAACAGAGATCTGCCGACATCTGAAACGGCTGTGTTAATCAGACTGGGCTTGAAGAAGGCTTTTTGTTGAACTTAAAAAAACAAAATAAAACAACTATAATTAGGCAGGTGTGATCCCTTTGATTATTAATATCATTTGGGAGAAAATTTAGTCTTCCTCAGAATTCCAGAGACCTCGTGCATGGTTCCCCTGGACTCCAGTGGGAGTTCCTTGGCCAGGCCAGCTGCAGGATTAGAGTTAATGTGATACTAATCCCCGAGATGGTCCCTCAGAGCAATGTGCTGGCATGTTTGTTTTTCACATTCAGAGTCCACAAACATATGCCCATTAATGCTGAACAGGCTTCAACTCACCACTCAGAGACTGGACATCTTTAAGATTGAGGAGGTTTTGAACTTTTGCCAAAACCATAAATAATAGCTGAACATAGAGATCTTTAGACTAGAAGCTGATGTGTCTATGGAAGATGCATCGGTGTTGTGCCTCCTGGGTTCCTTTCACAGAGGTCTTTTGATATAAAAAGAGATAATGGCTTGTGCTCTATTATGGCTTTCTAAGAATGCCTATCTCTCAATACCTCCTTATGGTGCAGAAAATAGATAATCTATGGGAAAGTCCTTAGGAAAGTGGGCATTATATTAATCTAAAGTACCTTGATTATCAGCTGTCTTAGATTGGTCACTTGGCAGATGCAGGAACATTAGCTAGCTAAAGCACTTTGTCATATGTTCATATTTCATCATTGGTATTCAGAATTTGGCACAATGCATGGGAAACATGGGGTGTGGCACCATAGGATAGATGATTTTTCATACTAGTTTCTTAATCTCAGGTGATGCAATCCAGAACCTCAAGGAGTCCTAACATAAAAGGTTAAAAATGCAGCCGAGTAGGGATAAGGATGCATATGCATAGAAATGATGAAAAGGTGATGATGCATCTGTGACTTCGGATGACAGTAGAAGAAACAAATGAAAGAGTCAGGATCTTCAGGGCTGTTGTCAAGTTTGTGCCAAGAGATCTTTATCTCTGGTTGATGCGTTTTAGAATCAGGAAGAAAAGAAAATAATTCCACATTTCTTTAGATGATGATCAGGCTTGACTGAATTTTGGGTTGAGGCAAGTTAAGAGCGATTAAGGTGATTCCTTCAGGTGGCACAGTGGATAGAACACTGGACCGCAAATCAGGAAGACCTCAGTTCAAATCTAGCCTCAGACCCCCATCCCCTGTGTGACCCCGGACAAGTCATTTAACCTTTGTCTGTTTCGATTTTGTCATCTGTAAAATGGAGATGATAATAATAGCACCTACTGGCCAGGGTTGCTGTGAAGATCCAGTGAGATAACATCTGTTTAGTGCTTTCCGAACCATAAGGTGCTGTGTGAATGCCAACTATAAGGTATTACCATGATGATAAGCATTATGAGAGAGTCAGCCCTGTTGGGCATAGATCTTACTGGTTTTAAATTTTGAAATGTATAGGTATGTACAGATGTTTATTGTTATGGTTAGTTCACAAGTGTTCATGAAGCTCTCACTATGCACCAGGCACTGTGCTAGACACTAGAAATATAGAGAGAAGCAAAGAACAGTCCTTGCCCAAAAGCGACCACATACTGAAGAAAGAAAATATAGAAATAACGAGGTATATACAGAATAGATGGAATGTCGTCTGAGGGGAAGTTACTAGCAGCTAAGGTGGTGGTGGGGACGACACTGGGCAAAACCTCCTGCAGAAGGCGGGACTTCAGTTGAATCTTCAAGGAAGCCGGGGGAGGTGAGCAGACTTGAGCATTTCAAGCATGGGGACTGTCAGTGAAAAGGTGCAGAGACTGGAGATATGGAGTTTTGTGCAAGTAATTGTAAATAAGCCAGTGGAAGGGAAGAGAGTGTTAAGAAGCCTGGAAAGGTAGGAAGGAGCCAGCTTATGAAGAGCTTTACAAGCCAAAGAAAGGAATTCAAGCGGACAATTTACCATGTTGCTTCCTGTTAGTTTCTGAAATTTCATATTGTTTTGGAAGGTGGATAAAGGTCTGGATTTGCCAGATTTTAGGGTGTGATATCATGTGGTCTTGACCTGAGGAATAATTTGCCATTGTACTTCTCACAAAAAATTCCTCCTGAAAGCATGTCTCTGTGTGTGATGGGTGCATGTGTTTTTGTCTGTAGGTTCCTCGATGACAGGAATCAAGTCACAAAGCATATGGTAGCTGAATTTTGTGGGTAATAAATTAACCTAATTCTGGCTTCCCTATGGAGAAGAGGGTAGGGTTGTGTCAAGAGGCTCAGATAAGGGTGATGGATGTAACCTTTCAAAAAGTGTTCTCTGTAAAGCTTATTTTGGTGTAATGGAAGGATAGCTTTGGCATCTTTCCTCTCTAGTCAGTGTATTCTACCCTATTCTGGACAGAGAACAAGAGATGTGTTAATAGCATGGTCTAATTGGAAGATCAGGGTAAGATTAAGTGTATTGTCTTCTCTCTAGGTACAAGATTAGATAACTATGATTTTGGGCAAATCACTGAACTTTCAGTGTCTGCTTGCTCATCTGTAAAGTGGAGATTAATAGAGATTAAATGAGGCAAGATTTGAAAGATTTTTCATACGTGTAAATATAAAACGAAGGCAAATATTTCCCACTTGGATCAGTACATCAGCATTGACTTTGCCAGTCTCTAAGGGTCCTGAGTCTTCACTCCATAGAAGACACATGCTTATTGAAGGTAATGAGGGGGCATCCCACTGAAGGAAGCCTCCTTCTACTTCCTGTGAAAGGATAGACCAACAAGGATTAAAAAAATGCTAAGTATTATTTCATTGGTGATCTACTTAGTAAAATAGCCTGAAACACTAAATAAAAAGACAGCAAGTATTAATTTTTCCGTTTGGCTTAGCAGACATCTGAATTGTACGTAAACGATTTCTTAGAAAAGAGGCCCTTGAAACAGAGATCGGTTAGTTGTACTTAGTAAACCGGTAGCAACAACTTGGTACCATTTTCTTTTTCTTTTTTTCTTTTGATCATGAGCTACCTGTTCTAATACCCTCACTCATCCATGCTTTTTTTTTTTTTAAACAAAATTCTAGATTTTTGAAACAGTTGTTTTTCTCCTCTAGGCTTAAAGTCTTATGACCAGTCATTGACTTAAGCTGTTTTGGGATACCTGTTAGCAGCAACTTTCTATTGCTGTAACCCCTATCACACCTATCACCAGGATACCAAGTCATTTGGACAAGAATGCTAGATGTACACAATGCCCCAAACAGAAGGAACACTGTGTAGCCCCTCATCTGTACTCCAGGCCACAGCTAGATTTAAAATTGAAAACACTAAGCTTACAGAGATCTGCAGCACTGGCCCTTGAATATCATTGCCTTTTTACTGTTTCTCTGATTATTTACCTAATATGCATGAACATTTTAAAACAGTTTACTCAGCTCTACACACCACTCACTTCAATCTGAAAGGATATACTAAAAAGCCTGGGGAAGACAAAACAGAGTGATGGGGAAATGTGTGCTCTGAACAAGGAAGATGTTTGACTTAGCTTCAGCATGGCAAACAAAATAAGAGTTCCATGGCAGCTTTGGTTGGTAGCTGTTTGGGGTGAATTTTGCCCTCAAGGCCAGTTATTTTTCTCTCCTGAATGCCAAATTGCGTGGGCAAAATGCCTAAATACTAGCATTTGAAAAGTTGAGAAAAGGGTAGTTTGGGTAAACAGAGGGGGTAGGAGGATGTGGTAACATGTCCTCAACCCATTCCTTTAGTTGGAAAAGTAGTACAAAAATGGAATGCTTGTTGAGATTCGTTTCACAAATAGAAATGCCTTCCGCTTATATGATACAAATTGTTAAGTATCATATGTTGATATCCCGTTTCTCAATGATTCAAGAATGAAAAACATTTGTCCACATACTGCCTCTTCCCTTTGTGTTTAGAAAGCACAATTTAGAGTTTTTTCTAGTGACAGATATTTTGGCTTCAACAGCCAATAAGGACAGTGAGCAATGTCCTTTTCTTGTCCCTCCCTGATGTTCTGTTGAAAGAACTGGATTTGAATTCAATGGACCTGGATTTCAGTACTAGTTCAACCTTACTTCCTTGTACCTTACTTTCCTCATCTATAAAATAAAGGGCAGGGAAGGAATAGAGAGAATTGGCCTGATTTTTTTTTTTTTAGCGGTGTCCTCAGGAGGCATTGTTCAGCTGATTCGGGACATCTATAGGTAGAATGAGTGATCTGGAAGAGGATCCCGCAAAGGAGACAGAAGGAGTAGAATGGATAGGAAGAGAACTAGGAGAGTGTGGTGTCCTGAAAACCTAGAGAGAAGAGAGTATTAAGGAGAGAATGATCAACAGTGTCAAAGGCTATAGAGATATCGAGGAGAATGAGGAATTTCTGGAAGCTAACTGCTATTTGATAAAGATTTAAGTAGCAGGTACTGTATGGTTGTTGTCAAAGACAAAGTAAAGGCTGAAACAGCAGGTAAAAGGCAGAGAGATGACATTAGGTTTTAGATTGTTAGCTTAATTTTTAAAAGAAACAATGATGGTAAAAAAAAAAAAATGAACACCACATCAGAGTGAGAATGCCATGTTAAATTTAGATAAGATACATTTCTATTAAGGTAACAAAAATTTACCAAAACCAAGCACCAGCATTGGTAATTTTTTTTCAATAAATTGTGTGTAAAATCCATCATCTAAATAATGACATTTGATATAGAAGAAAGCGTATTTCCCCACTTTCAGGGATTTCTATTCCCCATCCCTTTGTTTGGCCATGAAGATGATGCAGTGTGAAGCCTTAAGAAGAGGATGTTTCTCCCCTTGTTCCATAACCTAAGATTTCCACACTAGTCAGTCATTTATTCCAAATATATCAGTAGAGAATAAGGAGCCGAGGACATGTCTTGAGCTAGGCCTCCCTTTTGGGCCAAACAGCTGCAGTGTTTGTAGTGGCAGTAATTATTTTGCTGCCCTTACAAATTCACCTGGACACTCTTGAGATTCTAGTAGCAGAGCAGGTGTCGAATATAGTTTTTCCATTCCCGAACTCTCGCAAAGTCTTCCTGGAAAGGAGGGAGGCCTCCATTTTTTTGACTTCCAGTAGTAGACAGGTGAGAACTTAGCATCTCCTGCTGTACTGATGACCCTTCTGAAGTTAATGAGAGCCCAGGGGTAAGCCACAGGATGAAAAATGAACCCAGAATTCTAGCTCCGAGCCAGCCCAGCTCTGCCAGATGGAAGTGCATTCAAGTTTTCTGAGATGTTTCTTTGGCACTAAAACAGCTACTATCTCAGCTCCTGTGGAAATGAACGAGGAAAAGATAAGGTTGATAAATGTATGTGTGTGTGGTATGATTTCATGTACGCAAAATGCAAAATCTTTTAGTTACTAGCATTAGGAATTTTTTTTTGTGCTACCCTACATTCTAATATTCATATACATTATTGATAAGGGGGAAAAAAAAACATGAGATGAGACCTACTAGTGACCAGATTTGAGTCTGAGGTCAGCATTCTTTCAGTTAACCCCAGAATGAGAGCAGCTTTTTCTTGGGATATTAAATCGAGCTGCCTCTACTTTTGTTTGTTCTCCACTCCACCCCCTGTGTGTTTCTGGGGTTTTTCTCAATTGTTATCCTTCTTACTATAGGCTAAACCAACTGGATGTGGAAAATTAATTTCTCTAGGTCATAGTCTGGTACCCTGTAGTACTTCTCAAAAATTGTGCATGGCGTCTGCTGATGACTGGTTATTAGCACAGGAGCTGTTGCTGCTGAAAGGTGTTGCTGATTCTGTATTAGCATTAAGGTATGCTCTCCTTTCCTGCTTGCTAGGTGGTCAGAGGAGCTTAATCTCCTTTTTTACTCTCCCCAAAGGAGGGGCAAAGTCAGCATCTTGGCAAGCTGCTTTTCAAACGTTGCTGACTCCTGCTCCTCTGAGTGCCTAACGTGTAGAACTAATGGATTCGTAGATGTTTGAGAACAAAAAAAAATGGCTTATTTTTTTTTCCTTTCCTCATCTGAATAATTTCCCCAAGGTTCCTCCCTCCAAAATATAAGGACCAAATAAGAGAGGTGCAGGTAATTGTTTACCAGCAGTTAAGTTCTGATGTGTGTGCAAACGTATATGGCACATTTGGATATAGCTGTTATGGTGGGGATTTGAGAAAATCTTTCCCATGAAATCTATGAGACAAGATTTTCTGATATCCCCACCGAAGGAAGATAATTTGTATCCTTTCTTATCTTTGATAGAGAAGCAGGCGTCTGAAAGGCAGAATCCATATTATGGTCTTTTTTTTTAGTTTTGGGGAACTCTACCCAATCAGTCAACAAACATTTGTCACCTACTATGCACTAGGCACTGTATTAATCATTGGGCTTATGAAGAAAGGCAAAACACAAGGATCTCATGGACTGGTGGGGGAGAGAACATGCAGACAACTGTGTACAATTAAGATTTAGACAGTATAAATTGGAGATAAACAGCAGAAGGAAGGAAGGCACTAGCATTAAGGGGGCTTGGGAAAGGCTTCTTCTAGAAGATGGGAGTTTAGCTGGGATTTGAAAGAATCCAGGAGGAAAAAAAGAGTAGGGAAGGCATAGAAATCATATTATGCATAAAACATTATACAAGGTCATAAAATGTTGGACCTTAAAGAATGCACAGTCTGAATACTTCATTTTAAATAGCTGAGAAAATTGAAAGAAAAGAAATAGATCCATTCTTGACCTTGAGGGGGTTAAGAATATTTGACAGGATAGGACATATACACAGTATGACTTACAAAGGCATGTATTAATGATTGCAAATATATATTCTTCAAACAAATGCTGAGAGCATAAGAAATAATGGATAAGTGTGCTGATGGTGGATTAAGTGGGGGGCAGTGTTTTTGAGGGGATTAAGTTTTGAAAGAGATCAGAGACTTGGAATAATGGATAGGAATTGTGGAGTAATAAGAAATGAGGTGGGGGTGAGCAGTTGGTAGAGCCTTCAAAGGACAATTTGAGAAATCTGGAAAAAATTTGAGTGCCCTTAGATGGAACAATCAACTACTGTTTGTATGAGTTGTGATTTCTTTAGTGCTTTAAAATGGAAAATATTTATTTTGTTGTGCTTAAAGATGTCAGAATTTCAGATTGAACTATACTATTTTTTTTTCCTGGGTAAAGTTGAAAATGAAGGAAGAATGAGATGTCAGCAGTGATACAGACATAATTCTGTCTCATGGAGAGAATTGGGAAGGGAGGTATAAACAGAATTGGAAGATAATTTTATATAATAGTATTTATATAATAGTATAATAGTATTTCACTCTATTCATTATGAACATTTTGTTGTTGTTCAGTCATGTTCAACTTTTTGTGAAACCCCATTTTGGGTTTTCGTGGCAAAGATACTGTACTTTGCCCTTTCCTTTGCCAGCTCATTTTACGGATGAGGAAACTGAGGCAAATAGGGCTAAGTGACTTGCCAACAGTCACACAACTAGTGTCTGAGGTCAGATTTGAACTCAGGGAGATGAGTCTTCCTGACTCCAAGCCAGCCACTCTATCTACTGTACCGCCTAGCTATACACATAATGAACATTAGAAGATGGTAATTGCATTAGAAGCTTGGTGCAGTGGAAGGGGTGCTAGATTCAGAGTCAGAAGATATTTGTTTCATCTCTACTTTGCCTTTTAGAACCTGTGTGACATTGGACAAGTCACTTAAATGCTTTGGGCCTTTGTTTCCTTATAAGAAACACAAAGCAACTGAAATAGAAGACTTGAGGTTCATTCTAGTTGTAAATCTGTGATCCTTTGTTACTTGAGTGTGAATTTACTCAGCAAACCTTCACTGAACACCTACTATGTGCAGGGTACTGTTAGTGCTGAATGAATGCACTTACTGGGTTTTCAGTCTAGCTTTTAAAGCAATAAGAAATAAATTCCTTTATTTCTTGAAATCATCATGGCATCTATTGAGAGCATCCTCAACTTCCTTCTTCTCTTCTACCTTAATATTTCCTTGTCCCTTTATTCCCCATAGTTCTCGTTTCAATTGCAGATGATCTTTCCTCTCTTCCGCAGGCTAACTTGTCCCTGTATATCCTTGATCTTCCCTTGTATCTCCTCAAGGACTTTACTCCATCAATCATTATCCTGTTCTTGTGTCTACAATCCCTCTCTCTTCTTGTCAGTCTTCAAATATACTCAGGTCTCTTTTATCAAAATAAAACAGCAACAAGGTCTTGGATTTTCCACCCCTTGGAGGTACTAGCCCCCCTCTTCCCTTCTTTTTACCATCAAACTTCTCTCAAGATGTTTCTGTGTTGTACCCCTCTCCTCCCTTTCCACCCTCTCATTTCTTAACTCCTTGCAACTTCCTCCCCCTTCCTCTCTAATGAAATGGCTCTTCAAGGTAATCAGTGACATCCTGTCAAATCCATTCATCTTTCCTAAGCCCCCAGACCCCTAGACCTCTTTGCAGTATTTGGCACTGTTACTTTTCTTGAAGCATTCTGAAATTTGAAGCATTCTGAAATAGTTTGAAATTTTCTTGAAATATTCATTATATTACATCCCCCTTGCTTTTATTTCTACCTTTTTGGTGTGTTGTGGACCCCTTTCACAATCTGGTGAAGCCTGTGAACCCCTTCTCAGAATGATGACTTTAAATGTACAAAGTACATGAGCTTACAAAGGAAAACAAGTATATTGAAACACAGCTATCAGAATATTTTTTAAAAAAGAACACTCATTATCTTTCAATTGGATTACTTTCTAAATTTGTATATGCCTCTTGCATCTCTCTCATCTCTGTTCCATTCCTGGTACTACCACCCACATTCAGGTCCTTATTACTTCTTACCTGGGTTACTGGTACCTTCTCTATTTCTTCACCTTTTCCAATTTGCCCAACATATCATTTGCAGGAAAAACTACCTAATGTGCAGCTCTGATTAAGTCATGTCCATGCTCAAAAACTATCAGAGGCTCCCCACTGCCTAAAAGTCAACTTCAAACTCCTTAACCTATAGTTCAGATTCGTCAGGTATACTTTTCAGCCTTCATATCTTTGTTTACATTTTTCTCCTTTGCCTCAAACACCTCTGCCCCCACCTTCCCAATCTCTGATGGTTAAAATACTCCCTTTCCTTCAAGGCCCAGCACCAATGCCACTTTCTATAAGATCTTTCCCCATTTTCTAGACACCTCTTCTTTCACTTAACTTTGTTTATACCTTTCTTATGGCACTTGCTCACATTCTACATTGTATACAGTTAATTCGTGACATGTTTTATGGTCCCTACTCAGAAGGCAAAGAATAATTGCTTAGGAATCTTTATAGTTGCTGCCCCAATCCCAACCTTCTTCAGATCTCCACAATTTATAAACAACCAACACTATTTTTTGAATAATTGAGCAGTTGAATTACTCTCAGGTTTTTAATTTCTAGGAGAAAACCAAGCTCTTTGCTTTGAAATAATTGTCCTAATAATAAATCTTCTTCATCAAAGGATTTCCATCAGTTCTGGGTAAACAGGAATCATTTCACTTTCCTAGGATGTCTGTGCAGTGGGTGGGCATTATGAGACTGTGATAAAAGAACTAAGCCTCTTACACAGAGCTACAGAGCTCCTCAGGGTTTAGCAGGTTCGTGTTCCAGCTGAAACCAGATTTATAAACCTTTTGAAGCAAGTTCTCCGAAGATTTTTTACTTGGCGGGCTATTCTACTTACATAGAGTTCATGACACAAAAGTGGGTTTTGTGAGGTCCACCAGGAGTCACATCCGTCAGAGAGATCTTATATGATGTGCATTTGTGCATCTTTCCTCCTGTTGACAGGCATGTGCATTAGGAGTTAGCCAAAGTACTGTTATCTTCAAATGAATGAAAGAGCCCTTCATTGTCAAGCAGCGGGAAGCTGCCCTTTAGGACCTCTTCAGGCTGTCCAAGGGCCATGAGGACATCTGGTTCTGCCGAGTAAGACCCAAATTATGACCATGCGAGGCTTGAAAATAAAGAGAACAGATGGGAAAGAATCAAACTGCCTTACTCTCTGCTTTTTTCTCATAAGTGGGTTGGTACTTGCTGGGTGTGACCTCATATAGCTCTAATTTAAATACTGTTCTGAATATTGTTGCCCTTGAGCCCATGTGTAGAGAAATTATTACTGGATCTTCTTTGAAATGCTCTACCACTCATTGGGCTTTCTCTCCTCCAAATTCAGAGCCAGTTTCGCTAATGGTAAGAGTAGCTGGTTATCTAACATTTGAAGGCTCATTTGCCTAATGATATCTGTGTGTCATTGTTGTCAGAATTTCTATACATATAATTCTATTCTTTTGGGTATTTTTTCCCATGGATCTTCTTTGAAAATTGAAATGTTTGGGACAGCTAGGTGGCACAGTGAGTAGAGCACCGGCCCTGGAGTTAGGAGGACCAGAGTTCAAATTCGGCCTCAGACACTTGACACATTTACTAGCTGTGTGACCTTGGGCAAGTCACTTAACCCCAATTGCCCTGCCTCCTCCCCTCAAAAAAAAATCCCTAAAAAAAAATTAATTAAAAAAAAGAAAATTGAAATATTTCTGGGAAAGTAATCATTAATTCATAGCATTATAGATTTAGAGCTGGAAAATATCTTAAAGACCATCTAACCTGTGGCCTTGAGGCTACATCTGACCCATTAGGTCCCCAAATGCAGCCCTTTGACTGAACCCAAACTTCCCATGTGGCCCTTGAGGCTGCAGGCTCCCTACCCCTAATCCAGGTCAACTCCTTCCTTTTATAGATGAGAGAACTGATACCCAAGATGGTCAAGTGACTTGCCCAAATTAGTAAGCATCAGAGCTAGGATTTGAACCCAGGTCCTCTGACTGCAGAACTTTTTCCACTGAGCCACACTGCTTCTCGGTATTAAACTGTGTTAGCAACTTGCCGTTAGTGACCTAAGATGTTAGTGACTTGTTAGACTCTCCTTCTTTGTAACACGGGGCAATGAAGTTGATCCCTCTGATGAGGAAGACAAGAACATTCCAAAAAAGGAAATGAGAGGAAATACCTCTTTCATGGTTCTCTCTAGGGTCAGCCCTGTTCAAGTTAAACTTAGAGGTTAGTAGGAGATAACCTGGCCTTTCATAAGACTGTAGTTGTTGGTGTCTTGTCCTTTACCCTGAGTCAGCTACAAAGATATGGTTAAAGTATGCGATGTCCCAGAGACCCAAGACCACGCATCACCCTAGCCTTTCTATTTATCCATTTTCGAATGTCATAGGAATTTTGCCATTAATGACTCTGAGCTTCAGTAGCCTGAATAAATGTACACCAAGTGCTATAGAAGAGATGGTGTGTTTAAATTTAAACATTCAGATTTTTTTTTTTAATCTTGCAAGCTAGTTATTGGAGCCTGGAGTGGCCAACCCATCCATAAGTTTGCTTCAGGCTGAAGGACATAATTCCATTAGACCCTTAACTGTAATTCTTTGAGGAAAAAAAAAAAACAAAAAAACAACAACTTGAGTTTTGTTTCACATCTTTTCTTTCCAAACCCCACATTTACCCCTTAAAACTGAGCAAGGCAACTTGTGGTGCAGGCATGCGTTGGTTTTGTAATCCATCTTTGGTGTCACCTGGGATTGAATCCAGCTTTGAGCAGATTATGTTTAATTTTTTCTCTTTGGGTTCAGTTTCAGGATGTAGTCTGACTCTTTTATCAGCCTTAAATATATCAGGTTATGTGTCTTTGCGTATGTGCGTTACTAGTTCCCTTGTGTGAAGGGTATAGCTATGCCTTCAACCCACATCTTCCTACTCTAAAGCCAGTTCCCTGCCTACTACTCCCCACTACCAGAATAGATGCAGAGGGTATCTCAGATATCCTGGCCATATGACTGTGGACAAGTCACTTAACCTCTCAATACCCAAAGCCACAGACCAGTTGTCATTAGGAATAATCTGCATTGGTGGAGGGAATTTCTATAGTGATAGTTACACCATGAAATCACAAAGCACACCAATACTAAAATAGATGGTCCACTCATTTTTGCCTCGTTTTAAAAACCAGAATAACAGTATTTTAGCTGGTATTAACTGGTAAGACAATAAAAATGACTCATTTTCACAATCACAGATGCCTCTTTGATGAAAAACATAGAGCTACAAGTTTGACTACAACTTTCCTGGGAAAATTTGTTTTTAAAGCACTGAGTGAGTATTGGTGAAGTTCTCAGTAACTGACATTCAAATAGGAAATTATTTTTGCTTCTCTGGTGACTTAAGGCAACTCAAAATAAATTGGAAAAAGACGCCAGTCGTTTAAATACAGAGCCATAGAATTCACAGCTGGAAAAGGCTGTCGTGTCCTAGTCAAACCCCTTTATTTTAAAGATTTAAAGGCAATTGAGACAGGAAGGCAAAGCATATCACCTGAGGTCTTATGACTTATTCTTAGCTGAGCCATTAGAAAACATTGGTCATATTAATGTTAATAATCAGACAGCTTAGAACTAAATTATCTAATGCAAACCACTTCATTACAAATGAAAAATGTGAGGCCCAGAGATTGTGAAGCGATTTACCCAAGTTCACACAATGAATTAATGGCTGATCATTGATTGATTGATTGATTAAAAACTCAGGCCCCTTGCTTCCCTGACCCATGTACTTTCCACTTGTACCAACTTATCATTCTCATCTCTATGAGGGTTCTTCCAGAATTAAAAAAGTCACTATTAATGGAATTTTAATAGGAGAAAATTACCAGCAGTATTTTTTTTTCTCTTTAAGGCTTTCTATACAGGATGCAGGTATTGCTTCCTCTTGGCAATTTGTCATTTGTCTCAAATGACAATGCTCAGCTTGAAATTTACCTAATAGACATTTTCCTTCTTTAGGTAAAAGCCTCCAATTAAGAAAAATCCTGAAAATACCATAGTATTCCTATTCTGATCACCCAGTGGAGCAGACTGAGTGATTTTGTAGGGCTGGTTCAAGTTTGAAAAAACAGATTTTATTTTCCCAGTCCAGTTGAGATACTCAAGAACAGAGTAAAGAAAGCTTTTCAAGGATCTTCTGAGGGTCAGATGAATTTCAACACATATTTCAACACATGAGAGGGTGCTGCTCAGTTTTGCCTCTGTTCAAGAAGGAATCTCTTGAAAGGAATTCAGTGTTATTCAGCGATGACAAAGAAAGATAGACGAATGGATTCAGTAGGGACAGTGAACCGCAGAATAATGTAGACGCCATGGTCATCCCTCCCCCTGGAAATTCTCCATCTGCTATCAAATCTTACTCTTTCTTCTTTTGAAGTAGTTCTTTCATTTACACTTTCCTCTGCTTTTCCTAACACTGCTACCTTCGTCTGAGACCTTATCACCTAATGTCTTAATTACTACAGCTGTTTCCTTCATGATATCCGGGCCTCTCAGTCTGTCTCCAAGTTGATCTCCCACACTGCAGCCATATTGATCTTTCTAAAATGCTGTTTTTATCATGTCTTTTCCTTGCTAAGAACTTGCAGTGGCTCCTTGTCACCAAACTCATAAAGTCCAGCTTCCTGTGTCAGGTTTTCCAAATTCTTCACAAGCGTGATCTCATCTTTGCCAGCCAGTTTATATTTTCATACTTAGCTATTTATGAAACTCCAGTCAGGTAGGACTGACTGCCTATTGTTATACCCTCTTAGGTTATGCCCATTCCTGCCTCTGTGATTTGCTTGTGCTATTTGTTCCTTCCTGTTTGGATTGCCCTTTCTTTTCCTTCTCTTGATTTAAATCCTACTTATCCTTAAGATCTGGTTCAAATCCCAGCCCTCTCATGAAATTTTCTGTCTTCTTCAATCCATGATTCTTTCTATGGCACTTAGACTGCATAATTTTATCACCTAGTAATTTAATATTAGTTCTCTCTCCTCACCTAGACTATAGATTCTTTGGGGACAGAGACTATTCAAATTAAATTCAGCACACATTTATTAAGCACCTATTGTGTGTGAGGCATTCTACTAAGTGGGAACAGAAAGATAAAGTGAAATGGCTTCTCCCCTCAAGGAGCTTACATCCTACTGGAATATAATAATATCTCATTTTACACTTGTTTTTTAGTCTGTCACAGTACCTAGCACAGTTCTGGGCGTGTGAAACAGCAAATAGTTATTGAATGATTGAATATTTGTACCAAATGGGACAAGGCTTACCAATTCCACTTAATTTCATTGTTCATCTTAAATCTCATAATAAAGAAATTCATATAATATGTCATCTTTTTCCATATAATGACTTGCTTCAACCTGGAGTGCTTGTTCTGATATAAGTGGGTTTTCAAACTTTTCCCTTTGGAGACAGTGAAGTCATTAAAATGCATACTACCCCCAACCACATATCTAGGGAAATTTTACTTTGTTATATAAATAAATAAAAATATAAATAAAATATTTATTGCTTTTGCTTTCCTATCCCAGCAGTTAAGGGACTTTTAAAGATGGTATGTTGAAATTTTTTGCAAGTTACACTGAAGGTCTTCTCACCCTTTAGGACCTGACTTGGGAGTTTTCTTGCTAAGGGACATAGATAGTATCTTTCTTGAATGAAGTTTTGAGCAATGTGCAAAAAAAAAAAATCACATAAAATAATCCTCAGGAAGATATTTTCCCTGGAAGAAAAATTCTTCCCAAGGCAGTACCTCCTGAAATGTTTTCTTGGTCACAGGATCTGGTCTGCCCACGTCAATTCATAATGAACTTTCTGATAAGCTTTTCTTTGACTGACCTTGGAGTATAAACAGATAGACTAAGCATGGAGTGAAACTTCTTGGGTTTCATCTTGTAAGGCTTTGGGGAGCAATTTAATTGGCTTCATCATACAATTGCATGCCATTTATTCATTCAACAAACATTTATTGAGGACTGAAGAATGCTTATAAAATAGTAATGTGCACATAGTAGGTTCCTGAGTGATTTGATACCTTTTTTTAATAACAATATTGGAACAAAAGTAGTGCCCATTATGCCATTTTAACTAGCTTGGATGAAGTTAGGAGGGAGTGTAAATAATATAAAAGCTCACAATTGAACTGCTTTTCTAAGCTAGATGCGCCTTTCCCAAGGTTGTCAGTTGTATGTATCTCAAATGAGGACCTCTGACCTATTGTTTTTGAAGATCCCTGGGCAGTGTTTTTAAAAGGGAGAATTTTTAGCTGTGTACTTTAGCTTTTAAGAGAAAAAAAGGATTGCTAACTGAAGCATTAATAAAAGACCAGTTCTATAAAGGAAAACCCATAATATTCTCTGGTTAACTTGGCATTCACTTGTCATGTCTAACAGCATCAGCTTCACCTAGCAAGGGCGCAGGGGCTATGTCAGCGTTTCCTGTGCTGGAAAAACTAATGAAGCACATGTGCCCTGTGCTTCTGAGCAGCCATCAAGGATTGGTGAACTGGAGAGTTTACATTTCACACACATGCAGAGCTTTCTCCTCCATTTCTTTTTACTTCCTGTCCTCTGTTTCTCTCTGGTCTTTATTTGTTGGTAACCCCTTAGTTATGTGACCTTCAAGCTTTAATCAGTAGCTACATGAGGAGAACAGAATATATGCAAGGATGCCATTTTCTCTACTCTTGGGCTATGGGAAAGAATTTGCTTTCAGTTTTTTCCTACCTTCTGATGGGTTTCTGCAAAATTAATTAACAGTATAGAATTTCTCTCTTTTTTTTTCCCCATGACTTCTCCCCCCTGAAATAATCTGCTGTTTTATGGCTGGAGCAGCATGGCTCCTGCTCTTGCAGGGAAGAGACTACTCAAAGTTTCCACAGCAAAGCAAACCCTTCTCTTTTCAAGGGTTTAAAATTTCCTTTTCACAATTTGCTTCTGGCTAAAAATGCATGGGCCAGGTCTGTATTGTCTGGGAGGAAATTTTCTGTTGAGCAGACTAAATGTTCCAACTTAGGGGGCGACTTCCTTACCTCAGGTTCTACTGATTCAATATGTTCGTGTGACATTTGGGGGAACTTTGGCTTCTGACTGTTTTTAATTGAGAAGCTTTCTGTGGTACTTTGTTGGATCTGTGGTCTTAGGATGTGGATATTCTCCCCAGGAATGCAGATAGCATCCCATCCATGATTCTTTGTCTTTATCTTTATGTACAACTCCTTGGATAATAAGATCATAGATATGGAGCTAGAAGGAATTTAGAGGTCATCTAGCTGATTTTACTGGTGAGAAAATTGAGGCTCAGCAAGGTTAAATGATTTGCCCAAAGTCATACAAAGAATTGGTGATAGAGACAGTATTTGAATTCTGGTCCTCTGACTCCAGATTTTTTTCCTACATTTTCTTATAAATCCTCTATAGGATATCTACCCAACATTCTGGGTGACTTCCTGTACATCTTTAGACTATTTATAGCCATTCTGTTTTGTTCCCTTCCCTTCTCAATGACTCACAACTTTTTTTTTTGGTAGTATAATGTTTTATGCTTTTTAGCCATATAGGAACAATAGAAGAGTATCAGTGATAGAAAGATAGTTTTTGTTTTGGGGAAAAAAGCTTGAGGTCATTGACAATCCTACATAATTTTTGAAATGCAATCCAGTACACTCTCTTCCTCTTATTTAATTCTGGTGTCAGGTCATTGTCCTCGTGCAGTATCTACCTAAGTTTCATATAAAATTCATTTTTAAAAAACAAAGAACTCAACCAAAACCATAAACCCATCTTCAAAATACAAAAAAAAAGTAGGTTTTTTTTTTTTTTTTGAGAAAGGAAGACCCCATTCATCACTGTATTTTCCCTCAAGCGTAGTTGCCAGATCTCTGATGTGGATATGTACTTGACAAGTAAATTACATAAAATATCAGCGAAAGTATATTGCAGTATCATGTGTATCCATTTCTTGATATCTTTATAATGAACTCCTCTCATGGTTTTATATCTTACTACCAGATAAAGATCTTCAACTATTTCAACCAATTTAAAGGGTCACAGTCTTAGACCTATTCTACTTCCTCTTGCTGTTTCTTTCCCCTCCACTTCCTCTACTTATTTAGAAAACACACTACTGTACTATGTTAAATATGGTACTACTACTCAGAAAATATAGTCACTTTTAATCATGAGAGTGTGGATTATCCACTTTGTAAATAACTGCAACACTTTTAATCCCAGACTGTTTTCCCTGGGCTGCTCCTCATCCTTCTGGTTGGATCTCAGTGGGTATATGCAGTGTTCAGAAGTATATGTTCTGTATTATTCATGCCAGTGCTTTCCTCCATTAGCAGAGAGAATCAAAGTTCACTATTAGCTATTCATTTTACTTATTGTCTGTCTCAGAAGTTTCATTAACTTTTTAAGGTCGGTAGTGGGCTCCCGATTATTTGACATCATAGATTCTGATACCAAATGACACCACAGATTTAGAACTGGTAGGGCTCTTCCAGGTCATCTTGTCCAACCTCTTCATTTTATAGATGGAGAAGTCCGGTCCTAGAGAGGTTAAATGACTTACCCAAGGTCACACATGTAATAAGTAAACAGTAGAGCTAGGATTCCATCCCAGGTCTTCTGATGTCAAAAGCAATACTCTTTTCGGTGTACCATGCTGCTATTTTATTCTATGCTAATTGAACTATGGCAGACTAGAGAAAATGCTTTGAATTGTTGCTTTTTTTTTGTTGTTGTTGTTGTTTTGTTTTGGTTTTTTTGGACAGCATTGGTGATCTAGTGGGACTAGCTTATATATGGCCTCTCCCAAAATTCTTTTTGACCAAGTGTCCTGTGTAAAGTGATTGGTTAGTGTTAGAGGTGTAGCCTATGAATATGAAATCTACCAAAGCTAGTGGTTGGATATAAGCATTGAACTATTTATTTACTCATTTTAGCCTTACTAGCATCTGGTCTTAAGCAGTTTAACTCTTTAAGCACAGTTCAGTCCAACAAACATTTATTAAGTGAGCACTATATTCAAGGCAGTGATGTAGTCACAGAATCTGACAAGGAAGGGTTTATCTGAACAAGAATCCCTTCCAAAACAACCCCAACAGATAGTTATCCTCGTCATTTGAAGTCTTCCAGTTATGATGAGGAGCTCACTACTTTATTATTTCAGCTCTTCTACTTTTGGATAGCCTATTTCAAAGTTTTTCCATACCATGAACTGAAATCTGTTTCTTTGTAAGTCCCATCCTTTTCAAGTCAGTGCAGAAGAAGGCTAATCCCTCTTCTACTTTAGCATCTTGAAAACAGCAATCATTGGTCCCCTAATACTAATTCTCTTCTCCAGGTAGAACCTCTCCATTCCCTTCAGATGGTCTTCGTGGTCTTTCTTGAGCCATTTTGGATCTGTGTTCACTACTTCCTTTTCAACATGGTCACAAACCAGTCAGTCTGTCAAAAGACAAACACACAATTCCTGTTCTCAAGAAGCTAGCATTCCGGGGTGGGAGACTACATGCAAATCACTATGTACAGGCAAGATATACAGTGTTGTAAATGGAAGATAATTTTAGAGGGAAGGTCTCCTTCATAACATGGGTTGAGATGAATTTTGAAGGAAGCCAGGTTAATAGGGAGGCAGAGGTGAAAAAAAGGGGAAGGCATTTCAGGAATGGGGAAAAGCCAGCAAGAATTTTATAGCCTTCAGAGTCCAGCTCACTGGTCTATATTTTGTGGAATCTATTCTCTTTAAAAAAAAAATGAGGATGATATTGTTAGCCTCTGAGAAGAATTTAAGGTCATGCTATTGTAACCAACCTTTCTCTGAACTCTCTGAAATTTGTTTTCCTAAAATCTGGAGTGTGTGACATCCTGTATCTGGCTTTTCTCCACTGCAAGGTTCTTTTTCCCGTTGTTTCTATTTCAGCAACCACATTCTCCTTGTTTTTAGAATCAGATCCAACAAGGTTGTTCCCTTCTGGGGAGAGCGTATGTACAGAAATAAATGAGACGAGAGAGAATAAGTTAAGTACGAAAGAGAGGTCCAGGCAAATTGCTGTGAACAATTTGAGGAGGGAAGGATCACTTTCAACTGGGGACTTCAGAGGAATCTTCATTCTTGAGTTGGGATTTAAAAGAAGAGGACTCCTGCTGGTGGAGATGAGGCCAGGGGAGAAGATCAGGTCCAGTCTTGGGAAATAGTGTGGCAGGGTTGGGAGAGAACAGGGTGAGACTGTGGGGTTAGGTGAATGGTGTAGTTTGTCCAGAGCATAGAGAACATGGAGAAGAGTAATATGAGATGAGGGGTAAAGATAGAGGCTAGACGTGTTATTTTTATTGGTAGAGGACTCCATGATGAAATAACTGCCTCTATCAGTGTATGTTGTCAGTACCTTCTCTGCAACTTACGGTCTTAGAGAATTGCCTAGAGTACTGAGAACTTAAATGACTTGCTTAGAGTCATATAATCAATATTTGCCAGAGTCAGAACTTGAACATAGATCTTGCAGGTTCTGAGGGTGGCTCTCCATATGTTTTGCCATGCTGGCATTCACGAGGAAAAAATATATCAGAGCTGTGTACTGTATAGTGCTTTGAGTGTCAAGATAGCGTATACTTTATTTAGCAGGCATTTGGAAACTGTTAGGAGTTGTAAAAAAAATTTTTTTAATAAGGTAGAAAAGTGGTATGAAGGCTTTGGGCCAGTGCCTGTGGAGCTAATTGAAGGGCCTCACAAAACCATCCATTCAGTAGTAATGATGAATGTTGTGTTCAAATGGCAGGGAAAGATACAGGTGTATTGGATAGGCGTGGTTAGAGCCCAGGAATATTTGAATCCAAAGCATCTCTGCTTTGGATTCCTATTAGCAAAATTTTCTCTCTTTCTCTACTTTATCAGCACAGTGGAGTTTCATTTCGTGTTTTGGGGGGACAGTTCATTCTGTTTGAGATTGTTGCACATAATGTAAATTTGATGTAAAGTGTACAACTGGAGAAAAATGAATACAACCTCTTATTTGAATATTTAGTATGCTACCGGATAGGGAGGCCTTCTCTTTCTAGGGTGGTTAGAAATGGGTATGTGAACTGATGTGAGATGGGTGTAGGCAACATATATAATAAATCTGATAGCACACCCTCAGAAGTTCTAATGGGCTTGCAACCATAGCACCTTAAATAAATACGCTGATGTACCCCCTTACATACACCCCAAGCTAGAAATAGCTAACTCTGAGTTTCTTTCTGCATTTTCTGTGTTGTTTCAGATTTTTAACATTGGTCCAGCATATTTTGTGTGTGTATGTTTGTGTTCAAACCCCTCACAGTTGTTTTATGATTCATAGAGCTGAAAGGTTTTTTTGTAGCCTCTATACAACTGCTATATTCAAGCCTCTTAAAAAAAAATACTTGTCAAAGTAGAATCCAAGGGTGCTTGTGCCACCCCCATCTCTGTGCCTCTGTTTACTCCAAACAGAATCAGTTACTTCAGTGACCAGTGGTAGAGAACTTCTAGGACCAAACACTTTCTTTGTGGAAACTTTCCAATCCCTCCTCACCAGATCCCCTAATGAAAAGATAGAGCTTTTTTTTGGGGGGGGGGCATTAAGAAGGAAAATATTCGCTGGATCAAACAGATAATAGTTTCAACCACAAGCCATGTTCAGCCTACAGACTTTCCCTTAAACAGCTGGACAAAAAGGCGACTGGCCTTGTATTCATTTGTTGTTGATAGCTTTTCAGAGCAACAAAAGCATGCCTGTGTTTCACTCACATGGAAGTTTGGCCCTATGATTCACCATTGGAGGGGGTGAAGTCCTGTCACGTTCTGGTGGGTTGAGACCACTGCGTGTGGGGGAGAGGGGAGCCATGGCCTCTTTGCAAAGACAAACGTGGGTTGTAAGAATCTGCAAGTAAAATAAATAAATAATTCATTATAAGGGCATTTTTGTAATGGAAGAAATATGACCACATTGTCCATTCCTCACCTTCCCTGGGATGCTTACTTGGGGGGTATTTTGGCAGTATATAGTCAAATCATTTGGGAAACGAGTAGGCAGTTAAGATTTTTTCTGGGAAAGCAAGGAAGCAACTCCTTTAACAACAGGCTAGATTATAGTTGAAAGTTGTGTTTACTTTCATAAAAAGTGAATGGCTCCTCTTTTTTTCCCCTCTCTTGGGAGACTCTGACATTCCTTTAAATGCAGTTTGTAGTTAATTGACCACCCCCATACTCTGGCCTTCCAACCCTACTGTCAGCATTTGCCAGCAACTGAGAAACTATATACTACTTGGAAAGAAAGTTGATGAAATTATAAAGCCAATTTAATTAAACTATAGCACCAACTGTATACTGGTGATTTTGGGTCAGAGTTTAAGTAAGAAATAAATATTGTCGTTATTCGGTTGTTTCGGCCATGTCTGATTCTCATGACCCCTTTTGGGGTTTTCTTGGCAAAGATATTGGAGTAGTTTGCCATTTTCTTTTCCAGCTCATTTTACAAATGAGGAAACTAAAGTCAACAGGGTTAAGTGACTTGCCCAGGGTCACATAGCTAGTATGTATCTGAGGCTGAATTTACATTTGGTTCTTCCTGACTCTGCGCCCAGTGCTCGATCCACTGCGCCGCCTCGCTGCTCCAAGAAATAAGTCTGTCACAATTTTTAGTCAGACTTGAGATTCAGATTCTTCTGAATTAAATTTGAGAAGGGGAGAGGTTGATAGAGGGTTATAAAGACACAGTTAACCCTTGATTACGGAGAGTTCAAGTTCAGAGATGACCATTGCTCTTGTTTTAACTCCTCCCTCTCTCTCCTCCTGCCTAGATTTCTGGCTATTTCATTACTCCTTGTTTTTGTCAGAATGGGGAGATAAAATAAGTTAAAAATCAACTGTCCTCAGTTTTATTCTTTTATTAGCAGCACTCCTATAAAGGAGTGCTATACCTATAAAGGTTAGGGGTGTGACTCTCTGCTGAAATGGGCAAGTCAAAGAAAGGGAGGATTCTGGATTTAAATTACCCATATTTTTCTGTTGTTTATTACGAATATTGAGAGTTATTAGTGCCTTTAAAAAAAAAAGAGAGGGGGTAGCTAGGTGGCACAGTGAGTAGAGCATCGGCCCTGGAGTCAGGAGGACCTGAGTTCAAATTCAGCCTCAGATACATACTAGCTATGTGACCCTGGGCAAGTCACTTAACCCCAATTGTCCTGCCTTCCCCACTCCAAAAAAAATTAAAAATAAAAAAAAGAAAGAGAGGATCAGGCAAGTGATTCTGAATATTTTAGCATCAATGCACAGAGCATACAGAGTACCTACCTACCTCTTGAAAAAGCATTATAATAGGCTCATTGAGAATGATACTTACTTGAAAACAAACAAAGGAAAGACATAGTACCTCTTTTCTCTGGCGCATCATGGTCTAGTTGGGGAGAGGAAGTGCCCTACAATAGTAGGGCCATTTAGGCAAACAGTTACTTGACCAAGGACATACTGCTGGTAAGTGTCTGAGAACACATTTGAATTGGGGACTTCCTGACTCCAGTCCCTTTGCTCTATCCACTACACCACCTGGCTGCCTCATTTATGCTTACATGATTCAATTAGATTTAGCCAAGCCATGATCTTCGTGGGGAAAGCCCTTCTAAATACAGAGGCAGAAGTAATTTGTGTTGAACTTCATGGTTTTCTAAGACAACTCAGGACCGTGGTTAGCTCCAGTTTGGGGACCAAGGGCCAGAAAATATGTTATGGTGCTGCAACCATCTCAATGTAGAGTGGTGACGTTTTTGTGTTATTGCTACTACTTGTTGAATGGAGAGGAAAATGCTACAAAGTTGCTAACCTTCATGATGTTTGAAATAGTTTGGATTTTGTGTTGTAGGGGATTTTAAAATTTATGTTTTAAGGCAGTTTTGAAATCAAAATGAAATTGTGTTGGTTAAACAGTGAAATGCTATATAGGTTGCTAGGTCTCTAATTATTATAATTTTTTCTCATAGTATCATGTGTTTAGATGCATCAAGTATATAAATTTAGCTACACCAAGTCTCATTTCTAGCTCCCCAGAGATATCTAGGTGCAAATCTTCACACATGAAATTTAAAGCATCTGTCTTTTGGGGAAATGCGTGAGCATATCATTTGAAAATTAACTGCTCTTAAAATCTTGCTACCTCTTAGGCAAAAAGTGAGGAATGGTAGGGGGAAAGCTTCCATTCGAGGAGAAGGGAAATTTTGAGCTTATGTATGGCTATGAATTTGGCTTGGCATGGAATACTCCCAAATCTTTGATTCACTGGAATGTCTTATAAAAAGCTTTTTGACCATAGAGATCTCCACAGTAGATCCTTCAGCTCCAGCTTTGTCCCTTGGGGTGCTTTACTTTTTCAGAGATGCCTCGTAAAAACCTATTTCCGGTTCCTCCCTTTGATGTACTGATAGGACTAAGAAGAGTCTCAGACCTTTCTATGGTATTTCTGCTCCTGTTTGGAGAATCTCTGGATGGGTAGAGGCTGCTCGGTAAGACTGACCTGGTGACAATCAGAGAGCTATCTCACTGATCTGTATAGATTAGGAACTGTGGCCAAAACGGAGAAGGGATGTCAAGAAGGAAAATAGAAGGGAAATAAGGCTCAATAAAGGCAAGCAGAAAGCCTCTCCCCCCCCCCCCCCCCGAAAAAAAAAAAAGAAAGAAAGAAAGTCAGAAGGGAAGCAGTGCTTCATAAAAAAAGACTCGAAAGGCAAAAGGGAGGAAGTACAAGACTGGAAAGAAAGAACAAATAAGAAAATCAAAGAAGAGCGCAAACTCCTAGATGGAAGGCATTAACCCAGCAAACAAACTTAGGGACAATATACTCCACCTTTTATGGATGAGGAAAAGTAAGTCACTGAAAGGGCTAAAAGAAAGTTAGATCAAATATACACCCAAATGTCATCGATGTTGCTAAACAGAAGATGGGCTCCCTGGAGCTGTTCAGGGAGAGATTTATTGGCCACATGTCAGAGATATTATAGAGGGGATTCATGCTTCATTTATGAGGGAGCACCACACTAGTTGACTTCTCAGATCCATTTTAATTTTAAAGTTCTATGCTTATGCAATATCTGCAGAAAAGAACCGACTCCAAAGAGTTGTCGTGTTAATTGAAGGACTTTATTTATATTAGAAGGCCACCGAATTCTAAAATTTGTGGGCAGGGGATAAAGAGGCCTTTTGGAAGGCAAGCTTTTGGAGAGAAAATACATGGAAGTCTCAGAAAGAGGTTACAGAGAAAACACTGGAAATGAAGAGGACTAATTTCTATTGCTTTTGGAGATGAAGTGAAAGGCAGTGAATTGACTATTGGATGAGATTTTTTTAAAAATACAGACATGGTTTTATGTGTTAGAGTCACTGCCTTTGATGCTAGCTTAGATCAGATACTGCTTCTTCTTGGGATCATCCTCAGCTCCCAAAATAAACACAGTTATTGCACCAACAACCTACTTTTTTTTTTTTTAACTGAGTCAGAAATGCTTCCTTTTTCACTTAAGAATCCCATTGGAAATTCAATTTGGGGTGGTGGGGGTCAGTAGGAGAGGAAAGAATGCTAGTGTGTAGTGGGTTTTGTCATACATAACCTTGATCCCTTACTTAACCTTTGCTTTAGGTTAGAAACATCGCACCACTGGCTAGTGAGACTTGAAAGGCTTGAAGATGTGCAATCTATATGGCTGCTTATAAAATGAAATGAAACCACTTCACTAACCTTGCCTCTGGCATCTTCCCATTCTGTGTAGTATCCTAAACACCACCCATAGATTCATCTTCTTAAAGCAACTTTTTTTATGCCCCTCCCTATTCAAACTCCTTTAGTGGAAGAAGTTCAAATTCCTTTGCCTTTTCCACCTTTGTCTTTCACTTATTCAGAAGACCTCTCCATTCTAGCTAGATGAGAGTAGAAGACAGCTAAGTGGCTAGACAGTGGATAGAGTACTGGGCCTGGTGACAAGAAATGCACCCAGCCTCAAACACTTACTAGCTGTGTGACCCTGGGCAAGTCACTTAACCTCTGTTTGCTTCAATCCGTAAAATGGGGATACCACCTAACTCTTGGGGTTGTTGTGAGGATCAAATGAAATAATAGTTTTAAAGCTCTTAAAATAGTGCCTGGCAGATAGTAAGCTATCCAAATTGCTAACTATTATAATTAACTATTAGAGTACAGTATTCATTGTCACTGTAACACGTTGTGTACATGCATGTGTCGATACCTTTACTCAGTTCTTTCTGGAATGTCTTCCTCTCCAGGTATTAAATTCATACTCATTCTTCAAGATGCAGTTTAGGTCCCTGATCTTCTTTGAAACTTTCCTTGACAACTCTATATTTCGTATTTATTGATTTTTCTCTATATATATTGAGCTGTTACAGGTCTCTCTTATGTTATAAATCTATTGGCAAGCCAGGCCTGTGCTTTACCTGTCTTTACATACCCAGTGCCTACCAAATGAAGCAGTTTGTACAGATTAGTTACTTAAAGAAACATCTATTTGTTGTGTGTCATTCATTTGTCCTTATGTCATCCTTATTGACTTAATTTTGCATGTTTGTCTTATGAACTGTAAGCTCTATGAAGACAGAAATCACATGGAATATTTCCATTGTATTCCTTAACATACTTAATACAATGTATGTATGGTAGTATCTTTCTTTTTGATGAATGAATGAACTATAGAGCTTTTCAAAAGGCTGGTTTAGGATATTTTCATTTCTCCTCCTGAAGCTAGGTAGAAATGTAAAAAGATGAAACAAAGTAAACTTGCAAAAATTTATAACAAAAAGAGTTAAAGGAGATAACCTGTAGCTTGTTTATCCTGTTTGGATTCTTACAACATCCGTTGCAGTTGATACCATAGAAAATGTGGAAGGGGACCCACCCAGTCTGTGCCTCAAGGGCTGGGGTTCTGAGAAAAACAAAATGTATAGTTTAGACTCTGCAATCCACCTGTCTGGAAGGTGAAAACTCTGAGGCACTATAGTAGTTTGTTGATCTTTCATCTCTATTTTCATTTTTCCTGCAACTTAAAGGATCTGAATTGTAGGAATCCTATTAGGAGGATTTGAAGACTTTAGAAAATGAAGCCCATTGTTTCTTAGGCGCCTTCAGAAGGAACTTTGTAATTTCAGATTTTGTTATGATTGTTTTACTAGTTCTTTGTGACGACTGGAATGCAGAGAATACCAAAAAGTCCGAATTCCCATTGAACCAAAGCAGTTTTTGGAACGCAACCTTTCGTAAATATGCCATGATTTTTTATTTCTTCTCTTGTTAAGCTTGGAATCAAGTCACTATTATTTTTCATTATTTTCTCGATCCCTTGGGGGTTTGGGCCCAACTGCCTAACTTTTTGAAAACTTATTTTTGTTTTCTCATATTTGTGAGGGTCTTATAACATCAATATGAAACTCTAGTAAGAAAAAAACCTTTTTGAAAAAAGTACTTTTGGTTTTTTCTTTTCTTTTCATATTTTTAAGTTTTTATTCTTTTACCAATCCACTTTACAGGAGAGAGCAGATCAGATCATATGTTTTCATTAGGAGAGAAGTTTTGTTTTTTGTTATGACAGAATTTCTACATGTTTTAAATAATTAAAGGTATAAAGTTTGGGCCAGAAGAAAAGACTAGCTTAAGGATAACAGGTGTTTCTATTAAGTAGGAAGCTATCACTATGGTAACACATGTGAATTGGAAAGCACCAAAGTTTCCTTCTAACACCCTAGCCACCAAATAAAACAAAGTCATGTTTTATAGAAGCAATTATTCTAGTTGTCCAAAGGGAAAGATCTAGCATGAGATTAAGGTGCTTGGCAATTTAAAAATAGCTTTCACTTTCATTCAACTTGTTGGTACTCTCTTCAGTGATGACTAGCAATATGCCAGCTATCAAGCAATCAATTAAATGCATATTTTTCACTAGGCCCAATTCTTTTACCAGGGTTAAGACCGTATTACATAGGAATTGGTATAAACTAATGTGCAATCAACATGGTCTGAGTGTTGTTCTATGCATGAATTAGCTGCGATTAATCCATACTTTTAAAGATCTAACTTAATGATTTTGATAATTAAGGAATTCTTTAGTTTCATATGCTTGCTCTTTTTAACAACTATCATGTGATGCAGTATCCTGCCAAATTAAATAAAATGAAATTCTGGAAAGAAAGGGACCATTCACATTATTACTACAGTTTTGCTTTTATTTCCTCTGGATGGAAATCTGCAATTTGTTCTAGAAGTAAAAATCATTAATTTAGTTTTGTATGCTCAAACTCAGGAACTATAAAGGTAGTAATTAAATTCAGGAGTATTTATTGAGCATGTTTTATGTACCCAGCAATGTGTTAAATGTTTTAAGGGAATACAAGATAAATATTTCATGTCCCTTACTCTCAAGGAAATTATAATGTATTTGTAGATGAGGCAAGCATGCATCAAACATGTGGAGCACAATTGAAGGGCCACATATTACTAAATTGTGTGATGGAGTCTAAAAGTGCTTTAGGAGTTTGGAGAAGGTGGAGATAAAGGTAGATTATAGCGGCCCACAAAGTTTTCATGGAGGAAGTAGAACTTCAGATAAAAGGATCGATAGGAATTGGACAGGTAGAGAAGAGGAAGGTCATTACAATTTATATAGCATGAACAAAATCAATCCAAGCTTGCATTGCCTAGGATCTGTTTTTATATGCTACATTACTTCTTAAAAAGCACAAAGGAAGAAGGAAACAAACAAGCAGTAAGATGTCCTAACAGCAGTAGAATGACCAGCCTTCACCAATTGTGTCATGCTTTCCATGCCCCTTTCACAATAGAGCCCCTGTCCTGATAATCAAAGAATGCTTCTTTTGTTATTGTTGTTGTTGTTGTTTTAGATATATAGAAAAAAAGTTCAACAACAATTTGGTTTTTGTGGTAAAAATGATTAATGGTCCTCTTAAGAGAACATTGTTAAGATTTGGGAGACCTGGGTTCCTGCCCTGCCTGCCTGCCTTGCTCAGCTCTCATACCTCTTAATTTCATAACTTCAAGAAATATAATTAGGGCAAGTATTTTTAAAGCTCCTTAAATGGAAGCAGTTTCTCTTTCCTTGGAGAGAGATCTCACCCCAACATCCCCTTGAAGATCTCTCCAAAGCCTACCTTCTTATAAAAACATCTGTGGAAGTGGAGTCACACATTTGCCTTTGCTTTTGTGATCATTAAAATTTAAGATGGTAAATGCTATTTCCATAAGAAAGCCATTTAGTAATTATCCTTTTAAAAAATGAAAACTTTGCCTTTTGCATTGCTCATCTCTGTTAATAAGCTATTAAAGCTTAAAGCTTCGCTAAGACTTTCGGGATATTCTATAGATTTGTACATATAAAAAATAAATATATACAGAACAAATACATGGTAGTTAAATTCAGGGTTAGGGAGGAGGACATTATTAGTATCTGGAGGACCAGGACTGTCTGAGTAGAAGATGGTCTTTTGAGTTACGTGTTGAAGGAATTGAGCTATTCTGTTCTGTAGAGGTGAGGAGAGAATCTGTTTCCGGGATAGAGATTGCAAAGTCAACACAATAGGCTGTGGTGGGCTATGCTGGAAGAGCAGAGAGGGGGCGGAGTGCAAGATCAGGAGTAATTTGTGATAGGCTGGGGTCAGGTTTTGTGGAGGGCTTTTATTTATTTATTTATTTATTTATTTATTTATTTATTTATTTATTTATTTATTTATTTATTTAATATATTTAGTTTTCAGCATTGATTTTCACAGGAGTTTGAATTACAAATTTTCTCCTCATTTCTAACCCCCCCCCCTCGAAGATGGCATATATTCTGGTTGCCCTGTTCCCCAGTCATCCCCCCCTTCTGTCACCCCACTCCCCTCCCATCACCTTTTCCCTTCCTATCTTGTAGGGCAAGATAAATTTCTATGCCCCGTTGCCTGTGTATCTTATTTTCTAGTTGCATGCAAAAACCTTTTTGTTTTTGTTTTTGAACATCTGTTTTTTAAAACTTTGAGTTCCAAATTCTCTCCCCTCTTCCCTTCCCACCCACCCTCCCTAAGAAGTGAAGCAATTCAACACGGGCCACATGTGTATCATTATGTATAACCCTTCCACAATACTCATGTTGTGAAAGACTGACTATATTTTGCTTCTTCCTAACCTGTCCCCCTTTATTGAATTTTCTCCCTTGACCCTGTCCCTTTTCTAAAGTGTTTGTTTTTGATTACCTCCACCCCCATCTGCCCTCCCTTCTATCATCTCCCCTTTTT
>CM053622.1:651418535-651573360 GCA_028646595.1 Phalanger gymnotis | reverse complement strand
AAATCTGATGAGGGCAAGATTCACTCATTCCCCCTCACTTGCCTTCTCTTCTCTTCCTACAGAACTGCGTTTTCTTGCCGCTTTTATGTGAGATAATGTACCCCATTCTATCTCTCCCTATCTCCCTCTCTCAATATATTCCTCTCTCATCCCTTACTCATGTTCAACTCATCCTGTGCTCGCTCTCTCTCTTTCTCTCTCTCTCTCTCTCTCTCTCTCTCTCTCTCTCTCTCTCTATATATATATATATATATATATATACATACATGCATACATACACACTCACATATACATATATATATACATAAACATACACACACGTATACATACATGCACATTCCCTGTGAAGGGCTTTAAAAGCCAGTTGAATTTGTGTTTGATCTTAGAGGTAGTAGGGAGCCACTGGAATTGATTGAGTAGGGGAATGATTGCTCAGCTCTGTGCATAAGGAAAATCTTCAAGATCAGATTTAGTACTTACTCTCTCTGCTTAATAACATTAGAGGTGCTGGTTCCCCGACTGTGTGGGACTAAGCTCTTAGAAGCCAACCTCCGAGGACAGCCTCAGGCTTTCGTTGGGAGCATGGGACTTCATTATCGTGGTGGTGAGAATTAGGAAGCTGTAGGTGAATTTCTTATACAAGATGCTTCTTTACAAAGCCCTTGTTTGATTTACCATTTCTCTTTTTGTAACCCTTAGAATCTTTCTGTCGCTCTCCAGAATTCTGTGTTGTTGAACTGAATTTTATACACACTAATGAAATTGCTCTGAAGAAGAAAGTAGATAACATTGATAATGCCTTTTCTCCTAGGATTTATATATTATTAAGTTCTCATGGTTTTCCTTTCACTGTCCCTGGTACCCTTGTGCATCACCATGGTTCTTAGCCTAGAATTGGTCGAATACAGAATGATATAGCATAAAGGAAGCAGAAACAGATTAGTATGTAAGCAGAGTTTACAAGTGAAGATACCTAGACACACAGTGGATGGAGTGCTGGACCTGCAGTCCGGAAGTCCTGAGTTCAAACCCAGTCTTAGATGTTACAAAGCTGAGTGACTTTGGGCAAGTCACATAACAGCTGCCTGCCTCATCTGTAAAATGAGGTTAATAAGAGCACCTATCTTCCAGGGAGATTGTGAAGATTAAGTGACATTTTTGTAATGTACTTTGTAAACTTTAAAGAGCTGTAAATGCTGTTAGTGTTCCTGCCATTGTTATATCACCAAGGTCTGTGACATTGGAACACTTCTCTTCCAAACCACTGAGAATCATAGAAAGTTAAGAGATGGACATAATGTTGGAGATTGTCTAGTCCAACTTCTTTTTAAAATGAAAAAACTTAAGAAATACAAAGGCCAAGGAACCTGCCCAGGGTCACAAAACTATTTAGTGACAAGAGCTGATACGGGAACTACATTGCCTCCAAAACTCTTTCATAGTAAACCCTTCCATCTCCTGTGGGTAGTAGCCCTAGTTGGGGGCCAAGTATGTTTGCATGCACCACTGTAATGAATATTTCAACCAGAAAGTTGAAACTGTAGACAAGAAATATATGGTATTGTGATCCTTGACTCCAGTAGGCTTACAGTCCAGTTGGAGAAATGTTAAAACGCTGAAACTATAATATGATAGCGTATAAGTCTAATACAAGTTTCTGACTTTCCATAGAAAATAAACAGATGGAATGTGACTGACTGGAATGTGACCCTGATGTACCTGTACAGTATAATGTACCTGTAGGAAAAGTGGAGACAGTTATTCATATTTTGGTGTTTACTCAGGAACTTTCAGGAAGACTTCATGGAGGTCAGATTTCAGTGAGGTCACAAATAGAATAGGTAGAATTTGGAAGGAATTCTAGGTTAATGTATAGTAATAATAATAATAACTAATATTTATATAGTGCTTTAAGGTTGAAGTGTGCTTTTGTATATTAACTTATTTGATCCTTATTACCAGTAACCTTTGAAGTAGATGTTTGTTGTTGTGCAGTCATTTCAGTCATGTCTGACTCTTCATGAATCAATTTAGAGTTTTCTTGGCAAAGATACTGGAATGGTGTGCCATCTCCTTCTGTAGTTCATTTTACAGCTGAGGAAACTGAGGCCAACACGGTTAAGTGACTTGCCCAGGGTCCCACAGCTATTAAGTGTTTGAGGCTGGATTTGAACTCAGGTTTTCCTGACTAGAGCACTCTACTGGGCCACCTAGCTGCCCTAATGTTGTTATTATCCCTATTTTTAAAATGAGGGAACTTAGAAGGTAAATACTGTGCACTCTCTGCTGCACCAAAAAAAAAAAAAAAAGTACTGTGCTTAACATAGGGAAAGACTTGTTTTTAGATCTTCCCTCTGACAATTGTTAGCTCAGTGACCACGAGCAAGTCAGTTGTTTTTTCTGAACCTGGTTCTTCATCTGTAAAATGAGGCTTATGTTATCTGTAGTACTAAACTCAAAGTGTTCTGGTAAGGGTTAATTGTGATATTATATGTAAAAACTACAAGCCTTAAAGTGATATGCAAAAGCAACTATTATTGTAATCAAACAAAATCAGATAGGAATAAAAGGCTTGGTTTGACAGACCAAGAGGAAGATTTTGGGGGCAATAATTGCAGATATGGTATCGTGGTTCTTCCCTGCACCAGTGCCTAGCAGGATGTGTTACTATTAGGTGTCCCACCTTGGACTCCAGTACCACTCTCAGACATTGGCAGCAGTCTGCCCCAGGCTGAACAGTTGGTGTGGGTTGGGAACAGATGGTTCAGTATCTCAGTGTTGTTGACAGAATTGCTTCCTTCCTGGGGCATTTCTTTAGAACAGTCAGACTACTTCCATGGAAGAGTGATATCAGCAGACTCTTTCCAGGATATAAGCCCTGATGCTTTGCACTTACATAGCAAAGGAGGAAAACACATTTATATTCTTCAGGAACATTTGAGAGAGATGCAAGTTATGTTGATTAGGGTATTAACATGTGCTGGACTCGGGAGTCATCTGTCATTTAGGGTTGTCATATAGGGGAAAAAAAATTAGACTTGGTTTCCTTGGGTGGGGTAGGGTGGGGTGATGGGAGACACAGTGAGAACCACTGGGGTAGAAATTATAAGGAAGCGTTTTTCCCTTACTCAACATAAGGAAAAACTTCCTAATAATTATAGAGTTGTCTTCTCTCCTACCTCCAAAAAAAAAATAGAGAATGGGCCATTTCAGTGACTAATGAGTTCCTATCACTGGGCTTTAAGCAAAAATTGGATGACTGTTCTTCTAGTATATGCTAGAGAGGGATTCATAGATAGAGGTGGGGTTCGATGCCTCTGGTGGCCCTTCTAACTTTGCAGTTCTGTGATTGGGAGTATAAATTTCACATAATTTGTGGTGCCTTGTTTTTTAGCAGTTAATTCATGAGTCTTTGGCCTCCCTTACTAGCCATAATAGGATCTGAGAACCCAAAGCACAGTGGTAAGAGTCCCGGCATGTAGGTCTGAATCCTGGTTCTGCTGTGTACTACCTGAGTGATTTGATACAAGTCCTCTTTCATCTCTCTTCATCTCAGTTTCCTTCTCTGCAAAATGAAGGTGTTGGACTGCCTGACTGCCAAGGTTTCTGAAGCCCAAGTGGCTTTTTCCCCGTGCCTCCAGAGGCAGAGCCAGAAAGTCATCCTTGGAAGAAGAGCAACAAAACAAAGCCCCTGCTCCCATTGAGGTTCCCTTCGCCCCTAGGAGAAGTGTCATAACAAAGCTCTACATGGTTTTGGTTGGTGCCACAGAGGCTGCTGCTGGGCCAGCAAAGCCCCCAAGCTTCCCAGAGTGTTCTGCCCTGAAGCTTTTCCATTGTAGATAATTATTCACCTTCTCCTCCCTCTTGCAGAAATGGAGAAGGCTTGCCATAGCCTGAGGGACAGTGTGAGGCAGGAGGATGCAGTTCTGAAGCCAGCCCTGTGTATTAAGTGTATTAAGTATGGGCCCTTGCTCCATATTTCTGTGAGCAGGGCTGAGACCCACTACACTTCACTCTACTGTTCCTAGACCAAATATATTGTTTGGTCTCTCCTTTCCTGGAGAGGTTAGGCTCTGGATACATGTGTATTTCTGTCTTTTTACCAGAAGTGCCAACAAATTTCTCTACATGAATAACTAGCACATTCGTACTTTCTAATAGACGGTCACTCCTTTTGGAAAAACAAAACAAAATAAAACACAAACCTTCCAGAATAGATGGAAACAGAACCTTCACTCTTAATAAATACCACATGTGCTTATACTAAGAACTTAGTTTATCCTATTTTGTACTGCTCTCCCTATGTCCCCTTCTTCCCTTTGCCCCTACGTTCTATAAATAAACCGTTGTAATAGCATTGCTATTATGAACATTATTAGCTTTTCTGGTTGCATGTGCATGGGTGATAATGCTACATCTTTGTAAACCTATGCCATCTTTTTAGACAGTGTGAACTGTTTATTGAGCTGTCTTGTGCAAATGTTTTATTTAGTCAGGCTTGGGGGCTGAGATGGTGGCAACAGTGATCTCTTGTAGGATTTATTCTGCTTGTCATCTTGGTAATGGGCTGCCTGAGAGGGTGTGTGTGTGTGTGTGTGTCTGTGTGTGTCTGAGTTGGGGAAGGGGGGAGAGGAAGTAGGTAACAGGGAAGGGAAGAGAGGGAGGGAGAGCTAGCCTGTACACATCCCTACAGGCACTCATTCTCATTCCATGCCACACTTTGCTTCTGAGCAGGCCTGATGGAACTGTTTAACCTAATTACCATCTCAGGGATTTATTTAACTCTCAACTGAGGAAGCCCAGAGAAGCAATAACTTTGATTTAACCAGAGATATCTTCATTTTAACCATTTTGAAGAATTCTGACTTCATTATTTCCCTTGACACCTACTCATTAAAAACCAAATCTTTGTGATATATCTAATGAGATTCCTGTATCCAGTGTTGGTCACTTAAGAGTCTAGATTTATATTGCTCCCTGAGTGTAGACAAATAGGGTTCTAACTGATCTGTGCCCTCATTGCCTTGGAGATGAAGCCTCTTATGTAGGATTGGCTAGAAGGTAAACCCTATGGATGGAACTATTGAAGCCTCATTACTTTTTGAGGAAGGTGGTGGCACATTTTAGTGTGTTAATAATGGCAATAAAGCATATTTGTAGAATATGTGTGTGTTTTTTATCTTATTAATTTCTCATAATAACTTCATGAGGTGTAGGTCTAGCTTTCCTCCCCAAGCTCATACCTTAAATAGCACTTTACATGGTGCTTTTCAATTTATGAAGTGTTTTACATTCATTATCTCATTTGACCTTCGGAGCCGTCCTGTAAAGGAGGTCGTATAATAAACATGCTCACTTTACAAATATGGAAAATGGGGTTGGTTCTTAAAGGGAAAGAGAATTTCCCTAGGTTTTTTGGAATCTTAGTGAAGTATCCCTTCTAGAACAGTGCACAATACTCCCTAACACTGTACCCCTCTGGATCCCAGGGCCTTGCTATCCACTCCGTTGCTGACCTCTCATATATGTGTCTCTCCAATTATTAGAGTATAAACTCTTCAAGGGTAGGTCCCTTTCTTTTATATCTGTCTCCCCAGCATTTAGCAGTCTCAACACAGTCCTTAATAAATACTTTTTCATTCATTCCTCTTCAAGCTGTGACAATGAAACATTCTGTCAGCGCCCTGGATGCCCTGAGCAGCCATGAAGAGTCTTTGGAATGTAACAACACAGAAGATAGTTCTTCTGGGGACCCCAGATTCCATTTTGGAGACTACGGGTTGTATTCTGACTGAAACACTGTGTTCAAATATGAGCTATACTATTTATGCTAACACAGACAAAAGTGAAATAAAGTACAGAATCTGTGATATCCTGCAAGGTTTGGCAACCTTATCCAGTTCGCTAACTCTTTTTACGTTGCCTTTGCCAGAAGTAACTCACATTGTCCTGTAAGGCAGCTAGATAGGAATCATTCGCTTCTTTGGTTACAGGAGCAAGCCGATCACCGTGAGGGTTACAATGACCTGCCAGGCTCTCCAGAATAAAGCTACAGCTGCCACAGGTGGTTGCTCCAGTCTCCTCCTTGTCCAGTGAGCTTGTCGTTCTTTGAAATGTTGGCTTCATGAATATGACTTCAGCACATGGACTAGAAGCTGGACCTGTCCCTCAGGCACAGCCAGTGAATGAGGAAGTGCTATGTCGTTTCTGGAATTGTATTAGTACTGGTTGTTAAAAGATGGATTTCTCCTCTTCTTCTTCCTCTTCCTCTTCCTCCTCCTCCACCATAGCAGCCATTTATATAGTACTTTGAAGTTAGCAAAGCAAATATTATCTCATTTTATCTTTACCACAACTCTAGGAGGTTGTCGTTCATTTGTTTCAGTTGTGTCCAACTCCTCACGACCCCATTTGGTGTTTTCTTGGCAAATATACTGGAGTGGTTTGCCATTTCCTTCTCATTTTACAGACAAGGACACTGAGGCAAACAGTTAAGTGACTTGCCCAGGGTCATACAGCTAGCTAAGTGTCTGAGGCCAGATTTGAACTCAGGAAGTTAACTTCAGGCCTGGTACGTTATCCATTGAGCCACATAGTGAGGTAAGTACTATTTTTACACCCATTTTACAGATGAGGAAACCAATTCAGACAGAGGTGAAGTGACTTACCCAGGGTAGCAGGTGACTGAGGCAGAATTTGAACTCAGGTCTTCTTGACTCCAGACCTAGCATTCTACTGCACCATCTCGTTGCTTCCTAGATTGCCTCTGATGTCCCATGATCCAATGACTCATTCACTGAGATAATGTCCTTTCCTGTCTGGACTTCCTGTCATCAGCTAGTCAAACTGGTGCTATTTGGTGCTATAACATTTACAATTCTATGTTTTCCTATGTGGCCTTATCCCTTAAATGTAATAAATAAAGGCCCTTTGATTATATAAGAAACCAACTTTGGGATTAATATCCAGGGAACATCTGTGTTCTAATCCTGTCTTTGATAATGACATATTTGTGATGGCCTTTGGAAGAACTGTTTAATATTTCAATGCTTTAGTTGTTCCATATGTAAAGTAAAAACAGTTCTTTTCTTCCGGAACTCTTATAAAGAAGTTTTTTTTTTAATTATAACAGCAACTGAGGAAACTGAGGCCCAGCGTAAATTACTCAAGATCTCAAAGCTACATAGTAGCAGAGTCTAATATTCAAATGACTAAAAGCATTTAAATTTATGGAGTACTAGCAACATCCTAGGCTTGAAACTGAGCCTCAGATTAGTTTCCATTTCTACCACTGGGCTCATAATCTAAATTTCACAGATGTGCTAGATTTGCAAACATGAAGAGAGGAAGGGACCACACTCAGGGGATTTAATTCTTAGTAAAGATCTTTGAAGATGAATCACTTATCTGAGAGCCAAGTATGATTGTAAAGTCAGCATTTGACCCAGATTTCCTTTTTATAATGAGTACAGTGTGGGTCTTATCTTCCTGGAACTCTCATCTCTTGTGGCTGCATTTTCTCTCCTTTCTTCCTTTTCCTCTTTTCTAGAGCCTTCAGACCCTCTTCTAGTCTTTGTGGAGAAGATATAGCATTGACTGCTTACCTGTCCAGTCAAAGAGCTACATAGCCCCTTCCTTTTTCTTTTGTCAATCTCCAGGCCATGCCATGTCTCAAATTAGCATCAGTGAAGTGTTTATGGGGGCATGTTTCTGATAACCAGTTTTACTCTGTGGAGCCCATATAGCATTGTTATCATCCATGTTGACATCAAAAAAATCACAGAACTTTTGAAGTATAGAAGCTCATAAATACTGTTAGGTACTCATAGGTATTTAACTAGATACACACATATACTATACATATATGTACACATTATATACATATACATGTCTGTATTTGTCTAGGAGATACACATATATACATAAACATGTGTATATATTTGTCTAGCAGATATACATGTATATAGGAATCTAATATGTGCATGTATATATGTGCTATATAAATGTGTATATGCATACACATATAAACACAAACAATGCATATATATGTATACACATATATACAAGTACACACATATACACACATATGAAACTTTTCCCCCCTAGAAGTTTTTCTGCTCGGAGAAGAGGACTAAGGTAATAATTTTGGAAGTAAATAATTATGACTTCCATAATTTTCATTTATAAGAGTCTTGAGTATAATCCTGTTTCTGCCGCTAGCTAGTGATGTGGCCTTTGACAAGGCATTTAACCTCTGGGGCTCAGTTTCACCAACTGTAAACTGAGGAAGTTGGATTGGATTATTCATAAGATCCCTTGGAATTCTGTCACTTTGAAGCATTCAGGGAGCACAAGATCACTAACTCTGAAGCAGGTGTCTCCAGCAAGAGATAAGAGCCACCTGGCTTTTAGATTCAACAGGGAGCATAGTGGAAAAAGCCTTAGATAAGAAATCAGAATTTGGGCTTTACCACTACCTGTCTGTACTGCTTAATCTCTGTGATGGTTGTCTAAGATCTTTAATGACCCCCCTCAGGCTAAGATTCAATGGTTGTAAATATTTTGTGCTAATTTTTTGGGGGGGTTGGGGTGGGGAACTTGATTTGGCATTTTACTGTAGCAAAGAATTCTCAGATTATCAATCGTTTTGCAATTTATCGAGTCTTAAACTGTGGTTTAGGGCACTGAGATGTCAAATTATCTGCCCCACAGGCAGTCCCACAGCCAGTATCTGACAAATGAGGTTTTTTTGTTTTTGTTTTTTTTTTTTACTCTGGGGGAGGGGAGGGTTCAGCCATACTCGCAGTCTTTCATAACGGGTTCATAACAGGTGTAATTTGTTACTCGTCTCAGGTAGTATTGAAAAAGCATTTGGATTTGGAATCAGAGTCTTCATTTGATTCTGGCCCTTACACGTGCTAATTTTGTGATTTGAGGAATTAAATACAAATGCAAATCTCACAGGGTGTGTGAACTCTAAAGCGCTTTGCAGATTGTTGTTATATTATCTCATCCGGCAGTTTTCCTTGTTTCCAGGGCTTCTGTGTCTTAGTAGAGAAGACTTAGGAGTTTTCTGGGGCTTGAAAAATTGATCACCTTCTAGTCAATCTTCTGGTGGTGTTCTCAAAGATTAAGCTTTTCCTTAAATGGCAGTTCTGTACTTGGAGGCTGTTGAGCCTGGTAAGGTCTTTCAGAATTTGTATAATGTCAATGTAATACTTAAGAACCCAGAGTAAATCATTAGCTTGAGACTTTAGTAGAGGATTAAAATGATCACTGTTAGTATTACTAATTTGGAAATAAGAAAAAGAGCGGAGAAGTTGGACAGATTGTTTCTAACAATATGCCTAAATCCTTTACTTTTGGTCATTGGTTCTTTGCCTTTTTTGTGTCATGAGACCCCTTTGGCCTTTAATTTGAGGCCTATGGGCCCCCATCTCAGAATAATATTATGTTGCCTACACTTGTAATTGAAGGAAGTGCTAAATTTCAGCTAGAATAAATGTAATTTTTTTTCTTATCCAAGCTCATGGAACTTGTATGATTTAGTCCCAGCTTTTAGGTTAAGAATGCCCGCCCTGGGTCTTTAAAAACAAATTTCAAATGGTACGCCTATCCAAACCATCTCTTTTTTCCTTCCCTTAATGGGAAAAGGGGAAGCTAAAACAAGCATTGCTCTTGCTTTGATTAGGACAAAGTAAAAAGAAAACTTAGAAGCCTTTATAGGTTACCAGAGAGCCAGCAATATCCCTTGTGATCGGCTGTCTTCAACTTTCCTTGGCTGAAGACCTCAAAGTGGCCAAGCTCAAGTTTTTGGTTCCCTTTGCACTGCTGATGCCAGACAATGTTTAGAGTTTGGCTGAGGCTGTAAGAATCAAGCCGTGCTAATCATCGCGGTCAGTTCCAGGAACAAGTGATCATCCATTCTGGTTGTTTATGTGAACAGGATAAAGAACCCACTCAGCTAACCTGTTAGTCTAATCACATAAATGGAAACTTAAGAGAAAGTAGCGACCATCCATTTAGAAGTAGGAATCAGTTGATTTTCAAAAATTGTGTGTGTAGTTTAAAAAAAAAAAAAGCTGTCCTAAAAGTTGAGAGAATTTCTCCCATACTCACTATTGAATGCTCTTGTTTTCTAAAGGAACGGAGAAAATGCAACTGATTGTGTCTTAGTCTTAATATTTTAAACTTTTAGTTTTCAGAAATATGCTGTGAAAATAAAAGCAGAAAGATTTTCTCTGACCTACTTATAGTAGAAAGAGGCTAGAGATCCAATCTACATTTGCTTTCTTAGCATTGTCTGAGCTTGTCATTAATTCTACCATTGGCACCTTTGGGAAGAATAAGGAAATAACGGTTTAAGGTAAGGAAACTCTTTGAGAATGGTTCTTTTTGAAAATAGACATGTTACTTTAAAAAAAAAACAAACCAAAGTACGCTTGTTCAAATTCTTTGAGAGGTACTTAGAAGTAAAAGATGGTTTGGTGTATTAAGTAAAATATATTTAGTCTTCATAAAGAAAACTAAATTATTTCCCAATTCAGTCAGAAAGTTCTTCAGTTTCCTGTGCCCAACACTTGTCTGCAGGGTGCTTAATATAAGCAGGGGACCAAAAATAAGCAAAAGAATAAGCTCTCAGTATAATCCTTCAGCTGAATTTGAGGAGGTGGGGATTTCTATCCCACTGGTAGGACAGAAATGGAAAAGGAAGGAGAGCAGCTCCCAGCAGCCTCGTGCTCAGGAGAGCTGGAATTAATTCTTGTTTTGTTGTGGTTGGATTTAGAAACTCTTAACCCTGTCTCCTCCCACTTGAGTCCTTAAATAGTACTCTCTTATTATATGAGCTCAATTGGAATCCCACTTATTTGGTTAATTCAGGACTTCTACCTGTTGTGATCTTTGTGAAATCATGCTACTTTATTCTCTGGGCATTTAGTTATAATGTCTCTTTTGGGTAAAGAGAGGCAAGGCAGCAAATGTTTTTGTTAACATTTCATAGTTGAAGTGGATTAAGCAGAATTGTAGCAACTGCAGTAAAGAAAAGAAGGGAAGATGATTAACCTTTTAAATTCAAATGAGCAACACTGCATCAGGAATATTTTTTATTATGTTATTAGTATGGGAAGTGATGATTTTATAGCTCACATTAGCCTAGCCCAAGCACAGTATAACGGGTGACATTATTAACCAGGTACGTTGTAATTATCCATTGGTATAAGAAATCTCTTTTTGATGTGACGAGCTTCTTAGAGTGGTACATTCTGAATTACTAGCAATAATAATAACTGATTCCTATATCCCAAAAATGTCTAAGTTGCGATCGGGTGCTACTCTGGTTACAATACTTTAAGAGGGTTCCTTAATCTACATTTTTTCAGTGTGGTCACTGAATCTCAGCCCTTATGTGTATTTGTCTCTCTTCCTCTCTCCTTTTCTTTTCCTCATTCCCTCTTTCTTTCCTCTACTCCTCTCCTCTCCTTTTTCTCCCACCTGTGGTGTGGCTTTACTAAACCTAATGTGAGAGAGGAGTAATTTGAGTAGCTTTCAGAAGCTGGGAGAAATTGTTTTTGTGTTGTAAAGGAGCACTATCTTTTGAATGCACCCATAATATGCTATGGAGAAGGGATGCTGGGGGAGGTTCCTTCAAATGGGAAATTCCTCCTAAATATTCATTCGACCCATTACAGTCTTCCAGTTGTTGTTAATAGGCTGTATACACACATGTATTGATTGCATTCATAAGAGGAAGTGGAAAATATATAGTTATGTAATTTGTGCAAAACAAAACAAACCTGCCTTTTGGCTATAACATCCAGGCAACCGAGACCAGCAGTTTAATTTTGGTTCTAATTATCTGAGTGGTTGACTCAACTCTCTACTTCGTGTTTCATATGTAGACACAGTCTAAAACTGTCCATAGAAAATACTGACAATGCCCTTCTGTTGGAAAACCCTGGCTAAAATAAAAGCTCATATTGAATTTCATAAAACATGGAACATTTGTGTAACTCCTTGCATTTGGAACCTTCCCCTTCCCCCCAGTTTCCCCTCTCCCTCTTTCACCTCTTTCAGTTTAATCCTAGGCCAGAATTTACTTAAACCCAATTGCAGTAGGGTAGTGACGAGTAACTTGCTGTCAGTGGTCTCCACCCTTTGCCTTGAAGGCAGGGCAATTATCAAATAATCTGGATTCAATGCCACTGTACTTTGACGTCAAGAAAGCCCATTAGCTTCATTGGTTAGGATTGCTTCTAGTCTTGAGTTCTGGCTGAAGATGAGCTGTGCCCTAAAAGTAAAACAGTTTAATTAAATGGAAGAGATAAGTAAGTTTCACTGTATAACTGGGATGCAATCAGTTGTCTTTCTGTGTATCTCCTGTGTTTTCTTCTATAGATAATTATGTATGTACTAGTTGCATTCGCGTGTAAGTTCTTTGTGAGTAGGGATTATTCGATAAAATCATATCTGTAGAGCACCCTGCAAGCCTTAAACCAGCATACAAATGCTTCTCATCATGATGATCTCCATTGGTTGAACTTGTATCCCCAGTGCTTTTCACAGTGCCTGGCACATAGGAGACAGTGAATAAATTCTTGTTCAATTCTGAACTTGACTTGGTATATAGCAGTAGATTAAGCACTTTGTGTAATTAGTTTTCTCTGGACACTAGCACCTGGGGGTACTGGCTAATGAATAACTAAATTGTTCCGGTCTGCTGAACAGAAAGGCAACAATACCTTATATATTCTAAGTGCTCCATAAGTGTTCTTTAATTATATATTTATAGTAGGTGTAATTGGTGACTAGTTAATCCCAAGGGCCATTGTTCCATAGCTGATGAGAAATAAAGACAAATGAGAACTACACAGAAAGAACACCTGCCATTTGTTTCCAGGCCCCAAAAACATTAGGGCAAATTTTCTTATCTGTGACATTAGTGTATCTACTATGAATACTCTTTTTGCCTACTTATTCCCTAGAGGTTCCCTGTAAGATTATAAAAGTTATGAATTCCCGGAAGTGTGAAAGCACTACCTAATCTGTCCTTGACCTTGAACTCTGGGACTTGAACTCCAGCTGTGGCTGGAACTTTGTGACCTTGGGTAAGTCTCTTTATCTCTGTGGAGGCTTATTATGTCATCTCTGAAGTAAGGAGATTTGACTAAGATTCCTTCTATCTCTAAACTAATAAGATAAAATTTGAGGTTCCTAGACTATACTGTTTGTATTACAGCCCTATGCCCTTATCTTTTTCCCCAAAGCATTGACTTTATACAAGGGATAGTAACTAGCTAGTCTAGTATCACTAGAGTATCTGACATACTGTTAGAAAATTCAGAAGTGGGAGTCAAGAAACTTGGGTCCGTGTGGGATGTGGGAGAATAAGCACTGGAACTGGAGTGTGGGGTTTGGGAGTTAGAAGGCAGTGAGGTAGTGCAGTGGATAGAGCGCTAGAGACAGTCGGGAACACCTGAGTTCAAATCTCGCCCCAGGTACTTATTAGCTGTCTGACCCTGGACATATCACTTACTGTGCCTCAGTTTCCAAAATTGTAAAATTGAGATAATAATAGTATTTATTTCTGAGGCTTGTTGTAAGAATGAAGTGAGATAATATTTTTAAAGAGCTTTGTCAACCTGAAAGTGCTATATTATCCTGGTTTTTCCACTTATTACCTGAATGACCTTAAGCCTCAGTTTCTTTGTAAAAATAAAGACGCTGTACTAGATTATTTCTAAGGCCACCTGGTTTTTAAGATCCTATCTGTTTAAACATTACAGATTATCTTAATTATTTTGTTCAGATTAATAATATCTGAACTTTATATGATGTTTAAAGGTTTATGAAGTTCTTTACGTGCCTTATCTCATTTCATCTTCACAACTACCTCCATGAGGTCTCAACGCCTATTATTATCATCCCTATTCAATAGACTTGGAAGCTGAAACTGAAAGGTTAAGAGATTTACTGCTCATGATCATATAACAAATAAGTGTACAGAGGCAGAATTTTAACTCAAGTCTCTCCTGCTTCTAAAGTAAAGCCTCTTGTTCACTATTCCTTGTTGCCATAGGTAGCCACAAAGAGGAAAAACTATGTATAGAGTCTGGTTTTTGCAGATTCTGTTTGAAGCGATCCTTCATTTATGTTTCATTCTGAGTATTCTAGACAAATCTATTAAGGTTGGTTTTTCTTTCAAAATGACACTTACATTGCAGGCAACTTGGATATTTGCTTAAGTGAGGATCCCATAAGAAAGTAAAAAAGAGTCTTCTTCATAATCTTTTGATAGATTGAGCATGCTAGATAAAGGAGAAAGCCGTAGGTAGCAATCAGTCAGTATATATTAACTGCATACTATGTGCCAGTCACAGGGTTAAGAATCCAAAAAGAGGCAAAACAGTCCCTGCCTTCAAGGAGCTCACAGTCTAATGGGGGAACTGATAAACAAATACATATTTACAAATAAGCTATGTACAGGATAAATAGGAAATAACAGACAAGGCACTAGAATTAAGAAATGAAGGTGGGATTTTATTGGGACTGGAAGAAATCCAAGGAAGCCAGTAAGTGGAACTGAGGAGGGAGAATATTCTAGGCATGGAGGAAAGCCAGAGAAGATGCCCAGAGCCAAGAGGTGGAGGATCTTGTTCATGAAACAGCAAAGTGGCTGGTGTTATTGGATTGGAGCATATTGTAGGGATATAATGTAAGAAAACTGGAATGGTAGAAGGAATCTAGGTTATAAAGGAATTTGAATGCTAAACAGAGAATTTTATATTTGATCCTGGAAGCCTGGGGAGCCACTGCAGTTTATTGAGTAGAGGAGTGTGACATGGTTGGACCTACACTTTAGCAAAGTTACTTTGGTGGTCTAATGGAGGGTGGGTTGGAATGGAGAGAAACTTAAGGCAGGTAGAACCACAAGCAGGCAAAACAGCAAAGGAAGTACACCTAATAGCGAAACCCCTTCAGCTGAAGAAGTATAGAATTGACTTCAAAGCAAGAAATTAATGCTCTCTTAATGATTCTTAAAGAGACAAAAAATGTCTAACTGGAATGTAAAGATGGGTGAATATTTCTCAGAACTCTTACTTTTGGGAAACTAGTTATTGCTGGATCTTTAGAAAAAACAGTCACCAAAAACTATTCATTATTTTGGGGCTGAACTTAAGCTGTTCAAAGCTGATCATAGCCAAGCTGTGCTTATACTCAAGCCTAGACATTAAACACAAGACTAAAAGAAAAATGCCAATATTTTTGGCAGTTTAAATAACCAAGTTACCCAACCTTTTAGTGAGTCTGATTAATTGCCAGGAAAGCATTTAAGATAGGTGGGGGGAAAATTAATATAAACTGAATCTAGATGGCATTGGTGATCTAATCCATTTCTGAGGTTTTATGGTTCAGTTCATTTTAATGTTCATTCGCAAAACCCAAATTTTGATTTTTTTTTTTTTAGCAAGTTATCTAGATAATCTAGAAAGAAGAAATTATATGAGCTCACAGGACTCATTAGAGGAAGGGCAGGTTTATGGAGTGGTCTCATGAATGTATTTTCTTAATCAGTCCACAGACATCTGTTAAATTCCTACTGTGTGCCAGACACTATGCTGGGTATGGGGGAATGTAATGACAAAATGGAATTAGTCTCTGCTCCCAAGGAGGATTCTAAGAATTAGTATATCCACAAATTTGTGGAAAAATCCAGGCCTTCCAATTTGTTGGCACAGCAGATAGCATCTGACTGCTGCAATTCCTACACCGCAATTGCCTGCATATTATTTTATTTCTTATTTGTCAGAATCAGCAGAAACAGTAGCTACACCAGGACAGATCACATAGACAAGGTCTGCTTTAAGAAAGAACTTTGGTTACAGTATGAAGTACCCAAGGCTAAAATGGCCCCAGCAGTAACCTAGCATTCTTTACAGTAGGTATTCTCATGAGCACGACTTCCACGGAAACCAGATGTGGGCAGTAAAAAACTTATCACCAGCCTAGCACGAACTGTTCATTTTCCAGTGAGACCACCATAGAGACTGTGAATAGAAGGCCTGTGTTTTCTTACTGGATGACTCATTCTTGAACTATAGTAGGAACAAAATTTGGACCTCTCTAGTAGGGATATTTTAAAAGTATATATACACATGCCAGTTACACTCTTGTGATGTATGCACAGATACATGCACAAGCCCCATCCTACATTTGCATGTAAATATTAAATATATGTGTCTAATCAATCTCTTTATGTAGATATGCCATATATGTACATATACTCCACTTCTGGAACGCCCTACCTCTCGGTTTTCCTACCTTCCTTGAATTACCAACTAAAAATCCCCCCTCCCATGAGCAGCCTTTCCCTCTATTATTATAGCTTGTTTTTACATAATTATTAGTATCCCTGATTTGATCATTTTGATCTCCATTAGGGCTGGGACTGTTTTTTGCCTTTGTATCTCTATAGATTAGCGCAGTACCTACCACATTGTAGGTGATTAAAAATGCTTGTTGCCATATATTGACATATATAATACATAAACATATATCATGTCAACAAGCATTTTATATATTATATATGCTTATATATACATATATATACATACATACATGTTTTGCATGCTATCTTGTGAAGACTGGGAAACATAAATACTAAAAGTACAACATGATCTCACACTTTGGTTTATTTTAACTTCTCTTCTTCATAGTAGATGAGATCAACATTGAATAGCACTACTTTTTTCTAAAAAAACACATCACATTTAAAATTTGTGTCACAGATCCAGAGTTGGAAAGATGACCTCAGAGGCCTCTTGTTTTACAGATAAAGAATCTAAGACCCGGGAAAGTTAAGTGACTTGCCCAAGGTCACACATGTGGGAGTGAATCTGGGTTCTATGAGACTCTGTGGCTAGTGAACTTTCCACTGTACTTTAAGGTTTAGAAAATACTTTGAGACCAGTAAGGATTATTAACCCCATTTCGCAGATGAGGAAATTTAGACTCAGACCGACAAGGTGACTTGCTGGTGTTCACACAGTAAATATTGGAACCAGGATTTAAACCCAAACCATGCTCTTTTCATTATGCCATAGTTCCTCTTTCAAGATGCATAAAATGAATTGGAGCTGTTAGAAACATGGACTTGGCGTTCATTTTTCCATCCCATCATATAGATACATAGAGATAAATTTTCTGAACTAGATAATTAAGGCTCCAAATAAAAATTTACCTTCAATCCAGATCGATCCACTTAGGTTACGTACATTGATGAAATGGATCACATAGGGCAAAATCTCCATTGCATTTTTCACCTTAAGGAGCAGTCTTTAAATACCAATATTCAGGGAACTGTTTTAGCATCTTTCTCTTTGGACTAATGAAAAAAAAAAGTAGTATTAGTTCTATAAATAAAACCTTAATGCTAGCCTTGAGATGACCTTCTTCCAAATGACTCTAGCCATTTGGAGAATGCTCTTAAATCACACTGTCTCAGTCAACTTTATAAAAACTTTTAAGTTAAATTGCTGTGAACTTTCCACCACTATGAGGATGGTCCCAGTGGATTTGTACCAGTGACCTCAGTAACACCGAACACAGTGGAGTCTTGTTAAGGAGTCCAAAAGTAACTTTCTTTTACCTTGCTTTGCCAGATGTCTGTGTAAATAGTTAATGACAGGTAAATATTTCAAATAAATGAATATGCAATTTTAATGCAGAGAAGATACAAAGCCTGAACATACATATCATTTCACATAATTATTTAAATAGAGCATAAACTTCTTATCTCTTTCTTCTGTTACACTGCTGACTTTTGTAAGAGAGACTAAAGTTTAGTTTCTTCCCTTTTGGGCTTATTTGTAGCATGTTTGTTAATCATACTCAAGACTGTCTGAGTTATTTTATATAATTATCATCATGCATTTATATAGTGCTGTAAGAGTTGCAGATATTGTGTCATTTGTTCCTCACAGAAACCTTATAAGGTAGATGCTGTTATTATCATCCCCATTTTACAGATGAAAAAAACTGGGGCTGAGAGGTTAAGTAACTTACCCAGAGTTACATAGTTTATGAGTGTCTAGGGCAAGATTTGCCTCAGGTCTTCCTGATTCTAAGTGCACTGTTCTTTCCAATAGCTTGAACAAGGTACTATTGTACTAGAGCAGTATAGAGTAGAGCTGTCAAATTGGTGTTGGGGTGAATAGTTAAGAATGTTCTCTTTTGGCTGTTGTTGCTAAGTCATTTCAGTCATGTCCGACTCTTTCTTACCTCTTTTTTTTTCCTCTTTCCTTTCACTCTCCTTTCTTGTCTTTTCTTTTTTCTTTTCTTTCTTTCTTTTCCTTTCTTCCTTTCTTTTTCTTTCTTTCCCTCTTTCCCTCTTTCTCTCTCTCTTTCTCTCTTTCTTTCCCTTCTTTCCTTCCCTTTCTTTCATCATACTGCAGTGGTTCTTTGCCGTTTTCCTTCTCTAGCTCTCTAGCTACCTTACAGATAAGGAAACTGAGGCCAACAGGGTTAAGTGACTTGCCTCACACAGCTAGTAAGTGTCTGAGGCTGGATTTGAATTCAGGTCTTCCTGTCTCCAGGCCTGGTGCTCTATCCACTGCACCATCTAGCTACCTAAAGTCTCTTGGTTAGGAGACACAAAAATATACCGGTGGAACAACTGGTTCATCCCTAGGATACAGATATTTGGAAATGGGCATCCAGCCAGTGGGGAGAGAAAGAATGGAGAGGTGTTTTCTTCTCTTACATAATAGATGCTGATTGAAATGTTTGTGGAGTTGAGTGAAATCCCCCCTTCCACATGTCTGCCATCTCCTTCTCAAATACATACCAATAGCCCTTGGGTGTGATACTTTGGAGCTGAAAAGGGCTAGGCCACCATCTTCTGCTGAAATCAACTTCATCTGGATTGGGCTGCTCATTAGTTCCGGCTGTACGGAGATAGAGAACACTCTGAGACCCTCCCTGTCTGGGACAGAGCCTGCCAGAGCTCCTCCGAGGCTCTGGATGTAACTCTACACTCATGTTTATAAAATGATGTATTTCTCTTTCCAAGCCATTGGGTTATGACTAATCAGTAGCATTCTCCTCCTCAAAAAATGGGAACACACCCACAAATGGCCACTGTTAAAAATTAAAAGTATAAGCTTCAGGTTCCTGCTTTTGTGGACAAAAGGCTTGTTTGTATTAGGTACAACTTTCTGTTGTGTTATATATCATGATAATTTTTTATTTAGCTCTTTGAAGTTACTAAATACTTTATGTAAACTTTAAAAAAATATACCATTTTTTACAGAATTGCAGCATTTGAGAGTTAGTAGAGCCGTCATCTGCTCTCTAGTCCTACTACCACTACTACTGTGGCTGCTGCTATCATTACTTCTACTAGCTAGTATTTATATAGCTCATAAAGGTTTGCAAGGTGCTTTGCAAATATTATCTCATCTGTTCCTCACAACAACCTTAAGGGGTAGGTGCTATTGTTATTCTCCATTTTTATAGATGAGGAAATCCAAGGAGAGGTTAAGTGACTTGCCTAAGGTCACTATAAACATACCAGCCAAATGATTGACCAGCCTCTGCTTGAAGACCTCAGGTGAGGGAGGACCCACTGCCTTTTCAGGTAGTTCATTCCACTTTTAGGCAGTTGGAATTTTTAGGAAGTTTTTCTTGCTATCAAACCTAAATTTGCCTCTCGGAAAATTCTGAACATTGCTCGTGATTCTGACATCTGAGAACAAACAGATTTTAATCTCTCTTCCATGCGACAGCCCTCGAAGACAAAGATCATCTCCCTCTGAGTCTTTTCCAAATTAAAGATGCCCATTTGCTTCAACCATCCCTCACATGCCTCTCTCAGTCCTTCGTTATCCTGTTTGCCTTCTATTGGATACCCTTTAACCTGTCAGTGGTGCCCAGAACCAAACACAATTCTTAAGATGGGCAGAGTACTGTGGTGGGACTGTCAGTCTTTTGGAATTGTGTCCCTCTTATTGCAGCACAAACACTTTTTTGGCTGTCACATCACACTGTTGACATATTCAGCTTATAATCCCTGAAAACTCCTAAATCCTTTTAGAAATTGCTGTCTGTGCCTTTCTCATCACATATCCAACTTTTTTTTTTTTAAATCAGTAACTTGGATGTTTGATCCTTAATAGTTGTAAAGTAGGTGGTACGAATACTGTTATTCCTATTTTGTAGAGGAGGAGACTGAAGCTAGATCTTTTGACTCGAAATCTAATAATGTTTCTGCAAACAGGGTCTAAAAGAAGGAGCTTTAAGATTTGGTTTCTGTCAAAATGAATTAAATTCTGCTCTCAGAAGCTCCCACTTAAGCAGAGTTTTCATCACGATGACCAGAATACTTCATATGTGATTTCCTTGAGCCTTTCCTCTTTCAAGTCTTGGCTTATAACAGGGACCATGAGTGTGTGGCTAAGGGTCTTTTTGGTATTTCTCTTAGAAACCTCAGGGTCACAATGTAGCTCTAAATGTTCACTTAATCCCAGAGTATGGCAGCAAATCTATTCTGTCCTCTCTTTTGTGTTTGAAGAATATCTCTTGTCATATGTTGCAATGTGTAAACATAAGGGAAAAAGCATCTGTGGTTTGAGGAGAAATAAATGGGTGCTTATGGGCTGTTTGGTCTGCCAAGTGAATAGCAACAATAATGATAATAGTAAATAATAGCTAACATTTATATAGTACCTACTGTGTTCTGGGCACTTTATGTGTATTACCATTTGGTCCTCATGACTGTGGGAAGTCGTTGCCATTAGTATTTCCATTTTACAGGTGAAGAAACTGAGGCAGACAAGACAGCCCGGGGGCACAGAGCTAGTACGTGTCTGAGGTGAAATTTGAACTCGGTTCTTCCTGATTCCAGTCCCATGTATAACTGTTTCAGTTAGGAAAAGGAAGTCGCTTGTTCTAACCTTTTAGGGGGTTGAAAAAGAGGTTGATATTGTGTGACAGCCTCTGAAACCTTTGAAACATAGACATTTGTCGAGAATGTTTACTAATCACTCAGCAGACTAGGGATATTAATTGAAAAGGATTCTTGCTTTTCTGAGCAATGCTATTCTAGAATTACCAAGTATTGTGATATAGGCTGTTCCAATCTAAAAATTAGTTCATTTGGAAGCCACTTGTTTGGACCTTTTCCCATAGGGGAAAAAGAATTAAATTATGCTTACTGCCCAGGTTGATCACCAAAGCACAAAGCTGCTTAACCTAACTGAAAGACATTGTTTTTGTTTTCTCTGGAAAATATATTCTTCCTTCCCAACACCCCAGCTTTGTTAAATGGTTATTGTTTGTCAAGAAAGTCCAGAGCACTCATTTTTACAGAGTAAAGAAAATTGAGACTCAGAGATTCTATGACTTGCCCAAGGTCACACAGGTGGTAAGTCACAGAGACAGGAAACCAGAATGAATTCAAACCCAGATCCTCTGACTCCAAATTGGATGCTCTTTCTGCCCCTCTAGGTTGCCTGCTATGTAAGTCAGAGAGCCAGGGACTGAATTTGTAAAGGTCATTAGCTCCATATTCCTGGTACAAATTGCATTTTGATATGTAAGTTACTTAATTTGATTTCCTTATCTTTTTGTAGCCATATGTGCCCACTCTTCTGCCCTTCCCTCAAATATAGCCTTTGCTAAAGAGGAAGGAGAATGAGCTAGTTGTCTCTGTGCACTAGGTTTTTAATGGTCACTGAGAGAAAATTTTGCTAAGCCTCTTCTCAGTCTTTGCTTGTACAATGTTTAAAATAGCCAGTATAGTGCCACAGAGTGAGAAGTCAGGAATTGGTTAACACATAACTCACCAACCCCAGGCCTCTCTTCCTTTCAGATACACATTCATAGGATCTATAGAGTATGTTGTGGGTTAGTGTGCAGTGTTGTGGCACAGAAGTATGTGCTGCAAATAGGAAAGAGACCTTCTTTCCTTTGTTCACTCAGGTCAAGCAAGAACTCTCCCTACCAGGTGCCAGTCTTGGTTCAGTATTATTAATTTACAGGCAGGAAAGCAGAAATATTCAGGAGCTTGCATTTTTCCACTCTTGAAATGAATTAAACTTCCACTTGAAACTATATCTTAGGGTCTTTGAGATACATCGAGGCTCAGGTATAGACTTGTTGACTCACTAATCCACACATTGTGTGTTTTAATTCTGTGTTTGTTTCTTATCCCCCCTACTAGATTTGCCGTGAGGATTAAGTGGGATGATATTTGTTAAGTGAGGGCTAAGCGCAGTGTCTGGTAAATAGTAGGCACTATATAGAGGCTAGCTGTTATCATTAGATTGTAGATTCCCTGTGTCTAAACTAAATTTTATATCTCCTGCATAGCTTAATGCTCTGTGCACGTAGTAGGTACTAATTAAACATTTATTGAATTGAATTATACCAGATGTCCTGAGAACTTTTAGGATACTTTGCATTTAACTGTAGCTAATATTTCTATACTTTTAACTTTAGCAAAGCAATTTACATATGTTATCTCACTTGACATACCACTTGTAACATATGTAATATATATCTATGTATACCTAAATGTATAATACATGTAATATATACAACTTCGTGAGGTTGGTACTACAATAGAATTTTCTTCATTTTACAATATGAAAACATGGAGGCATAAAGTGACTAAATGAAGATTTGAATTGTATCTCTTCTTAACTCCAAATCCAACATGCTAACCTCTATACCAAGTGAATCATACCTAGCTACTTTTCCAGTTTTCTAGCAGACACAGTGTCGTTAGTTTTGAGTGTAGCTTTTATATTTGGAAGAACTGGGTCTGATGGCTGGTGTCACACCTATCCAGAAAAGCCCTAAGCATTTTAGATTCATTTACTCTCTCTAACCTGAATTAGGAAAGTAGCATTCGAACTAAAAGACAGATGGTTGCTATCTATTCATAGAATCCATGGTGCTCATTGGGAGAAGAGTTCTCAAGTCTAGGACAATTGTACCTTATGTAATATAATAGGTGTTTCTGGAAAGGGGAAGTAGCTGATTTGGGGAGGTGAGTAGCGGAGAAGCAAAGATTCCCAAAATATGAATAATCACTCACTATTTTGTAAGTGTGGATTTGCATAAACTTTGTTTTCTCTCGGAAGATTACATCTCTTTTTGGCCTTGTGTGCATATGTGTTGACAGCAAAGTTCTGGTATGACATCTGTTACAAGGTCCTAAGTTGCACTGTTACACCTTTAGAAGAATAGATGGTATCTATCAAACCCTGGTATGCTGTGTCTGTGCTTGCACTTATGAAGTATACACATTCCAGGAAAAAAAAAAACCGGGATTGCAGACAGGTTTCTCTTGCATAATTGGCAAATTCTTTATCTCTATTAGTAATTGTACAATTTTGAATCATGAGGATTGTGCATGGATCACTGGGAGCCCTCAGGATAAATACATGTCAAAGGATTGTGCTGGTCCCCATGGTTACCACTGTCATACTCATAATGTCAAACTCAAGTGGTTTGTCATTATCCTGAGACCCACGTAAGAGTCCTCCTCTCTTCTATTTCATTTTGTTTCCATCTCTTGATTTGATAAAAGAAACACTTGTGAAATTAAAATAACCTGTAAGATATTCTTCAGCTGTACCATGCTTACGATAATGTTGCTGGTGTAGTTGTAATGCATTTCATGATCTGTCTCCAGCTCACTTTTCCAAGCTTATTGCACACACAGCCATATTGGCCTACTACCTTGTCCCTGTGCATGACATTCCACCTTTGATTCCCCCAAACGTTAATCCCCCAGTCTGAAAATGAATTGTATTTACTTTGCATATATTTTGTTTATTTACTTGTGTTCTCCTTTGCTTTCTGTTAGAAGAATGTTAGTCAATAAATATTTGTTAGGTGCCTATTATGTGCTAAACTGGGAATACAAATACAAAAAAGGAAGTCTGCCCTTTAGGAGCTGACAGTCTCCTAGATAATACAATACATAAAAGGAAGCTGAAAAGGGTGAGGGGAGAAGAAAGGGGAGATGGAGATGGAGAAATGATGGAGAAATCCAGAGGAGTCCAGCTGGGTGGGAAATGGCTGACTTTGGCCCTCTCCACCTTCCCAATCACAGGGAAGAGGGTTTTGATGAAGTGTGAGTTGGAGCGTTGAAGTGATCTTGCAAGGATGAAAAGGCTTCTGAGGCATGATGGAGTAGTCTAGGGGAGGGAAAGAAGGGGAAGGTAGTAAGCATTTATGTCACCTACTACACCAGGCACTGTGCTTAGCACTTCACAGATGTTATCTCATTTGATCCCCATAGTAATGCTGCAAAGCAGGGTTTAATAAAAAAATTATTAATAATAATATTTAATGAAATATTATTACTATTTTAGGTTGAGAAAACTGAAGCAAACAGAAGTTAAGTGAATTGCCCAGGGTCACACAGCTAGTAATTGTCTGTGGCTGGATTTGAACTTAGGTCTTCCTCACTCTGGGCCTGGCACTCCAATTCATTAGGCCTCTGAATAGTACAACAGAGTAGGGAAAATGTAAATTCTTTGATTCAGGGCATTGTTTCCTTTTTGTCTATGTGTCCCCAGAGCCTTGCACATACATCCTTAATAAATGCTTGTTGAGTCAATCAGTCACACTTGACTGTTCACCACTACAGCTCCCCCACATCCTTCCTTCTCTGTCATTGCAAATAGAGGAAAACTTTTCCTGATTCAAAGCAACAAAGTCTGACCTTTCTTTTTTTTTTCTTACAATTTAAACACTTTTTATTTAAAGTTTTGAGTTCCAGATTCTCTCCCTCCCTCTGTCTTTCCCCTGCTACCTCCCTTAGACAGTAAGCAATCAGATATAGGTTATACGTGTGCAATTATGTAGAACATTTCCATATTAGTCATATTGTATAAGAAGACTTGAACGAAAGAAAAAAATGAAAGAAAGTGAAAAATAGTATGCTTCAAGTCTGTATTCAAACATTATCAGTTCTTTTCTCTGGAGTCAGATAGTATGCTTTATCATTAAGCCTATGGGAGTGTCTTGGATCATTGTATTGCTGAGAATAGCTAAATCATTCACAGTTGTTCATGAGCTATATTGCTGTTACTGCGTGTACAGTGTTCTCCTGGTTCTGTTTGTTTTACTGTGCATCAGTCTTTCCAGGTTTTTCCGAAGTCATCCAGCTCGTCATTTCTTATAACACAGTAATATTCCATTACAATCTTATACCATGGCTTCTTTAGCCATTACCCAGTTGATGAGCATCCCTTCGATTTTCAATTGATAGCCACCACAAAAAAAGAGCTGCTATCAATATTGCTATTCAAATAGGTCCTTTTTCCTTTTTTGGATTTCTTTGGGATATAGACTTAACAGTGATATGCTAGATGAACGGGTATGCACAGTTTTATAGCTCTTGGGCATAGTTCCAAATTCCACTCCAGAACAGTTGGATCTGTTCACAACTCCACCAACAGTCTCAGTTTTTCCACACCCCCTCCAACATCCAACATTTTCCATTTTTGTCCTATTAACTAATGTGATATGTGTGAGGTGGCACCTCAGAGTTATTTGAATTTGCATTTCTCTAATCAATAGTGATTTTGAGCATTTTTAAAATATGATTATAGATAGCTTTGATTTCTTTGTCTGAAAACTGCCTGCTCATATCCTCTGACCATTTATCAACTGGGGAATGAAAGTCTGACCTTTCTGAGGCATTTGGACAGTTTAATCTTGAAGCTACTTTATAACAGAGCCCTGGAAGACTGGGCTGAAGATTACCAAACTGGACTAGAAAATCATGGCTTTCTAAATAGCGGTGGACTTCTCATCAGAATAAAACCTCTTTAATCACAATGCTGAGGAAAATGGGGTGTTTGGGTTTAATTGAATTTTCTAGTGAATTGGAGGTTAACCACTGTAATCTCCGCCTCCCGCCCCCAATTTCAACAGTGTTAGAAATTGTTTTGAAATGTCTTCTTACTTTCCAACTTTACGCAAGTCCTATGCGGAGGGCACATGATTCAATGTTTATTTGATGAATGAGGATCTTCTAGTGTCTCAAGGGCATCTTTTGGTATTACAGAGCTGCAGATATAAGTAGAATGTGTAGGAGGTTTGGGTGAGGGTGTACTCTCCCAGAGCAGAACCTAGCTTTGTTGTTGTTGAGAAATCCCTGTTGCCATTGTGTTTAATTGCTATTTGTATGCTTCTCATGTAGTTAGATGGATGGTATTACCCCTCCCTTCTATCCTTACCCAGAGTCCTCATCACTTAAAACTTGACTATGTTTGAAGCAGATGAATGATCGCAACACTAATGGATGACTAATTTAGTGAACTGCTTCGGTTAGCAGCATTTTACATTTTTCATAGTAGCCATGGAATATTCCTTTAGTGGGTCATCCTATGTAATACATCTGCATTATATATATAATTTGATAACATTAGTTTGTAAAGTTGGGCTTGTGTGTTCCATCATAGTTTTATTTTCATAGCCAGACTATACCACTCTCCAATAACTTTTGCATACATAGCTCATTTTTCTGAGAGAGAAATTTGTCCTTGATGGAATCTGAAGTGATAGTAGGCATAGCAACACTGATTCACTTACTTTTGACCTATTTGTAGGCTTAAATTTTTTTTTTTTGAAATTTATGCACTTAGGAATTCTTCACAAAATAGAGTGGCTTAGGAATTTGGGTATTTTCTCTAAACCTAAGGCGGAGAAGTGAGTGAGAAGTTTGGCGTTGTTTTCCCTTTAAGTTAGTTAATATCCAGCCCCAATTTCCAGAAATGTCAATGAGAGCTTTATTTTACTCTCTAAAGAGAGAATTTGCAACCTATCTTCTGTTGGTGGGGAATAGCACTGAGAACTGAGATTGTTAAGAAACTGCTCAATAAATGAAGGATGTGTCTTTTGGCTTCTGTTGGCATACAAGTGATTTCTAACTTTTCTTTCCCTTCTTTCTTGGTTTAGTGGCATCTAGGTGGTAGAGTACGTACAGCACTGGACCTGGAGTAAGGAAGACTAGTGTGTGACTCTGGGCAAGTCACTTAACCTCTCTCTGCCTCAGTTTCTTCACCTGTCAAATTGGGATAATAAGGTCTTGCAGATAAAATGTGATATTTGTAAAGTGCTTTGTAAACTTTTATGTACTATATATACTCGAGCTCTTACTATTATTATTACCATTACTACTACTACTATTTATGTTTATTACTATTAATATTAGTACTGTTATTATAGAAGTTTTGTGGTGTGGTGGGCAGAATATCATATTTGGAGTCCAAGGATTTTTCTCGAATCCAGCTTCTGCTATTTTCTGTGTGCCCTTACGCAAGTTACTTAATGTCTATGGGCTTCAGTTTTCTAAGGTATAAAGTGAAGGGGGATTGGGTTAGGTAAGCTTTAAGCTCCCTTCTAGCTGTTAATATTATAATCCTCTTTTCCTATATACAAACATCACAAAGTAAAAAAGTAGCTGCTGCACAGTGAATCTCAAGGACAGTAATGTAAACTTCTATGAAAATGGAATAGATCTGAACTGAGAGGAGAGGAGAACAGAGACCACAAGCTCAGATGCTCTGCTGATGGATGACAGGATGCTCATTGAAAGCAGCATAGTCATGGTAGTGGCTGCTTTGGAAGAGGTCATGCTGGTGTGAAACAATCAGAGACTCACAGGGTGGAACAGAGAACAGAGTGTTAGTGGCTCCACAAAGGCAGTCCCCTGTTGGATAAAATATTTGTAGTGTCAGTGGTTCCTCAAGTGACATCTTCGCCTAAAGAAGGCATTGCACACTGGCATCTGTTAAAGTGGAAGAAAAGTCCATAGCTCTTACTATCGTATGATTAGATAGAACCACAAAGGCAAGGCTTTGCTCTAATTTCTCCAAGAATACGATTTTCTTGAGATTATGGGTTTAGAACTGGAAGGAACCCGAAAGGGCATCTAATGCAATCTTTATGTTGTACAAATGAAGAAACTGTGGGGTTCTGAGATGTTAAGTGTTTTGCCCAAGGTCACTATGTAAACCTAAGGCCTCTTAGTTTTAGAGCCATTGTTCTTTCTACTGCCTTTCAGAACACATTTTGAGAATTTTTCTCAGTAACATTAACAAAAATAGAAATAATGTAACCAGGGATATAAAATATAGTTAGTTACCTGTGTTTTTATGATAAACTGCAAAACTTATAGAATCTGTTCTGGTTTCTTTGTAGTTACTTATTAACTGGAGAATGGAAAATGAATTGCATTCCATATATATTTTCACTGTCCACGTGATTGGAGAAATGGAGAGTTAAATCTTTATTTTTTGCTTTTCACTGAGGGGAATTTTGAAATAGTTGACAAATGTCATGGAGAGGGTTCTTCCTGTTAACATCAATGAAAGATTCGGGGACATGAAGAAAAAAAATATGTGGAGTTGTAGATAATGTGACTTTTTAGGTTTGGGTTATTATGAGTTGTGACCTGATGGGGCCAGAGGAGGATTTCTTGTGGACAGATTGCACTTATTTATACTTCAATGAATCCTCATTTTTGTTGATAAGGGCATGGAACTTAAGCACTTATTTGATGGCATTTGTGTCATCTGACTGTGTCACAACTAAAGTTTCATTTTGACATGCTCCAGCTAAATTATACAGAGAGACAGACTCTGTGCATACTTTGGTTTATTGCCCTAGCAGTTGACGCTGTATACACTGAACTTAAGTTTCCTGGAAGATCTTGGCCTCTGTTCTGACTATGTTCCCTTGTGTATGAGCCAAGATTTTAACAACCCTCCTGCATGCAGAGACTGCAGATGCTTCTCTTCACTCTTTGCTCTCCCCTATTTTTTCTTTCTTTCTTTTTTCTTTTTAAAGAAATTCTAACTGATAAACAGAAAATTGGCTTAAAATATGCAACTAGGTAGTGATTTCTAACCAAGTAAATTATGTGTGAACCTTGGTCCAAGCTTGGGAACTAGGCTAAAAACCTGACCTTGTCCATCAAGTGGAAGTAAAAGCTGCTTTTTGGAAATACCTCATATCAATTGATAAATCAAGCAGCTCCCTCTTAACTTTCCTGCTTGGCATAGCATGGTATCAGTCTCAGAGCAAGTCTGTTACACACTAGTATGTGTGTGAGCAAACTATCTGATGGAAAAAGATTTACAGATGGGCCAGAATGTCTAGGCAAATGCTGGGATAAACAGTCTGCCAAACAATGCCTGGCTGTGTAGAGGAGAAAAAAAATTGAGGAAAAATAATCATCTCAAAGGCAGCTATGTGCCTTTTCGCTCCCACCCCTTCTGCTCCGTTTCTAGAACAGTGTCTTCTTCTTGAGCACCATATCTCCCCTTATGACCTCTTCCAACGGGGCTTTTTGTTTTCAGTCCTCTTAACATTGGGAATGGGAGGCATTTCAGGACACCCTCTTTGGTAGAGAGTAGAATGAAGGGGTCTTGTTGAACGCCTATTTGACTTTGATTTGAGTGTCAGCTTCACTAAACAAATTCCTTGAATGAGTTACTGGGGTATCATGGACATGTTCTCATCTCTTGTTCCATTATTATGTGAAGAAAAAAAAAACCCAGCCTTTTCTAAATGAACATCTGGTCAAGAAACTATCCTGATTTAAGAGGAAATTCACCAAATTTATGATCTCTTTTTTGTTCAAATTTAAACTAGAGACTGCCTGGAGAGATGCGCAGCTCTGTTGTTTCAGGGTCAGGGTACATGGGGTGGGGAGAGGCCCACCCTGGGCCTGCTGCCTAAGCCAGAAAAACAGCTCCAATCAGCAGTGGCAACCGCCAGGGATGCTGTTGTTTTCTGTCCTAATGCAATTTTCTGAAAGAACAGTGGGTGTGAATTGTTGGCTAGAAGCTGTTGTGCTTATAAGGGTTAATCCAAAGTCTTTGCTGATTTGTCCAAAAATCACTTTGCTGTGTTTTTTTGGGTTGCTTCCCTTGCCTACCCTTCAAAAAAAAAAATCCTCTTTTATTTGATTTCTACTTTGTGAAGCTTCCATGGTTCGCATGTGTATTATACATCGATACAGAGAAAAACTCATTTGGAATTTTTGAAAAGGTTTTCTGAGTAGGGATTAAGCTGAGTCAAAAAGGAAGTCAAAGTTTGAATCTTTTCTGACACTTAGCTGTTTTTAAAAAATCTGAATTAGGACAATCTTAAGTATTTCCAGAGTCTGAACTATTTGAAATAGGTTTGGGGTTTGTTTGTTTGTTTGTTTTTTTCATTTAAAAAAAATCTCTGATTAGGTCCATAAACAAATTATTTCCCGAAAAGTGATCTCCACAAGATTGTCTATGATATAGAAATTAAAGAGCTGTCTTATTTATATAGCATTATATACACTATTAGTGGCATTTCAGAGTATCACAGTAGCTGCTAGGTGGCCCAGGGGACAGAGTGTTGGACCTGGAGTCAGGACCCGAGTTCAAATTGAGCCTTAGACACTTAGTCTAAGCAGTGTGATCCTGGGCAAGTCATTTAACCTTGTTTACCTCAGTTTCTTCCTTAGTAAAATGATCTGGAGAAGGAAATGGTAAACTACTCTAGTATTTTTGCCAAGAAATCTCCAAATGGGGTCACGTAGTGTCAGCCCCAATTGAAAAAACTGAACAACAACAGCAACAAAATGGAGATGATAGTAGATTCTACCTGCTAACGTTGTTTTGAGTCTAGAACAAGATATTTGTAAAGTACTTTGCAAACCTTAAACAATTTCTATTTGTTATTATTGTTAATTAATGATTATTATGATGAGCGACTATCGTTTTCCTATTGAAAACAAGAAGACGGGATTCAGTTAAGTTGAAGTAATTAGATATTTTGGTTAATTATTAGGAAGAACTTAGGGCTGTGAGACACTGATAAATGCCTCCCTAAGAACTGCTATGGTATTTCCTTTTCTGCCTGTTTTAAAGGACAGGGTAGTAAACTGATTTTTTGCACTGGATCTCTTCCTGATTATAAAACCTCAGGGTTTCCTCCCAACTCTGATTCTATGATGAGATGTTGTATATTAAAAATCTATTTCCCTCACCTCACATGTGATTTTTGTTTTCATATTTTTTGCCCTCTGATGGATTATATCATGACCAACTGTCTGCCTGTAAAAATAATTCCCTCTCAGCAAAGGTTTGGTAGGGATTATTTTTTCCCAGTGAAATAATAGCATCAATGCATATCTTTTCAGGAAAGTTCTTTTCACAAGAGAAATTGGTTCAACATTTTTGGCTTTGTCATCTTTGAACATCCAGTGCTAGATAATATTGTATGGTCATTACAGCTTTGCTTTTATCAGCTGGAGGGCAGTCTTAGGTCAAGTGTTTTGGAATTCCACCCATCCACTCCCACCCACCCCCACTTTTATCTCATACTTAGTAAATGAGCATCCTTAGAGTGATTTGAAACCTGTGACATTCACTTTTAGTTATTTTTCCTATTTTTCATCATTTTCTTCTGCATTTGTATTAATATTATCTGGTGCTCGTTGGTGGGTATTTGAGATCTGGTACCTAAGTATTTTTCTATGTTAATTTTCTATTTGGCTCCTTTTCAAACTATTCTCCCCTACCCCCTTCTCTCAAGTAATAAATAGAATAGGGAAGGGATCTGTCTGTGGCTGGGTTGACCTTTCTAGCTTATTTTGTACTCATAAGCAGTGCTGATAAATTTGTTTATACACTGACATCTCCTTCCCTTTTCAAAACACCAGTTTATCTGTGATCATCGATAAAGGTGCTTCCTTCCCATTAGCATCACTGGAAGAGAATTGGTGTTAAAAAGATGAGTTTTTATGTCGGATAGCTGCTTGGATTGTCAGAAGTGCCTTCTGATTTCCCAGATATGGACCAGCCCTGTTCTCTTTTCTCTCTTTAGTTCTGGATCTAGTTACACTAGATCTGCAGTGCCTGTGCAAGATATAGGGTATTTGCATGTAAGCTATGGATCTTAAGCATATGAGTTATTATTTTCCTTTAAGAGGCATCATGTTGTACTGCATAAAGGAGTCAGGCAACATAGATTTAAATCCTGCCTCAGATTCTTATTAACTGTGTGACCCTGGGCAAGTCAATTAATCTCTGTTTCCCAGGTGCCTCTTTATGACTCAGGTTACAGACAGATGGAGGCCATCTACTGGGGGGTGGGGGTAGGGTTTCTATACTAGGAGCTTCTGTACAACAGTGAACTTACAGGTTGAGACAACAGCAACAAATTTCATTAGTTATCTCTATGTAAGTCTTTTTTTTTTCTTTTTCTTTTTGGCTTATCCTATAAATTTCGTAATCAATGCCAAAACATTTGTCAGTCATCTCTTATACTCTGTTGAGCTTGGTGCTAGAGGCAGTATGGATACAGCTATAGATAATATAGCCAAGAAGACATAAACATATGAAGCTAAAGGACAAGTAAAGCAATATTTTCAAGAACTGAAGTATGCAGTATGGTTGGTTAATCACTTAAACACTTAGAGGTAGGAAAGAGTTCAGAGGAGCAGGCAGTGGGAGTAGTGACAGAAGACTTCATGAAGGTAGGGGTACTTAGGGCTCAAGTCTGGAAAATAAAAATATTTTTCTCACTAAAACCCATTTTTTATTTTAAGAATTAATAATTTACAGTGTCTTAGATCAATCGTTATATGTCTGTTTGGAGTAACTGCAATCAGGTTGATAACCCAAAATTTGACATCTCTTCCCCATTTTCAAAATAAATTTCAGGACCGGACTCGCCAATTTCTAAGGTAACTTCCAGTTACCAAAGTATGCTATCCTTTGCCTCTGTAAACAGGACTGCTGTGTATCAGGATCAGCCCAGATGCTTGAGTTTTTTAAAAAAGATCAGTTTTGGGAAAGTTATTTATTATTAGTCTTACTTTTCTAAAAGAATATTAGTACTGGGAAGAGGAAAAAAAAACATTTTTAAAAATGGTGATGAAATGGACATTCTTAATGATTTCCATAGCTTCTTTTAAATTGGAACCATTGTTCATTTGGTAGTCTTTCTTTAATGTATATGGCCTAATGTAGTGAAAGGAACAATGGATTTGAAGTCAGAAGCGCTAGATTCAAATCTCAGTTCTGCTGCTACTTATTTGTACGATTTTGATCAAATTACTTTACCTCTCTTGGCCTCTGTTTCCTCATCTGTGAAATGAGGTTAGTGAGGATCTGTAAGGTACCTTCTAGCTTTAAAATGGAGAATCTTATGGGCTTCTCTGTGCAAATACTGAATGATAGAAACGGGTGGCAAGCATGCTACCAAAGGAAATACACTGCTCATTGTCTAAAGTGTATTGATTGTATTGGCAGGACTGATGCTTTGTTCCTTCTTTTCATTACTTCACAGGAATTGTAATCCCTGCATAGCATCATTTTCTATCCAATTCCCTTACCCTTTGTCCAGCATTGTTGGTACATGGACATAGAAACTACAATTTGATACAGATGGTTAATTCGGACTGAAGTGTTCATCCTCATGCAATATATGACTGGAATAGTGAATGCAGGGAGCTGATTATTTTTCCTAAGCAGTGAGCTACTCCTTTTATGTAGTGAGTTTTTTTATTGAACTCAAACTGTAAAAGGCCTTTGACCTATATGTTAGTGTACTTCATATTTCAGCCGTGGGTTCTGACCTAAAGTATAAAGTAGCTTTTGAGTAACTAAGGACACAGCTGACAACAAGCTATGAAATGAAAAAGGAGTCTAATTACGCAGTTTGTAATCCTTTGCCTCCCAGAAAATGAGATGGGAGTAAAGTTAGAAGAAAATACATAGTATCAAGTGTCCTACAAGTACATAGTACATAGAAAATACACAGTATTAAGATTCTACAATGTTATTAATATAGTGATGAGATTGCATTTTTCTTTTGTGTTTATATTTAACTTTTGTCTAATAAGCAGAGAGTATGGAGCCAAGGGTTTTGGTGTGTGTGTGTGTTTTTTTTTTAAATTAGTACTAGACTTTCTAAATAAACATTCTAGGGCATAAAGATTTTTATTTGCCCAGAGGTTTCCTATTATATAATAGTTATTATTGCTTGTAAGATCTATGGACCAACTTAACTTAGTCTTACCTAGGTGGCTCTGATTACTACATAATGATTCCAATTAGCCCTAGATTTACATGTATTTTGTTTGAGATAAGGAGCTTCTTGAGATCAGCAAAATACTGTTGAAGGTTGAATCAGCTATCTGGGGCTGGGGTTGGTTGTTTTTTTTTTTTTGCTGAGCATCTTTCACTCACTTAATGCTGTCTATCTGTTAGAGGAATGACCTGAGAGTCCTTGGCCTTTCAGCCATGAGTTTACATAGATGCTATCACGAAGACGTAAAAGTTCATAGAGAAAGGAAAGGGATATCTACTAGGATTTCAACCTAGCAGCACCATGACTCCTGTCCTTGAGCCACAGATATTTGTTACAAGCCTGCCAAATCTCAGTTAGACCTCCCCTGATTTCTGTACCTTTCCCTTCTTTCTATCCCACCTTACTACTCCCCAGATTCTGGGCCTAATTGGAGAAAACATCTGGTTGCCACACCAGGGATATTAAAAAGTCTAAAAAACACTATCTCTGCCTTCAAGGAGCATACAATGTAATATAGGAAATACTGTAGGAGAGCATATTAGTTAATCAGCAAGCATTTATTAAATACTTACTATGTTCCAGACATTTTGATAGCTCTGGGGATACAAGTATAATAACTGAATCAAAAGCAACTAATGTTACCTTAAATTTGCATAGGGGCTTAAGGTTTTCTGAAGCATCCTTCCTCAAAATAGTAGATAAAATAGCGTAACAATTGTGATACCTGTTTTACAAACGAGAGTACTGCGTCTTACGTTTAAATAATTTACCTCTTGTCACACAGCTAAGTGTTAGAGCTGGGATCTGAACCTAGGTCCCCTACTTTTTCCTCTAAATGAGTAGCATAGATGATAAGTGCTACAAAAAGTTTGTATTAAATGGACTGATGCTAGGATATGGATGCCAGCTATATATAGATAGATAGATGTAGTCTAGCTCCCTTGAGTCTGTGATAGCATTATGGTCCTTAGTCCTCCTCAGTTGTGGCCCTGTCTCCTTGTAAATTAGTAACTGCCTCTAGCACACACACTTTTCTTTCTCCCTACTTCTAGACCAAGCCTGTGGATAAGTCCATACTTGCTATATGGGTGAAAGTCAAGGTGGAGTATAGGACATGCATTAGATTCTAGCTCTAAGTTTTGAAGTTCATTGTCTCCTAGAGGATCATCGGCGTGGTGATGTTTTGAGACGTAAGATGCTTTCAGATGCCAAGAATCTTTAAAAATGTTGGGTAACCTGAATTTTAGGACATAAAGATTTTCTTACACTTTGAGAGCCTTTCCATGTGTGAAGACTGTTGAGAAATATCAAAGTTTCCTGCATCTGATTAATTAAGGGTTTTGAAGTCTTTATAAAAGGGTTTATGTATGTATATGTTAGAGGTACATGTTAGTCAACAGATGCCAGATATGTGGAAGGAAAAGAGACATAGAGATTCCTTATTATATAACTGGACAGGATTCATGTTATTTGGGGTGGAAGCAGCTAGATCAGAAAATTAGAATTGACTGTAAAGCCATCCCCCTCTTTGCAGTTTGTTGAGGTGTGACCCCAGGTGAAAAGGAGCAAGAGCTTGGAGAATGGATTTTGTGCATTGGTCTATGGCAATAGAAGAACTGGCACAGAGATTTCAGATACTAGAAAGTCCACTCTTGGGAATTCTCTTCTAGATAGTTGATAGCTGAAGGAGGCTGTGACAGACAGAGACAGACTCACAGACACACAGGGAGGGAGGGAGGAATTCTAGCTGTCAGTCAGCAGGAACATTATGTCATGTGTTCTTCCCCTAGCACAGCACTAAGACACGTTGTACAGAAACACGTACTTTTTATTCTTCTTTTTCATACTTCCTGCTCTTGGAATTAATTAGATACTTTAATTGCCGAGGTGACTGACTTGTAGGACTTTTTATAAATTAGTTGTAGAGTTTTTAACAAGTACCGCAGACCTCCATAGGAACTGCAGTCCGAAGGAACAATAAATCTCTAAAACAAATATAAAAGAATACAGAAGAAAGAAATGAGCAAAGGACCTCAGCTGGTTCTAGGCTAGATATGTGGAAGACTTTCCTGGCAGTGTTGCTAATTACTGAAATGGATCATCAGTGCAGGTTATAAGCTTTTTTAAGGCTGTGGGCCTTTAAAAGTAGACTCAAGCCTCATTAATGTGATATATGTGTTTAGGTTCTTGTCTGGAGGTTCATAGGTAGAATAAATGATTGCTCTTCTAATCCTTTGATTTTAAAGAGACTAAGTGATAATCATTTCTTCTTTCCTTTCTTCCCTCCCTCCTTCTATAAGCAATGAACTCTACTAGATTCTAAGGATGGCATAAAGACAAAAATAAGGCATGGTTCTTCTCCTCAAGGAACTTAGAATCTATTACAAGATATTAGATGTGCACAAATAGCTATAATGAAAATATAATTCAAAAACAAGTGCATAAGAAGATACAAGGACTATGAGAGTTCAGGGAATCCACTTCCAGTGAGGAGACCAGACAGGACTCTGTCCTGGGCCCTCTTCTCTTCTCCTATTTCACTTGGTGATCTCATCAGTTCCCATGAATTACTTTTCTCAAATCTACCTATCTTGCCCTAACCTTTCTGTTGACTTCTGGTTTTGCATCTCCAACTCCCTTTCAGACATCCCAAATTGGATGTCCAGTAGACAGCTTAAAGTCAATATATCCCAAACTGAACTCATTATCTTTCTCTCTAAACCTTCTTCAACTTCTACCTTCACTATTACTATTGAAGGCAACACCATTTTCTCAGTCTCTAGGAATCATCTTTGACTCCTCATTATCTCTCCCCTCTTCCCTCCCCTCCTCCCACCTATCCAATTTGTTACTAAAGCCTGTTGATTTTACCTTTGCAAAATCTCTCCAGTGCATCCTCTTGTCTTCTCTGATACTGCCATCATTCTGGTGCAGATCCTCATTACTTCATGCTGAGACTATTTCAATAACCTGTTGATAGGTCTGGCTATGTCTGTCTTACATTAGGTCACCAAAGTCTGTCTGTCTCTGTTTCTGTCTCTCTCTCACACACACACACACATACACACACACACACCCCTATTCGATAAATTACAATGGCTCCCTACCTCTGGGATCAAATAAAAAATCCTCAGGTTGGCATTCAAAGCCCTTCATAACCTGGCCCCCTCCTAATTTTCCAGTCTTTACAACATACTTTACAACATCTGTTTTGATCCAGTGACAATGGCCTCCTGGCTGTTCCATGAACAAGATACTTCATCTTCCAGCTCTGGGCATTTTCTCTGTCTACCATGCTTAGAGTATTCTACCTCTCTGTCTACTGACTCCCTTTAAATCCCAACTAATAATCCAGTCTTTTACAGGAAGCCTTTCCTAACCTCTTTCAATTCTAATGTCTCCCCTTTACTGTCTGTTTATCCTTTGTATAATTCATTTTTACATATTTGTCTGGTTGTTTTCTGCCCCATTAGATTTTAAACTCCTTGAAGGCAGGGGCTGACTATCTTTAGCCTTTTTTGGAGTGGGATAACCCCAGCACAGTGCCTTGCTTAATAAAGCCTACATATTAGGCACTTAATAAATGTTTATTGACTGAATGATAGCGAGGGAAGATATTAAGGGGAGATTGAGAAAGGCTTCATGGATGAGATTAAACTGGGCTTTGAAAGGTAAGTAGAATGTCCATAGGTAGATATTGGAAGGCGGGAACAGAGGTAGGAGCACATTCCAGATATAAGGAAAAATATGAGTGAAAACAAATAAGTGGGAGAACCTAGTACATGTGTAAGGAATATAGAACAGTGTTGAATGAAGATAGTGTGAAGTCAGCTTGGTAAGTTAAGTTGGAGGCAGGTCATGGAGGACTTTGCCTGATTAAGGAGTTCAAACTTTATCCTTCAGGAAGTTCAGAGTATGTATATCTGTGGAAATAAAGACAGAGATAAATAGCTATTAGTACATTCAGTTTCAAGTTCCTGTTTTTGTTATTTTGGGAATTTGGTGTTTGGCTTTCCCAATACTGGTTTCTGGAAAGATTGAGGTACATTATGTTGCCAAAAAATAAACCTGGATCCACTAAAGAGTTTGTCTGAATTTCAGTCTCAGGCTCCCTCCAGCCAGGAGAAGAGCCCTTGTCTGCTTTCACTTTCACAGGGCTGGGAGTTACAAAGTTGACTTACAAATCAACGTTAGATTTAATTTTTAAGAGTTCGCCCAATATTACAAAGCATCTGAATGTGAATCAAGCAGTGCTACATTATGGAACAAGTTAGGGAGAGAGGAGGATAACCCTGAAGATAGATCACATGTTATTATAGTCAATATCCAGAGATAAAATGAAAAGTGAGATAATACTTGTTAAATTGTTGTTAAACCACACTCCCCCTCCCCCTCCCCCCAAGACTAAGAGATTTATCAGTTTGATTTCTTCTTATGCATCAAGGTACAGGCTTTAGCTGGTCATATGCATGTGAGAGAATCTGAGCTGTCCCTTGGAGGGATTTTGAACTGAGGTAACTGGCTGGTTCCTCCAGCCTTCTTTTATAGCCCCTCCTCCACTTCTCCTCACTCCCACTGACATCCCCCCCCCCCCCCCCCCCCCCCCCCCCCCCCCCCCCCCCCCCCCCCCCCCCCCCCCGCCCCCAAAGGCCAAGTATCTCCTGGAGGAGATGGTAGGAGTGGAAGAGTGAACTCCATCATGTAGGATGCACTCTGACTGATGTACTTAGGAAGGAAAGCTGATCTCCTTTCACCATTTTCTGAATAGTGGCTGACAGTGTGGGTTTTCCAGGCCGCTCCTTCCCTCCCCATTTACCACTCTCCTAATTCATGGAAATGGAAGGCTCTCTAGGTAGAAAGCTTTGAGGTGGGCAAATTTGAATCTAATTTTGAATTCAAGAGTGTTTATTTTATTTTCATCAAAAGTCCTGTTCTTTTTCAATAGTGGCTGGTAGAATAAATCTAAAAAGTCAGAGTCTGAAATTTGTGTCAGTCTTCCCCAAATAAGTTAACCATTTCTACTATGAGGTTGCATTTGGTCCATCTCCTCCCCCTCCTCCCCCATCCCACCCAATGTGAAATGGCTAGTATGCCTATATGTGATAGGACAAACAATGCTCCACTTTGGTTCCTATCCTCTGTTTTAATTTGATATGTTTATTTTCTAAATTACAGACCTTAATTACACAAAAGAGGCAATGTGGAATAGTAACTGGAGAGTTGCATTTGGTAAGGAGTTGAATCACCTGGCTTCAACCCCACCTCTTCACAGAATGATCTTGGGAAATCATTTTAATCTCAGCACTCCCAGACTCAGGCATATAGTAGGCACTTAATAAATGCTAGTTGACTGACTAAAATGAAATAATATATGTAAAATGATTTGGAATGAATGAATTAAAGCATTTATCAAATGCTTACTATGTGCCAAGTACTGTGCTAAGTGCAGGGGATATAAATAGAAAAAAACTCCCTGTTTTCAAGGTATTCTATACTTTAATTGGGGAAAATGATACAGAAAAGAAAGTTAAACTGTAGAGTGAATTGAAAGGCCCGGAAGCGCTCAGTGCTCGGTAGAAAGGGTGATAGTATGACAGAAGGGTCCTTAGAGTATGTGATTAAGTTAGATGACAGTGCCCAGAGGATCTGACAGGTAAAGAGTTAATGAAGACATGAAGTCTTAGAGGACTTTAGGATTCAATGGCAGAGCAAATGCTAAGTCTTGTTAGTCCTCAGTCACCTAAGAAGACTTGGAATTTGTCACCTTAAACTTATCAAGGTGATGTTATATAAGCAGTCATGTTGCTTTTCCTAACCTGCAGCCCCATTAGATCTCTCAGAAGGCGGAAATGGTGAGGAAGAAAGAAGGTCAAGGAGGAAGGGCTCCCTGGTGGTAGGTCTTCTTACCACTCAGCTCCCTGAAGGGGTCTGGGTGACGCAGATGTTACTAATAATCTCACCTAGAAGAGACCCTGGGTAATAGAGAGATTGACTGTATACTAAATTCATCTTGTTGTTTCTGATGCATGTTATTCAGCAAAGGCTCTCAGGATGCTCCACAGGGAGCTGTTCTAATTGCAGTCTTTTCTCTTTTGGACTTTTCCCCCCTTTACATTTCCATATGCTTTATATCATAAAAAATGTATTCCCGACTTATGGAAAGAGTGTGGTAGAAGAGACCAGCCTACTAACTTTTCCTCTCTGTGTTCAGACCCAAGTCCAGGTGGCAGGATATGGTCTTCTTTCCAGCTACGTGACAGCTTTGTTCAAGCAAACCACTTCACGGACAATTGTTACACGCCAGCAGGATGTTTCTGCTGTTCTTAGCAGTCCAGAGCCCACTTGGTCATCATTAATGTGCATTCTTCAGTTTAATACATTGCGAAAAATAAGTCTTTAGCAAGCTTCGTGTTTTATCAGGAACTGGACTTAAGGTTTTTTGAGGACTTTTGTTGTTCTGTAAAAGAAACCTCATATATGTTCTAAAGATTGCTTCATTAACAGTAATTTATTTAACGAATTTACCTCAAATTGATTGTTTTTTAAGCCAGTGAATCTAATTTGTGAAGCTTTATGATTGCTTTTACCTTTATTTATGTCAGTTTGCAAGATATCTGCTTAACTCCAGAAATGTGCCTCAGTTTTTCAAAAGGCATTTATTCTGTCTTGAAAACATAGTTTTCTATGCTGATCCAATTCTGTTGAGCCTCACGGAACATGAGGCTATCCGAAACTAACCATCCATTTTCTGTTGTCTCCAATGAAAAGTTGTTATAGGGATTCATTTAGGTTGTATCTCACTGATGGCTGAAGGAAATTTCCTGAACCACCAAAGGAGTGAGAGTACTATATTGGATTTAGTATTTATGTATTTAGTATTTATGAAGTAATAGGGCATGATGCAAAAAAAGATTCCAGTTGTAGCCTCCTCAGATTTTGTGTTTTGTCAGGTATGTTTATCAAGATTAATAAAAAAAAAAAATTCTGGCCCCTATGGTGCCCCATGCCTGTAGACTCTGCTACTGGAGAGGCTGAGGCTGGTCACTGGTTGAGCTCTGGAGTTCTGAGATGTAGTGGGCTAAGCTGATTGGATATCTTTACTAAGCTCAACACCATCACTGTGTAGTCCTTATGGGCTGCCTAAGGAAGGTAGAACCAAACCAGGTTAAAAACAGATCAAACCAATGCTCTTATGCCCATGGTTGATGGGATTGGACTCACAAGTGTCCTCTTGGAGAGACAGGAAGACAAAATCTTTAAAAAAGAAAGTCTTTTGAATGAGAATATCAAACTGTCTCTGAAGTGCAGTCTTATGTCCCTTGCTGTGAGATACATATTGGTAACATACCCTTGTTGCCAGGTGCCTTACCTAGGATGTGATCAGAATGTTTCAGGTCATGTGAATTGCATTAGTCATGGGGTCCCTGGAAAAGACATTGGTAATGGACCATATACTGTTAAAGAAAAAAGAGACAAAAAAGAGCATGTTTTCACACTCTTATACCTTTCCCTGGATAAAGAGGTATAGAACAATTTTCTATATTGATGAGGTTCATAAAAACACAAATACCTCAGCAACTCCTTCCTAGTTTGACTTACTCTGAATTATAAGATAGTTAAAAAAAAAAGATAGTTTTAAAAAAAAGCAGAAATAAAGTGTATTGTCATATTTCCAGGTCCATGGTATGTGAACTTACATATAAGTCTAAAGATATGAATGCACTGCAAGTGTATGTGACCATATAAACTATACATGAAGTCACAGGATACTTTTGCAAATGATCACAGATAAGATCATAGTTCATTGGAAGCTACATTTTGTACCTATTTGTATTCATGTCAGAGGGCTGCATTATTTTGACTGGTAGGCTGAGGAAGGCAAGGGCATAAACAGGTTAGTGTTTTTCTGCCAGTGGCATAAAACTAACTTTCCTCCTGGATTCTGTCCTCTTTGCTTTGATTGAATGACTGTTTTAGCCTGGCACTCTATGATCTGCTGATCAAACAAACCAGTGAGCCTGATCAAATCACTGGACCACTAGCTGCAGCTAAGTCACCTTTGCTGCACAAACCCTTTCTTGGGGCGGGGTGGGGAGGGTGTTCCCAAGCACACTCAAGCCATGGCTAGATCTACCTTTGCTTTTTTGCTTTCTCATCTAAGTCCATATAGTCGCTTTGGTTCAGACTTGGGAGAGAAGTTGGTTCTCTCAGGACTTCGTTCTTTGTAGAGAACCACATATAGAGGAGTGACATAGAGACTCAGATTCCGAAGTAAAAGAACCACTTCAGAGAATATCTTTTAACCACATTTTTTTTTTTTTGCATGTAGCTTTAATTCCCAAGATTGTGACAGATAACAGCTAGGACAATTAAAGTCATGCTGTTATCATGCAGGTTTCCCTCTCTTCCTCCTCCTCCTCTTCTTCCTCCTCTTTCTTTTCCACCTCCTCTTCCCCTGAATTTTATCTTTATCTTTTTGTCTCTATCTCAGCTCTTCTTTTAAAGAAGCCAAGCTTTCCTAAGGTGAAACCAGTCTATTCATTCTCTATTGTGATGTTATTATTGTGGAAACAGTGACCCAGAAGTTGTATGTCAGAGGTTTACTCTGCCCATGTCTATATCATATGTGCTGATATCCACTTTTATAAGCCACAATTATTTTTATGTCATGACTGGTCATATAAGGTTAAGCAAAAACATCTTTATTCTTTTTCCTTAAGAGACTGGATTTTGCTGAGGCAGTAGAACACATTCTCCTCCTCCCCACATTGTCACATGACTGGTTCTTTGGGGACTTTATGAGAAGGAAATCTTTGTATAATTTTTTTTTCTTCTGAAGGGAGATTCATGTTGGATTTGAGAAAACTGGCCAGCAACTGAGTTACTTATGAAGAAAGTACAGTATTGTTTAATATTAAGTGCATGTTGAATGAAGAAAGGAATGAAAACTTTACTGATTGGGAAATAAATAGTAGTAGAGGGGTAGGGGTGAAAATCCTATAAGAATGGAGGAAAAGTCAGAATGGCAAAATATTTTAAAAGAATTGCAGAATGCTGTTAGTGTTTGCCCCCCTTTTAAAAAATAAACTTTTAAAACAAGTAAGCTGCATTCACTAGCTGCTTTTCTTGCTTAATTTTGCTCTTATCAGTAATAGATAATCATGCAGTTCACATATTAATTGCAATTCGGTATGCAAATTGCTACCAAAAGACTCTTAAAAGTTCTTGGAAAAGAGCTTATTCTACTTCATTGTGAAGTAGACAACACTCCTTACTTCCAAGACTGTTTATACTTTACACAATAGCTGAGAACTCACTAATGATATTGAGGTAAATATGATCCTAGCATTATGTGTTAGTTATAGGTTATGTGCTCAACACATTTATAAGAATCTCAGAAATGTAGGGCCAACTTATTTTTTCTCTCGTTTTGACCCTTGTTGCTCACGTCCTGAGCTATACTACCTCTGATTCTGTCATATGTGACAGTGCCCTAATTGAAATGAAGATTTTGACTAAGTGGTTTCCAAATTAATGAGGTTTTAAAAAAATAAATCTTTTATTTTTTCATAGAACTTAATATGATAGTGATTTCTTGGTTTATATATCCCTGTAGTTTGCTTATAAGAGGCTAAAGTTAGTGGTGTTAAATGTCATCAAATTTACCTTGTTTGCAGCATGAGCAAAAAGAAAAAAAAACCCAATATGGTGACTGAGAACTTAAGAAGTCGTCTAATAAATTCACTCCTCTGGGTTTGAATAGGAGCCATTCGATTTCCTGTTTAATAGTTATGAATTAAAATGAAGCTACATAAGGAGTAATTGCATTGGAAGGGTTTATTAAGAAAATAAATGTTGATTTAGAAGGGAAGTCTGCTTTCAGAAACATGAAAACTCAAACCTAGTTATCTGTTAGGTTTCAAGAAAGAGCTATTTACTTGTAAAGAGAATATAAAAGCTTAATACTCTCCTGATTTATAGAGATTAAATTTCCTTTAAGTCTAAGCTTCTGAATCGTATGACTTCCTTGCATCCAAGTATTGTTTGTGCTTGAAACATGAGTGTGCCTTTTAAGTGTTTAGACTTAAAGATTTTGATTTGGAGCCCTATTTCAACAAATTACAGGAAATTATCTTGCATTTACAGACATTGTAAAGAAAAATCTGCTATTGTACGTTTAGTTGGTGATGCTACTACATATACTGGTGATATTTTTGTTACTGGCAAATGCTTAGAGGAAGATTCATTGGTCTTTTATGATAGCTCTAAGTCACACATACTGCAAATATGTATACTTCCTACTAACTGGCTGTGTGAGTTTGGCATCAATTGCTTCATCTCTACAATAAAGGAGTTAAAGGCAGGATAACCTATAAGGTCCTCTTTGGTTCTCATTTTATCAGTGATTCCCTACATATGAAGAATCTAGATTGGCTTTATTAACAAGCTCTTAAATGTATTTTTCACATACCGACTTAAGTTTTAAGTTTAGAGTATTAAAGGTATTTGGTATAAAATATCTTCCTGAAAACAATAAGGTCAGTAGAAGAGATGGGGTCATAGGATCAATGACCTAGACACTTTTTTTTTTCTTTTAATAAGGGACTGTTTTCTTTCCTCTCCGTTAATTCCTTAATAATACCATTATTTTTATTCTAAGGGCACTTACTTCTTCCCTGTGTGCTATGCTGAGGATATACTCTTAAAGGGGGCTCAGAACTACTCTCAAAAAAGGCTGGGGCCAGTTTTACCCCTCTAATATCCCATTCCAGTCTGACCAGTTGAGGCTTGTTCTTTTTGCCTATCCACAGAAAGAAGTGTTAGGTCATACTATATGAACAGTTTAGTCACTTTCCTTTGCATAATTCCCAATAGATATCCTGAATGGTTGGACTACCCCATAACTACACCAACAATACCCTAGTGTTTCTGTTCTAATACCTCTCTTACTGTGCCAAATTAAACTTTTGTATTCATTCTTCATTACCTGCCTTTGCTTCCATTTTTTGTGTATGTCTTTCAAAATCTAAATTGGTTGATTTTTTTTTTTTACATCGGTCTTTAGACAGCTTCCCCATTTCTTATTGAAATTGTTTTTGTCTTTATAATTTTATTCTTGAGAATTTCCTATCACTCTTGGCCTGAATTTTATAAAACTTAGTCCATGGAATCCTATCCTTCCTCTGAACCCTTTGAAATATTCTATTTCAAATCTAGCGTAAATGCCAGACTATGTCTGCCTTGCTTCTTCTCTGTCACGAATTCTAAGATAGTGTCCATTTCCCCCCAAGGTTCCCATTGTTTCTACTTCAGCTATCATTTCCTCCTTGTTTATCAATCAGGTCAAGAATAGCAGTTTTCTTTGCTGCTTCCTCTGCCTTTTGAAGGTTGAAATTATCATCAAAGTAAGCCAATAATTTATGAGCTGCTCTGCTTTGGTCAGAGACAGAATTTCACAGATGTTCAGATAATTGAAAGCCCTGATTACTATTATGTCATGTCTTCATACCTGGCTTGTGATGTTTTTTCCACTTCTTACCTGTATCCTCCTTCTGTACAGGTATTCAGACTACTCCCCTGACAGTATTGCTTCTGTTTTTTACCCAAATGCTTTTTGCTGTGCTTCCATCCTCAGATTTCTGAATTTCCTCATTTGACTGTTTCTTTTTAATATACAGTGCTTCTCTTTTGAATAGTGTATGCCTTTCTGGAACCATATTCCAATCATGAGTCTCATCTCACTAATTCTCAGTTTTAACTATGAGGTCAAATTTACCTCATTACACTAAGATTCTCTAACTTAGTGGTATCAAACTCGAACAGAAATTTAGGAAAGCACAAATTAACAGTATCCGTGTTGTGTTGTCTTTTTATTTATTTTGTTAAACATTTCTCAATTACTTCACAATGTGGCTTCCCAGGCACTCAAGAATTTTGCTGACCAGAGGGCCACCCATGAGTTTGATGTCTTGCAATTCTAATTCACCTTGTTTATTATTTCTCTTTTACACATTTATGTATTAACATTTGGGACCTTAGGTTTTAATGGCTGGTAATTTTCTAATGAAATACTGCCCATTTCTACTGTTGATATTTTTCTTCTTACTATTGGGTGCAGTATAAGAATACTGATTGACAAGATATAAAGACAGTTTTTTCCCCTTCTTCTCTTTTGAATGGAAGATTCAAAGATTAACATTACGCTCACTCTTAGAGTTTATAGAATGATGGGGTAGATAAGGCATGGATAAATATGTGATATGCAAAAAGCAATAACAGATTCTGTGAGGAGATGAGGGAAGCAACCCTTGTGGAGATGCAGCCTAGGACAACCTCCTGCAGGTGCTACAGCTGCAGCTTTTGAAGACCCAGAAAAGAAAGTCCTTGTCACAGATGCACTTGGCATTGTCAAATGGCTCAGCAACAGAACTTCGAGGATTTTATCAGTGGAAGTGACAGTAAAGAAGAGGCATTGTCATCCGCTTTGTCAGTGTACTATAGGGACCATGGGACCTTTCTATCTGACTTGCTGTTGAAACTTTCCATGTGTTGAATCACCCATCAGAATGTGAGCTCCTTGAGATCAAGGACTCTCGTGTCTAATTGCATACCCCTGAACTTAGCACATAGTAAACAGTAAATGCTTTATTTCGTTCAAAAGCAGCAGAAATATTGAAAGAAGGCATGTAACCCAGTGGAAAGAGCAATGGATTCAAGCTGCAGCTCAGCCACTTAAAAAGTTATATGACCATGGGCAAAAGTCATTTAACCTCTTCAGCACATGATAAGTTTATAATATTTGAGGGATCCGACTTGGCCAGATCATAGAGAATGTGGAGGAGAAGTAAGGCTAGAAAGTTAGATGAGATAGATTGAAGCTGAATTGTGGAGTCTGCCAGACTGATGAGTTTGGCCTTGATTAGGTAGGTAGGTAGTTTAGAACTTTTGAAGTTTTGGGGGTGGGAGAGTAACGTGCTCAGAACTCCTGGCAGTGATGCATATGATGGAATGAAGGGGATTAGAGTAGGGGCAGAAAATCTATTTAGGGGGTGACTGCAGTAGTAATGGGAAGAGGTAACACAGTGAGGACCAGAATTTGGACTGTGGCAGTAGCAATGAAGACAAGGGTATGTTGTGGAAATATTTGTGACAGGAATCCATTGGTGACTGAATATGGAGGATGAGGGAGAGGATGGCACCGAGAATGGTTCCAAGGGTTCTAACGTGGGAGGCAATGAGTGAGAGTGTAGATGATTTTGCTTTAGACATGAGACCGTGTCACATTTTGGAAAGAGTAGTAGATTTGGAGTCAGAGGAACTTGGTTCCAGTTTCAGCCCTACCACTCAGTACCTATGTGACCTTAACTTCTCTGGCTTTAGTTTCCTCTGTAAAATGAAGAGGCATCTAAGTGGCACAGTGGATAGAGAGCTGAGGCTGGAGGCAGGAAGACTCATGTTCAAATCTGGACTGAGACACTTACTAGCTATGTGACCTTGGGCAAGTCATTTAACCCTCTTGGCTTCAGTTTCCTGATCTGTAAAATGAGCTGGAGAAGGAAATGGCCAACCACTCCAGTATCTTTGCAAGAAAATCCCAGATGGGTTCATGAAGTGTTGGACAAACGACTGAAATGACTGAACTAAAATGAAGAGGTTGAGCTAGTTGTCTCTATGTACCCTCTCAGTCTTTAATATATGATCCTATGAACTTGACGTATTTGTGTACTCCACATCCAGGTAGAGACATCTTGCAAGGAACTGGAAAGAGATTTAGGAGTCATACTTTTTGAGGTGATAATCAGAGACACGAGAATGTATGAAATCACTGTGGGAGAGATTGTATAGAGAGGTTGTGAAGGAAAGGAGTGAGAAGAGGAGAGAAAATAAGAGCCTTGAACCAAGTCATTGCCCTATTCAGCAGAATACCTCATTTTTCACCCATGCAAAGTAAGAGAACTAACTATAGTTTTATTTTTCTTCCTCTCAAGAAAAACAACTTGTTAGTCAACATACGCTAAGTATCGTAACTCAACAACTAAAATAAGTCAGGGAATTTGTGAGGTGAAACAGGGGAGGAAAAAAAAACAGCTTAGTTTAGAGTCAGGTTTCAAAGTCACTTTTAGGAGTGACAGTATTATAGCTTTATTATGTATTATTTATTTTATTATTTCTCTCAAGTAATTTGTAAAGTCTTTGTCATTTTCCCCTTTTACTGTGAGCTTTAGCTATTTCTTAATTTTGTTTTGTTTGCATCTTGTGGTTAAATTCCTAGCAGAAGAAAAAAAGACTGATCCAAGTTAGGGAGTCAGAGTTCAGATGACAGAAAGCCCTGAAGAAACAAAATTAGCACCAGGTAGATGGGATATGGCTGAGTTGTCCAGTATTACCTTAGACTGCAATAGGACTTGATAACTTTGCTTGCCTTGTTCACTTAGTTTGGGTGTATTGCCTCCCCCCTTGAGCAGGGATCGGGGAATGAAGGAGTGGAGGGATATCAGAATGCAGAAATTAAATCACCACTGGAGTATTTTTGGCATGTCTCCAAATACATAGAACTCTCTCAGAAAGGGACAACTAATACTATTTTGTTGAAAACAGAACAAGTGTTTCCATCCTGAGTGCACCTAGTGGGTGGACCAACTTCAGCAGTCCAGGGTCATGTCCCCACAGTCCACTGTCTGGGTTTGGCCAACTGAGAAGAAAAGTGATTGGACATGGTCAGAGCTGACCCTCACCCCGCTTTGCATTCTGCCAAACCTGGCCTTTGGAACTGAAGGATTCTCTGTCCAGGGCTTGCTTCTGAGAAGCCAGCTCCCTGCAAATATAGGTGTGCACTCACCCTGGAAAAGAGTTTGTTTTTTTGTTCTTTGCTGTGGTTATTTCCTGTTGCCCTTTGATGGCCCCTGCAGTACAAATGAGACCATCCTTCCTTGTCTCTAGGCCAGTAACAGAACATGCACTTTTGCAGGGTTTTGGACAGTGGAAAGAACACTCTAGGAGGGAAAACATAAAACATGGGGGTGACTTAAGTGACATTCACTTGATTTCCTGTGGATCCTAGCACAGGGTGGATGCAAACAATAAAGGCTGAACCCTTTAGTGCATCAAACAAGACAAACAAAGGTCTTCTTTTTATCACTAAGTGTCTAAGGGTTTAAGTGCCAAAATAAAGCAATTAGTTGGTTGAGAAAATTATACATTGTACTCAGTAAATCTGGCAACTGTCTGGACCAAAGTATTGAAAAAAGGTTTTTGTTTTGCTAATATTGTGTAGTTTATTTTTAAGCAGTTTAATCCAGCAAGTTTTTATTAAGTACCTACTGTGCTAGCTGCTACGATGGGGCAAAAAAGGAAGATGGAATGCTTTGGAGATGTCATGACTCTAGAAAACAAATTGAAGGGACTCTTCACAGCAGCAATGTGGTGGAGTTCAAAGAGCACTGGGCCTGCAGTTGAGGAGACCTGTGACCTTGGCCAAGGCTCATAACCTCTCTGAGTCTCATTTTCCTTTTCTGTAAAAAGATGGGGTTAGACTAGATTAGACTAGATTAAAGCACCTGACATGTAGGAACTTAAAAATTTTTTTTAAAACATTTTTTATAACTGTATTTCAACCTCATTTGTTTCCTTCACGTTCTCATATATTTTATTTTATATTTTGTGCATTTAAAAACATTATTCTGAGGAGTCCATAAGTTCTACCAGACTACCAAGGGGCGGGGTGTGTGACATACACAAAAGGTTAAGAACCCCTCCTCTTGGGCTCTAAATCTGTGATTTTGAGCACTTAAATGATTTATAATCTCACTGCGGAGATACTATACATAAATGAAACAGTTGGAGAACAACATATTGTCTTTGCACATTATAGGATTTAATAATTGGTTGTTGAATGGGTGGGATTGAATCTGTTGAATGCTGTAGAAAATAAAATAGCCAGGGGGCTGAGAAGTCTACTCTGAGAGAAGGGAGAAATAAACTGAGCCTTTAATATGATGGGTTTCGGATGGGGTTGGATAGAAGGTGTAGGTATTTTAGAAAATGCTTTTTATGACCACTAATGTCAAGGAAGAAAAGTCAAAGGAAAGCTTTATACTGTAGTGCTGAAGCATGGGCTGATATAGCCATCTACCACTAACAAATTAGTAGATGATACTTATGTTAACACTTCTCTTCAAAGCCTTAATGGTTTGTCCATTTAAAGCACAGCCAGAATTATTAAAAGACAATAATAGCTAACACTTATATAGTACGTTAAGGTTTAAAATGCTTTACATGTATAACGTCATTTAATTCTGTAACAATAGTGTTATTAGTCTAGCATTGCCAATGGTAAACCATTTGTGGTCTCTAAATTGTAGGTGAAGTTGTATGGGGCGGGGAGGGGTCTGTTGTGTTCATAGCTTTCCCAAGAGGCCAGTGAAAGATATCCTTCAATTGGGATCACAAGTATCAGCTTCTACTCATTTGCTGATTGCTGACAGTAGGGTACTGGAAACAGTAGTGCTTCCAACACCATCCATCATGTGTCACACAGCAAGGCAGGTGATGAATTTTAACCTTTTAATCCCTTTCACCAATGATAAGTAAGGATCAAAATGCTCAGCTCTAGGTTAAAGCTGGGAAAAGTAGGAAATGGGGAAAAAAATAAGTATGAGCCCCTGTGGAAGCTGGGGCACCAAGAGCTGGGCTTTTGTCCTTGCTGTCTCTAGCACACTGTGACTTCTGTCAAGTCCCTTAAGTGCTTTGAACACATCTCCTTACCTGCAAAACTAAGGGTTAACTGAGATCTCAGGGGTCTCTTCCATCTCTGGCGTTCTGTTTCCTCTGAGTGTCAAGATGGTAAAGTGAGCCGGCAGAGCTAAGAGAAGAATTCAGAAGCCACTGTGGCCATGATTTTTTTTTTTTTTTCCTGCTCTGCTTGATCATTCTTGCATCTCTTCTACTTGGAGTTGTTTATGAACACAGACTTTATATTTCTCACAGTATGGTTTCCCCCAGCCAGGAGGGTGCAGGTAAATATTTAACAACCGGATTGGGGGGGGGGGGGAGGATGATGTAGACATAATAAGCTTTTAAGTTTAATCTGCATCATTAATATTTTTCCACCACTTTGGTAAGTCTAGACAGTCAACAAAACAAGAACTTAAGCCCTGATTTGTAATGTTTGCTGATTTTTGAGGTGTAAATACTCACGCTAAAAATTTAACAATTGGCAAAGCTGGTCCAAGATGGGTCCAGCACATCCCTACTCCCAGCCTAACTAATTATGGGCATGAAATGAAGCTTTAAAATGTACCAGGTCAATTTAACAAGTATTTATTGGGTACCTACTAAGTGCTAGGCACTGTGTTAATCCTCGGGTCTACAAAGAAAGGGAAAAGCCATCTGTGCCCTAAAGGAGCGCAGAGTCCAGTGATGGGGACACAGAAACAACTATGTACAAACAATGCCCCCCCGCTCACATACACACACAGAAGAAAAATTGGAGATAATTTCAGAGACAAGGCGCTAAGATTCAAGAAGATGGGGAAGATTTCTTGCAGAAGATAGGACTTTAGCTGGACTGGGAGGAAGATAAGGAAAATCAGGAGCTGGAAGTGAAGAGGGAGAGAATTCCAGGCATGAGGAACAGATAATGAAAATGAGGGGTGGAATTTCTTTTTCGAGGAACAGCAAGGAGGCCAGTGTTACTGGATTACAGAGTACATTGGGGGAGGGAGAGGAAGAAGTAAACTGTGAAAAGACTGGAACGGTTGGAATGAGCCAGATTGCGAAGGGCTTTAAAAGCCAAAAAGAAGATTTTACGTTTGATTCTGGAGGAGTAGGGAGACACTAGGATTTATTTTATGAAGGGTAGTGTTTGTGACATGGTCAGACCTGCACTTTAGGAGGATCATTTTGATAGCTGAGTGGAGGATGGACTGGAATGGGTAGAAACTTGAGGCAGTGAAAACAGCTAGAAGGCTATTTCGGTAGTCCAGGTGTGATATAATGAGGGCCTGTATCAGGTTGGTGGCAGTGTTGGAGTAGAGAAGAGTTGTACCAATATTAGTGTGTTGCTTTGGATAGAGTAGAATTTTATTTAAGTATGTCTCCTTGATGAGCTCTTCAATTTTCAGTAATTTTTGTTATGATAGTAGTATAGTAATTAAGATCTAGATTTGGTAACTGTGAATCTAGAAAATATGAAGTGGAAACCATGTCAGTTTTTCTTTTTCTCCTTGGCAGCAAGAAGCAGAAATGAATAATTTTGGAATATGGGTTAGGGCAAAAGAGGAACATGACCTATGGTATGAGCCAGTTAGCAAGTCTTCCTGTGCAAATTGTAGTGTACATATGCAATAATTTTCAAACCAAGAGCTCCAGAAATTGGATTGGAGTATGTTTGGACATCTGTAGTAAAAAGCTCTGTAGTAAAAAGCTCAGACATGCCAAGGTTGAAGAAGCCTTTTTTTTTTTTTTCTTAAACTTTATTTCTTTGGAGAAAGGATTGTCAAAGGACTGAATGAACAGGAAATAATGTCAGGACTTTTGATGGCAGTAGAAATTTAGTCTGATGGAGACCAGTAGAAACAAGTCTTATGAACTAAGGAAATTCCTGAGGGGTTGTTTTTTAGAAGCTGCCCTATGGTGGAGTGCAGTGAATCCTGGACTTGGAGTACTTGGTTCTAATCTTGGCCCTGCCGCTCATCAATTCTATGATATTGGGCAGGCCATCGCCTTCTGGGACCTCGGTTCCTTCATCTGAAAGGTGAAGGGTCTGAACTAGACAATTTCTGTTAAGTCTCTCCCAACTCTTCTATTCTGTGATTATGAAATCAATATCTTGTCACTTGATCATGGCAGAAACAGGTGATTCAAATAGCGGTGCTGTGGGAGGCATGGGCTCTGCAGTTGTAGGACCTGGGACCAAACCCTACCCCTGCCCCTGACGTTTACTACCTGTGTGACCTTGGGCCTCTTTGTGAAAGGAGGGGTAGATAACTTCACCTTACCTTCAATTCCCTCTAAGGTTGTCTAAATATATGCTTCCAAGTATGCATTGCTTCTGTGGTAACTTTTATCTTCAAAAAGGCACATTCGTCATCGTGATGATAATTTTCTCATTGTTCTCATTTATCTACTTCAAGGCCGCAGAGCACTTTGCCCACACTTCATTTGGTCCTCGCAATAACTCTATACAAGGTGGTTCCTAACAGTCTTATTACCTGTGGGAAGAGGAGGGAACTGAGGGCCAGATGAGTTACTTGCCCAAGGTTATGAAGTGGTAACTGTGGGAATTGGGCCTTGCATCCAGGTTTTCTGACTGGCGATCCATTGTTCTATCCACTTTAGCACATTCTTCCTCTCATGGAGCTGCTTGACATCTACCATGAAAACAAACAGCATGTACTCAGCAAGAAGCACAAGCATGTTATATAGTGTTAAAGGGTGGGATTTGGAGTAAGAAGGCTTGGGTTCAAATCTCAGCTCTTCTTCTTAATGGATGTGTGACTTTAGGCAGAACACTCAGCTTCTCTTCTTGCTCTCATCTGTGAAGTGAGGGGTTTGTAGTCCCTGACCTTGAAGGCCCCTTCCAGCTCTTTGACATGATGTAAAACATCTTTTATGTGTGAGACATAGAGTTATACTTGAATATTCTCAATGCTTTGTATATTTCTTCCTCCCCTGTCCCTGTCCTCAATAGAGAGGGGCCTCTAAAGCAAAGATTTTCTTATCCTTTTCCTATCTACTCCTCAGTACTCACTGTAGAACTCAGCATACAGTAGGCATTTAATAATTAGTTATTGCTTGGTATCTTAAGCCTAAAAAATAAAGAAGGCACAATGAAAATGAGAGAGTAGATTTGAAAGAAACTGAGTGTGAAATATCTCATTTCAGATCCCTTCTTGCTTATGGTTAATTTTAATCTTTATTTTGGGAAGGAGGGTGAATTCCCTTTGGTATGGGTGGGCATAATCTTTTAGCTTGGTAACATGGGGAGTAAAAGAAGATGGGAGATGTGTAGGAGAGAGAAGGGTTGGTATGAGGCAGAATAGTGCAGATTGTGTAATCCTATTTTATAAAGGAGGAAATTGAAATACTGAGTGTTTTGATCACTGGTTTCAAAGATCTTAACTTGTATTTACCTGAACGAACCAGAAGAAGAGAGAGACAGATTTTTTGTTTCAGCTAATAGTTGTCATAATAATAATGGTAAAGAATACATTTACTAAGTAAAGTTGTCTAAAGTCAAATAAACAAGCCACTCTACCAAGTCTCCCAAGTCATTTTTCCCTCTAACAGTGCAACCAGTGACTACAGGATCACTTGCATTTGTTAGGTCAGGATAGAAATTCTCATTTGCATAGACTGTTTAGATTGTTCTCTTTCCATAGTGTGATTTGAAGGGTCCCGAGAGACTTACATGTCACATGACACCTCCTCACTAGCTTCTGAGTGTCCTCCCGCTGTTGTCATACCTTTGGTTTAAAGCTGTTATTAATATGCCAGTATGCCATTTTGGAGGGTTAACATACTGTCATCATCACCTACAGCAGCACCTTGAAGAAACAGTGATTAGGATACATCAATTTTGGTTGAGGGAGTGAGTTAGGAAGCTTTGGAGAATGGAGAGCAGATCTAGGTAGAGTCCTGCTGTAAAGACCCAAAGAAAGCTTAAAGTGCAAAAGAAGGGCACTATATAGCCACTGACACAGAAAAATAAACGGAGAATCCCCGAGAAACAAACATTCTTCCACAAAAGATATCAGTTAGCCCTACTGAGTGATAAAAGTGATGTTAGTAAGTAGCTAGGTCTATAAATGGGTATAAGAATCTGATACACTGATCTTCTCCCCTGTAAGAGTATGAGCCTCCTTGTTTGCACTCAGTATTCTGAGGCTTTGAATCTTTATTTTTAATATATATGTGATAAAAGGCTTCTTGTTTACACTGACACTCTGGAGGCTGAGCCTCCAAAGACATAAGCAAAGTGTTTGTTCAGCTCCAAGACAAAATAGTTCAGGTCAACACATTATTCTTATTTAATTTCAAATGAAACTTGGCTTGACATTGACCCTAAGTATCCATATTTGGTACACACTGACTGGCCCCAACCTTTGATTAGTTTCCTTTATTATAGTTCAGAATATATAAATGCGTGACTCTTGACTGAAGGGTTGTGCAAGTATTTTTTTCTATTGCAAATATAGTTGGCCTTGACTTAACAGACAATCCTCTTTGATAGCTTACCATCCTTCCCTTTTTTTTTCTCAATAGGTAGCCATATAATAGAAGAGCTCCTGTTGTGGAAGTGGGTGACTGAATGCTTAAAAGTTTTAATTCAGGGATTATGAACACAAAGGTGTTTTTATGTCATGTGTACTTTAACAACTTATTCACTTTTGTTGTTGCTTTTGAGCATCACAATGAAGTTCTGTGATAAAAGGGAATTTGGAATACAAGAGACAGGGAGTCTGTATTGATTTCATGACCATATTTCAACTGCTCTCCATTCTTATGCACTCAGCTACAGTCTGAAAAAGTGCACCTCTTTCTTATGAGTGTAGTTCGCATGCTTCTAATGAGGCCAAAGTTATGGGCTTAATCCTTTTTAGACCAGATGGTGTCATTCTATCATGTATTCATGAATTGAATTTGTAATCTGTGTAATCTGTAATCTGGACAATCTGTGTCACTGGTCCCAAAAGGAACTGGGCAACAGAAGTGTAGATTGACCAGTATAAAATATATATCACTAATGGAAAAATAACTCAGAAAGCATTCACTTCCAATAGTAACACATCATCTTTCTGTATGAAGAAAAGCAAATAAATATAGGAAGTCCCCAACTTTGAAAGAGACAAAATTCCATATTGTTTAGAACTCAGAACACAGTTTCCCTTGAAGACAACATTGTTAATGGTGATTAAGCTCCTTGGCCAACCCACAAGAATCTATTTACCTTGTAATGTAGCTGAAATTTTTGAACTATAATAAAGTCATGGTTATCCGGAATCACACCTTCCAATAGCTTCAAGTATGCAAAGACTTCAAGCTCAGAAATAAACAAAGTTCTTTGGTGAAGAAGCAGCCCCAACTACAAAATAAGACTCAGGATTGTGACGGCTTAATTCTCTTACTAGGAAGAAGAGCATCCTCAGAGCTTGGCAACAGTCAGTCATTTTACAGAAACTGAGAAGTAACCTAATACAGGAAAAGCAAGAAAAAAGAGGAGCATTTCTATGTGATACGTGGGGAGTGGCATAGGCAGAGAGCATTTAGTTTTCTGGGCATAGTAGTAGTCTTGAGGGTCATCACTGTGATGTACTGAGCCTCCAGAATCTGGAGCTAATCGATCTTGGCATGCTAACTGTAGCGCCAGATTTATAGAACAGCTTCACATGTGGAGATTATCCTTTTGCTTTAAACTGCTCGGGAGTGCTAAATTTAGTGCCCCAACTATAGTAAGCAATTAGCTCACCCCATACAAGGGCTACTCTTTCTATTCTTCCCTACCCTCAAAACATATGTTTTCTTTTTACCAGTATAACTGTCTAGTTCTGCCCAATACTTATGATTTTAAGTCATCTGAAATCCTTTTAAAAGTAGGAATATAAAGTACAAATAATAGTAGACCTCCAGTTTTCCAAATTTCTGGATAATTTAAAGAGAATATAATTATAGTAAAAGAAAGAGGATGGGGGAAAAAAACAACCCAAGAGAAACTTGTTTCTGGAACTAAGCTCAAGGTGAAATTTACCACCTGGTTCCTTTTATAGGGATTTTTGGTAATGTCGTGGACATCTTAAGGTACAGTTTTGAAAAAAATTCAAAAAAATTTTAGAAGTAGGAATATAAAGTACAAACAAATAATAGTAGACTTTCAATTATCCAAATTTCTGGATAATTCAAAGGGAATATAATTATGGTAAAAGAAAAAGGGTGGGGGAGGGGAATGGGAACAACCCAAGAGGAACTTATTTCTGGAACTAAGCTCAAGGAGAAATTTACCACTTGGTTCCTCTTATAGGGGTTTTTGGTAATGTAGTGGACATCTTTAAGGATAGTTTTGAAAAAATTATAAAGTGCCATTTGAATGCATGCTTCTTATGAATACTCCCTTAAGGCTGAAGGCATAACATTAAATCAGTGCTCGGTGAGGAATTTTTCTAGGGGGCTGGGTTGATTTGGTCATGGTAAATTTTTTTTTCTCTCTGGTGTTCTAACTTAAAGTTATGGCTTAGAGAACCTAGAACAGTGGTTCTCAAACTTCTTGGTCTCAAGACCACTTTACCCTCCTAAAATTTTTTGGGGACCTCAAAGAGCTGTTGTTTATGCAGGTTATAGCTAGCTATATTTTTTGTATTAGAAATTAAAACTCATAAAATTTTAAAAATATTTATTCAGTTAAAATGGCAATAGGACTATTATATGTTAACATAAATAACATAATTTTGTGAAAAATAACAGTATTTTCCAAAACAAAATTTAGTGGGACGAGTTGTATTGTTTTGCATATTTTTGTGAATCTCTTTAATGTTTGGCTTAATAGAAGACAGCTGAATTCTCCTATCTACTTCTGCATGCAATCTGTTGCAATCTGTTATTTTGGTGAAAGTATATAAGATAATCTGGCCTCACACAGATATTTGGTTTGGAAAGGGAGCAGTATTTTAGTAGGCAAATAATATCTTATTATTATGATGAAAGTAGTTTTGACTTTGTGGACCCCCACAGGTCCTCAGACCAAATTTTGAAAACTTCTGATCTAGAAGAATAACCATGTCCATCAGATTATCTTTTTCATTTATCAGATGGCTAAAACAAGCTTTTGGCAGGTGATGGATCTCACTCTTTTAATGACTTAGTTTCCTAGCAGTTCCCTCCCTTTAGTGTAGATATTCTTAGTTCCTGGTTAAAATGAGAACCAAATGCTTTAGATGTTAGGCATGAGTAAACAGAGTTGTCATGTGGATGTGAAATTTTCAAACTATAGTTAGTATTCTTGCCTGTAGGGAGGGGCAATCTATTTCAGCATGGATGCAGGCAGAATAAGGGGGGCAAGGAGGCCTTTTAGGTTTCGTTTGTATTTTCTTACCAAAAAAGCTTTGAATCCTTTTAAATACTTACATTATATTTGATTGAGTACTCCAAACTCACAACATAAAAGAGAAGCCAGAAAAATTAAGGATAAGCATTACCAACAGATCACCTGATCCACAAAGAAACCTCAATACCATCAATGAGAAGCATCTGAGTCTAGGTACGTCCTGGTTGGCTCATACAACCTTGAGTTAGCTCACTATTGTGACCCAGGGTGGAGTTACTATGTACAGTTCTGTTTGCTTAGATATTTAAAACAACTTCCAAGTACAACAGTTTTCCTTTAGGCATAAATGCTACTGAACTGCTGAAAGTGTCTAACCAATAAGTTCAATTGCATCTTAAGACAGCTTCTAATAATAACTGATATTTGAATAGCACTAGCAAGTATGCAGAGCTCTTTACTGACATCTCCTTTGAACCTCACAAAAACTCTATGAAGGAGGTACCGTAGGCCTATTGAGGAAGCTGAGGTTGACTTGCCTATGGTTAAACAGCTAATGAGAGCCAAAGGCCGAATTCACATTCATATCTTCTTGATCCCACGTCCAACACTCTGCCGCCCACTGGGCCATGTTGCTTCTCCTAGTCAGATGTAATAAAACTGTCAGTATCCTTAAGGAGAATCTTTGTCTTCCTGTTTGCTGTAGCAGAGAAAAAAGAAACATGCCTCCAATCATAGGGAAAGCAGCTCTAAATTGTTTAGATGAAAATTAAAAGAGGGGGAACTAGGGCATAGCCCACCATTTACAAGTGGGGATTCCATCAGTCATAACATCTATCTTGTTAGTATTGTTAGTCAGATTTCAAAGAAGCATTAAAAAGTAGCCTCCATTAAAAACAAAGGCAATTACTTTAGTTGTTCTTGCAAAAGTGCTCTCTTTGGCAATAGCTGGATGCTAAAACTTATGCCTCCTACCTTACAGGATTGTTGTGAGGAAAGTGTTATCATTAATAGCATATCAAAATCTATATTCATTATTGTCTATCATAGTTAATCCCATGTTGCCCAGTTGGATTTATTTCCATCCCATTTTCTTAAGAAATGAATTACTAAGGGCAGATTTTTTTAAATAAATAAGCCTTTGGACAATATCAGGTAAATTTCACTTCTGGTGTTGTCTTGATGATTTTTCTAAGTATTTTGCTTCTTGGCAGTCTTTATTAATGCTGAATTCTTAGGGTCCTCCCCCAGCAAAGGGCCAGTCAAACCTATTTCTTTTTATGTTCTTACATAGTTTAAAGGAAAACTCTCAGAAAGTGATTTGAGCAGAGTTACTTAGTATCAGCTACTTAGAACTGACAAGATTAATGAAATTATAAAGACTGCCATAGTCCTCACTCCATAATCTTTCCAATAATGGATGTGATTGAACTCATAATAATTATTAAGGGAAAATGACCACTTTCACTCTGGGTATTTTAGTTGGACATTTTTGGAGGTGGTAAGCCATAAGGTACAATGAAATTGTTTATAATGCTGTTCTCTTGGACTTGTGACAAACGAATTTTACCAGATATTTTCTTCTTTTTTTAAAGCTGTTTTTAATGGAGAGATTAGATGTGGGAAAGTAGTCTTTCTGATCTAAATATTCTAGGGATTAAAGCTTAGTGGAAATGTTGTCTAACCTTGCATTCAAATTTTCCCTCATGTTTTTGCGTCATGTGAATATTTAGATTCGTTACACATAACGTTATAAAGCTATCATCACATTGATCTTAGACATCTCAGGTACTGGTGTACTCTGTATTGATCATGCCAGGGAGTTGAGTCCCGATGAAGTAAATTATTTTCTTGTTTGATGAAAGCAGTGGGTCTGAGAGCATAGTTCACCTTTACCTATAGCAAGTGTACTTCATTGGGCAGATAAGCGAATGAAAGGCATAAATAAATCTTGACTCTGGGGACCTTACTTTTTAAAAGCTAGGTCTTTTTAGACAGTTGATGTTAAAGCCATTTAGGAGGATTGAGAAATCAGAATTTATGTGTATTTGTTTCTCTGCCTTACCATATTTCAGTAAAATATTTAGTCACTGTAACATTTTTGGAAGTTTTATTGATGTTTTGTTTTTATATCACAAACATTTACAAAGGGGAGTCCATTTGTTAAGAGGTCTCTTTAACAAAGTAAAACAGTTAAGTAAAGCAAGTACCACAGTAACCTTTTCTGAAAGTTGACGTGACATTTCACATCTGTAGTACTCCTTCTGCTTTCATGCCCTCTTCCTATCCCATTGAAAAAATAAATTTCTTGCAACAAATATGCAGAATCAAGCAAAACAAATCCCCTTAATGGCAGTACGTTACACACATGTGCATGTATAAATATACATGTGTGCATGTGTATATGTACACATATGAACACAGGTATCTCTGTAGTCATGAAAAATTGGACATGACTGAAATGAGCAGGGGTGTGTGCGTGTGTGTGTGTGTGTGTGTGTGTGTGTGTGTGTGTGTGTGGATCTATCACTTCTCTGTAATGAATAGCAAGTTTCATGATAGGCCGTGAGACTTTTTGAAATCATGTATTTCCTAATTTCTTACAAATAGTATTTTCTTACAAATGGTATTCCATCACATTCTCATGCCACAACTCATTCTGCCGTTCCTCAATTGATGAATATTCCCGTAGTTTCCTGTTTGACACCACAAAAAAAAGAGCTTCTGTAAATATTTTTGTACGTAAATGACCCTTTCTTTTTTCTTTGATCTCTTTTGGGTTGCCCATGCCTAACTTTTTGTATACAGTTCCAAATTGCTTTCCAGAGCGGTTGTACCCATTCACAGGTCCATCAGGCAATTCTCAAAGGAAGAAATCCAGGCTCTTTATAGCCGTATGAAAATATATTCCAAATCACTAATTGAAAAATGCAAATTAAATCAATTCTTATATTCTACCTCACACCCAGAGTGGCAGAGATGACAAAAAAGAAAAAGATAAATGTTGGAGGGGCTATGGATAAACAGGCACGTTGATGTATACTGTTGGTAGACTTGTGAATGGGCACTAGAAGGTGTTATGAAAACCAGTGGTGTCAAACTCAAGCAGAAATGGGGCCTGTTAAACCTTATATAAGGATCCCCACATACTACATATTTACTTAGAGAACCGCACATTATGTATGTTTTATTATATTTTGATTTATTTTGTTAAATATTTCTCAATTACATTTTAATCTGATTCTCCTGCACTCAGCAGTGTTGTGGGCTTCCAGTTTTTGACAATTCTGATCAAGACCATACTCAGGCTGGAAGTCAAATTGTTGCAGTGGAAAGAATACTGATCTTGTCATGTATTAATTACTTTCATGGATCTAATAGTAGGAAGACACATTTCTTCTACCTCTAAAATTCTAGATTGCTATGATGCCAAAGAAGATGCATCCATTTGCTTTTGGCACCAGGTGATTATGTGTTTCTGTGCTTACTGTATGACTAACACTGCTAGGATCAGTCCAGCCCAGCTCATCTGGACTAGGAAGCAACATACCAGTCCAGCATCTTATGGTGAGGAAATTTATGAGCCTCTTTGTCTGTTCCATTTGAGGAAGAAGGCTTGGAATGGAATGGAAGAAGAGGACTTGAAAAAGTGTTAGCAAGAGAGCCAGATTGATTATGGTCTATACTGGTTAGAGCAAGGTAAGATGATAGACAACCTAGAAGGCAGGGCCATTAACTGGGAAGAAAATTAGACACTAAGGTAGGATAATTGAAATTATTGGATTATAAGAGTGTCACTAGATCAGTTTCCAGAGAGATGGGGCAGGATTACCAATTGACTATGTCTTTAGGGGAAGACTATACAGAAAGAGAGATTTAGAATTTTGGGCAATAAGATCATAAGTCTGGGTTTTTTTTTTATGGAAAACAAGAGTATAAAATAGGCCGTGGACCTTTGTAAGTTTGTCTTTAAATATTTGAAATTTCGTGGGGCTTTTTTTTTTTGTCAACATTCACACCTTGTGAGGAGTGAGGAAAAAATTTGTGACATTGAGTTATGTAGGTTGGTATTATCTCCACAATGACTTGTCTGGTTAATTATTAATCATTGCCCTTAGTTTCTGTTGAGAAAATTGCCATATTCTGGATGAGGTGATGCTTCTAGATAATTTTTAGCATTAGCCATAGAGTGGTCACAATCCTAATGGACAAGGATACAAAAATAGAGAAAATTTTTCAAGCTCTTTACAAGTTATAGCATTCTCTCTCACATTTATTGCCTCTGGACTATCTCATTCTTGCACAGGAAGGAAGGAAGGAAGGAAGGAAGGAAAGAAGGAAGGAAGGAACAAAGAAAGAAACTTACAATTAAGTAAATTAAGTAAAAATATTACAATACAACACTTACAATTAGCAAAATATGGTGCTAGATGCCATTGAGAATTTAAAAATGACCAAGATTTGTCCATGCTCTCAAGCTACCTGTGATCTAATAGAGGATCTAAGGCATTTTCTAGTTATATGTAATATGTGGCAGAAATGTAAAATTACTTTTACAAACATTCATTAAGCACTTACTGTTAAAGTCTTATTTAAGTTTAGAGGAAGGAAGGATCAATTCTGGATTAAAGACTAAGGGGAGTAGTATTTGAGCTCTGCTCTGAAGAATGATGGGTAGAGATGAGTAGAAACTGAATTCCAAGTAAGAGGTATAACACCAGCAAATACGTGGAAGCAGAAAGTAGTGTGTGTTCAAGGAATGGCCAGTAGTCTAGTCTGGCAGTATCTTAGGGTGTATAATGGTGAAATAGTAGGTAACGAGTTTGAAAAGATAAACCGAAGCCTGCTAGTAGAAGACCTTGAATGCTTGACTGAGCAATGCAGACCTTATTCTGTGGACAGTAGAAATTATTGGAGGCTTTTGATCTGGAGAAGAACATCAGGAGGGACTCTGCATTAGGAAGATTAAACTGATAGTATGGGGAGGTGGGGGGTGGAGGTTAAGGAATGTGAAAACCCAGAGAAGGAAAAATGAGGAGAAATGTACGTGTGTAGTTGAGAGCTAAATGGTCACAAAAAGAGTACAATTAAAACATCAATGGATGGTTATTTAGCTTAGTCAGTTAGAATATAGAATCTTATAAAGTTGTAAATTTTATACCTTCAGGGACCATATATTATGTTCATAGTGTCTAGAGCAGGGATTTTTATCCTTTTTATGTGTATCATGGACCTTTTTGGAAGTTTGGAATAATGTTTTTAAATGTATGAATAAAATACATAAGATTACAGAGGAAAACAATTCTATTGAAATATAGTTAGCAAAATATTTTCATTTTTTTTTTTTAATCAGTTCATGTACCCTAGGAAAAGAACCCCTGATCTGGAGCTAGAACAAGTCTTACTGACTGTTGAGTTCACCCTCATTTTACGAATGAGAAAACTAAGGCCCAGAAAGACTAATTGAGGGAGCTTTTTCTGTGTTGGTCAGAGTCTGCAGTTACAGTATGATCTGGCTATTTTGAAAATGTGTGAGAGATTATGAATGGATCTTTGGAAATCTGTCATTGCCATTAGAAGAAAATCAATCTGAATGATCGGGGGTGGGGAGGTAGGAGGTGGCTTCAGTGTTATTGTATAAAAGCAGTGTTTATGTACATTTCTCCAAGTATGTAGACTGATTCCCAATGTCAACCCTCCTCATCAATGAAGCAGAGAATAGTAGCTGTTTCTCTTGGCATTCATTCTAAGGGAAATATTTTTATTTATATTCCAATTCTCCAATGGTTTTGTGATCTCAGTGATGTGGATACTTTTGCCAAATGACGTTCAGTCTGTACAACTCTTATCCATATCTTCCCACAGATCTGCCATAGGGGTCCATCCACCCAAAATACTGAGGACTTTCCTTTCATTCTCTTGAAATTGTGTGAATTTCAGTAGAGCCTGTACATCATTTGGATGTTGCCCTTCAGTTATCCATTGCTCTCCCTTTATGACCAGCCCATATATTTTATTTAATAAGAGAGTTTCATTTGTGTGGGAAATAATATATTTTAAATAATTTTCTTAGTGTCACTTTTTTCCTCTTATGTTCCTTCTTAATTTTTTTTAATGCTATTGCTTACTGAAGGGATCTGGGCCACTGAATTTCTTTTGGTGATGGCCTTTCTGTAAGGCTGTCTCATGTTCACACAAAACTGGAATGGCGACATTAGCACGACAAGGGGTGACATTCTAATGACCAGTGGCAAAAGCTGACCATTTAAAAGAAGGAGCTTTTCATTTCCATTGTATGAAACATCTGGCTCTTTCTTCCAGCCAGTACTCCTCAAATGTCCTAATGTGGAATTTGGGGATTTGTCTCCATTTGAGGCCACTTGATGCTTAAATGGCTCCTTGTGGGGGAGAGTGTGCTTTGGGCAAACTCAGTTGCCAGGAATTCAAAGGAAAAAAAATTTAAACAACCACAATCATGTTATTTTGGTCTGCACTTCTGACCTTTTAGTCTGTTGTGGTATCTGAAACATGTTTTCCTTTTCTTTACAGAATGCAATGAACCTACCTCCTGACAAAGCCAGATTGCTTCGCCAGTATGATAACGAGAAGAAATGGGAACTAATATGTGACCAGGTAAGGAGTGGCTCAGTGTTTTCTCGTCGGGAGGAAAAGGGAGGAAAAAGGAAAAGCCAGATGTCTTCATTGAATATGTCAGTGATACATCAAAAGAATTATGAATTCTTGTGTATTATGACTTTTTGTCCTTTCATTGGGCTTGACTTGTGAAAAGCTGGAAAATAACATTTCTTTCCAGCCTGGCTTTGGATTTTCCTTTATCGTGGAAAATTTTCTAGACATTTTTACTTGTTACATACTTCCTAGGTAACCTGAGCTAGGGGTTATGTCAGCTTTTGAGTAACCACTCTGTTATTCAGTGTCCTCATCTGTGAAATGAGAGCGCTGGACAAGTTACTCTCTGAGGACCTTTACTGTTCTTACAGTGAGTCTATGGTTCTATGTACCTAATAGAGTACTTTATGCGGTATGAATGGAGTAAGTCTTTACCACCATTATTCCTTCATTGAGGAGGGTTTTCTCATTGAAAAACACAAAGTCAATTTTGGGTACTTGTTTGTATGACTGGTCAGTTGTTGGATTGTTAAAAGCTTTCAGAGGGAAGCTTTCTGAAGGAAATTGCCTTACTCCATTAACCTGCAGAGGAAAGAAACACTCTATTTCTGTTTAGTTCTGTTACATGGAGGATATACACAAGTCATGCACACTGCCTGAAAAATTCTCTGGGGAACAAAATGATAGCCCCTAAAAGCTCCTTACATCAATTTCCTGTGTTTTTCTTGTGAGGATTGAATGCCAAAGGGATATAAAAAAATAAAAAAGGTTTGATGTTTCATGAATGGGAATCATGCATTCCCTGGTGCAGAGAGACTTAAAACTCTTACACATTTTGAATTCATATAGCACTCTTCCTCTGTGGAGGCCAAAGAAGATATTGTGTGTGTGTGTGTGTGTGTGTGTGTGTGTGTGTGTGTGTGTGTACACATCCCCATCTTTCAATCGCAAAGGTAAAATATAAGCACTTTGAGGCCTAGGACTTCATTTTTTTGTTTGTTTGTTTCTATATCACTAGTAGTTAGCACGGTAAATGTTTGTTCAATTGAATTTCCATAGTATATAATCCTGTAGTTATAGTGGGTAGAGAGCTGGCCTTGGAGTTAGGAAGAATTAGGTTCAAGTACTATCTCTGATACATACAGGCTGTGTGACCCTGGGCAAGTCATTTAACCTCATAATGTTCCTGACAGCTCTTTACACTATTGGAATCATAGATTCTGTCTAAAACAAAAACATATTTCTTCAGTAAGAAACATATTTATTATATACCTACCTTGTTGGAGAGAATGAGGAAATAGAAAAAAAATGAATATGCATTCAGTCTTTGCCTTTGAGAGACTTTATAATTACTCATCCAATCAGCAAGTATTTATTAAGCACCTACTATGTGCTGGGCACTGTGCTTAGTTTTGAGGATGCAAAAAATAAAGATATAGCATTCATAATAATTCATAATAATATAGCATTCACTGATCTGCGTAGGTCTCCCTCCCTTTAAGGATCATATATTCTGTTGGGGGAGACAACATTACACATATGTCATAGTCTATACACATGTTATTTGTGTTTTAAGAATGAACTTTTTTTAAGCAAAAAAAATGCAAACTGATAAGAATGGTAAAGGGAGTAAGGGAAAGATAACAGTGATTAAAAGAAGAAAGGTGAGGGCACTGATGGGAAGAGTTCAGTGAAAATGATTAAATTTGGTTCATAATTTAGATCATGGTACCTCTAGCTCTTCATCTATTCCACTGTTTCTCTGAATTCATGTGGTACTTCATGGCATTTATCTCATACGACCTTGGGGTTATAGTTAGGTGGTTACAATGTTGAGTTAGGTGATGCAGCGGATAGAGTACCTGGCTTGGAGTCAGGAAGGCCTGAGTTCAAATAATTCATTAGACACTAGCTATGTGACCTTGACCAAGTCACTGAAGGGATCTGGGCCACTGAATTTCTTTTGGTGATTGCATCTGTTTTCTCATCTGTAAAATGGGGAAATAACAACATTTACCACAAGGATTATTGTGAGGGTAAAATGAGACAGTATTTGTAAAACACCTTACAAACTTTAAGGTGCTATGTAAATCCTAACCATCGTCATCATGCTCTGAATTATTTTTATTTCTCACTCAAAATTATAAGTCTTTTTAGGGAAGAGACCATCCTTTTCACCTTTGTGGCCACCAGGGCTTAGCATGCAGTACATATTTAGTAATGGAATAAAAGACATTAGTAAATGATGGCCAGTGTACTAAGAGCCTGTGCTGTGACACTACATTTGGAGAAGATGCTGAGCCAACACTTTTGTCCTTTATTTCTGTCTTGTCAGTTTGTCTCTCACAAAGAGTCAGGAGAAGGAACTTTTCATGCATGGCTGAATTCCTCAGATTGATCCTGTGACGTGGTTAGCCTGGGTGCTTACATATGAAAATTATTGTACCTTGCATGAGTGGGTATTTAAATGGTTATCGTTGTTGTTTATTCGTTTTCAATTGTGTCTGAGTCTTCCTGATTGCTTTTGGGGTTTCTTGGCGGAGATACCGGGATGGTTTGCCGTTTCCTTCTCCACCTCATGCTACAGATGAGGAACTGAGGCAAACAGGGTTGAGCTGCTTGCCCAGGGTCACATAGCTAGTAAGTGTCTGAGGTCACATTTGAACTCAGGTCTTCCTGACTTCAGGCTGCTCTCTCTATCCACTGCACCACCTAGCTGCCTATTTAAATGGTTACTGAATTGAATTAATGAGAAGCAAACAAGGCTAAAAGTATGAACATAAACATTCAGGCCTGTAAAACTTCAGCCAAATGGCACATTTTCTTACCTGTTCTCTTGAGAGAAGAACTAGACCATGCTTTTTTTACTTTGATATATGTCATTTTGGTGAGGAACCCTATATTGATTCTCTTGTGCATTTGGTTGATTTACTTGCCAGATAATGCAATTAAATTCAAATATAATTTGTAGAGTGCATATTACATGCAAGGTACATGTAAACAAAATATGACATTTTGTTAAAGGATATGTAATTTTCAAACAACACTGTAATCTGAGAGCAGAAGTGAATCCACAGTGTACCCACATTATTTTAGTGCTTTAGAAATTGGATAAATGAATTGCAGTGAACCTGGCATACTTATCTCTAAGGAGAGAGAGAGAGAGAGAGAGAGAGAGAAAGAGAGAGAGAGAGAGAGAGAGAGAGTCAGTCTCGATAAATACGAAATAGCGAAATCAAAAGTTTTAACATAGGTATGATACATTATGAAACTAATAGTCATGTCCCTAATTTCAAATAAATCTCTCTGATAATGAAGTTTCAGTAGAAATACATTTTCCCCCTGTCCATTTGATGCATAAAATAACTCTGTCTTGCTGCTAGTTCATGTTTCCTTATTCATTTAAAGGATTATAGAGTTGGAAAGGAACATAAAAAAACATCTAGTATGACCCTGTCCCCTCATTTTACAGATTATAAGAGGCCCAATTGAATTGTGAAACCTGGATCTTTAATGCCAAATCCTAACCATTCTCCTAGTACACCAATGCTGCCCGCTCTCTGAGACTTTATAATTGAGTGGGAGAAAGTAAGACATAAACATTACAAAAGGGTTTTTTTTTTTAAGAGGGAGAGAGAAGTGAACTTGAGATGTCATTAACTTCTAATTATGAACTACCTATGCAGATTAGTGAATGCTATGCAATTCGTAGTATTTATAGTATAGTGGCTTTGGAGGCACTGAGAAACTGAGTGACTTGTCCAAGGTCCACATAGCCGTTATATGTTAGATCTCAAACCTGAACCTCTGACCTCTAAGGTATACTTTGCTGCCTTTCTACCACATAGGCAAATTTACATAACAACGAATGGTGTTAAATGGCAGTATGAGTGGTACCTGTAGTATAGCCACTATAGAAGTCTTACTAGACAAAGTTGGACTTGAGCTGTTGGGTTTGGATAGGCAGGTTAAGTTTGTGGGGGGAGGAGGAAAGAAAAAAAACACAGAAAATACAGCAATGGAATCCTATCTGGAAAGATTCATTATATATATATATATATATATATATATTTTTTTTTCTGTAAGCGAAAAGGCACCCAGATTTCAAGAGTGGCATTTAATCTACCTTGTGTCATTTTTGAATTTTTTACATTTTAAAGAATTACAGACATGTGAAACATGTCAGTTGTTGCTTCTAGTGGATTCTGAATCAGTGTAAAAGAGTAAACTAATATTTCAGCAGGCCTGGCTACTGGGATTTCTTAACTCTTCAGGGAGTGGTTTGATCAGCATACAATCACTCGAGTTTTCGTTCTTTGCCGGCACTGCTGTGTCATCTCCAGACTTGGGCAGAACACATTCAAAAAAGAATGCCTTTTCTTTCACTCTCTCATCAGAAGCCTTGTTGACCCGAAGCATCGCTGGAGCAATTTTCCTTAGTTTGGGGACTGCTGTTCCAGTCTCCTGTCATCTGACAGTGATGACTGGTGCTTAGTCACAATGAAAACATGTGCTGTGGGCTTCTGCTTTTGTGCTTTCATTCTCTGTAATCTCTTTGTTGCAGTGATCTGGGCAGGTACTTGATGTGTTGTTTTCTCCTCTCCCTATGTTACCTTGGTTTATATCTGTAATAATACCATCATATAACTTAACATCAGTTAGCTCATTCTGTTCTATTAATTCAGCCTAATTCAATTCAACAACATTTATTAAGCACCTACTATATGTAAGGTACTCTGCTAGAAAGTGAAGATACAAATGTGAAGAATGACATGGTTCCTGTTGCAAGGAATCTCTCGTCTGTCTGTTTCTCTTTTTATTTAGGTAGAAGGGGATACGCATAGTATGTCTGATGCAAGGTAGAGTGTGGTAGGGGGTAAAGATGCAGGCATAGTGCTCTAAGAAAATTTGAGAGATAGAGCACTGGCTTTGAAGTCAGGAAGACCTGAGTTCAAATCTGCCCCGCAGACACTTACTGTTAGTGTGTGTGTGTGTGTGTGTGTGTGTGTGTGTGTGTGTGTGTGTCTATGTATTTGTACATAGGTATATGTATAAATAAACTGTTAAATAATCCTGGGCAAGTCACTTAACCTCAATTGCTTCCAAAAGAAAACGAAAGAAAAGAAAATTTGAGAGCATAGAGATCACTTTTATCTGGGAAGGGAAGGCTTCATTGAAGAGAAGGCACATCATTCAGACTTTGAAGGAAGAGAATTTCAACAGGATTAGATGTGGAAGGGGAAGTACATTCCAGACATTTGAGGGGGCAGAGAGAGACAGAGGAAGATGGAAGAAGAAAGAGGAAGAGGAGGAGGAGGAAGCAGTTAGTACAAATGCATGGAGGTGGGGTCTTCAGAACAGAATCAGGCAAAAGCTGGTAGTCCAGTTCTCCTGGATTGTAAGGTATTTGAGAAGATGTAGAGAAATAAGGCTAGAAAGCCAGATTACAGAAAACTGGAGGAGTCTGTAATTTGTCTTAGAGGCAACAGGGAATCACCGAAGGTTTTTGAGTAGGTAATGGGCATTCTCAGGCTTGTGCTTTTGGGAGCTTAACTTGTCTGTTTAAAGTAAGAGTCAAAATTGCAATTAGAATGAGGACTCTATTGAATTTGAGGCGTTTAAAAGCAGGAGATTTGGTCAGTTTCTCCTCTCCGTTTTGGTTTCTTCATTTGGTTTTGAACAGGATTTGAACTCTGATTGCTGTTGGGGTAACAATGTAGTATACTGTGCTGGACTTAGAATCAGGAATAATTGGATTCAAATCCTGCCTCAGATACATATTAGCTGTGTGACCCTAGGCAAGTAACTTAACCTATCTGGGGCTTATTTTCCTCATCTGTGAAATGAGGGGGCTGAACTGGATGACTTCTAAAGTGCCTTTTAGCTCTCAATCTACGATCCTATGATATACGCATGAAGTTCAGGGGGAATCCTTGGATGTGGCTTTTGGAGTATTTTCTCAAGTGAGAATTAAAGGTGTTTATCAGTGTCCTCCTTGTAATTCTACATAGAAATGCTAATTCACATTCTATGGGATGTATGGATAACCTTCCAAGACATAAAGGTCCTAATAGGTGGAAAAAACTCTTAATGATTAATGTAGCTATTTATTAAATGTGTGTTTATATGTACGTATTTCTACAGCAAGCAGTATTGATTCATTTACATTCCCTAGAGCGAAGATGGTACTTGCAGTTAAGCAAACACATCCTCATACATATAATAAGAATAGCCATAGAAACCACAAACCCTAAATACTGTGAAATGAATCATGAAAGTCATAGTTTAACAGACCCTGCAACACAATCATATGAAGAGTTGATACTAGTAGATAAATGCTAGTGTCTTTGGGACTTAAGACAATATAGACATCTACCTTTGGGACCTCCTTCTCATCAAATCTTCCGACAGCATGTGTTCCTATATTATCGAATGAATGTAATGATTCTATGCGTTTTCAGTGAAGAAGTCTGAGACATAGTTTTGAGTATTAGACTATGGGACATTCTTCATCTTCATCAACAGCAGCAAATTGATTTCTTTTGTACCAGGTGTAGGACTCTATATTAGGCACAGGAATTTCCAAGAATTCCATTATAACAAGGCATAATTCCATTATGACAAGACACTCTAGGCACCCCTTGGCCTAGAGATGCAACAGATTCAATCTAATAAAGCATTCATTAATTGTCCGTTATGTGCAAAGCGTTGTTCTAGGCACCATGGATACGAAGTTTTAAAATGTCATAGGTCCCACCTTGTAAGGGATCACCTTTTCTTTCCCATATGTTTGTATACATTTTTTCCTTTGTATTGCTCTATATCTTTATATCAAATTGTGAACTCCTAGTGGTTTGTCTATGTCTTCTTGGGTTAATTTTGAGTAATACTCATGAACTCTTGACAATTTAATGTATTTAATCAATCAACAGGCTTGTGTTTGTTGAACCTCTACTGTGGCCCCAGAACTGCATAAAAGACAGATCCCTGCCCTCTAGAAAATTACATGATTTTGCAGTGGACACAAGATTTGAACAATAAAACATTTTGAGCCAATAAATGGCCGTGTATAATTGAATGCTGAATGTTGAGGTACAAATTCTGTGGAGTCAAGACAAAGGAAAGACCACTGAGTACCCGAGCAGACAGGGCCTGGCAGGATTTGAATAGGTAAAGAGCATTCCTTGAATGGAAGATTAACATATACAGTGACACAGTAGAAATTAGCACAGCATTTGTGGAAAAAAGTAAGGAGGCTGATTTCACTGGGGCTGAGTGTTCCTGTCTGATAGATAAGGCTGTGTGAGATTATGGTGAACTTTGAAATCCATCAAGAGTTTGGCCTCCAGAGCATCCTTCTGTCTTTTTTCCCCTCTCAGACTTTTTTCGTCTTCTCATCTTTCCTTTCTTCTCTTTTTCCTCCACTAAACAGGTTTAGTTTGCCTTTAGAAAGCAATTCTCTATCATACCATTTCATTCTGGAAACGAAATGATGACAGAGGAAATACTTTGCAATTTTTAAAGTTTTAAAGGGTGAACCATATCTGAAAATTGATCAAGTATTGTCTGTGTGCATAATGCAGTTATACTTTCTAATTAATTGGGAAAGGCAGATTTCTGTACTTTTAAGATGATGAAGGTTCTAATTTAATCCAGGAAAATTGGAAAACGTTGTTTATAATGAAGAAGTTTTATTCACAGAAAATATTCCCAGGTCAATACTTGGATCTTTGAATAAAGGGAAAGATAATATAAAATTCAAATCCATGTAGAAGGCATAGTACATATTCAGCCTATAAGACAGAGACAGATGTTTACATAGGGAGTGCTGTGTGGTAATTAGGATTTAGCTGATTTATCAGAAGTAGGCAGTGAGAGAAGGTGAGTTTAAAGGCAAAGGGGGTCCCAGGAATAGGAATAGATTTATATGGTAGTTCCTTGGTGGTGATGGGAAGAGAGCTTGGTCTAGCATGGCATCCATGGAGAAAGTGGAAGAATTAAGTTGAAGAAATATGGATAGAAAATCTGAAAACTGATCAACAAGCTCTGTGATGGAAGCAAAAACAGAAAGTAATCATCATTCTTAAGGGATAATGAGGATAATGATGTTTCCAACTATAACAGGGAAAGGAATTTAGAGGTGGAATGGTCCATTTGCTGATGTTAGGGGTGGCAACCGTATCTTTGTTCATACAGTTCGTCAATTATAAACATTTACTAAATGCTCAGCGTTTTCAAAGTGTTATGAAGAGGTACAGAATATCCTGACTTCCATGAATTTACTTTCTAGTTTGCTTATTCAGGCAAGTTGTATATATATGACATTCTCAAGAGACTAATGCAAGGCAGTATCAACAAAACATTTTTTGGTAGAGACTCCTAAAGGGTATATTATAGCATATACCAAGCATCATTGTAAATTCTGGGGATACAAATAAAAAAGCAAGATAGATCTTGGCTTGAAAGAGCTGATAGAGAAGACAACACATAGGGGAGTCATGGCCAGAGAAGGGAGGTGCTTGTTTTTTTCCCCGAAGTCACTGGAATGGTGAATGGAGCCAAAAGGGAGTCTACTGACACACCCTTATCCCCTTTCAAGAAGGCTTGGTGCTGTTTATTTGATTATAGTCCTCACAGAATGAGGTAGGAAAGGGGATAGAGAGACAGTGGCAGGGTGGATGGCAAGAACATAGAGAGGAAGAATGGATGGGCGGTGAAGTTTGGTCTCTTCTGAGACAGGCTAGATCTAATAAGCTTGATGAGTTTGCTGCTCTTGTTCAGTTTCCTGATTCTAGTCCACTGCTGTTTCTAATAGATCGTGTTGCATATGGAGAGATCTCTTGTGAGTCTTACATTGCTGACTCACCAATCAGAACAGTTCAGCCTGCCAGTTACTCAGGTCCTCAACCTCGATGTCGTCCTTCACTATCCATTTTCACTCACCCAGCATGTGCAGTCTCTTTTGCAAATCTTGACATTTCCACTTTCACAACATCCCTTGTATGGATCCTTTCTCTCTCACTGAGCTGCCATTTTGGTTTAAGCCATCATTACCTCTTGCCTAGATCATTGCAAAAGCCTTCTAACTGGTGGTCTCTCCCTACTCTTAGTTCATTCTCCACTTAGCTGCCAAAGGTGATTTTCCTAAATTGTAAGGCCAGCTATGTCATAGTCTCCTCCTTTCTCCAATGACTTCCAGTGTCTCCCTGTTATTTTGAGGATCAAATATAAACACCTATTTGGCATTTAAAGGTTTTCATAACCTAGTTCCTTCCTACCTTTATGGTCTTCTTCCACTTTACTTCCTTCTATGAGTTCCATGATTCAATTACACTGGCCTTCTTGTAGGTCCTTAAACACAATCCAGCCCTCATTGTTATATTGCTGCTGTGTCTTTATACTAGCCTTCCCTGGGTCTGGAAGGCTCTGACTTCTTACCTGTGCCCCTTATTTTCCCTCTCTTCCTTCAAGAATCAGCTCAGATCCTCTTTTCTGCTTAGGCCTTTCCTGGTTATCACAGTTGTAAGTCACTTCTCCCATCAGAGCAAATTTTATCATTTGCTGTACATATCTTTTATGTAATCTTTTTATGCATGTTGTCTCCCTTACTAGAATACAAATTCTTGAGGAGAGAATTTTTTTGCCCTTCTTTCTGTCCCCTCTGCTTAGCATGTAGTAAGCACTTAATAAATGCTTATTTGAATGACTAACAGGGTAGGAGTTCCAAAGCTGAATAGATTATGTCCTACATGGAGTTCCATATGTCTTCCTTTTTGTTTTTGTTTTTTTCTTTTTCATTTAACAAATGTTTATTTTCCACGGAGGCTACTTTCCTGCCTCCCCCTTCTCTACTGAATAAAGCAAAGCAAAACCTTTGTGATAAATGTGCATAGTGAAGCAGAATCAAATTCCCATGTTAGACATGACCAAAAATATGTCTCTGTGCATCATGAATATATTACCTCCCTTGTCAGGAAGTGATAACATGCAACATCCTTGGTCTCCTGGAATTGTGGCTCATCGCTTCAATCAGGGTTCTTAAGTCTTTCAAAGTTGTTTGTTTTTATAGTATGATTGTTATTGCATAATTTGTTCTCCTGGTTCTGTTCACTTCACTAAATCAGTTCATACAAATCTTCACAGGTTTTTCTGAAACCACCCCTTTCATTATTTCTTATAGAACAATAGTATCCCATTACATTCATGTGCTCGTAATTTGTTTAGCTTTTCCTCAATTGATAGGCACCTCTTTAGTTTCAGTTGTTTGGCACTACAAAGAGACAATGTCTATAACTTTTTTTTTTAGCATAAAAGCCCTTTTTCTTTTACCCTTTTGGAATGAGGTTCATATAGTTTTACAATGAAAAATATTTACTGTAAAAGGTGAGATTAGGTTATAGATAGGTCTTCATTTTTTTTTCAATAGACATTTATTAGACTTCTGCTTTGTGCAATGCATTGTTCTAGGTGCTGGGAATAATAAAGTGTAGTTCCTTCCTCAAGGAGTCTATCAAACACTAGGTAGATCTCAGAGTCTGGTTTCCTGATTCCAAGTCCACTGCTGTTTTCTAATATATCATGTTGCCTATGGAGAGATCCCTTGTTCAGTAAGAAGACCTGTGAGTAAATAAGGGGCTATCTCCTCAGAACCTTGACCAAGTTTTCCGAGTTGGTTTATTATCATCCTAACAGCCTCAGTTTCATAGAATTTCCCAGAGCTATTTAACTAGTAGCTTGCCTGTGCTGAGAAGTAAAGCTGAAAAGGTTAGCCATTTGGGGAAGGGGAGGTGGCATGAAATCAGAAAGTTTTAAGTTGAGGGACAGGACAGATTCACAAATTTCTTGTGTTGTTTGATGTGGACTCTGGTAACTGAGATCTGGAACTAGCTGACTGATTTTTTAGATTTTAAGTATCTTGAGATTAGGAGCCGAGTCTTATTTATCCTGCAGTTAGAAGTGAATAAATGTGGAATGAACGAACGAACGAATGAATGAATGAATGAGAAAATTCTTATCTCAGAAATCAGGTCTTTCAGGTTTGGGGGGGGGGATACCCTTCTCTATGGGGGTGTCCTTCACATGGCTCTCCCCTGCCCTCTAATGGCTGACTTTGACTTTGCACAGCAGCCAGGGTGGGGGATGTAGAGGGGTGTGATGCCTGTGGGAGAGGGGAGGAGTATATTTTTACTTCATTTCTACAGAATGATTTAGAGGAAAAAGAAAAAAAAAAACATTTTTTTTAAAAAGCCCAAGATGAAGAGGTGGCTAGAAGCCATGCCCATTCAGATTTTGTTTCCTGTATCAAACCCTTCAGAGATATTGGAATTCCTGCCCTTCCAGTCTTGGCATTCTTCCTGGGAGGGGGAAAGGTGAGAACCCCCTCTGCCATTTGGGTGCAGCCAGAAGTAAGTCAGGCGGTTATACTGTGTAAGTGTCAAGACCCTCTCTAACAAAAAGAGTTGTTCTCGCCTTCCTTTGGGAACAAGACCGACCCATGTCCTTTTAATGACTTAATCATTAAGACTATAATTAATTATTAAACTCTCCATCTTGTCTGGCAATGGCAGATAGCCAATTTTTATTTCATCCAGAATCATTTCCATATTTATATTACAGTAACAACATCGCCTTGGTTTTTCTGTCCTCCATTGTTTAGAGTGCTGGACTTACAGTCAGGAAGACCTGAATCTGAATCCTGCCTCAGACCCTGAACAAGTCACTTAATATCTCTCAGCCTCAGTCTCCTAATGTGTAAAATGGGGATAAGAATAGTACTTATCTCCAGGATTTTTTTGAGAATCAAATGAGTTAATATGTGCAAAGCATCTTGCAGATCTTAAAGCTCTTATACAAATGCTAGTTATTGTCGTTTGGTGTGTGTGGGTTTTGTTTTTTTTTTTTTTCCCTTTGTGAAATTGGGTCAGAAAACTTAAGGAAACTGTGAGAGAGTTTGAGAACCAGAATTTGGAGCTGTCCTTGAATCAGATCTTTGGAGACTGAAGGCAAGTGCTTAGCAGTGCTTATCTGATTTCTCTCATTAACATTTATTAAGCTGCAGTTTAGGGCACTGTGCTTGGTGCCTTTGTTGAGACTGGAGGCTATGGTTATGGAAGAATACTCATAGCTGATGACTGTAAAGAGAACTCTGCATTTTTATTTCACCGGTTGTTTCAGGCAAAGACCAAGGCTGGTAGAGAAATGCTGAGGCAGAAAGATGGAGCAGACAGTTCCTTGAGAGGGGTAGTTTATTGATGATTTGAAACAGTAGCTGAGGTCTGAGAGGGCCGTTAGATCTTGGAAAAGGGAAGAAAGACAAGAGGGTGACTTTGTGATCAGAAGATCTGGGACTTTTAGCACCTTTGCAGCCATGTTCACAATTTTCTGATAGTAGTAGTAGTAATAGGTAGCGCTTTACATATTAACTCATTTGATCAATAGTCATCAAATATTCTCTCCTCCCATTTCCTATAATCACTAGAAAGAGCTTGTAGACAGCCTTTATTTACAGTTAATCTAGATTTTGCAGTTTGAAACACTCATCCAAAAGATTCAGTTACAAGTAAATCTTACAGCTATAAAAAAAAGTCTGAGTATTTTCATGGTCCATCTGCTGTCACTGAGCTATAATAATAGTAGGCATTTTGTGCTTAGGTAATTTTATTTTTAGTTGTCTCTCTTATTGTAGTCTGGTCCAAGCTATAAAGGTTACTGAGCATTAGTGAAGACAAACCATGTTGTAATGGAAAGAGTGTGGAATTGGCAGTCAAAAGTCTTGGGTTTGTATTCTGCCTCTTGTTGCCACTGTCTGACATTGGGTTTATCACTTGTCTTGGTTAAGCCTTGGTTTTCTCATGTGTTAAGTGAGGGGCTTGGAGGACACGCTGACTAAGATCCCGTACAGCTCTGAAATTTGTGACTTGGACTATAGCTTCAAATTGACCTCAACACGACTGCTCTATCCTGTTTTCAGCTAGCTCTTCCCTCATCTTTGGCTGTTTGCAGCCCTAGAGTTTAGTTCCTAAACACAAATACCTCCAGACTCTCAAATTCTGACTTCATATAAATCTGTTCTCTTTGTTTCCAGCTGTTGAATTACATATCATTCCCCACCCCATCCTTTAGTAACTGGATTTTTTTTTTAAATGTTTGATCTTGTTTCCAATTATGTTAAGATTGTGAAAAAATCAATTTTATTTTGTTTAGGTAAGGTTTTCTTTTTTTGATAATTCTTGATTTTGGGGAATCAGTTTGAATTTGCCCCTTCTTATCCTCTCTTACCTTTCCTGTTGTCCTGTTAACAAGCACTAATGTTCCATAACCGTATTCCCAGATCTGAACCGTGACTGTTCTGGACCCTCCCTTATGGCTACAGATATTCAACAATGTAATAACAGTGTAATAAAACAATAAGAGAGTAGGAAAGCATAGACTAAGTATTTGTATTTGGCTGCAAAGGAATTAGGCCCTTCAGTGAAGATCCTGTATGTCTGTATCTATATCCTGTCTTTGAAAATGAAGGACAAAGGATAGCAATATATCCATACACATATATTGATATTGATATCTAATAGATCTTCTTTCAGAATATGTTTTGGTGGGATAGGAACTGAGTTTTTTGGTTAAATTTTCTTTGTAGCAGCAGTACTGAAAATAGTCCTTGGTACATATTAAGTACTTTATAAATGCTTATTAATTTGGGGGTGAGCTTAGGAAGTGACTGGGAAGAGAGGAGATCTCTTGGTTATTTCTGTTTATGGATCTGTTTGTAAATTTTCATTGTAAGAATATCTATATGAAACTTGCTAACATTGTGCTGTGGATTTAAGAACATACAGATTTAGAGCTGAAAGAGACTTTAAATATTGACCTAGCCTAACTTTCTCATTTTACAATTGAGGAAATTGGGAAGTTATGTGACTTGACTAGGGTCACACAGGCAGTATGTGGTAGAATTTGTATTTTAGGTTTTCAAAAATCATGTGCTGTTTTTTTTTTTTTTTATTGTACTGTGTGCTGGGATATAATCGGAAATTGGTGAGAAAGAATGTCATTTTTGCCGAAGTTTAAAAATGACAGACACTTTGTTTGGCTCAAATAGCATATACTCTGTAACTAGCATTTTGAATGGCACATTTTGTTTTCCTTGTTAAGTAAGGTGTGGGGAACTGAAGGTTATCAGTTCCAGGAAGGTTACTGAGAGTTTCAAATTAAAAAGATAGAAGTCTCTGATCCCCATCCATATAAAAGGAAGGGAGACTGAATCTCCCTAGATTCCAGTCCCAGGCTAAAATTCGGGACAACAGTCAGACAGATCAATGACTAACCTGCTGGGCTGTAGGCTATGTCATGTTTGTGGTCTGTAGAGGGTGGGAAGGTTGATGCTGAACCTCCAAAAGTAGCTTTATTTTACATATTTTGATTTCTACCAATTTCCCATTGTCACGCAACCTTTATAGTGGAAAAAGATCTAGCCTGTCAGTATTACAGAGAGGAAAAGAAAAAATGGAAGACAAAAGGCAAAGAAGGGAGAAATAAAGTGTTCCCTTTTTAACTCATTTTTGGCAGCCAGAAGTAAGTGGTCTGTCAAACGTGCTTCTCAGCGACAGCCAGACTGAGCAGAAGCCCAGAGCTCAGTCAAATTCTGTGTCTTTCAGGCCATGTGCTGTTTGCCAAAGTGCCTGCCCATCTGGCCCTGGAAGGCGAATTTGAGTTTTTTTTCCTTTAAAGAAATACACACGCACGCAAATGCACACACAGCCAAATGGGCTGTCAAAAGAAACTGGATGGTTTAGCAGAACTATAAAAGTAAGAGCTTTTCCTGGAAGGTTGGGAGCCCTCCTAATTAAAGTAGCTTCTGCTAATTCGGAATTTGTGAGCATTTCGAATGGGCTGGTTTATTTTGTGCTCCCTTTTGAAGAACTTGTTTGCTAAGCAGATAGTGTAAACAATATTTTGGTTAGAACAGTGTTAAACTATTTAGAGAACAAACTTTTTCAAGCACCCTTAAGCCTTTGGAAGTATGTTTGCATACAAACAATTGATATGCTAATTTCAGCTCGTTCTTAGCTGCTTTGGAGAAGTTAATGAAGTTTTCAAAAGTGCCTTTATTACTACCAGAGAATGGGTAGGCACATCTAAGTGATAGTCTTTTTAATCATATCAGTCATTGCTTATTGAGAGTGGCTGGCAGTCTACCTGAAGGTATATTGTTTTAGAAACATAACTGGAGACTGAGGAGGTTTCCTGCTAAATGACAAGGTTTACATAAATACCTCATCCGGGAACTGTGATATTACTGTAGTGGGAAATTCTTCCCACTTGGAAGATACCTTAGAGGATGCCCATCAGTTGGCGAATGGCTAAACAAGTTATGATATATTATTGTGATGTAATATTATTGTGCTGTAACAAACAATGAAGGTGATGGCTTCAGAAAAACCCAGGAAGAATGATGTGAGCTGATGCAAAGTGAAGCGAGCAGAACTAGGAGAATGTTATACATGGAAACAGCAATATTTTACCAATTGACTATATTTTGACTATATAATTATCTAATAATATAATTGATAACTGTGAAAGATCTTACCGCTCTGATTGATATGATGACCCACAACAATTCCAAGAGACTCAAGATGAAAAATGCCATTCATTTCTAGAAAGAACTCTTGAGTGCAGATTGAAGCATATTTTTCACTTTATTTTTCTTGCCTTTTTTTTTTTTTTTTGGCAACATGGCTAATGTGGAGGAAAAAAATGTCTTGCCAGTTCTCCCCTCCATCTGATAGTGACACTCCTCCCCACCCCATACTATGGTGGTGAAACAGATGGCATTTCCTCACCCTTTCTCTCTTTTCCCTGTCCCCTCTGTAGTAATTCACAGCATCCTTATAACCTGCAGTGCCATATTTATCCTGCCATCCCCATTATGGGTTTGGCAAAGTCCTGAGCTGTGGGATCTACTGTAAACTTCCTCCCTCTTCCTCTAAACAACCCTAATCTCACTGTACTCTTCTCTAGCTTGGGCTCGTATCTGGGCTCTTTGCGAATTTTTATTTAGTTTTTAAAAATTCTGAACTTAAATATCAAATGAAAGCATTTCCACGCACATTGTAGAATGGAAGGGGATTGACCGTACATGAACCTGTAAATATCTATTATGTAAAGCTTGCTTTTCTACTCTGTGTCTGAAGACAATGCTTTTCTTACACCTGGACCAATGAAAAGCTTCCTACTTCTATATCAGTTTTGGAGATGGAAAGTCCTTGTGCTGCAGAATTCCTGTTGGCTTTTCAGGAGTGAGGAGAGAGAAGGCTAAGGCCAGCACAGATGGATCACTGTTATTTGCCCTCGATGTCCTCCCTTCCTTGGCTCTATTCCTGGGGCAGCCACTCATTTATTTGCAAAGCTTGGAAACCTTTTACTCCATTGGATTCACCATACCTCTTCCCCACCCCCAACCCCTTTTTACTTTTCCATAGCGACCTCCAAGGAACTGCCTCTGCAGCTGTGAGCATCTGTGTACTAAGAGGCCAATTATAGTAGGCACTCAGGTTTCATACAAGCCAGATTTAAGGAGGAGGCGTGGCAGTTAGGGGCTGGAAACATGGTCTGTATTACAACGATTTCAGTGATACCTGTTTCCCGAAAGAAGGAGAGGAGTTCAGGGAGTAGAAGACAAAGATATCTTGATTTATATTTCTGCCAAAGTTGTAAAGCAGTATTTTCTTTATTTCAATTATGAAACCAGTGGTTTAGCATCAAGGTTGTTGTTTTCCTCAAGAAATATTTAGTTTTTTTTGTTTCTACCAAATCACTATTGAGCCAGCTATGTAAGTAGTGGAAAAAACACCATACAAGGAGTCAGGAGACCTGGGTTCTAATCATGGCTTTGCCATTATCTCCCTGAGACCTTGGGCAAGTAATTTATCCTGTCTACATCCAAGTATCCTTACTTTGTAAAACAAAGGGGTTATCTACCTAGATGAACTCTAAGGTCTCTTCCAGCCTGAACCTTCTTGATTATATGATCCTAAATGGTTGGTTGGTTGTTGTCCTTCATCTCGAAGACATCACTATGCTAGAGTCAAGTTTCACTGTGTCTGACTGTGGCTGATCAGACCACTGTGAGCTTGGAATGCTCTGCCACAGGTTGGGCACAAATAGTCTATGTGGACATTCGGGGTGGATATTCTAAATTTGCGCATCCTGTGTTTCCTTTGAGCTGTGTCAATTCCGCTTTGCTCATAGAGCACATCACCTTCTCTGATGCGGACACGCCATGCTGAGTGGTCCTGTTGGGCATTGTCACAGTTTAATGCTGCAAAACATCCAAATCAGTGTATATTCTGTGTAGTCTGCAGTAGTAACTGTAGGTTTAAAGTATGAATTCATGCATGGTAGAATGCCTAAATTTCAAGTAACCCAAAAAACAAGGGGAAGAGCCATGATTTGGTTCTAAGTAACCTGGAGCGTATGTGTAAGAAGGAGTGGGAAAAAATCATCTGTAACTCATATGGACTGGGAAAAAAAAAATAAGTGGAGACCAAGGAATAACAAACAGATGGACAATCATAGTGTTACCCTGTTGCCTATAAAATGTTAAGAGCCAGAGGAAGGTCTCCAGGACATTAGGGAGATTTCTCTGTGGAGGACTTGAAGTACTGACCAAAAGTCCCAGTGTATGAGAAGATGGAGGTGGGTCTTGATTTGTGTGAGTCTAGGGAAGGCTTACATCGATGGGTCATGTAGTGGCAAGTAAGGAAAGGTCTGAAAGTCACACAGCATAGAAGTAGTAACACTGCATATACAGTGCAGATTCAAATAGAAATGCTGGTGTTAGTAGATAGCACAGATTCTTTCCTTATAAACACACCAGGTTTGTTGTTTAGTTGTTTCAGTCGGACTCTTTGTGACCCCATTTGAGGTTTTCTTGCCAAAGATACTGGAGAGGTTTGCTATTTCCTTCTCCTGCTCATTTTACAGAAGAAGAAACTAAGGTAGAGTTAAGTAACTTGCTCAGGGTCACACAGCTAGTAAGTGTCTGAGCTGAATATGAACTTATGCAGATGAGTCTTTCTAACTCCAGGCCCAGCCTCTATCCACTGAGACACCTAACTGCCTACTCACCAAGTTATTATAAGTACAGATGTTTTTTCCTTTTGGGGGACACAGTTTTACACGTGGCATATCTAGATTAATCAGTCAGTGAGCTTTTATTAAGCTTCTGCTGTGAGCCAAGTGCTAGGACAAAATTGAAACAGTCTTTATCCTCAGAGAGTTTACCTTCCGCCAGGGGGAGATAATGTACAAATACCAGCAAATTTTTTGAATAAACACAAGATAAATATAAGATAATTGGTGGGGTGCACTACTAGCTGATCAGCACAGACCTCTTTCTAGTATAGGAGGTATTTAAACTTCATTTTAAAGGAAACTAGAGAGTCTAAGAGGTGGGTGGTGAAGAGGCAAGGCATTTCAGGCATCAAGGAACAACTAATACAAACATCTGGAGGTGGGAAATGAAATGTCATGTATGGAGAACATTGAGAAGTTCATTTTGACTCAGCCATAGTATGTGTGAAGGGGAGTAATACAAAATGACTGAAATGTAGATTAGTGCCAGATTGTGAAGAGTTTAAATGCTTTTGATTCTAGTTTGATTTAATTTGATTTTATCCAATCTGATCTAATCTTATTTCATTCTAAAAGTTTATATTTGATCCTTGAGGTGACAGGGAGCAATGGAGTTTATTGAGCAAAGGAGTGACTCGGTCGGACCTGTGCTTTAGGGGTATCATTTTGGCAGTTTTGTGGAGATATACTGGAGAGGGAAGAAATTTGAGGGAAACAATTAGGATACTATTTCAGGAGGCCTGGCTGATAGTGCTGACCTGGGGTGAGGACCATGTCAGTGGAGAGAAAGGGTTATATAAAAGAGATGTTGTATAAATAAACTATGTGTTACAGAGGCTCTATACATCATATGGTGGCTATTTGCCAATGTAAGTTACATTTGAAAATCCCTATGAATATTTAGAAAATTATTGTTATTTCAGTCTGTATACCAGTCTGTGTCTCTGGGGAGTTCCTCTGGCCAGCAAAAAAGGATGTTTGCAAATCAAACATTTAATTTTGAGAACAACAACAACAAAAAAAAAGAGCACTTTTCTACGTTCAGCAAATAGCATTTGATTTACAATATGCTATTCAGTCAGTTAATGAGCATTTATTAAGCACTTACTGCGTGCCTGGCACTGTGAGGGTCCAGTTGAGATTAGATTACCAAAATTTGTAGAGGGCCCAGTTATCAGCTTCCTGATTTTCTTCTGTTTCATTCATTCGCTTGTGAGTAGGATCCAAGAAGGCAGCCGATGGGAATAATAAAGGATCTGAGTGCGCGCTAATCAGCGATTGTTAAATTTGTTGACTCTCTGCTCTATTTACTTAATCTTGTGATTTATAGAAAGGAGAGGTTTAATGGTTCAACTTCTGGACAGATGAGAGGCATTATTGGGTGGTGAAACTCTCTGTGTGACTTAACCTATGGGGATGTCATTTAATCCCTCTGAGGCTTGGTTCTCTGTTGTGTAAAATGGCAATAATGATCATTTCAATACCTACTGTAAAGGGTTGCTGTGAGGAAAGTGCTTTGGAAACCTTGAAGCACTATGTAAAATGTGAATTATTGTTGTTATTGAAAGAAGTTGTTTAAAAATTTTAGTCTCAAGAAAAGTCTGATGATGCCATTTGCATATGCCTGAAATAAAATATAATGAATAAATGACTCACTATGGGAAAGTTTTTAGAAGGATGTGAAAGCAAAAGGAATTTATGGTACCATTTGGTGGGGGCTGTTTATTATTAGTCCAACTTTGAATGTCAGTTTGGCTTGTATTTGGCTATTTTATTTTTAATTGTGCCCTGTTAAGCCAAGAATAAGATCAAGATACACACTCAATTACAATGTATTTAATATAGTTTGGCCAAAACAATTATTTTATGGAGTGTTGATTGTATCTGAATGACCTTATTCTTTATTAATCTTTGCATGGTGGAGGATGGGCTGACTGTATAAAAAGCCTGTTTTGCCACCAGATGCCTTTATGTAGCCTCCATTGTTAATCAGAGCCACTGGGATCCTATATCACTAATAAATCGGAGTCAATGACAATGGCATAGTTAGAAGGGCACAATTGTTTGGACATATTTTTTTTTAACCTCCCAAAAAAAAAAAAAGTTGTCTTCATTCCATAATTTAGATTACCTGCTAACATTAGTGGGAGTTTGTTGATTATCCTACTGCAGTGATATGGATTTTAAAGTTAGCTTTTTCACTTCAATCCCTCTCTGCCTATTTTCAAGACATAGTTGGTTAAAATGGTGTTCCTAAATGAGATTCTTCTGAGTTTTCTCATTTCATACTGAAGGTATATCAATATATATCACTGAATTTGTGCTAGGGTGAATTTTAAAAAAAATCTTTTAATTTTACATTATCTGGGTTTCCCTAAATATCCCTTCTTGTGCTGTGTGTTTTGTCCTTCGTTCTTGAAGAGGACCATGACATCAGGGAAATGATGACATGACTTGCAGTTGACTTTGATTTGAGTGATGGAGGGCTGTGCAAGGTCACCAGCCTCACTATCTCCTCCAGAGCCATCTGAGTTCGGTGGCCTGATATTCATCAGGACGACTGGAGATGGCCTAGGATACATTGGGAAAACCTGGCCCTTTTAGGCTAAGGCCTTTTCAGGTTCTCACTTCCTCCCCAGAGATTCATTCTTTGATAAAGAGTAAAAAATAGAAAGAGAAAAAGTAGTTCAACAAAACTAATTATCATATCAGTGTAGCCTAACAGAATATGGATCATTCTGACCCATAGTCCACTTTTGGTAGGAAAGGAATCAGGTTTGTTTTCTCATTTCTTCTTTGGGAATGTTTGGTCATAATTACAGTATTCAGTTAATTTTTTTCTCTTAATACCATTATAATCATTACTGTATATATCATTTTCCTGACTCTGCTTACTTTACTTCCTCAGACCATATATATTTTTCTCATTCTTCTCTGAATTCTTCATGTGCATCACTTCTTGTACTATAATATTCTGTTACATTCGTGTACCACAGTTTGTTTATCCAATCCCGAGCTGGTGGGCATCAACTGTGTTTTCAATTCTTTGCTACTACAAAAATTTCTGTTATGATGTTTTGGTATATATGAACCTTGAGTGAATGAAGCTTTGAAAAGAAGCCAACTGAAGTGTGTGTACACAGCAGTTACTCTTAACATAGCAGTTCCTCATCTCCCACTGCTATGCTTTTGTAGTCTTTGTTCCCACACCTGGAATATATTGCCCCCTCTCCCTGCCTCTACCTCTGCCTTTTAATGTTGCTAACTTCCGTAAGTGTTGGAGTCTGTGCCATGGCCTATAGGAAAGCTTTCCCATGCTTCTTAGTTTTCTTCTACTTCCCAAATTATTATGCCTAGGCTTATTTGTTTACATGTTATGTCCTCTTAGTGCAATGTGAGATCCTGGAGTAATAATGGCTAATAACTGTTAGCATTGAAGGTTTGCAAAGTGTTTTATTTGTGTTATCATCTTGTCTAGCATGATCTTAATAAGTGAGAGTTGGTTTGAAATAGTTTGTAGATATCCAAGGACAAAATCAAAGAAGAAAGAGTATGTTGTATTCTGTCTCTGTCAATAAATGTTGCAATGTAAGATTTTACTTTTTCTTTTTGTCCTGAGAGTGACTGGCCAAATAGAGTGAAGTGGTAGCAATGACAGGTGGGAAATTTTTGAATTGTCATTTTAGCTACTTAAGCCAGGACTTGGGGATGTAATTTTTTAAAAAAAACTTTATGGCTGTTGTTCAGTTGTTTTCAGTCATGTCCAACTCATCATGACCCCATTTGGGGTTTTCTTGGCAGAGATACTTAAGTGGTTTGTCATTTCTTTCTCCAGCTCATTTTACAGATGAGGAAAGTGAGGCAAACAGGGACAAGTGACTTACTCTGGGTCATGCAGACACTAGTAAGTGTCTGAGGCTGGATTTGAGCTCATGATAACTTTTCTGAGGGAGGGGGAAGAGAGAGAGAGAGGGAGAAAGGGACAGAGAGAGAGAGGTGGGGGGAAGAGAGAGAAAGAAAGAGAATGAGTGAGTTTGTGTGGGTGTGTATGTATAGAGGGGTGAAGATTAAAGAGGAACTTGATAACCATAGCCATTCTGCTGCTGATGGAACTGGGATTTAAGGGACTTTCTCAAGCCAGCTGTGCTTTTGTGACTGAAAAGTCTCACTGCCCAATGCTTAATCCATTGATTAGTGTCTCTTATTTAAAAATACCTTTCGATGTGAGTCATGCTTATACCTACCCTATTTCTAACAGATTTCTATAGCATTCACATTCAATCTAAAGCAGTTATTAAACACCAACTATGTATCAGGCACTGTTAGATGCTAGGGATACAAAGACAAAAATGAAGACTCCCTGCCCTCAAAACATATTCTGTCAGAGGGGAGGTAATATGTACATATATAAGTATCTAGGTGTCACAGTTGATAGAGCTCCAGGCCTGGAGTCAGGAAGACCTGAGTTTTTAATCTGACCTCAGACACTTACCAGCTGTGTGACCCTGGGAAAGTCACTTAACCCTGTTTGCCTTGGTTTCCCCATCGGTAAAATGAGCTGGGGAAGGACATGACAAACGACGCTAGTATCTTTGCCAAGAAAACTCCAAGTGGGAGTCACAAAGATTTGGATATGACTGAAATGACTGAAAAACAATGAGAAATGAAATACAAAAGAAATAAAAGGTACTCTGGGGAGTGAGAAGTACTGGCACCAAATAGGATCAGGAAAAGGACTCATGTTGGAGGCCGCATTTGATCTGATCTTTCAGGGAAACCTAGGATTGCAAGAGATGGGTGTGAGGAAGGATTGCATAGAGGATAGCCATTGCAAAGGTTGTCAAATATGAGATGAGCAAGAATGGGCCACAGAACCTATTGAAAAAAAGCAGTGTAAAATAAGACTGGAAAGATAGGTTAGAATTAGGTTGTAAAGGTCTTTAAATACTAAACAGATGAGTTTGTAATTGATCCTAGAGTCAATGGGGGCCCACTGGAATTTAATAAGTGAAGGAGTGATATGGTCAGACTTGTGCTTTAGAAAAATCCCACACAGCTGTATGATGGCGTGAATGTGACCCTGTAGTTTGACACATTTTCCTTCTTAACCTCTAAGTAACATAGAAAAAAATTCCCATATCATTCACTTATCAAATAATAATAATAACTTATTTCACTTATATAGCATTTTAAGGTTTACAAAATGCTTTCCTTACAACCGTCCTTTGAAAAAAAGCAATGCCAATATTGCTAGCCCCATTTTACAGATATGGAAACTGAGTAGGGGAGGTAATGAGCATTTATATGATGCCTACTAAGTGCCAGGCTCTGTGCCTTATAAACATTGTACAAATATTTTCTCATTTGATCTCCCAGCAATCCTGAGAGAGGAGTGCTGTCTCTATCCATTGTGTTACCCATCTGCCTCGAGTATAAGTCATTTGCCCATAATCTCACATGTAATAAATATCACAACTAGAATTTTAACCTAGTTCTCTTCGCTTTAAGTTGAGCATTATTTGCATTGCCTCTTTCCATTCTTTTGGAGATTGATTAAGAAAATGATTCCTATATAAAAAATGGAGAGTTTATCCTGAAAGGACTAAAATCTTTACTTGATAGCAAAAGGTTAAAAGCTGAGGCTTAAAAACTTTTCATGAACTAATGAAATTCTATATTGTTGGCACATTTACTTCAAAATCAAATTAAACACATTTCTGTTTTGGAAATTTTTGAAAGCTATGCCTGGGATTAGAGAATTCAAGTTAATATATACTACTTCACTAGAAAATAAGTTGGAGGATGTTTTGATCAGAAAAGACCTGCTTTAACCAGAAGATATTCTTCCTAGTCTAAATAGAAGGAAATAATTTGGAAAAGTCTCACCAAAAGCTATTTTCAGACTGAGAATTGTAATGGAACACTTGGAAATTTTCATCCTTTCCCTGAATAGGAAAAGTGTTTTATTTTCAGAGCTAAAGAATGCTACACGATGTTCCAAAAATCTGTGCCCATGGAATGGATCTGATGTGCTAAATTTTTTGAGAGGAAACACAATTTAGTACAGGGATGGCCAACTAGCCAACTCGTAGAGATAGGAATGAGGGGAAGGGAAGTGCACATGTACCATAGCATATACCTTGTTGGAGCCTAGATTTAAAATGACAGTGGCCTTCGTCAGGCAACAGCGCAATGAAAGGTTCAGTGAAAATGATATGATTTAAGATGTCTAGAGACAAGGGACTATTCAGGGGACCATATCCAAATAGTAATGACTCTAGAAGCCACCTTATTTAGTCACTGTAGCAAATACCTTTCAGATATGAAGGTTTCAGCTGACTTTCTCTGATTATCGTAATGCAATGGAGACAGAATATCTCATTCTAATTTTTTTGCTTCTCCCTTTCTCACTCATTTTTTATTTCCTTGCATCATACGTGTAGGATTGTAGGATTTAAGGCTAGAAGGAATTTTTGATGCAGCCTAGTCCTGCTACTTATTTTATAGATGAAGAAACTGAAAGCCAGAGCAAACAGAGCCAGGATTTGAACTCAAGTCATCTGATTCCAAATCCAGTGCTCTTTCTATGACATCAAGTAGGTAACTTCCCACTGGTCATAGAAGAAGAAATCTCCTCTGTTTAGCTTTGTGCTATATATATGTGTGTGTGTGTGTGTGTGTGTGTACTTGTTCCCTCCTTCATTAGAATATATGTGCTTTAAGAGTAGGGTTATTTCATTCCTTGTATTTAAATCCTCAGCCTGAAATATGACTGGCTTATAGTAGGTACTTAATAAATACTGACTGACTGATCTCAGACTTACTGAGGATTAAAAATTCCCCTTGACCCACTTTTGAGATTTTGTTCTTTGTCTTTTCACAGCATAGGGCACTGTTAATTATTCACTTCCCTTGGCTTCAGGGACACTGCTTTAATTAAATTCAACAAAACAATTATTACCACCTACTACGTGCAGGACACTGTACTAGGGCCACAGATACAAAGAAAAATAAATCAGTCTTCGCCTTCAATTATCCTCATATCCTCCTATAATAGTAATTAAATTGACTCTTTTATCTCTTTATACAAATTGTCTTCCAGGGTTTGTTATCTCTAAGTCTTATTGATCTTCTAGGTTCTTGTCCAAGGGCGGGGAACCTGTGGCCTTCAGGCCACATGTGGCCCTGTAGGTCCTCAGGTGCAGCCTTTTGACTGAGTCCAAGTTTTACAGAACAACCCTTTTATTAAGGGGATTTGTTCTGTAAAGTTTGGATTCAGTCAAAGGGCCACACTTAAGGACCTAGAGGGCCACATGTAGCTTTGAGGCCAAAGATTCCTGTAACGACAGTGGTACTTGCCACTACTGTGACTGTGTAAGGCTAATAACACGAGCACACGGGAGGGCTACTAATACAGGTTCTTTGATCTGCTTTTCTAAGGAAAGCAACTTTAAGGGATTTATAATCTTACTTTAATTAAACATACGTGTATATCATTCACTTAGTTCAGAGGAAAATGACAGCACCCTGAACTTCAGAGAAAATACAAACAGAAATTACAAAGCAGAAATTATCTAAACAGAGCAAATAAACACAAATCAGCAGACAGGGCTTCTAACTGTCTGACCAAGACATTACATACATACATAGTTACCAGAGAGAGAAGTACCAACATCTGGGTTTTTCAAAGCCAGGGTTGGGGGGAGGATGGCTCCTTCACAGCTACCCAGAGTCTCCATACCAATACTCTTCTAATGAGTGAGCCCCCAAACCAAAACTTTACCTCCCACAGTTCTGAGAGTTCTTGATGCTCAGTTCTGGGTTCAGTGGTTCTCCTCTTGTGTATTTATAACTTTTTTCAAGGTCTGAGGGCTTCACACCTCTCCTGACCTAATTAGCAAAAGGGTATGGGCCTTCCTACAAACAAAGGCAAGACTCAGTCAAACGCACTTGATTATATCGCCTTAGTGCTGAGAAGCACTCCAAAACAAAAAACAGTAAAAACGTCTCACTTTGCTTGCCCTTACAGTTCCCTACGCCTATATGTTGGCTATAGGTCTGTGTCAATATTGTCTTCCAGATGGTCAACTTCTTGAGTGTAGGGTTTGTTTCACATTTATTCCGAAGAGCATGTGATGTCATGGAAAGTAAATGCTTACTAATGGTATTGTGTTCACCATGATGATCATGATGATTGCTCATTTACTCTTGGTTTGCCTGTTTAATTGTTTGAAAACAAAATCAGGTGGTTCACTTGAGAGGAAAAAAGAAAAAAGACAACCCCGTGAAAACTGAAAACATCCAAAATAGCTGTTTCAAAAACAAAACCATAAAACATTCATAATGGTAGAGTGAGGATGACATCTATTTTATCCCCGAGAATGTCAAATCAGCTTACCCAACTCAGTTAATATATGACTGAAATACAGCCAGGAACAATTTAAATAAGCGTGGGAGGGGGAAAGAAATCTCCTCTACTTACTTCTCTTGGATTTTCTTCTCTCTAGTTTGCCTGATTTGAACACCAGAATTCTATAGCTCATTTAAATGAACCCAAGAGTATCTATTTCCCTTCAGAGTTTAGGGTGCTACCTGTCTGGAAGTTCTGTTAGGGTCGTAAAGAATTAGTCTGAGCTCCCTACTTTCATTTGCAGCTAACTATACTAGTTTTAATGTGTTAGCAGCAGTTCTAATTAACATCAAATTAGCCTCAATTAAGCAATTTCCCATGTAAATATACACATACATATAGCTGATCCAAAGATTCAGCAGGTTTTTTGGGTATGTGTGTGTTGGGTGAATGTACAAGTTCAGACATAGCTGATGAAAGCCCTGAATTAAATTATGATGTAAATCTTGATTAAAAAGAGGCCAAAGTTCTGTTTCTTTGCCAAAGATAAGCTGCATTATGATATGGCTAGTGGTTTCAGTTTCCTATGACCCATTCAGTTAAGCCAGTCATATTTTGCCACTTTTAGAGCACTACATATATATTTTTTAGTTTTTAATTTAATTTTTTAAACATTCATTTTTAATAAAATTTTGAGTTCCAAATTTCCCCCCCCTTCCCTATAACAGTAAGCAATTTGACATAGGTTTTTTGGTGCAATCATGTAAAGTATATTTCCATATTATTCATGTTAAGAGCACTATATTTCTGAAAAATGGTCAAAATAGATTTTAAAATTGTAGCCATAAGGTCTAGCTTCCTAAATGCTCTTTTCCCCCATTCTCTCTTTATGAGCCATGTCTATGTAGGTAGCCTATCCTGCTCATGACAGGATTTGTAGAATGGAGCTTTAGGACTGCTTTCTCTTTGATGAGAATTTTGTAGTCAGGGGCACTAAATTGACCATCTGAGGGCGGCTTCTTCTCCCCTCCCACCCCCAGAAAAACCAGAAGAAAACAAAACACCATCGTCACCACCACCACCACCACCACAGGAGTAGTGCCAGCATTGGTCTTCCTGAACTATAAAGTTATGTACATAGCTCAGATACCTCAGAACTTGATACCAAGGGTCATTCATTTTAAATTCTAAAAGCTTCACAATCTGTCTCTTCTTGGTTAAGTTGAATTCTACTTTAAGTTAATGTTAATAAGTGCTAACTCAATTTATTTAGTGAATGGGGAACTTGTGCCTGAATGGAAGGAATCTCATGCTGTCTTTACTCACCTGCTTTTATTTCTCTCAGCAGAAATTATGTTGTCAAACACAGAAATACCCTTAACCAGTTTTTTTTAAATGTAAATTAGTTTTTTTCAGTCAGCAAAAATTTGCTTTTTCTCCCTTCTACCCTTCTCCAAAATGAAAAGAAAGAACAAAGCCCCTGTTACAAACGTCTATAGTCAAGGAAAGCTAATTTCTGTATTGGGCATGTCTTAAAATTAAAATATAGCAAAACAAAACAAAACAAACCTCATTTTCTACTCCGAGTCTTTTATCTCTATATGAGGAAGTAGATAGCATGTTTCCAGTGCTTTTTCATTAGTTCTCTGGAATAATGGTTGGTCATTGCATTAGCCTAAGTTTTTTCAAAGTTTTTGTATTTATAATATTGTTGTATAATATAATAATTGTTAAAATTATTCTCCTAGTTTTGCTCATTTCACTCATAAATCAGTTCATAGAAATCTTCCCAGGATTCTCTGAAACCATCCCCTCTATCATTTCCTTTTCACGTTTCTCTTGAAATGAAACACAGCTTTATTCAGTGTAGCAAAGAAAGGCCTTAAGTGACTTCTTTACATAGTTAATATAAATTGTAAATTTTATTAGGAAGAATTCATTGAATTGAGTATTTGCAGTTTTTTTGTAAAGGATGGGGTATGAACCATACAGAACCCCTTGCATGCTGAAGTGTAAGTTTTTATTTGAGAGGTGAAATTTTGAAAACATTGTTTAAATTATACAGGAAGTTGAAACATTTTTGAAATCAGAATATTTATGATGAAAAATGGGTAGTGAAGCTTTTGTTTTTATTGAGTACATTTCAGTATAAGTGAATCAGTTATGGTTATCATTTTGATTATCAATTTGTGAGAAAATCCCCACATGTAAAAAAGGTGAACACTGGTGCAAGTGTACACACAGAATAATTATCAAACGTTCTGTGGAAAGAGCACAGACTGCGTGGTCAGAGGAGTGCGCTCACACGCCCTCCCTGATGCTTACTCGTATCACTGTGGGCATTTTTTTTAACCTTTCTGGCTCTCGCTGTTTTCATCCATAAGTTGAGATCATTGGACTAGATGGTCCCTTGGGTCCGTGCCAATTCTGAAACTTATGTTGCTATGGTAGAGGAGTATTCAAACGCATCACATTTGAATATGGGAAGCCTCCAAACCACTGTTTGTGACTATTTTGGAACATCCTAATCTTCATCAATTTTGGTCTCTCAGGAACAGAGGACATTTGAGGGTTGTGAATCACCAAAAGAGCAACATTATTGACATTGGAGAAGAAAAACTTATGCAACTGCCTTCAAGTTTAAGATTATATGCCGTATTGACTTCAATGAAAATAACCAATTTAACTCTCCATGAAAGGCATAGAAAGTTCTGTTGCCTTTTTCCACTTATGTGAATCGAGATTTTCAGCTTCTCCATGCCTTATCAATTATGTTCATGTCTTCCTACAAATCCTCCCGGCAGAAGAGCCATGTATGTTTTGAGGCTCTTTTTTTCTGGCGCTTGTATTATTCAAGGGATAACAGTACAGCGTTTGAGTCATCAGCCTGTTCTTTTTTCATTTATTATGTGGGCAGTTCTCTTTAAGAAAGACTTTTCTGTCGTTTCTCATGTGAAAAGATCCTAGATTATTGATTTATTATCATTTTTGTACCTGTCAGCCATAATGTTATGAGTATTAATAATATTTCAAGCCTAGACAAGTACATACCTTCAGTGAATGCAGACAGATTGTGAGTCCTCTGCCTCATAGTAGATGGTCTTTATGAATTGCTGTTGCCAAAAGTTCCATCACCTGGTATCCATTCTCCTAGTGCTCTCCTACCTTAGCTAGGTTGGTTTTTGTATGACAAGGGCATTGCCGATCAGTGTTGAAGCAGTGTGGAGCAGTGTGTAGAGCTCTGGACTTGGAGTCAGAAAGGCCTGAGTTCCATTCCTGCCTCAGTTACTGTGCAACCCTGGGCAAAGCAATTAACTTCCTTTGCAGCCCAGTTTCTACAACTATAAAATGAAAGGGCTGGATTCTATGGATTCCTTGTCCCCTTTGATATATAAATCTGTGATCCTATTTTGAGCAGGCTATACTCAAAGCCTTTCAACCTCAGTGACATTTGCCAGCACTTGAACTTCAGTACCAGAGCCTCAGATAATCCAGAGTAACCAGACTTGTTATCAGAATGGGATTTAATCAGGAAAACAATCGTAATAACATATTTAGTAGTCACAAAGCACTTTCCTCATCACAACCCTCAAAGATAAATAGTTCAAACATTCCTCCTTCCCATTTTCCAAATGAGAAATATAGATTCAGAATATAAATGCTCCTGTCAACACAGCTATTAAGTGTTAGAGTCAGGACTGAAATCTAGGATTTCTGATTAAATCCAATGTTCATTCCAGTCCCTGAAGGTAGGAATTGTTTTGTTGTTGGTATTTGTATCCTTAGTATCTAGCATTGGGCCTGGCACAAAATAGACTGATTTCATCTGACTCTGCAGAATATCCAAGTGGTGGAGCTGCTCTGAATTTCTACAGCAATTTACATTTTAAAAGTCCTTTGCAATAGTGTACTTATTCATGTTGGAAAATCATCATAATAAAAAAGTATGGCTAACTCTGCAATAACCCACGTGGATTATGGTAGGGGGAGGATTGCAGGGGATTTGCTTTGGGGTCTAACCCCAAGGGTTGTAATGATGATGCTTAATAGACAGATAACAAGAAGAATGACTTCTGAGTGTACAAAAAGTGCAATAGGGCACGATGATAAGGGCATATTTGTTGTGAAGCTGCTTTTTTAGAAAGGATGATCAAAAAGTTATCCCAGGAAATGTTAGTTTTGAATTTCAGCAGAGAAACTTGAACCTCAGGAACTGAGATAAAACCATTGTGAATGTGAATAAGAAGAAAGCTTCAAGCTGAGTGAGTTTGGGAGTAGTGCCGAAATTCTCCAAATATTAACCATTTAACTGGAGTAGATTTGGTATCCATTGTCTTTGTTCATACTGATCAGGAAAAAAAAAATTTTTTTAGCCATAAGGTTTGCCATGTCAAGTGCTGTGCTTATAACCCAAAATGATAGCTTCCTGTGAGATTAGCTAGACAGTCCTAAGCAATATGAAAATTCATGGAGCTTTTCATTCTTTCCCTCCAATAGCTTTATTCTATTCTCAGGAGAGAAGCATGTCATAATAATCAGAAGACTTGGTGGTAAACTTATATGCTTTTAAATGCTTAACAACATTCATTTCCTAGTTCATAGAAATACATTTTTAAAAATTCAAAATCAGTTAAGGAAGTGTATTCTTACAATTCACATTCTCGGCATTTCGTAAGATATGTAATTTTTAATTTTTGAAAATTAACAATCTGTTTTTATTCCTTCCTCTTGGAGGGAGGAAAACACCATCAAAAAAACCAAAACCAAAAGAAAAACACAACCCCTGTAACAAATATAGTTAGTCTAGCAGAACAAATTTCTGTGTTGTCCACATGCAAAAAAAAAATTCCCCAATTTGGTCCAAGAGTCCATCCGTTTCCTCTCTGTCAGGAGTCCATGTTTCATCATGGTCCCATAGCCTCTCTAGCATTTACCCTTTTCCTTTTTTGTAAACTTTGGCAGTCTGATAAACATGAGGTAGTTTTGGTTTACATTTCTCTCCTTATTGGTGATTCGGAGCATTTTCTTCAAGTGGTTTATTCCTCTAGAAGCTGCCTCTTTATATCTTTTGATCATTTAATCAATTGGGGAATGGCTTCTACAGGACGATTATTAAAAGTTTATTAAACTTAAAGGCATACCTCAAAGGCTTTGAGCACTTAAGAAAATGTAACTGAAAATATTAACAAGGAAGTCAATGTAACCCATATTCCCAACCTTAGTGTTACCTCTGACTCTTCTCCTAATCAGTAACCAAGTCCTATCAATTTTAATTTTTCACTATGTCTTACATATATTGCCTTCTCTGTTTTGTAGTAGGGGCCATCGTTACCACCTAACTTGACTATTTTAACAGCATGTTTAATAGAACTTTCTAATAGGGCTCTACCTTCCCTCCCTACCTGAATCCATCTGCCCTTTATAGCATTGCCAGATGTATCTGCTTTATGACTAGGTGTCAGCTTGTCTTTCTCTCCAGCAATTGTCACTGGCTCCCTCTTGTCTACTTAGTGAAGTTCATACTCCTTTATCTGGTGCTCAAGGTACCTCCTACAACCTGGCATCATCTCACATTTTTATTATTGTCTCATTTGGCTTTGGCCAGTTGTTAACTACTCTCTGACACCTAGGGAAGCCATGATATTCTCTCATGTCCATGCCTTTTGTTGTTCCCTATTTATACGTGGAATGTCCTCACTCATCTTCTTTCCCAGTGAATTCTAACCCATGTGTTAAAGCTTGTCCCCCTTTCCCCTAAGAAGTCTACTCCAAGAAGCCTTCCCTTGGACCCTGAGTTGGTAATGACCTTCCCAGTCAAAGTTCTTTCGGCATTTGCTTTGCAGCCATTGTGAAATATTATGGTTATTTGTGTTTGTGTTCCTACAAAACTATAAACTAAAGACCATGTCTTATCCAGACTGCCTTTCCCCAGTGCCTCACACAGTAATACACTTATAGTAGGTGCCTGATAAGTGTTTGTTGTATTTATTATTGAGAGTATCTCTAAGTTCCCTCAGATAAAGAAAAGAAAACATTATATTAGTACATTTATTGTAAGAACGCTGTCATTTCTAAAAACTATTGTTTTTTTTGAGGAAAGGGACATCTCTTTTGGAAATGCCTTTAGAGCCTATAGTGTGTGTGTGTTTTAACATCCTTAGGGGTGGCACATATTTAACCTGTGAGTATAATTTTGACTTTTAAAAACATCTCCAAGGCATTTGGAAACAAGTCTGGTGAAGAAAGGAGGGATAAAATTAGGGGCGACTATAAAGGTAAAATGCTTGATTTTGTGTATCTCATAACTATCTCTGTGAACATTTCTAAAAGAGAAACTCCAGAATGGGTTTTGTTTGTTTGCTTTTGTTTTTTTAAATCAAAGACTGTTAGAACACATGCCTTCAGAGGTCACTAGTTTGAAAGGGATGGAGTTCTTTTAGGTATATAAATTGTGCCATGTTTGTTTTCAAATCAGTCTCACAGTTTTCAGGGTCACACTTTGTATACTAGCCATGTATGTAGTTACTTGAGGAGGGGAAATAATTTAGCTTGAGGTATATTGAAATATGTATAATGGATGACTTTCTCATTAGCCTGTGAGCTTCTTGAGAACAGGGGCTGTTTTTTGCCTTTCATTCAATCAGTCAACATTCATTAAGTGTCTACTGGAGATAAAGAAGACACACAAGACAATCCTTAACCCCAAGGAGCTCACCGTCTAATGAGGGACACAATTTGCAAACAAATATATACAAAGCAAGCAATATACAGAATAAATAGGAAATAATTAAGAGAGGGAAGGCACTAGAGAACTTTGCACAATGCCTGACACATTGTAGGTCTTTAATAAATGCTTGCTGATTGGCTGGCTTATAATAAATTCACACACATACACATACATACGTATATACACATTCTCCTCATATATATGCATACAGTCATGTAGTATATATGAGATGTATGTGGATACTGCTATACTAAAATTTGATAAGCCTCTGTGTGCGTGCGTGCGTGTGTGTGTGTGTGTGTGTGTGTGTATTAACTACACACACTGTAAAATGAGTCCTGCAGTGAGCACTGGCCCTGGAGTCAGGAACTTTAGGCTCCAGTCGGAGGTCTACAGCTGATTAACTTGGGCAAAGTTGCTTAGCCCCTTAGAGCCTCATTTCTTTATCTACAAAATGAAAGGATTTGAACAAGAAGGTCTCTAAGGGCTTTTCCAGCATTCTGATCCTTAACTACAGCTTCAGTTCACACCAAACAAAAATTGCTTCTCACTTTTGCCAATTGGCTCTTTGTAGGATTGCTTTCATAGACTTATTTCTGGTGTTGAACTGTGATATTTATCCTTATGAATATGAGAGGATGCGTCATTTTTCACAGCTTAAATATTTTTCTGGTTTCTTTTGTTCCCTGTAGGAAAGATTTCAAGTGAAGAATCCTCCCCACACATACATCCAGAAGCTGAAAGGCTATCTGGATCCAGCTGTAACCAGGAAGGTAAGATGAATGTGATGGCTGTTATGGTGTATCCTCATCAGCAACCAGAATCCTCTTGGATTTGAAGAGGCCTTCCTTCCTCAAACACAAATCCTCTGCCAGATCCTCCGGGAAACATAGCCTTTTGAAATTGAAAAAATGAGAAGCGAGCAAAGAGAAAAGAATCCGCCTCCCTTGACAATCCCCATCACCTTGGAAGTTTGGCTTTTTGGGGGGCGGGGGGGGGTGGGGTGGTATTTAGTGGAGAAGGAAGGAAGCCAGGCAGAGAAAGGCTATTCAGTTATTGCCATTTGCTCCCATTACAGTGCGCAAAGGGCAGAACCCAAAGGTATAGCAAAACATGAGAAAAGTGTGCCTAGCAGAAAGGAAAGATGTTTGTCATGTACTGGTACATTTCCAGAGACCTTGAAAATTACTGGGGCTTTGTCAGCCCAGCTGTGTATTCATATCCTGTGTTGCTACTTTTAACAGCCGCTTCCTCCCTTAAGAAGGTGAGGAGAGAATGTCCAATTCCATTCTCAACTCATTCCCTTTCTTTCCAAACAAGTACTGCTTTGTTGCAGCCACACAATTGGTTTGGGCAGATGCCTTGTGGTAAAGTATGTAGCCTGGCACAGCCCTTGGGGCCTTGGATCAATCCCTGGCTGTCTCAGGGCAAAGCTGGCCTCAATCAAGATGGGCAAAAGGGCTTTACACCAGATAACGTTTGTTTTCCTGTTGACCTAGTGCCCCTCCTTTCTTGTCAAGGCTGCAGTGAAAATATCTTCAGCTACAGTCCCTCTGTTGTTGCCATATGTGACCCAGGAGAAAAAAAGAGAAAAACTTCACTTCTTAGTTATTGGCTTAAGGGCCGTTGCCTCTCTGGGTTACTGTTCTTGTGCTTTTTAATTTAAAAAAAAAAAGGCTAGCAAATGAGAACAGACTTTGCTCCCTTCTAAATTTTTTCTGAACTTTTATTTTGAGAGTAGCTTGTGATTAGTAAGGGGAGAAAAAAAACTAGGTACATTTTAAAATTCATTGAGTGTCTATAATGTACTAAGTTCTGTTCTTAAGAGACTCCAGGTACAGTGATGCCCCTCTAAAAGAATACATTCTGCATCAGCTCAATGGCACGGCAAGTGACACGGTGGAAAGATCGCTAGGTCTAGAGTCAAGGAAGCCCCAAGTTCAAATAAAGTCTCATACGCTTACTAACTCTGTGTCCTTGGGCAAGTCACTTTGCCTCAGTTTCCTCAACTGTAAAATGGGGCTCATAATAGCATCTACCTTCCAGGGTTGTTGTTGGAAACAAATGAAGATAATATTTGTAAAGCATTTAGCCCAATGCCTGGCACATAGCAGGCACTATAGCATATGGGTATCACCCCATTCAGTAGTAGATCAGGTATGGATGTAGGGCTGAATTGGTTCCTTAAATGACTACTATGTGCGCTCTGCTCATTTCTTAAATTGATGAGTGATGTGTTTGGTTTGCTTCCTTCTTTAATTTACTTTGCCAGCTTCCCATGGAGCTGCATGAATTCAGACAGTTGAAAAATTTAAGGTTACAAATAGTTTAAATCAGGGATGAGGAACCTGTGGCTGTGAGGCCATGTGTGGCCCTCTAGGTCCTCAAGTGAGGCCCTTTGACTGAATCATACTACATGTGGGGAACCTCCTCACCCCTGCTTTCCATGATAACAACTTTGAAAGACTCAAGAACTCTGATCTATGCAATGGCCAACTATGAATACTGACAAGGAAGCACAGTGCCCATCTTTTGGGTGAAAAGAAGATTGACTGTAGGTGTAGTAGGAGATAAATATTTTTGGACACAACTAATACAATTAAATTAGTTTTGCTTGACCGTGCTTATTTGTTACTAAGACTTTTATTGGGAAGTATAGAGTCTGGAGGGGTGGAGGGGGTAGTGATATGAATGTGAAAAAGGAAGAAATAAGCAACAGGGAAGCATTTAAACATATATAGAAGAGGTCAAAAGGAAGTCTAGGAAAGAGACATAGACAGGGCAATGGTGATCTGCCTTTTTAAATTTATTTTTTAAAATAAGCTGTATGTTAATAAAAACTGAATAAGGCCACAAATAACACGCATACTGGCATAGTACAGTTTTTCTGCTGACAGTTGTCAACAGTATTTTCTTAGGGCAGAACATTTAAATATGAATTGTAAACAATACCTGAATTGCAGTACACCAAAGTGGATCATTTTGAGCCCAGTATCTGGAACTGAAGTTTGGGAACTTGGAGTGAGATGTCATGTAGCTGTATGTAAAATTGAACCTTGTCCTCCTAGATGCCTCTACTGTTGTCTTCTCAAGGTTATGACTGGGCTCTCAGAGCCCCAAGATCAGAGTAAATCAGATCTCAAAACTAATAATTCAGTGGTTTACAAATTTTACCAAGTGAAAACATTTTTATACTCTTGCAACATTCGAATTGAAAACCCATTAAGGAGCACTTGGCTCTCTACCCAGAACCATAGTAGGGAGGAAGAAGCTCTGAGGGGTGGGGCTATCCTCATCTGGTTCCCAGCCTCATCATGGGACACTCCTTGGGATTGTTGCTTCCTGCCTGTACTGTAAAACAAAACATAGCAAACAAAACAAAAAACAAACTTTTCCTCTCTAACAAATAAAATCCAGAAGTCAACAACAAAGAGGGTTTGTTTGAGCTGACCTTTACTCTTGAATTTACCTCCTTGGATGCTGTCTGTTCACCCTGAAATGCTTTGTGGCTGCTGGTCTGTGTTCCATTTTCCTTGTTCATTAATTCAGTGAAAAAAAAAAATTAAATAGACATTGAATCAAACCTCCCTGGTTTTAGAAAGATTTCTGTCAGGATCTGGCAGCAGGGGACACTCAGTTCCACACAACCTAATTGTAATGCTTAAAGCCAGGAAAGAAGGAGATTTTGTTTGGAATAAGGCATGGTTTGCAGTTAAAATGAGTTTAAGATTCTCAGCTGTGTTATAGAGAGAGGGGAAAAAAAATAGAAAGAAAAAGATTTCAAACCAGGGCTTTAAATCCCAGCCAGACAGTCTAGGCTGAGCTGCCTCCATTTAACTGTCCTTGGAGTCACAGAATATTTCATTCATTAATCTTTGGTTCAAATCAAATAGAAGATACTTAATTCTCTTTAGGAAAAAAAAAATGTGTCTAAGCAAGTTTTGTTTAGATATTTTCCTGTAATTTATTTTGATGGCTTAAAACGAAACCCACTGGAGCAGAGAAAGAAGAAGCCAAATTAAATATCTCAGTGACCAGAATTTGCCAAGCCAGCTTCCCTGTGCACTAGGCAGTTGTCTGTGCATTGAGGTTTGTGCTGATGTCTGGCACCAAAAAAAGACCACAAACCGCAAACCAGCCGAGTCTGGTTCTCTAAGGGCAGCTGCAGTTTTGGGAGTTGTGAAATAAAACCTGTTATCTCTACCCTCCAATACCTTGCTTTTTGCCACAAAAGTATCCCAGTGGACCTTTCTTCCTTTAACAAGGGCTGTTCTGGAGTGTGGTATCATGCCTCCCAACCCCAGTATATACTTTCTTGTGCCATTCACTATTTGTCATTTAAGCACTTTGAGTTTTTACTAGAAAGAATGATCTATAGAAATGGAATGCATTATTATTTGGTATTTATTTATTTGACAAGCGATTCCTTAGGCTGACTCTTTGCGATACAAAGTCTAGAAGAAGACCTGGCTAGAGATTATTCAGAAATCAGTCCATCAGTCATTAAGCACTCGTTAGGCACCTATTAAATGCTATATACTGCTCAGTGCTGGGGATAATAATACAAAAATAATAATACAAAAAAAAAAGATAGTCCTTGACCTCAAGGGGCTTATATTCTAAGAGTGGTGGGGGAGGGTCAAGTAATTGCTCATAGATAAGTAAATGTTATAGATACATAAAAGTTTCATACCAAGAATTACAAAATGATTTCTTGGAGAGGACACTACTAATGCGGGGAGGATATAGGAAGGGGACACAACAGATTTACAAATGAATAAATGCAAAATATGCAAAATAATACATAGTTTTTATAGGAGTTGGGGTTAACAAGTCGGGGATGAGGAAAGGTTTTATGTATCTGATGTTTCTTGAGATGGCTCTACAACAGGTGTTCTTAACCTGGAGTATGTGAATTTCTCTTTAAAAATGTTTCAATAACTGTATTTCAGTATAATTGATTTTATTTGTAATCCTTTGTATTTTTATGCATTACCAAACATTATTCTGAGATGGGATCCATAGGTTTTCACCATTCCCCTAGAGGGGTCCATAACATAAAAAAGTTTAAGAACCTCTGGTCAGCCGATTCACAGAGTCAACAGTGAAAAGACAGTGTGCGTTACAGACATGGAAAAGCATGAGGTGAGCATAGAGGCAGGGGATGTGATACTGTGTACAGAGAACAAGTGAGCTACTTTGTCTGGATCGTAAAGTATGTGAGGAAGACTAATGTGTGATTGGTCCAGAAAGGTTAAGCTGGAGCCAGACTATATAGGGCTTTACATACCAGAGAGAGGAGTTTGTCTTTTCTTAGAGGCTCATCAAAGCTTGTTGACTAAGGGACTTACATGATCAGAACTATATTTGAGTAACATCAGTTTTCTCAGCTTTTCAGTTGTGTGAGAAATGCTCCCTTTCACCCAAGTTTTTGTTTGTAAGACTGGAGAGTATCAACAACAACAAAATCAGTGTGTTTGTGTGTGTGTGTGTGTGTGTGTGTGTGTGTGTGTGTGTGTGTGTGTGTGTGTGATGTGTGTAATGAGGGAACTTCCATTGTGCCTTAGGAGAAAAGGTAAAGGCACAGCAAAGAATATAGAGCAGTTTATAATTTAGTGCAAAATTAAGTCATACAAACTATAAATATTATGTAAATCTAGAAGACAAGGAGTTCAATAAGCACTGACTAGCATAATCATGAAGAGCTTCATGAGATTTGAACTGGTCCTTGAAGGATGTGTAAAGCTTTGGATAGTACAGGGGAGTGTAGTGTGTTTATGGAATGTTGAGGAACCTGGCTTGACTAGGAAAGACTTTAAATATACATTGTCAGAATTAGAAAAAAAAATTGCATATAAATATAACTTTTACTTTTTGCTGAATTCTGGTTTTTACATAATTTATTTCTTCATATCTCCCATTTTTGCCATTGCTAATTTTTTATTCAAGTATTTATACACATACACATATACACACACATATACACATAACACTCTGAATCCATCGCCTTTCTGTCGTGAGATGGATAGCATGCTTCATCATCAGTCCTTTGGAATCATGGATGGTAATAGTACAGCGCTTAAATAGGGTTAGATTATGGTAGGCCTCGAAGCTACTTTTTTCATGAAAATAAATATTAGGGTTTCCCCTTTATCTTGACATTCCCCTTAAAGAAAAAAAGAAACCTAAAATGCATACTTACTGAAAGAGACATTTAGTATACTCTTTGCACAAAATCAAAGATGAGAAAATTCACTTTACAAGTGGTAATGTTTTTCATACTGCCTCAGTCTTGTTACAATTAACCTACAGCTTTGGCAGTCTGCTTAAGTATATAAGTCTGTTTCTTGAGGATGTTTTTTTGTTTGAATTGTAGAAATTCAGGAGACGAGTCCAAGAATCTACACAAGTGCTAAGAGAACTGGAAATTTCTTTAAGAACAAATCATATTGGGTAAGTGTTATATTTTAACTCTGTAGCTCATCTGAGACCTTCCTGTGATGAATCTTCATTATGTAAAAATGAAACCATCAATTCTAAGGAATAAAATAATTTCCTTTCCAGGCATTACAAGTGAAAAAAAAAACTGGTGGTGAGGGCTCCAATAGTTTATTTTGGAGAAATGAACTCTTTTCTTGTTCCCTGTAAAAATATCAAGAGAAGAAGCAGGGTCAGTAGCCCTTGATTTGTCGATTGAGGGCAATCTTGACTCCACAGTCCCTTGTTAGGGTGCTGTGAATAAAGCCAACTCAAAAAGAATTAGGCTCAAGGTGAGTATGTCATCTCGTGTGCCAAATTGCAGTAGATGGCCCACATCTGTGGACTGGCTTATCTCAAAACTTTATTGGCTCCCCGGCCTGGTTGTAGATGACATATACCTCTTTCTGCTGCACTACTGCTGTCCCCAGTTTGATGGAGTCCTAGTGTGATGAGGAGGAAATCGTCCCTGCTGCTACTTATAAACTTACTATCAGATCCTGCCCTACAGTGACACCAAAATGTGGATCCCTCCTTATAAAGAAAGATTGGGATCCCTGAACTAAACAACATAGGAAATTTCACCATGTAACAGCATAGTTGCTTTCCTCTAGTAAATTGGTGATACTTGTTCTTAAGAATATGGTGATTGACATAAGTAAGACTATGAAGTAGCATGGTATAATTGGAAGAGTAGTGGCCTAGAAGTTAGGAGACCTGGGTTCTAAGCCTGATTCTTCCTCCTGAGGTCTCTAGCTTGATGATCAGAGTCAACCTTGGTAGACTATAGGTTTCTAGGCTTCAGTTTTCTTATCTATAAAATAAGAGAATTAGATTTTCTCTGAGGTCCTATTCAGTTCCAAAATGTTATAATTCTATATTACTGCGTTGTATTTATTGTTTTCGGTGAAAATTTTGTTGCAGATTTACAGCTTTACGTTCTCCTCCCAAATCTCAATGCCTCTCCTTCCTGCAAAGGCAGAGGTTTCATTTTTTCACACTAATTTTTTTTTCTAATCAAATTAAGATGGTTTTAAACTTTGCCGTGCCTCAGTTACCGTGTGTGTAAAATAAGGAACTTGTACTCCATTACCTCAAAGGTCCCTTTCAGCACTGAACCTTTGAGCCTATGAAACTACAAATGGTTTAACTATACAGACATTCTAAAAGATAGGGACCTTTATGATAAACTTCCTTAAAGGACAAGGGTTGTTTTAAAGTGATGGAGCAAAGTTAAAAACTGCCTTTCTCCTCAGTATGTCATCTACTGAGCTGTCCAGAAGCCTGGCTGAGTCCAGCTCAGTTTTTGTTCATTTACTTCTATCCTGAGAGACTGTGACGATGAGGAATGGAAGTGCATGCATCCATCCCCTAAGCTCTTTCTCTGAACAGGAATGAGATACCAGTGCTGAGGAACAAAGATGATGAGATATGTTTGTGGAGTATTGGTGGTTGTGAGTTGATGGGTCCAATAGTCTAAATTCATGGAATTCATGTGCTTTTTGCTATTTGTGGATTAGGATCAGCAATCTACTCTGCGGGCCAAGACTGAGAAGTTGGCATCTTTCCTTGACAGAGTATGGTGGAGTAAGTTGAGTTCAGGATTTCCACAAAATGTCAGAATATATTTCTCAAACATTGCTATGAAATGAAATTGACCATCACATACCAAGGCGAAACCATCATTTCTAATGCAGAATTAGCAGAATGGAAGAGGCTCTGGTTGGAATGAGGCTCGAACAATCTGCAAGCAATTGGTATGGTTAGTTAAGAGAGCTGGCATTTCAGAAGAAGTGCAGACTTTGTCCAGTGTACATCCTTGCAATTTCCCTGCAGTCTTCAGCCATGTGAAATGATCTCCAAAAGCCTCAGATGTAATTGCAAAGACATTAATGAAGGTGAATTAAATAATTGTGTCCAGACAAATGTAGGGATACTTATACATGAAGTTGGACTGGCATACTATGACAAAAGCATTTCGCTTTCCAGTTGGACAGAAAAGAAAAAGGAAACATTCAATGACCAGGGAGAACTGGACTTTTGATGTCTAATTTGGAAAGTTAAAGTTTTTTTAAATTGCCTTCATTTTTAGCACCATCACCTATGCCAGGTGGCATAGGGGTTGGTTCTTGTCCTTCGTTCTCTAAGAGGACCAAAATGACATTACTATGCTTGAGTCAAGTTTCAATGTGTCCGACTATGGCTGGTCAGACCAATACAAGCTCAGGATACTCTACCACAGGTCTGACACAAATAGTCCCTGTGAACATTTGGGATGTATACTCTAAATTTGTGCATAATGCATTTCCTTTGAGCTGCTTCAATTCTGCTTTGCTCATAGAGCACAGCACCTTCTCTGATGTGGGCATGCCATGCTGGGCGGTCCTGTGTCAGTGTCTCCCATGTCTGTGCTTGGCATGTAAGATGCTTTGCATCTTATAGAAAAGACTTCTCTCGAAGTGCTTCCAGGATCAAGAAAGCTGTCAGCTGCTTTGAAGTTACAGGCAACAGGACTCTTTTAGAGTAGAGCATCTTACTTGGTTATATCCTACTTGCCTGAGGGATTGTGGTTCCCCAAAGAGGAAATCAAAAGCTACCTTTCCTAGGATACTTGTTTTGAAATAGTTATTCTTGGCATAGAGGAATTATGCCCTGCTGTATAGAGTGCTTGGCTGAGGTCAGGAAGATTTGAATACAGATCCTTCCTTTGACATTCAACTAGCTGTGATTACTTGTGCAAATCACTAAACCTGTACATCTGGGCCTCAAGCAGCTCACTTGTATTTATCTGCTAAACCATAGACAGGTTCCTTCTGCTGAATAATTTCCCCACACTGACAAAATCACAGATCTTTTAATATTCCTATTGTGCTTTAAACTCATGAAGAGGGAGGCTTTTTGCAGTTGGTGGTGTGAGACTTTGGGAGTTAACAGCTCTAAGTGGCAGATTTTTAAAAGGGAAGATCCCTTTGGTGTTCATATGTAAACCTGAGACTCTACATCTCAGGGATTAAGATGAGTTTGATTCTTGAGAAAAGAAGTCAATTTCCCTTTTGATAAATTACATTAATAGAAGTTGGGCTAGAAATAATGCTGGTCCCTTCTTTTTAGGGCCTAGCAATAGTAGAGAAGAAAGGGGATTATAATTCATGAAAGCATTTGATGCGTCCTGAGATACCTCTGAACCAAACCAAAAGGTGTTACATGAAAGCCTTGCAGTATAAATAGGTAAATGTAATGATTCAGATGATGAGATAATAATAAAAATGAATGTCCATATAGCACTTAAAATTTTTCAGAGCATTTTGGCTATATTTCTTCTCAACAACCCACTTAGGGTTCTACCCACCCATTCATGTGATTTTTCAGCTCGCTTTTGCTTTTTGCTTTCCCCTATTATAATGTAAGCTCCTTGAGGGTGGGGACTTTTGGGGGGGGGCACTTATATCTCCACTGGTTAGCACCATGCCTGGCAGACAGCAAGAACTTTGTAAGTTTTAGTTGCCTCCCTGTCATTTTACAGATGAGGAAACTGAGGCAGAGGTGGGTTAAGTGACTTGCCCAGGATCAGAGCCTATTAAATGTCTGAGGGAGGATGCAAATTCCCAGTCTTTCTAACTCCCAAGTCCAGTCCTCTGTATCCGCTCGGCCACCTTGCTGTTTCATATGATTCTTCCATTGTGGTATTTTAACTCCTCATTCGTCAGGGAGAATTAAATTTTTTTAAGTAGTTGTCTGCAACAACAGATGAGGGAAATTCATTTTATAGGTACTTGGGCTAAAGATTGAGGAAGTTCTAGAAGCCACTCACATTACTTTCTGGCCCCTCTTCCCTATTCAGAGCCCACAGCCGGGGCCAGAGCGAAAGAGGAAAAGGAAAGAGAATAAGCATTTTATATAGTGTCTACTATATGCCAGGCATTATGCTAAGCACTTTTACAAATATCACCTATTTGATCCTCGCAACAATGCTATTATTTTCTTCATTTTACATTTGAAGAAACTGAGGCAAAAAGAGGTTGACTTGACCAGGGATACATAGCTAATAAGCGTCCAAGGCTGGATTTGAACTTGAGTCTTCCTGACTTCAAGCCTAGCATTCTATTTACTCTGCTACCAGCTGCCCCTGTTGTAGGGAGATCAAGCAAGCAACTGTGGGGGGCCATGGCCAGCTGAAGGAGGGCAAGCCCAAGAAGGTAACGATGGAGCCTGTTCCCACCTGACAGGCTGCAATGAGAACCATAGCTGGGACAGAGGAAGGAAGGAGAGCAATGTCCAATGTTGGCCACCAATATGATAATGATATTAACTCTGGCCTGTGTCTTTTCAGCAGACTTGGTTACCACTGGTGCCTGTAGAGTCTTGGATGAAGGTGAATATGTTCCAAAGGAGAGAATATGTCCAGAATTTGCTTTCAGCTGTATGCTTCTACTATCCCTTCCTGGGTCATAGAGAGAGCAGCTGAGGAATGTTGGCCTAAACACCATTCAGAAACAATGAGCAGTGTCTGCTGTACTCACCCCACATTCCTACCTTTTGTCCCAGCTATTTTTCAGTTCTCTTTTTCCCATTCTCTTGTCCCTCATATCTTCCTGACAACCCCTCCTTTAGTTGGGACATGCCCAAATGCAAATTTATGACATAAGATAATTACCCTGAAGCTGTGAGGTATTGAGTAAATAATGTGCCGTCAGAGCCAGGAATAATTCTACTTTCCCAAATGTATAATTACCTAATTTTAATCCTTTCGTAAGGAGAGATGTATAGGAAAATGTGTGGAACATGCACAGTGGTTTAAAAAAAAAGAAGGAATTGCTTGTTGTGGGAACCCTGATTTTATGGCTAAGTCATTTGCATGATTATTTATATATTTCGGTACTTCAAGGATGTGTGATTTCATCTATGTGGTTATGACTCCACCGGTGTAGATGACAGCCTCTCCACCCACCAAGCCTTAGTAGATACTTAATGAATTGCTTTGGCTAAAGAAAATGAATCACTTGGTGGCCAACCCTGTGATGAAGAGTTTCTCTGAACTTAGCCTGGCTGCTCTTTAGAAACAGACCTGCAACTTGGTAGAACCTGCCTGAACTTGATCCCTCTGGCATAGCCTAAGAAACCCTCCTCCTTCCCTACTCTGGAGGGAATTCTCAATTCTGAAGAATTAGAGTATGGTGTTAGTGGGGGAGGAATCATTTACCTGGATCTGCAAAAGGGAGGCAACTTCTCCTCATATTTGCATTCAATAAAGTAGTATATAACTGTTTGGTATCTTATCTATGTATTTTGCCATGATCACTGTCTTAATTCTATCACTCCTTCTTTCTTCTCACCTCCCTCAACAGACTCAATAACTTAAATACTTTAATGCATCTGCTTTCATCAAAGTGGGTGCTCCTTCCAACCATTCACATCATAACCACATCCACACCTTTCGAACCTGTGTGAGTCTCGTATGTGTCCTGTCAGAATTTTCCATAGGAGGTCTACTTAGGATGCAGGGGGCCTTTCTCTAGGTCTCTTGACATTTTACGAGTACTAGTTCAGGATGCAGACTGTCTAGGAAAGGCTTCATGAAGAAAGTGGCACTTGAGTTAAGGTTCAGTATACAGCAATCAAACAGAAGACCCTAAAACATCCTAGAGTCATACACTAGAAGAAGAGAGGTAAGGATTCAGCACACTCAGGGGATGAAGGGCAAAAGAGGAAAACTGCTTTCTGTCTTGATCACATAATAGTCCCTTTATTGCTCCAGCAGTCATTCTGAAATCCCCCATCACTGTAAATTGTGGCTTCTTTTTCAGGACTCAGTCATTGTTCTACCACATGGAGATTAGAATTGGTTACTGAAAGTCCACGGTGCCGGGGCAGTGTGGGTAAATCTTGGATTGGAGGTGGAGCAGGGACTGTGAACTACACCTGAGCAGTAAAGGCATCCTGTAATCTATACCAGTGTTGTCGAGCTCCAGTACAAATGGAGATCACTAAACTGGACATAGGGATCTTTGCAGGCTGCTTATTGACTTTGAAAGCAACACATCATTATATATTTCTTTTTTGACACCCCTGGACTACATAGCATGCATACCCATTTATCCTTGTAGCATGAATGCCCATTAGAAATACAGGAACATCATCCATCCTTTTATTCTGCCTGGAACTCTGAGGGTCTTTCTCTCCTAGATTGATTCTTTTGTGAAGGCAAATTAGGCCATCTTTTGCCTCAGTTCTTACCCAGCCTCTAATTACTGAATGGGTGTTACCTCAGACAAACTGAGACCTGGGAAAGGTCTTCCACTGCATCCGGGGCCCTCGCCAGTTGTCCTGACCTGTGTGTTGCCACTGGACTCCCATGACTCTGGAGGAGAGAGAGAGAGGCTGATGACTTTGCACAGCTCTGCCTCACTTAAATCCACTTTACCAAATCAAGACATCACTTTGCTGATATCATTAGTCCTTTTCAAGAATTAAGGATGAACTTCTACAACACAACAATGTACCTGGGGGAGACTCCTCATTCAGACTTAGACTTCTGATGCCGGAGGGTGGGAAAGGACCAAGAAAGCCACTTAGAAGTGATTAACTCTTATAAAGAGTGAGGACTTTGGTATGCAGATATATGCAAAGTGTATACAAATTGGCATTTGAGTCTGATTGCATAGTGTTCCTCAGTCAGCCTGCTTTATCTTTTCCTCCTGAGGACCATAACGATAGAAACTTCTAGGAACTTTGGAGATCTTTTACTCTGTCTTCCTCATTTTACACATGAGAAACCTGAGAGTCATAGAGGTTAAGTGATTTGGCCTGGGTTACATGGTAACCAGCATAGTAAGCAACAGAACCAGGAAATGAAACTGGGATCCTCTTGACTGTGGCTACATTGTTCTTTCTATTGTGTCCTTCTGCCACCTTATGCTTTTTTTTGGGGTGGGGGTCTCTCACTAGCTGTGGCTCTATAATCTAGATACCCTCCCAGGAGGAGCTTAGAAAATGTCACATCAACAGTCAGAAAGCATTCATTAAGCAATTAACATGTGCTAGGTGCTGTGCTAATGCTGAGGGTAGAAAGACAAAAATATGGTTCCCCCATCCAGAAGCTCATATTCTAATGCAGGAGATAGTATATAAATAGCCGTGTGTATATATAAGGTGTATACTGAGTGGGTGGAGGGTCCTGGTAACCTTTGGCAGTATTTTTGCCATGAGGTTTTCAGAGGACTGAGATATAGATGTTCTAGAAGGGCTGAAGGCCTTGGTACTTTGCTTTAAATGTCCACCTTTGACTGAAATCTGTATGCAAATCTTCTTTTCCCCAGCCCATTAGTAGGAATGGTGGGAAAGCAAAGAGGTTTTATTTAAAGAGCAAACTGAGAATCAGATTTTGAGAGTTAGTCTAATTGTCTCTCCAGTTTGCGTGCCATTTTCTTTTCTTTCTGTGTGTGTGTGATTTCTGAACCTCTCTAATTATCAACATTTAAAAATTGTCCATGTGCCCCAAGGCCTACTCACTGGAGGAACAGTTGCAATAAATCACATTTAAAAAAAAATCTGGCAATAGATACTGTCAGATCACATAACTGGTTGTCCAGCCGAGCTGGTTTGGTATAGTTCTCATGACAAAATCATATCATTAGTCGTAATCAATGGTGTTTCCTAGATGCTCTTAGAGTATGTCACAATCTTAAATCTCACTCAAATGTGTACACATCAGAGACTCACATTAATACTGTAGTCTTTACGAGCATCACGGGGGGCCTATTCAGAATAGCTTAAGTGGAAAATAAGGCAAATTCGACCTCTTCTTTTTCTAGAGGTTCCCATAGGCCAAGATTCAGACAATGGGCAGGATAGAACCAGATGGGCTAGAGCTGAAGGCTGATAAGAGAAGGTGGGAAGGACGCATTCCAGGCTTCCCCTATTCCAGGCCTCCTCCCTCATCAGGCATAGATGGGAACCCTACCGTGTAGGAAGCCCGGTCATTTTGTTATTCGTCTATACTCAAGGTCAACCATGGATTTATCACATTTTCACATCACTGTTGTTTTGACAGGTTTTATTGAACAATATAAAAACCATCAGTGGAACACATACTCATAATGAGCTTTATGGGTCCTCTGCTTCATTGCTTTGCTGCCATCCCAAACCCTTGTTTTGGGAAGCCACTTATGTCTAGCTGAAGTCCCTGCAACAAGCTCAGTTTAGGTCACTGACTGGTTCCGGATGGCCTACAGATGTTAGAGGCTATAGAGATTTATACCAAAGTAGACAAAAGCATCTGGACATTCTAATCTAGGTGAGCAAACTCCAGCTACCTTTGAAAACTTCAGGCAAGGCAAAACACAGGACTTCTTAGAATTCCTTTGGAGTCTGGGCCTATACTCATGAATATCCATCGGTCATTTAAGCAATCTTCTTGTCCCTACTCCCATTCTGGATAAACGAAAGGGCTTGTGTAGTTGGCCTGCATCATCTGCAGAAGATATCACTACACACTCTAGTAACTAGGGCCCTGGCTTCTTAGGACGATCAGTAACAAGGGGAATGCAACGCTGTTGGAACCCATTTTGCAATAATGACTTCTAGCTATCAGTTCAGTAGAGATATTTCATTAGTTAACCTTTGTGGTCTTGGTTTTTGGCTAAGGTTCATCTAAGCATCCTAAGTCATCCCCTTGCCCAAGATGAAGATGGTGAGAAAATAAATACATGGAACCCCTGAGCAGATCCTTCAGGATTAACCCTAAAGCCAGTAACACAAGAGGGATTGGAACACTGAACCACAATGGATCTGATACACCATTTGCTTAGTTACTTATTTCTCTGACTTGTTCCTTGAATGATGATCATGCCAACTTATACTAATGAATTCAGTGAGAAAAATAATGTATACTTTAAAAATACATTTTAAAAAGAAAGATCATATTTGTCATATTCTGGCAAATATTATGTGGTGCCTGTAACTTTTTCAAAGCTTTTCATGTTCATGGAAAAAATTCAGCCAAATCATTATGACTATTGAATTTCAAGAAGCCCATACACACTGGCCTGACGTTGGCTAGTTTGGTGGTTTCTACAGCTTGGTGTGCCAGAAAGGAGATGAGTGTGGATTTGGAACGAGGCCTGAACTTTGGTTGTGTCGTCATGTTACTAGCTTGCTGAGTTCCCCATATAATCTTGGCCCCTTCACCAAGTCCACTGCAGATCAATTTGTGGTGGAAAAAAGTACATGTACTAGGTTTCTTTTTTTAGAAAGTTCCATAGAGGTTTCCTAAAGCCTTCCAAGCAGTAAAACGTATGCATGGCATGAGTATAAATTTTACACCCTTCTATGTGTCATGATTTGGTTGTCTTAGTTTCCATAAGTAAAAGGCTGCTTTGAACTCATGTGAAAGATTAAAGGCTTTATTCCACATTTCCTTTCATACAATGACTGTTTCTGAGAAAATGTTTCCACTGTTCCCTTCTTTCAGTAGAACACCATAAAGTGAACTGCTCTCTAATGATTTTTCTAACAGATGGGTCAGAGAGTTTTTGAATGAAGAGAACAAAGGTCTTGATGTGCTGGTGGAATATTTGTCATTTGCACAGTACGCGGTAACGTAAGTACAATAAGCTTGTATGCATTGGGATTTCATGTGGTTACAGAAGAAGAAACTCAGTGGCACAATTCTATACTGCTTTAGGAGAAGGAAATGTAGAAGCAGATGTGGTGGTTTTTAAAGAAGTTTATTGTAGCTTGGAACAAATTATATAATTGGAATTATAGGTGACTTCAAGACTGGAATCTAACAGGTGATAAAAGGGCCTTTGGAGGAGGATCCATTCCTCCTTAAAAATACTGTTGAAAATTATGGCTAAATATGTTGTGTTTTAGTTTATAGATTGCTCCTTTTACCTGGACTATTGGTAAATTTTCAACAAAGCTGCATTTGAAGGAGAAATTACCTTTTTTTTATGTGCAAATATATACATGCACAAATTAGGGAGGAAATGTGGTTGCATCTTGATCCTCACTGAAAAAACTTTCATCTAGAATTTGATGGTAGTTTATTTTTTTCCTAATGCTACTTTTAATAACAATGCCTTATGTGATGTTTCGAGTCCTTAACTAATGATATCTCTTTAATCTTCATAATTTCTCCGGGAGGTAGTCTGGAGAAAGCTATAATTATTCCTACCTGGCAGATGAAGAAACTGAAATACCAAAACTTGCTTAGTGAGTTTCAGCTTTGATGCCTCCCACGAATCATATGGGACAGACCCAGAAGAACAAATGAGCAAGTTGTTGCTCTCTTGAGAAATTATCCTATAAAATAAAAGCCGTGTTTCATAGTTTTCATTTCCAAAGTTTGTTTCTTATCGATTTCTATTGTATCCAGCTGCCAACTTCCTCTTCTCTCATTGCATATCTGTGTCAAAATAACATTACCCTCTGAGGTATGGTCCATATTTTTTAAATTTAGGGTTATGTTTATGGAGTGGAAGAAAGGACTAAGTAGGTCCAGGCACATTTTTAATATATCATACTATGTATTATGTATACATTGTGTTTAACTCTTTATATGTATAATAATAGTTCTTCTCTGCCATACTTACTTGATTACTCTCACAAATATTTCCACCCCAACTTTTTTGAACCAGAGCAGTTATTTCATTGGTATAAGAGATACTGGTGAGGGAATTCCCCTTACCAATGTAAGCCAGCAGATACTCTGCAACTTATAGTCGTAGTTACCTAGGTCACTGAGAGATATGTGATTTGCCCAGGATCACACGACCATTATATATAAGAAGCACAAATTAAATGCATGTTTCTTCAGTTCCAGGGCCCCCTCTCTGTCCACTATGCCACTCTGTCTTGCATACATTCCTTTACATGTGATAGACAAGGGCACCTAGTACCACAGTTCTAAGCTGTTTATTGAGCTTATGGCAGAGAAAGGAGTTAAATTTGAAATCTTGGTTTCCAATCTCATATTCTTGTTTTTTTCCTATGATATTTCAGTTAAAGATTTCCACATCTTATATTAATTCAGTTAAATTCAACAACCATATATTAAGTGCCTGCTGAATACCTTTGTGTATGGTATCAGGTACTAGGGGTACGAAGACAAAAAAAAAGCATCATTGGCTTTAAAGAAGTTACGCACTGTGTATTATGAGAACTTTGTTCATGGAGTCTTTATATTTTACTCCTGTTAGATACAGAAGGCATACTTTTAGCTTCTTCCCTGAAATGTAGGTAACAAGAAGAATCTGAGTGCAAAAGGATTTCTTATGATCAGTGGCATGCCCCATTTTTTTTTTTTTTTTTGGAACAGAGAAGAGCTCCTTTGACCTTGATACTTGTGGCTTCTTTAGGCAGCTGAAAGGATCTTAGAGAGAGGTCTTTGCAGCGTCAGGGCCTCAGAGAAGGCACATCAGTGGCATGATGAAAACCCGTAGAGCATCCCTCTTTTTATAACTGTGAGCACACTGCCTCAGAGTTCGACCAGGCCAGCTGAGAGAAGGCTTCTAGTGATTGAAGGGTGATCATATTTTTTGAACAGTTATACTCATTCTAGTAAAATGGAATGATTAGAAGCACACAAAGAAACAGTTAATGAACTAAGATTTAGAAAATGTGCATTAGATACAAAACTCTGCCTCTTTAAAAAAAAAATCTGTTTCTAAAATGGTGTATGTGTGAGCAAGTTAACTTGCCATTCATTCCAACATGACTAACATTAATAAAGACCTCAACAAATGTCAGGGAAACAACAGTCTCTTACTTTAAACAGCAACACATTGGGAGGAGAGTTTTTTAAAAAATCAAAGAGAATCTATAACTATGATGGTAATGTATTACACATGGTTGGAGAGTCCCTTTGCCAGCACACCAGGAGAAATACTCAGTCACAATTGATGGGTAGGAATAAATTAGTACAAACGCAAAGTATTGATTTGTTAAAGGAAAATGAAGACAGCTGTAAGATCTATATTTTCCCCCTCTGCTATGGCAATGTCATGACTTGGCAAATCAGCATTTGTTATATTTTTTTTATACAAACATAAAAATAACACACGAGTGTTTAATTGTTCCTAGATTATATCCCGGGACTGTTCATTTATCTTTTTGTCCAGGTTCATTATTTACCACAGTCTGTTTTTCAAACTAATACCCTATTGCAGTTCACATGAACTCCTTTTAGATAAGTTGTTTTGCTATGTCACTCTCACTGGGACTTAGCGTAGTAAAGAAAGCCATGTGGGATAGTAGAAAAAGCTGTGGATTTGGAGGTAGGCCCTCTGGGTTTGAACATCTCTTTGTGACTGTAGACAAGTCAGCCTGTGTGAGAGTCAGTTTTATTATGTAAAATGAGATGATGACATTTGTCCTACTGACCTCATAGCGTATTGTAAAGGAAGCCTTGCACCTTAAAGTGCTATATAATGTAATATAGGGGCAACTAGGTGGTGTAGCGAATAGAGCACTGGGCTTGGAGTCAGGAGCTCAGGCCTGAAGTCAGGGAGACCAGAATTCAAATATAGTCTCAGACACTAGCTGTGTGACCCTGGGCAAGTCACTTACCCCTCTTTGCCTCAGTTGCCTCATCTGTAAAATGAACTGGAGAAGGAAATGGCAAGCCACTTCGGTTTCTTTGCCAAGAAAACCCCAAAACGGAGTCAGGAGGAGTTGGACGCAAGTGAAACAACTGAACACCAACAAAATGCAACATACTACTACTATTCCTATAAAAATGTATAGAAAGAAGGAAGGATAGATTTTTAATAGGAAGAGTAAGTTATGCACATCTATGTGTGTATTTGTATGTCACTTTGCAGGCCTTCAGGATAATAATCTGTTTCTTTTCAGTTTTGACTTTGAAAGCTTGGAGAACAATGTGGAAAACTCAGTGGAGAAGTCTAAACCATGGAGCAGGTCCATTGAAGACCTGCACAGAGGAAGCAACTTACCCTCACCTGTTGGAAACAGCATCTCTCGCTCTGGAAGACACTCGACTTTACGGTAAGACCTTTTAATCAGCCAGCAAACATAGGAACAGGAAGCAGACAGGAAGGACATATCCCTACTCTGATGCATTTGCTCAACAGACATTTATTAAAAGCCTACTGGGTGTGCAGAGTACTTGCTTCATTTTTTAATTTAAGTCCTTTTTCTTGTCAGAGATAGCTGCCATTCCAGGGACCCACGTTATGAAGCATAGTGAGCTACCACTCTTTCTGTCTCTACTCAACAGAAAGAAATGAGATACAGTCATTTAGTCAAACCATAGGTCAGAGTTGGCATTTATTCATCAATTAACAAAGATTTATAAATTACTATATGCCAGGATACTGTGCTAGGCAACAGAAATACAAAGACCTCCCCAGCCCCCCACAAAAAAAAAGAAAAGAAAAAGCAATAGTTTCTATCCTCAAAGAAGTTACAATCCACTGAAGGAAAACAACACATACCTATATAGTAACATATAAAATAAGTACATAATAAATTTGAGGAGAGGGCTCGCGCATGGGGTATCAGGAAGGGCTTCGTATTGAAGATAATGCTTGAAGTAAACTTTGAAAGAAACTAGGGGCATTGCGAGGTGGAAATTTCAGGTATGGGGGACAGCATGTGGAAAGTCACAGAGATGGTAGCTGTGGCACAACAAAAAAGATGGTTGGGTGTTCTGTAGAGTGAGGAGAGGGGAAGTAATGTATAATAAGGTATGAAAAGGTAGGTTGGGACCAGATTATGAAGGGCTACAAATACCAAATAGGAGTTTGAATTTCAGCTTTGTAGGGAGCCACCAGAGTTGACTGAGTAGTGAAATGATATGATCAGACTTGGGCTTTAGAAAAATCACTGGGGGTACTATGTAGAGGATGAATTTGCATAAATGGTGTACAATATTAAGCTGACATCACATCAGCTAAATTTCTTTAAGCTTTCTGAAGCAGTTACTCAAGACCCTGGACAAAAAGGAAACAAGGGGTGATCTGTGGGAAGATAAAGGGCCCATGGTACAGAAATGTAAAAAAAAAAAAAATTATCAGGGGGAGAATTTTGGAAGTACCTTGCTTTCTGCTCCCATTTTCAGCTTTGCTTGGTTCCCTTCACTCAGTGGGAACTTGGGTTGTGTGTGTGTGTGTGTGTGTGTGTGTGTGTGGTGTAATGGGTGAATTCATGAGATTTGTCTGCTTTAGGTAATGAACTACAAGGAGATGCCTTCAGTAGGTTCCATCTTTTAGCCTTGAGTGGTTTTGTGTCTTCAATGATAAGGAATGCCATGCTTTATGGTTCTTTCAAAAGAAACCAGTTCTAGTATCTTTTTACTGACGAAACATTAGATTAAACTAATGACTAATGTCTCCTCTTCCCCATGAGAAAAAAAAAATTCTGATGAGCAATACCAGTAGCTGAAATATTTACTGCATTCATTACTGTTTCCAAGTTCACTGAGTTTAACTAAAAATCTTTACTAACCGGTCCCATGTCATCAAACTTGTGAAAGTTGATAAGCTAGCATGACTGGACACTGTTGTAGGCATGGTCATTTCTAGGACATAGTTTCACAAATTATTGCAGAGTCAAGATAGTTAAATTGTGTCAGTGGTATATGAATTTTAACTCTTGGATGTTCATTATTCTGCTAATTTGTTCTTTTTTTTCTCTTTATTTTGTCTTTTTTCTCATTTTCTTGATTTTTTTGGTTATGCATAGGAGAAGATCTTAATTAAATCAAGATCTTATGGTTTTGACATTCAAATCAATATATTTCCATTGTAATGTGTGTACTTTAGGGAAGTCAAATGAAGTGTGATCTAAGCCCAGAACGAAAGCTGCAGTTCTGCATGCCTTGAAGTTCACTCTTGAAGGCTTCTCATTAACAATCTGGGCTGTCATTGTTATTTTGGCCGCAGAGGGGCTATAACACATGGAGCCCTGGTCCTGGAGTCAGAAAGACCTTAGTTCAAATCCAGCCTCAGATACTTCCTAGCTGTGTAATCTGGGACCAATCACTTAATCTGTCTGCCTCAATTTTTTCAGCTGAATAATTTAATGGCACTTACCTCCCAAGGTTGTTGTAATGATCATCAAATGAGACAATATTTTTAAAGCCTTTAGCACAGTGCCTGGTACATAGGTGGGCACTTTATAAATGCCTTTTCCCTTTCTCCTTTGCCTTCTCTTTTCCTTCATGCCCGAATCCAGGGTTTCCCCTTGGGAATATCAGAATTTGAGTCATATCTAGTTCTTTACTACCCATCTCCACTCTTCTCCCCCTCAGAAAAGTCAAAGGGCCCTTAGATCTCATGCAAGCACCTAGTCTAACAAAACATTGAATAGAGGTCAAGCTTGGTTTGGCCTAATCATAATTTTATTTAGGACTAGATCAACCTCTTAAGTCAGAAAGAAAAGAATGAGAAAATCATCAGAGATAATTTAGTCCGATTTACCCAGAGAAGTTAAATGAGGCCCAGGGAGGTGAACTAGCATTAATGATAATAGCTAACATGCGTAAAGAGTGCTTTAGTGCTGCTGTCTCATTTTACAAGTGAAGAAACTGGCCAATGAGGGCCCAGGGCCACACAATTAGGAAGTGTCTGAGGCAGCATTTGAACTCAGTTCTTCTGGTTTTTAGGCCCATGTGCTGTATTCTAAGTCTTCTGGTTCTACAGTCAACACTCTTTCTGCCTAGAAATCAAGCATAATAGAAATTCAGTTTACTTGAAAAGAGTTAACACACAAGAACAAGATGTTGCTTCCTGGAGGCAGCTGTACTTGAAGTTAGCAAGCTGAAAAGACCAATTAGGTTTAATTTTTTTTTAAAAAATGTATTGCAAAAAAAGGCTTAAGCTCAGGGATGACTCTTGAATTTCTTTTGAAACTGATTCATGGATCCTTATGATGCAAATGAGGATTGCTATGAGCAGGCCTACTTGCTGGTTTATATGATAGACTTTTAAACAATGTATCTAAATTAGAGTCCAGTCCAAGAATTATGATCCACAGATGTTTGCCTGGATGTCAATTTTGTACTTTGCCATTTGACAGCATTTGAGATTGAAAAGGAAAAAATCAGAATTATAGATGTATTACATGTTACATAAGAATAAATTGATTTTTGAGTTCTCCTCATCTTCCTTTCTCTCTCTTCTTTGTCCTCTACGCTTCTTTGACACTTTCATGCTTTCCTTTTGTGACCCTTTCTTCTTTTTCACAATTGCCTCATTCTGATTGTCTTTCCCTGTTTGCTCTCTTAACCCACTTACTTCCTGTTACCCTATTTTGATTCATTTTTTATGCCACCACCAGATTGCTTTCTCTGCTTAGAGATCTTTAGTTAAAATACCATAAGAGCTGCTTTTGACATTCTGCTTCTGAAGCAGATTCAATTCAAATGGTGTTGATGAAGCTTCAAATTAAAAAACACCTCATTAATCAGGAGTATAAAATTCTCCTGAGAAGAGCTAATGGTGTATGATGGGGGAGGGTATTTTAGTTCATTCTTCATCCAATTGTAATATAAAAACCACATGACTTAGGGGCATCACCCAAAGACTCACCATCTGAGGGACCAAAGATGCATCATTTGGAGACGAAGTGTGTCCTTATTAGTTATGTTAAGTTTTTATAAACATTTCAGTTTATGTTTTGAAACCCTTTAATGAATCATGTGACTGTAGTACAAGCGTTAATTTATTCTTTTAACATATGTTTTATTGCCTTTATTTCTTTTATATCCAAAACATTGTTAGTGTCTAAGAGACAATGATGCGTTATTATATTCTAGTAAGTCTCTCTAATTGAATTTCTAATCCACACCAACAGCTAATATTATAATCAAATATAGCTTGGGAGTGTTTTGTGTCATAGGACTGATAGGACTTGGACTAAAACACTAGATATCAAGAGAATCCAAATACATTAAAATTCAAGTTTAACAGAAATGCTTTTGGAAATGATAATGTGGAAAAGGATTTTGTATTATGATGTCAGGTACCTCTATTATATGAATTCTTGAAGCATGAATTAATCTTTACATTTTCATTTATTATATATTTATTAGTATACGTAGTATGTTATGTAACATATAATTATGTATCATTTTGTATCATAAGTACATGAAATCTACTTTTTTTCTTGCTTCCTTAAAATGTTGAATCATTACTATAGAAAATATGGATTGGGCCCTGTCCTAAAAGTTGTAGTACATTTTATCTTCAGTCAAAATATCTTTGTGCTTAACAAAGAACATACACAAAACCAATTAGTTTAATCAAATGCGTTAAATATACACAAAGGATATGCTTACATGTGTATATAACACGGAAATTTTTTATTATGGAAATGTGAAAGTAAAAGTTTGCTAATTCTCGCTCAGATATTTGGATGGACCTGTAGTTTCATCAGTTCAGGAGTTCCTTCCAAAGATGCACTTCATAACCCGTTTGTCCCTTTGTAACTCTCATCTAATTCCTTCTGAAAGTCTGCCACAGGCATCTTCCACCCAGTTCTAGAGACCTTCCTCACCTTCTTCCAACATCACAAGGGTAGCAGTGGAGGGAATGCTTTGGTCGTCTACTTGTCATTCCTTTAGTTTCACCACATCTTCTCTATCATAAAATTCTTTGATGACATCCTTTGCTCTTGTTCTTCTTTGAAGTTCCTTTTTGGTTATACTGCAGCCTGCTAAGAGCCACCATGTGCCCGCTGTGTGGTACTCATCTTTAATTGTTCAGAAGCAGTGGTGTTTCAGGTCTCAACAGTATGACAACACTACTGATATGTTTGCATCGAAAAGATGAGTCTTGGCTGTTATGGGAAATATGAGGTCAGTAAAAATGCTTTTCAATTTTCCAATATCAATCTAGCCCCTTCTTAAATTTTTCAACTCTAGGTTTGCCTCATTGTCCTTAACTGTTCCAAATACACATACTGTTTGATAAGTTCTGTAGGGTTCCCCTTAAGACACATTTGAAATCTGGACAGCACATGTTCTTTATTCATTTGGTCATTACTGTGTTGGGACAGGCCAGGCTCCTTTAAGTGATTCTAGATCTCTTCCAGAAGGCTGTCCAGTGTCTTGAGATCTGATGCAGTCAATATAATGTCAACCACAGTCAGCAACATCTAGAACACCTCACAGTCTTCTGGGAATTGTGTTCTAATTCTAACTTGCAAAAGTGTCTCAGGTTGAATTCTGTTACAGTGGAATAAATCAATCAATCGATCAATCTATCTATCTGTCTATATATGTAGATGTATATAGATATAGATGTGTGTGTGTGTGTGTGTATTTGCATTTATTTCAGATTAGCTTTCAAAGGAGAAATTGGATAGGGCAAAGAAAAGAGAAATGAGTAAGTCACATGATTTCTCTTGGCCTTAGTTTTCTTGTCTGGAAAATGGAGATATTAGTATCTCCCTCTCAGCGTTGTAAGAATCAAATACAGTAATTAAAAAAAAAGAAAGAAAGAAAAAGGGGGCAGCTAGGTGGTGCAGTGACTAGAGCACAGGCCCTGAAGTCAGGAGGACCTGAGTTCAAATCTGGACTCAGACACTTGACACACTTACTAGCTGTGTGCCCTTGGGCAAGTCACTTAACCCCAACTGCCCTGCCTTCCCCCCTCTAAAACTAAAAAAAAAAAAGAATCAAATACAGTTACATACGTAAAGCACTTTGAAAACCTTAAAGCACTATATAAATGCTAGTCGTGATGATAATGCCAATGGTGGCAGTGAGAACGGTGAGGAAGAGAGAGGTATGAGAGATGTTTCAGATGAACAATGCTTATTGAATGGCTTGCTAAAGGGGTTAAAGAGGCAACAGAGAGGTCTTGAGCATAACTGACTTAGAAAATAGTGTCCTCTTCTTGAAGATATGAAAGTTACTAGGGACATTTTCCAGTAGAGAAATGGTGGAAGGAAATGAACAAATTAAGCTATTGATAACCGTATGGAAAAAATGCTCCAAGTTATTAATAAGCAGAAAAATGAAAGTTGAAGGAACTGTGAGGTTTTCTGTCATACCTATCAGATAGAAAACAGTGACAGAAGAGCAAAGTTGCAATTTTTGGAGGAATCATGGCAGAACAGGTGCACTAGTGCACTGTTGGTGGAGTTGTGAATTTGTTCAACCATATTGGAAGATAGTTTGGATCTCTACCCCCCAAATCCCTAAACTGCACATGCTTTTTGAGTCTTCTATTAGGCCTGTAGCACCAGGAGGTAAAGGACTGAAGAAAGGATCCATGTGTACAGGAATATTTATAGCAACAATTTTTGTTGTTGTTGTAAAAAGAACTGGCTGAATAAATTGTGGAATTGTATTTCACCCTAAGAAATGAGGGATGTGACGGAGACTTACAACACTCGGGCAGAGTTAAATTAGCAGAACCAGAACAATTTATGGGAGAATATGAAATGAAACAGCTCCAAGAGAACCAAACTCTGACAAAGGTTTTGATCAATTGTGACTTGAAAAAGCTTAGAGGATTAAGTATATCTTCACTCTGTGGCAGAGCTGTGATGGACTCCGGGTACAGAAACAACAAGTATCCACTGACAGATCAGTGCAGTGTGTGTGTGTGTCTGTGTATATACACACACAGACACACACATATGTATATATTTGTTACTAAGGACATATTTCTATTTGGTATCGAGGGAGAATAAAGCAATTTGATGGGTGGTAACAGACATAGAAAAATTAATGATATTTTATTAATTGAAATTTGGCTGTAAGCAATCATTAAACAGATTAGGTGGTTGCATTGATGTTCAGTATTAAGTTTTCAAGAGAAATAAGACTGGACCTTACTAATGGTGTAGGGAGCACTAGTGTGAAACCATGCCTTGGAAGACTTAACCTTTTCACTCCCAGAATTTCCTGCCCTGTGGTTCCACTGTCTAATTGGTTTTTTCCTCAGTTTACTGTATCTAAGCTTGTTTCCAGTCATATCTCACTTTACTCCCAGACCATCTTTTTTTCAGCTACATTGTTACTGAATTTATGCCCTCTGTTTCCCTTCCCCTTTCTAATTCTTGAACCATAGTCAAATCAACTGGCATTTCTCCTAGAAAAGGTGTGTCAGTTTACTTTCATATGGTTCTGCTCTAGTCACTATCCTTGTAACTTGACAATTTCTTTGGCTACTATTTCTGCACGCACACACATGTGTACACACTCATGCACACCCACATGTAAATGACAGAGAAAGGCATAAATGACAAAGATTCACAGAATTTGAATTTATCTCTTCAAGTGATGGGACAGTAGATCCTATAATGTTTTCATTGACCCCAAATTAAGAAAATGAGAGCAAAGTGGTGCAAGAGGAGGGGAGAGAAAAAACAAAGGTGGTGGACAGAAGAAAAACAGAAGAACAAAGTGAAGGTCAAAAAGTTATTTCTTCCATCTTGGTGGGAGTAAGGTTATGGAGCTAGAGATCCTGTACTCATGACCTGAAGTTTTATGTCTCAGAAAAAGCTATAACTATCCAGAAAAACAAAACACCCAAGTTTTTCTAAATTCAGAAAACTTCCCCACAACAGTCTATAAGCTATAACCTTCTGGTTTTCTTTTTTAGCAAATCCATAACAAGAAACAACTGAAAGTGTTGGGTTTTTTGTATATGCTTCTTTTTTTGTCTAAGAGTTGTAAAAAGGGGGAAAAATGTGTCCATACCAAGAATGTACATTCCAAGGTTTCAGCTCAGAGCATATTTTTACAGCCCAGTTAGAATGAAAATGATGATAGGCTTTAATTATAGCCTGCTTGTGGGTACATACCACTTACTCGCAGGTTTTCAAAACTTCCTGGAATGAGAAAGGTCGTCTTTCACTTGTTCCAAATCCTTACACTTCCCCTCCCAAGCCTGTCTGCAGAACTGCCTGAGATCAGAGAGGAGAGACACAAGTACCCTGGGCATTAGAGTGCTTGCAATCTTTCTGCTAAGTCATCCGGAGAAGTTTGAAATCCTTCTTGTTGGGGCAACTTGGAGAGGTGTTTTAGGAGCGTTTCAAAAGGTTGAGACTTTTTATCAATACTTGGTCTGCCAAGGGGTACCTGGGGGTAGAAAAACTTCCATGTGGAAGGAAAAGGATGCTCTGAGGATGAGGTTAGCGCCAACTCACAGGATGCTAAGCCTTGGACTCTTATCCATCTCACTGAAGGACTTCTCTGCAGAGTGATTTTTATAATTCAAGCCCCTTTGTGACCAGGCAGAGCTGCAAGTCCTACTTGGAATGACCGTGGAAACTGTTGTGCTTTTGGCCGAACTCATTCCCACAGGTGGGGCTGGGAAGTGTGTTGGAGGAGTTGAGTCAACGAATCCTGGTTGTCGAAGCCTGTGGTTGCTCTGTTCCCACAGGATCATCGATTTAGTATTGGAGGGAGGGACCTCAGAGGCCATTTCATCTGGCCCTCTCATTTTGTGGAAGAAGCCCCAGCCGCGATGAAGTGATTTACCCAAGGTCATACAGACAAGAGATAGATGAGGGATTGAACTCTGATCCTGTGATCCCAAATCCAGTGCTCTTTCCTCTGGGCCATGCTCATCACCAAAGCATTCAGTTGGTGCTTACTGTGTGCGGGGCCTTACGGTGTGCAGGAATACAAAGAAGCATAAGACATTGTTTTATATAACAAGCAGTGTGAACTCTGGGCGAATCATTTAACCTCGTTAGGCCTTTGTTACCTCGTAAATCTGTAAAATGTGGCTTTTGGAGAGGAAATTGTTTTAGAAAGGGTGCTGGATTGGGAAATGAGAAACAAATTTTAGCCCTATCTTGGCCCTAACTCTCCGTGTGTATATGGGAGAGTTGGACAAGAACATTTCTGAGGTCTCAGACCTCTGAGCCTCATCTTTAGTGATTCTAAAATAGCTCATGTGAAATACCAAAGGATAATACGAGGCTACAGGATTATAGAGGAGGAAGCAATTACAAAGATTAATCTCCCAGTGTTATGTTTAAGAATATTTTCTTTTGATTCTTTTTGTACAGCTTAACTAATTTAGTGTGACCTAAACACAGGTTTCCATAGCAGTAGCGACAACAGTAATAATGAGCCGGTGTGATAATGAAGGCTTTAAGTTTTGTAAAGTACCTTACGTATGTCACAACAGTCCTGTGAGGTAGATGCAGTCATTATTCCTGTTCAACAGATAAGATAAATGAGGCAGAAATTAAGGGGCTTGCCCAGGGTCACAGTGAGTCAGAATTGAACTCAGGTCATCCTGGCTCAAATTTTAGAGGTTATCAAATCCAACTCCCACGTTTTCACAAGGAAAATAGAAGCCACAAGCTAGTGACTTGGACAGTGTCCTGTAGCTAGTAAGTGTCAGAGGTGGGATTCAGACTCAGGGCTTCCCCACTGAAGACTAGCGCTCTATCCGTCATGCCATGCTTCCTCCAATGAATGTATGGACAAAGACATCCAAAAGGCCCTAGTTAACAACGTATCCTTTGTGTGTCATGAAAGCAGGACCGCGTCATGTTCTTTGTTGTACTCTATTAATACTCAACAGGTACCCGAGTAAGAGTGGGGTAGGTGCTATGATTATTCTCATTTTATAGATTAAAAACCAGGCTGAGAGAGGTTAAGCAACTTGCCAAAGACCACAGAGCTAAGAAGTGTCTGAGGCAGGGTTTGAATTCAGGTACTCCCCATTCCAGGCCCAGCACTCTATCCATTGCACCGCCTAGCTATCAAGAAGTGTAAAGATGCTAATTACTGCTCTGGAAAAGATGTCGCCGTGTCTGGTCTCCTCAAAGTAAGTGTTAGCTTTAATTTACCTAGATTATGAAATCAGGTCCCCAGTGGCAATACCAGGGCATCGAGAATTGAATCCAATTTCCAGAAAATTTAGGCAGAAATTTAGACCTACTTTTTACCCAAATGATCTTTGTAGTTTAGACAAGAATGATTTGGAGTTTTCTCCTCTGAATTATCTGGATTCATCCACCTCAACTCTGTTTCTCTTGGCTTATAGAGACAGTAAAAAAGTTGAGAGCTCATTTTGTAGGATCAGATCTTTTATGAATTTAATTGATAGACTAAATATGGCTTAGGTGACATAATGTCTGCAGGGTAGGAGGAGGGAAGCCCAGATCCAAAATCCTCAGAAAATTTCTCTCAGCCTAGACATTGGCAACAAAAAAGGACTACAAACGCAATCCGGTCTAATTATGTGATGTCCTCTCTTTATGCGGCCAGGTACCTAGTTTGGCTTGAGCAGCAACATCATCTTCCAAGGGAGGTTTTAATCTTTATGCCTAGTTATTGGTCAGTTTTCCCTCATTTTTGATCTCTTTTCTATTTTTTGATATCTCAATTCTTAGATAATTTTGTTGGATTACTTCAATTTACCTTGTAAGTTGAAAATACAAGTTGATTTCTCTCTTTCTTGGTATCTTTAGGACCTAGACAGTGAAAATCTTGTGAGGCCTTCCATGGAAAGTTTAGAGAGTATTATGTAAAGAAAACCTTTGTGCAGGGGTTTAGAAAGGTACAGGGGCAGCTAGATGGCACAGTGGATAAGGTGCTGTACCTAGAGTAAGGAATACTCATCTTCCTGAGTTAAAATCTGGCCTTATGCACTTACTAGTTGCATGACCCCGGGCGAGTCACTTAACCCTGTTTGCCTCAGTTTTCCTCATCTGCAAAATGAGCTGGAAAAGAAAATGGCAAACCACTCCAGTATCTTTGTCGAGAAAACCCCAAATGGGGCCACAAAGAGTAGGACATGACTGAAAATCAGCATAGCAACAAGGCCTTCTGTGTAAAGTTCAGAGAGTATTCTGTAATGAAATCCTTTATGCAGGGTGTTAGAAAGGTGCAGTCAATGATTTATCACAACGTACATGACTGTACTGCTCTTCAGAAATGTAGTGCTGCAGACGTCACTCTTTGTAAAAAGAGTAGTATTCATGGGTTCTTACACTTTCCAGGATATCATTTACTCTCTCTAAACTTCAGATTCCTCATTTGTGAAATGTTACTATTGATACTGTCACAAATCTTTGTTATAGGATTGTGAGGAGACACTCTGTAAGCCTTCCAGGGATAGTTATATAAATTTGAGTTATTATATAGATGGGTAACTATTTAAAAAGAAAAAGAAATTCATCATAAACTCAGTGCCTTAAAATTAAAGAAAGAAAGACCATATATCAGCTTTAAACTTTGACCAAAGTTTTCCAGAATGTAATTAGGTAGAGAGGCAGGCAGTGTTACATCGTGGATAGAAAACTTGCCTCAGGAAGATCTCCATTCAAGTCCACTTCTAACACAGTCTGACTATGTGACCCCTGGGCAGCTGTCCCAGTCAATAACACTGTTGGTTATAGAATAGGTGCCAAATCTGCTTTGTTAGAGGGAGCTCTTATTGAGAAATCAAAACCTAGTCTTCACCAGATTCATGAGAGAATAAAATTCTCTTTTCTCAATTTTGTGCAAAATGATAGCCATTGGGTGTCACACATACATGTATATGTATATACGCATATATACATACATAAACATATATGTATTTATATTTTTCCCAAGGCAAGAATGGAACTAAATTTCACACTATGAATCATATTCAGGACTGCTCATTTAATCCTTTCTTTACATGACTTTACTTGCTGTTCATTCATGTTTCTGATGGTAAGGAATCCACAGCAAAGATCAGATAAATGTTTTGATTTTAAGGAAAGGAAAAATTCCCAGAGTGAAATTAAACAAAAGCTAATTCTTAAGAACTTACTTCTAAAGCTTCAGAGTTTTGGAAGATTTCTGGCCATGGAAGGAAAGGGAATAAGGGACCCATTTCCAGACCTACCACTTCCTTCCATAATTCCGTGGTCTTTCCGTCTCAGAAAAAAATGTTCCTTGTCAAGAGACCTTCCAACTCCAATTCTGTTTGGTACGGAGTCAAATTCTGTCACGTTTAGCAATCTTGGTTTTGTACCTGTTGCCTGCAGCTGTTGACCTTCAAAGAAAGGTTTTCCCTTCTCAGGGAATACCAGTGTACATTTAAGGGTTATTTCAACCACAGGCACCTTGAGCTCTGAGCTAACTGTTCTTAACAGGACTTGCTAATATTCAGATTTTATTATGCCTTTGGAAGGGTACGTGAGTAATTAAGACAGCAGGTGAGCTAACAGCCTGAGTAAATTTCTTTCTCAGGAGTCTCTGAGTGAATATCAAATAGATGTAATCTGCAGAAAACCAGGGCCCTACATCAGAGGGAGAGCTACTAAGCGTCAAAGACATTTTCCTTCATGTTCTGTTCATTCTTCGTACGTATCCTAATCAGCTCTTTGTATGGGATTCTGTCTTTTTCCATGTTTTTATTTCATCCACGTTTAAAAAAAAAATTGTATCTGATTCTAATAACATCATTGAGGGGATTTCAAAATTGATGTAAATATAAGTGAATTTGTGTTGCTGCATAAATAGCTTATTAGAAAATGGATTCTTAACAGCTGTATATAAGGATTGCATGGCAACATTTTCTGGACAAAATAACATTACTTTTGTAACAGACCTCTCTGAATAGTACACTGCTGATCACGTAGCAGGAGTACAATGATTAAAACACCAACAACTTCACTGCCCTACTCAGAAACTTTCTGAGGCTCCCCATTTTCTACCTAATGAAGTCCACCTGGCATCAAAGGACATAGGACACTCAAATCCTGTTTTCAGTGGCAACAAGTTATACATACGTATTGATTTAAGGGGAAGATACCTTGGAAGAATTCTATTTCCAGAGGGAAGAGGGGAGCAATAATTGGATTGATCGATTGAGTGATCCAGGTACCTGGGTGGTAAACGGATAGAGTTCTGGGCTTTGAGTCAAGAAGACTTGAGTTCAAATGTGGCCTCAGACACTTACTAGCTCTATGACCCTGGCCAAGGTACTTTACCTCTGTTCGCCTAAGTTTCTCCAACTATAAAATAGGGATAGTAATAGCTCTTACGTCCCAAGGTGGTTGTGAGGATCAAGTTAGCACAGTGCCTGACACATATATAGTAGGCGCTATATAAATGCTTATTCCATTTTCTTTCCTTCTCTAATGGCAAGGTATAGACCCCTAGCACTGTAAAAGCGTTGACTTGGAAATAACTTAAAATTATTTGCACAAGATTTGGGTATAATCTCATGCCTAGGGTGTCAGGATAGTTGTGGTGAGTGAGATTTCTTGGTGCCTTCTTGTGTGTATGATTTTTCTGTTACTTTCAGAAGGATTTAATTAGCTCTATCACGCACTTCAAAGATGTGCTTCCTATTTATGCTTCCAGATGGAAGTGATCTTGTGGGCGATGGTCTAGGAGTATGGGAGAGGTCAGTGTGGAAGCTAAAGCATTGCATTCACTAGAGGAGAGGTCAGTGACGGAAGGAATTGTCTATAGACCCAGCTGTCTATCTAGCTAGCTAGCTAGCTGTCTGTCTGTCTCTCTGTCTTTCCGTCTATCTGTTTGTCACACATCTGATGTCACCAGCCATCCAATCCAAGCACTGTTTCTTAGGTCACTACTTGCTCCTGAAATCTTCAGCCTCTGCCATTCCAATAAGCCGGTGCTGGCAAAGTATCTTTGGAGCTTTATCTCACGCTCTTGTCACTCACTTTATACTTTAGCCAAACAGGATAATTGGCACGTTCCATCCTTTCCTGCCATTCTGCATACCATTCTCTAGTCCTGGAATTCTTTCCTTCTTCCCTACCCCCAATTTCTGCTTGTTGAAATTTTGACAGTCCTCAGCTAAAAGACTTCGTTCTCCATGAATCTGTCTCTCCACACTCTGTTTTCAATGACTGCTCCTCATGCCTGGGATGCTCTACCTCCTCCTGACTTCCCTGAGTTCTTTCAAGCCCCAGCTACAATCTCTCTTTCTGCAAGAAGCATCTACTGGTCCCCTTTAATGCTAGAGCCTTCCCTTTGAGATTACCTCCAGTTTATCCTGTATATGTCTAATAGGGCAGGTAGGTGGTTCAGTGGATAAATCTTGGGGTGTTGAGTCAGGTAGACCTGAATTCAAATCGGAACTTGGACCTCAGCCACTTACTAGCCATGTGACCCTGGGCAAGTCACTTTACCCTGTTTGCCTGTAAAATGAGTTAGAGAAGGAAATGGCAAACCACTTCAGTGTCTTTGCCAACAAAATCTCAAATGGGGAAATGAAGAGTAGGACACAACTAAGACAGTTGAACAACAATAAAATGTTTCATATGTCCATAGTTGTTTGCATATTGTCTTCCCCATTAGAGTTGAGCTCCTTGAAGAGGGATTGTACTTTTGCCTTTCTTTGTATCCCCAGGGCTTAGCACAGTGCCTGGTACACAGAAATCATTAATAAGTGTTTATTGATTGGTTACTGCCTAAGCCAGTAGTATTATTTCCCTTTCCCACTTTTTCTTATGCACTTATCATATTTTGTGTTGTCTTAAGTAGGTGGCCTGTGAGCATTTTCCTTTAAGAGCAGGAGTTATATCTTATTTATCTTTATCTCCCCCAGTTGCATGTACCTGTCCATCAAGCATTTATTAAGTACCCAAGTATTAGCAAGCACCCTGGCACATCCAGGATAGCCTGCTAGCACAGGTTCTTTGATTTGCTTTTCTAAAGGAAAGCAACTTTAAAGGGGTCAACAATCTTACTTTAATTACATTCACTAGTTCAAAGGAAATGTCAGCACCCTGAATGTGGAGAAAATACAAGCAGAGAAATTAGCATAAAGATCAACAGACAGGGCTCCAACTGTCTGAACAAAGTAATACAACCACCTACATACACCACCAGACCAAGAGAGCACTAACGTCTGAGTAGTTGGGGAGCCTCTTAACAAATGGCTACTCAGAGTCCCATCTAAGGAATCAAAAGGTCCTTCTCATAAGCGAAGCCCCAAAACAAAATACCAACCACAGAATATGAATATAGATGTACACACAAGCTTTTGGCTAGTAGGCTCAGAGCCAGAAGGCATCACAACACTTATGACTCATTGCCTAAGTAGCTTAGTACCAAAAGATATGAAAGCCTTCCTATAAGCAAGCCTCCCCAAGCAAGCTTCCTTTTAGGCAAGTTCCTCCCCCAAAGGACTCTATGTGACCCAGGACGTATCACAGCTGGGCTGGTGCTCAAAGCAGTAAGACATCTGTGATTGAACACGTGTGGTCATATAGGCCTATTAATGGACTGGGAAGATCTTCATATTCCATTAACATTACAACCCATCACCTGCTGGGCATTATCCTAGGGTCTGGTGGTGGAGGGGGCGGGTGGAGGGGTGGTGGTGGGGGACAACAAGAGAAAAGTGAATCAGTCAAAGAGCTTGTAATCTATCTGGGAGGGGAAAACACACACATATGCAGTTATAGAAAACTATTTACAAAATAAAAGATCATTTTGGGGGGAAGGCACTTGTAGCTATGGGGACCAGGAAAGCCTTCATGTAGAAAGGTGGCACTTGCTGTGCACCTTAAAGAAAACTAGGGATTGGCAGAAGTGGAGGCGAGAGAGCATAGCAATAAGGCTACTGGAAATGTGTATACATAGATAGTTGGAAGGAAACATGCATTATTAAACAACTGTGCTAAATGGTATATGAACACACACACATACATCTCAATCTCATTTTATCCTCAAAACAGCTCTGGGAGATAGGTGTTATTAATTAGCCCTGTTTTACAGTTGAGGAAACTGAGGCAGACAGGTTAAGTAATTTACCTAGAGTCACACAGCTAGTAAGTGTCTGAGGCTGGATTTTTTCTTATTTAATAAATTCCTGAGTAATGAATATTTGAATTGACATGGGGCAGAGGAGAGGAAATGGAGAGTGAATAAATTCATAAGACCCCAAAAGCCATGCGGCAGGCACATTCGGGCAAACAGCAAATTTTTCTCTGGACAAATCATTCTTTAAGCAGATCAGCAAGGCAAAAATAAAAAAAAATAAATCCAAATGCTCACCATTATGGTCGATCCTTAGAGTCAATCTAGGGTAGCAATACCCTTCCCTTTCATATGGCTTCCACCACTGGCTCATGCCCCTTTCTTTAGACCTCCGAAGTCCTTGGCTCCCATCTCTTAAGATCCTTTAGTCTCTCCTTCCACCTGGGAAAACTATACTTACCAGAGCCCCCATTGCTATGATATGGAGCTATATGTACAAATAGTTCATTAGAAAAGGGATTATTAAAAAGGGGTATGTGGGTGTGGGGGTATGTGTGTATATGTATGTATATTTATATGTGTGTGTGTGGATAAAACATCTTATTTATCTATCTGTCTGTCTATTTATTTACTTCTGGATCCCTTCCAGAAAGAAATCTGCAATCCTATGATTGCTTAGCAGTGTTTCATAGGACTTAGGCTTAGAGCTAAAAGGCACCTAAGAGAATAGAGAGGAACCAACGCATTTAAGTGATCTGTCTAAACTCATACAGGTAGTAAATTGCATAGTCAGCACTTGAACTGAGGTCCTCTGACTCCAAAATTTTCACTGTGATTATGAATATCTTTGATTACTGCTTAGCCATGAAAAATCATTTCTCATTTACTTGTTATATCTATATAGATCAATGTAAATGCACATACATATATAATTAAGTACAAATGTAAAATTATATCATATGAATAAAAATCGGTTTGTGTGCAGCCTAGAACCATAAGTCATATGGCCCCATAAGGAACTACAAGTGTACATTCTCTTCATTTTCTTTGCTTTTGTTGAGCTTTGCAAACATCTTGTTTGAAGCTGAAATGTATGGTGAACAGCTTCATCACCAAGTAATAGTATCATATTGAATGAGTTTTAGATGAATGTTTTACAAAATAATGAATAGTCCATTGACTGAAGAATTTGGTGCTTTGTATTACCCCTGTACTCTGTGTATAATGTTGTTAGGTCATTTTTCACTTCCGTCCTATTCTTTGGAGCTCCATTTGGGGTTTTCTTGGCAAAGACACTGGAATGGTTTTCTGTTTCCTTTTCTGGTTCATTTTACAGATGAAGAAGCTGAGGCAAACAGTTAAGTGACTTGCTTAGGGTCACACACCTAGTAAGTGTCTGAGGCTACGTTTGAACTCAGGAAGTTGAGTTTTCATTCAGCTCTAGCACTCTATCCACTGTGCCACCAAACTGCCCACTCTGTGTATATGTGTATCACAGAATAACTATTCACTAAACTGGGTTTCTCTAGAGGTTTGGGGTGGGGCAGCTAGGTGGCACAGTACATGGAGTCCTGGGCTTCGAGTCAGGAAGACCTGAGTTCATATCTGACCTCAGATACTTACTGGTTAGGTGTAATTTTCAAGAATTATACTCTCACACCCCCAAACCACAGGAACTCTAGTAACTATCAGCTCTGCATTTTCTCCCTTGCTTTCCTTAGTATATAGAACAGACTAGGGAATCCACTTTTTCTGTAAATAGACTGCCTAAAACTTAACTGATGGAAATCAGCAGGTCTTCTGGCCATGAGGATGCTGAAAGACTTTTGAGAGTGGTGTATATAGTTTTTGTAAAACATCCCAAGTAACCTGAGCATCAGGTTAAGAGCCTTTCATTGACTTCTTATCCCCTTCCTACTCCCACACCCCAATTTGAGATTGTGTGTTGAATTCTTGCCTAACCACCATGGAAACTTAGTTCTTTGATGACGTCCTTTAGGTTTGATTCCTACAGCCACTGGTTTTATGCTTCTGACATTAGCCTATTGTATGTGAAATATTTTTAAATAAAAAAAAATTATTAACAACTTAAAATATCAACTACTCAACGATCAATTGAATGTACCTTCTAACTGACTGAATGGCTGGATACCCCTATACAGTAAACTTGAGTAGTTCCTGTTACTTTTGAGAATCGTCCACAAACTCCTCTCTTTGGCATATAAAGATCTTCAACACAGCCTGGCTCCCTCCCAACCTTCCCTGCCTTATTGCATTACTCTCCTCCACACACTCTCTCTGTCTGGCTAAAATGGTCCTTGCTGTTCAGTCACACACAATGCTCCATCTTCTTTCTCTATATCTGTACTGGCTCTTGCCCTTGCCTTGAATGAACTTTAACTCCATCTTTTGAAATCTTTTATTGCCTTCAAGATTCAGCTTACATGTCATGTCACTTTCTGGCATGAGGTCTTTCCTTTCCAAAGTTATCTCATTTCTGCTTTATATTTGAGATATACACACAGATACACGCATTTTGTCTGCCCCAGTAGAATGCAAGATCATTGAAGGCATAGAGTGATTCACCTTTATCTTTGTATCTCTAAGGCATAGCGTAGTGCTTTATAGGGGGTGCTTAGCAAGGAGTTACTGATTGATCAGACCAAAGAGTCACCTTGGCAGGAGATCTGTAGTGGAATGTCTCAGTCAGCTGTTATTTGTCATTTTGATCAATGGCTTGAAAAAAACATAGATGACATGCTCATCAAACATAGAGATGACATAAATGCAGAGAGATAGCTCATGTACCACATTACCAAGTCAGGATCCAAAAGGTCTTGACAGATTAGAGCATTGATCTCAATCTATGAAGATAAAATTCAGCGGAATTAGTGCAAATTTTTCAACTTGGCTTCTAATAAAAATTTGCAAGAACTAGATTGGAGTGATATAGTTTAGCCAGCAGGTCATTTGGAAAAAGGTCTTGGGGTTTTAATGAGTTGTAAGTGCAATACTGGGTAGCGGGGGTGGCACAGTGGAGAGAGTGCCACCTGAGTTCAAATCTGGCCTCAGGCATTTACTAGCTGTGTGACGCTGGGCAAGTCTCTTAACCCTGTTTGCCTCAGTTTCCTCGTCTGTAAAATGAGCTGGAGAAGGAAATGGCAAACCACTTCAGTATCTCTGCCAAGAAAACCCCAAAAAGGGGTCATGAGGAGATGGACACGACTGAAAACGATTGAACAACAAGTGCAGTGTAAGTCTGCATTGTGGTGGGGTAGGCAAAAAAGCTAATTGAGTACATTAAGAGAGGCATACATTCTAGCATTAAGGAGCTGACAATCTCTCGGTGTTCTGTCCTGCTCGGATCACATCTGGGGAATTGTATTTGTCTTAGGTTCAGTAGTTCAAGAAAGAGTTAACTAGAAATCATCCAGATAAAAACAATGTCAGTAGTTTTGTCAATGACTGGAGTTTGAGTTCATGTCTTTTTTAAGGATTGATTGAAGGCATTGGGGTGTTTTAGCTTGAAGAAGAAAAGAATCGAGTCAGGGAGGCGAAACAGAAAGGTGATAGCCGAGTACAAATATTTGAAGGGCTATCATGTGAAAAAGGGATTTGATTTTTCTCTGCTTGACCCAGCAGCAGTGTGGAAACTGCCAAGAGCCAAATTTAGGTGTAAAGTCTGCAAAAATTCCCTGACTAGTAACAGTGGAATGAGCTGCCTCCAGAAGTAGTGGGGTTGTGTTCCTTACAGATCTTCTGGCAGGGGGTGGAAAGCACACTGAATGGGTATTTTACATGGGGTGGGGTGGAGTGTGTGTGTGTTCCTTTTTGGGGATAGCTTCATTGGACTAGTTTGCCATCAAGGTCCCTTCCAGTTCTAAAATTCTGTAATTCTGTTTACATTACATGAATTTTATCATGTGAAATGTCTGTAACAACTTACAAGTTAGTACCTCCTTCCTTGTCATTTTATTTTTGTCCATTCATGTCTCTATATTTACGCATACATTTTCCCATTTATGTAGTTTTGGTCTAGTTCTCTCCTAGCTCCCCTCCTTTATGTTGTTTTATGCATAAGATAATTTCTAAAGGCTTATCTTTTGTGAAAAAAAATGTATTCATGGCCAAGCATTGAATAACTGTACTAGGAAAAGAATCACGTGATCTGATTCAGCCACAAGGGAACATTTTAGTCCCGTGAAGCATCCAAAGAATGGTGTCACAATCAAAATTATTTTTCCTTCAACAAATGTTGGAAGCACAAAGCAAATGGGGAATGTGGGTACTCAAGAACAGAATTAAGTGATGACTATTGTGCCTTTTTTTTTTCTTGTTCTCATTAAATGAAGAACCCTAAACTTTGAAGAGCTCTTAGAAAAAAAGACAAGGTTAAGGTTATGGATCAGAAGCTGTGTCTTTACAAACGAGTTAGCTGTATTAGACATAACCAACATGTCATGTAGCTAAATTAAGCCAAGGTGGGCATTTAAAAACCAGCTGGTGTTGCCCCTTAATGAAGTGAGGCCGGTTGCAGAAACTGAATCCTCCCATTTTGGCTTTGCTTAGATAGATTTTGCCATCTATAGAACTCACTGAATAGTTCTAGGAACAAAGTATTATAGTCAGTTTAACTTTATGTAATATAGTAACAGAACATAAACCAAGGTCATTAGCTTACAAGTCCTAGGCACTGGCACTATGTACTGAGTCACCAGTATTATTTCCTGCAGAGCTCAAGTCTTTATAGGAAGTTTACTATTCAAACATTTAATTTAGTGTGATCATGACTTATGAAAAGTGATGATGGTACAGCCTAAGGGCAGTGGCATAAAGCCCAAGCATATCTTTCTTTTAGTTTTGGTTTCATTTGTCTATGACAATGAACAATGATAGCGTAAACATATTTGGCCTGGAGTGATGGGTGTTATTTGATCCTTAGGGGAATTTCTGATCAGTTATGGATTACTGTAGTGTTTTCCAGCTCTTACCTGCATGACATAAAATGACTCATATCCTTGATAAGGTGTGTAATCCTCATCCCATTTCTTGGAAATTCGCTCTTAAAATTGCTAACTACTCCATATAACCTTGGGGGAAAATCCAAACATGAGTCTGCAGATTCAGTGGACGAGATTTTTTGGGCAGAGGTCTTTGGAGCTGCAATAACGTGGCAATTTCTGGCATTGGTTGCTTCCCTAGCATTTAGAACTGAATTACTCAAATAATTTTATCAGTTTACAGCATTGCTTTGTCAGTATACATCAGGCTCAACTCCTGATTGATGCCCCCTTTTAGGAAACATTTTAAAAGGATACTGGGAGAAAAAAATTAGTTGTATTCAGTATCTCAGGAAAAAAGTCTGACATTAAAATCTATAGGGAATTGACACAGATTTATAAGAGCAAGTCCCGTTTCCCAATAATAATCAGGAGAACAAAAAGAAATGCAGAAGGGGATATGAGAAAATAGAGAATGTTTAGAACTGCAGTGTTAAATTTGAACCCAAATTATACATAGTGTGTGGATGGGGTGGGGTGGGGGTGGGGAAATTGCATCACAGAAGTTTCCCAATTCAATAATTCCTTCTTTTTTGTTTTTCCCTTTAAATATTGAAATTTTCTTATTTGTTAATGTTGTTTAAGTTTATAATAATGGATTGTAAGGGATTCCAAACTGTTAACTACTTTCTGAACAGTTGCTCAAAATCGCTAATATTCAGAGAAATTAAAATTAAAGCAGCTCTGATGAATCACTTCCTATCCATTAAATCAGCAAAGTGGTAAAGATAAGAAAGTTCGATAGTGGAGAGGCTGTGGGAAGGCAGGCATGTTCATGCATTGTTGGTATAGCTGTCAATTGGCCTAGCTCTTCTGGAAAATAATTCCCAGTTATGTTGGAAAAGGCATTAAATTTGCCATACTATTTGACCCAGGGCTTCCACTACTGGGATTATACCTTGAAGAGGTTGTTGGCATTCAGAAAAAATACATAATGTACTAACATGTTCATCACAGCATTGTTTGCGATAACAAAAAAAACAGAAAAGAAAATATGTGCTGATCAATTGAGAAATAGTTAAACATGCCATAGAATATGAATACAGTGATTGCAGTATTAACAAAGGCCCCTTGAAAAGAAGAGGTACTTGACCTGAGTCTTGAAGGAACTAAAGATTTCAAGAGGCAAAGATGAGGAAAAGCATTTCAGGGATTCGGGACAGTGTAAGCAAGGGCATGGAGGTGAAATGGAGGTGGAATATCGTATGAGGAACAACAAGCAAGACATTTTGTCTGTAGCAGAGAGGGCATGAATATAATAATATGTAATCAGCCTGCAAAGATAAGCTCAAACAAGATTTTTGAAGGACTTTAAATGCTAAGGAAAAGAATAACCTTGTTGGAGGCAGAGGGGAAAGAATACTCTTGCTATTTACCACTGAAGCTTCTGACTACCCACTGGTATGTTTTATGTTTAACTCAAAATCAATCACCATGACATCATGAGCTCTTAAATATGAAACATTTATTATATATGATGCAGCAAAAGCGATGATAATTATGTCACACTTACTCAAAGCAAATCGGTAATAATCAAAATATCACATTCCACACATAAATTTGGGTCGCACTCACTCACCTACAAATTCAGTGTTCCTGGGAGAAAAGGGAGCACAGATACAGAAACCCATTTCCTCAGAACAGCTCACAATTCTTGACTTCAGACCTAGGTAATCCTTAGGTCTCTCAATATACACTACACAAACTTTATTTGCTAGCTGCTTCCCTTCTGGTCCTCATTGCTCTCCTGAGCAAATCTGGTCTTTTTCACTTCTTGAACTGATGAAACAGTGATAATCTCTTTCAGTTCAAAATTAGCCATTTAAAAGGTACTAAAATCATGTTACAATATTCTAGTGAGAAAGCAGTTTCCCTAAGTCAGAGAATATTTAAAGTTTTTCTGGTTAGCTCTCTGTACAATGTAGACAGATCGAGCCAGTGCTTCACGCAACAAGGTTCCGGGCTGTCCATTAACCTGTTAACATATTTATAATGTGTTTATAATGTTATAATATGTTTATAATATTATAATTTTATTACAGTAAAGCAGAGCTCATAACAAAACTCCTCAGGTTGGCACTGTGCAAGGAAAACCAGCGAAGCCACCTCCTCATTCAGCAAAGTTCTTTGTAGTTAGCACAACAAATGGGAATCCTGTCTTCTCTTTTTTCCCTCTAAAACCTGAGGGGGCAGTAGAGAGCAATAGCTCAACTAAGGAGAGTGTTCCAGCATGATCAGTGCCTTTTTTTATTGAGCCAATATGACCAGGAATCACTCCCTTCCTATTACCCTACTACAAGCAAAGCAGCTGAAACTTTTCTGTCTGCTTATTCTCTTTCTTGCTTCTTAACTTGGTTTCATCACAGCTGTTTCTTCCACTGACTGGTTTCTTCACTGTTCGCGCCTCAAATCAGAGGTTCATAGAGGCTCCCTTGTGAGGTAAAACTAATGAAATCCACTTGTCAATTATGAGACCCATGGTCTTTATTTAATCTTCCATAGTCTCCAACATTATTTGATTTACCACCTTGTCACTTCTAATCTCTTAAACATGAAAAACAATCACTTATAAATGAGCTGAGAGACTATATAGTGCCCTGCAGCCTGGGTCATTTCTCTCCCTTCCAACAGTTGCTCCCAGTCCATTCATCTGATGGGCACTGCTCTATCTCTCGTACCCATCTGTATTTCTTTACATATGGATGTTGTCAGGTTTTCATACACACGTTCTTTTTTCTGTCCCTTTTCAGCAGCCAAACTACTCACATATGAAAGTACCTTACACTAGAAAACTCCAACAACATGTTTCATTATTTTAGATTAGGGGTTCTAAAGATCCTTCCTGTGGGAGTCATAGGATCACAAATGAAACCAATCATTTAGAAATAAAGATATAATTTTTTCTGCATCTAATTTTACAGGCCTCACCAGAAATGTATCAACAGACCCCTTTTGTGGACCCCAGGCTGACCTGCTCTAAATGATCCCTGACAAAAATACTAGTTGTCTATAAACTTATGCCATTAAATCAAGATAGTATTATAAAGAGGTGAATTAAATAATCATTGTGATATTGATTGATGTTTAAAGGTATTCCAAAGTAATGACTACAGTATATTAGGGCTACTGACTTTGAAGCCCGGAAAATCTGAATTCAGGTCCTCTGTCTGACACATACTGGATGTGACTTTGGGCAGGAGAGTTTCTTTACCCAGGAATTCCCTATACCAAAGAAATTACAGGTGTGGTCCCTGTCTAGTTCTTTATCATATGACTAGTGAGAAAATATCTACCTGAAAAGATTTTTTAAAATAACATTTCTTGTCATTAAGAAGACACAAAATGAGTGGGGCTGATAAGAAACAAGTGGCTTCCTCTATTTAGAGAGAAGCTCACAAAGGAATCTAAGTGGGGCCCTGTTTCTTTCAAATCTAAAATGGTCCCTCAGACCAGCTGAGTAAATTCACCATTCTGCATTCTGATACAAAATACAGGAAAAAATAAAAGAAATGCCAAAAAAAAAAAACTAAACCCCAAACCCTGCTCCTATGGCAAGCAGAGCTTCCATAGTGGTTGAAATAATTGGTGGCCAGAAAAAAAAAATGACACCTATAAATAACTGAAGAAAAAAGCTATTTCTGTATGACAGGAAATAAAAACTTTGGCAAGGAACAAGCTGGCACATATGGTTGCAGGCAGTAAGGTTCTAACATGAGAACTTGATTGGATGTTATTGAGTCAAGTTCCAACCCTGTTTTTTTTTTATCTTTAATTCTGTTTAACCCAGTATAGATTAATTATATAATACAGTACACCTTAAAAATACTTGGCATTAGGGATAGCTAGGTGGTGGCAAAGTGGTTAGAACACTGGCCCTGAAGTCAGGAGGATCTGAGATCAAATATGATCTTATGATTGTGATGAAATACTATTGTGTTGTTAGATATGATGAAGGGGATGGTTTCAGTGTCTTTCTGAAAGAAAGAAAAAAGAAAATACTTGGCACTGATGTTTTTTAGTAACCAAGTGTCATTTTTAAGTAAGCTACTAAAGGCTGTTACTCAAAATGTTTTTATTTTTATTTGGTCTTTTCCTCCCTACTCCATCCCTCCCCTCCTCCTTGAAATACATTCCCTCCTCACCTCTGTCTCTTGAAAGCTTTAATTTCCTTTGACTTAGCTCAAGTTCCACATTTACTGATCTCTCTAGCTGTTGACATCTACTCCCCGCTCCCCAAATAACTTTTGTCCATCTTGTGTCTACCTGTCTATGTGCATATTGTCTCCCTCTGCTTGACTATAGACTCCTCGAGAGCCGAGACTTTTTCTCCTGTGCTTAGCAGTGACTCATACATAGTAGATGCTTAATAAATGCTCCTTGTTCAGAGTTAACTTCCTCATCTTCACACAGCTAGTAGGTTTCTGAGACTTTAACCCTAGCTCTTCTTGACTCCAACACTAATCCTGTATCCATTATGTCAGACTTGCTGTCGTGTGTGTGTGTGTGTGTGTAAAAAATTTCTATTTTTCAGTCCTAAATTCTGTCCTTCCTTCCAGCCCTCTCCTATCCATCAAGAGGGCAAGCAGCATGATACCTAATATATATGTGAAATAATTCAAAATAAATTTTATATTAGCCATGTTGTTAAAAAAAAAAGCAAGAAAATTAAAGAAAGTAGAAAAAATATGCTCTAGTCTGTACTCAGAGTTCACTGATTCTCTTTCTGGAGACGGATAACATTTTTCATCACAAGTCCTTTGGAATTATCTCAGATCATTGTATTGATAAGAGTAGCCACGTCTTTCACAGTTGATTATTGTTACAATATTGCTATTACTATGTACAGTGTTCTTCTAATTGTCCTTACTTCACTTTGCATCAACTCATGTAAGTCTTCCTAGGTTTTTCTGAAACCATTCCCTTCATCATATCTAACAACACAATAGTATTTCATCACAATCATAAGCCACAACTCATTCAGCCATTCCTCATCTCCTCAATTTCCAACTCTTTGCCACCACAAAAAGGGCTGCTATAAATATTTTTGTTACGTGTGGCTCCTTTTCCTTTTCTTTTGATCTGTTTGAGATACAGACCTAGTATCATTATTGGTGGGTCAAAGGGTCTGGGCAGTTTTGTAGCCTTTTGGGAATAGTTCCAAATTGTTCTCCAGAATGGTTGAACCATTGCAACTTAGAATCCTAAAGATTGGGTCGGGTAATTTGTCCCAGGTCACATAGCTAATATGTGTCAGAATTGGAACTTGAACCCAAGGCCAACTTGAATTCAGGGCCAATTTTCTATCAACAGGAGCCTGCCCTTCTGTTTTAAATAATACATAAAATTAAGTTGGGAATAACTCACTACTGGTATGAATGGGGATAATTTTATTTAAACATGTAGTTTTATGGGATTATACTGGTCAAATAGTTTTGCAAGAATCTTCATTGTAGCATAAATTATGAGGGTTGTAATTTAAACCATGTAAGTTATAATATAAGCCACGCAAGTATGACTTGTAAATCCTTTTGAATCATTACAAACACATCTTGGCTTTATGAAAAGGTACTTATTGCATACATCCCTAGTATTGGATTGATAGAACTGCAATAAAGGAAAAAAAATAATATAGCATCCATAGTTATTAAGTGAATTGCTTAATTGCTGGGAAAGACCATGAAATATATTAGCTTGTTCCACTTGCTAAAATAATTAACATTTATTTGGAAGGACTAGAGGTAGATGAAACTCTCTAGTAAGGCATATCTTGGATCCATAGATGAGTTTTTGTACATTGTTAAATACGTTTTCAGCTTCTTTGGCTAAAAACAAGAGAGTTTCACAACTGGAAGTGGCTTTTATCAAAAATACACTTTCCTTTCTTGGTGGTTTTGGAGGCCTTTTGTTCAAGTAGCAGGAAATGCTTTCAATCAGAGAGATGAATACTATCTCACTAGTTCATTGCTTACTATGTACTTAAAGGACTGAGTTCAACTAGAAAGTAAATACTGAGGGGAAAAACAGCAGAAGGAAAGTAGGAGAAAAGGAGAAACTTGTAGACTGTGCAGATTAAACATGGTTGGGTCAGACTGGCAGCATGGTAATTGTTTAAAGAAATACCAGTTTCTGTGAGACTTCCAAGATATGTGTTAGCAATCGTGTTCCGATTGTGGCTACAGTGAAGTGATATAGTCATTTTTCAGGCACGTCTGACTCTCCATGACCCCATTTGGGATTTTCTTGGCAAAGATACTGGAATGGTTTGCCATTTTCCTCTCCAGCTCATTTTACAGATGAAGAAACTGAGGCAGACAGGGTGACAGGCTTTGCCCAGGGACACACAGCTATGAAATGTCTACTGCCAGATTTGAGCACTGGCAGACAAGGCTTCCTGCCTTCAGGCCCAGCACACTTAGCCACTGTGTCACCTAGCTGCTCTCTGTGAATGATGTGTCCTAGTGAGATGATAATTGAATTTAAAAGTTAGATAGTAATATTGAGTTATATTTATATATTGAACCTGTTTCTTTTTTTTTTTTTAGTTTATTTTTTATTTTTAGGTTGCAACACTCAGTTCCACAAGTTTTTGAGTTCCAAATTTTCTCTGCCTCCTACTCCTCCTCCCCCCCCCAATATAGTGAACCTGTTTCTTTAACCTCAGCTTCTTTTATTTTCATATAAACAATTGAAATAAGACATGGCATAATTGGTGAAATTTGGAGGTTTTATTTCCAATTGCAAACAAACAAACTAAGAAATTTTGAAATACAGTCACTAGCAAAATCAAGATAGTCCGATAGCTGAAAATTTTACTATCTAGAAAAAGGTGTTTTGTGGCAATTCTTTCCTGAAATTAATTTGGCCAAATAGTAAGCTTGTTTATAAGACTAAGCCTCTCTCCTCTACTCCCTTCAATAGCTTTTGAACATTAATTGAAATCAATTGGCATGCTCAGTAAGAGAATTTTAGATAATCATCTACCTGTCAGAATACCCATGGACATTTTAAATCGTTAACCATCTGTTAGATTTTTTTGAGAAATATATTAATGTTAATCACAAAATATTCATCTACATTTCTAATTTAGCACAGTGGTGGGGCAGGGGAGGGGATATAGCTTGTTTTGGGAGGGCATTTCTGCCATCGGCTTCCTTCTCAGGAAATAATTTTTCCGTTTTTGATATTCGTTTTTGTCTTGGGCTTGGAAAGAAAACTAGAATTCTATGCTTCTATCCCGAGACCCTATGTGCACGCCCAGCGTTTAAGTCATACAATTGTGATGTGTGGTACCTGCAGAGTTGTTTTTGTGTCCCTTATACAAGGTCATTGTCTAGGCTATTTTTCTTCAAGATCTCCTAATAATGAAAAGTTTCTCATTGTAAATAATAAAGAGGGAAGTCCAGTATTAAAAACATGGGCAAATCTCTCTCTCTCTCTCTTTCTCTCTCTCTCTCTCTCTCTCTCTCTTTCTCTCTTTCTCTCTTTCTCTCTTTCTCTTCCTTGCCCCCACATTCCATATTTTCATCCAAGATTCTGCTACTGTACCTGCCTTTAGGTGAGTGACTGCTCCCAGAATCATTTGCACAGTGTTAAGAGTTCAAGGGCCTGGCACCATTAAGTGTTTGGTCCTGCCTGAATGTGCTGCTTTGCTTAGGTCTGCAGTAGCACAACAGGAGCTTCTAGATGGCACAGATGGCAAGTTTGGATGAGAATGCCAGGTTTAAGATGTGCCACATGTTCAAAGAGTGATGGAGTCACAAAGCTAAGGCTTTTCTTGCCTCTCACCTCTTTGCTGCATTTAGGATGGCATGCATCCTGCCTCAGGTCACCTCTGCAAAGCTAACATAGCTTATTCATTAGGAACCAGTAGCTGTCCAACATTGCTCATGTGGGTCTTAAGGCTTCTTGCATCCATTGAATGTGTACCATCAATGTAGGATGCATTTCAGTGTCTTGTGCATAACCAACTGAGCATGTCAAGGTGTTAAGCCATTATGTCAAACAATGCAGTTGTTAGAAGGAAGGCTTTGTGATGGCCATTCTTGCATTGGGTTTTTTGCACTTGGTACTTGTTTCTCACTGGGAACTGGGATAATCATGTTATGTACATTATGAAAACCAGTCATTAGCTGATAAAAGGTAGGGAAAATCCATTTCTGAAGTCACATGTTCCCCAGCTAATGGAAGTAGTCTGTTTTATAAAAGTTGCCCTTTTCAATTGCAGCTATAATACTTTGCCAAGCAGAAGAACGCTGAAAAATTCAAGATTAGTGAGTAAAAAAGATGATGTTCACGTCTGTATCATGTGTTTACGTGCCATCATGAATTACCAGGTATGTATTCTTATTTTAGGAACTGTTGCTAGATTTGTCCTGCCCTCACCCCCCCGCCCCAGGTCCTCTTGACCATCTAAACAAATTGAATCTAGATCATATTTTAATTTTCTTCTTTACATTATTTCCATTTTAAATGTCCTCAAATTTCTAATATGATATTATGGTCAGAAAGAAAATTCTAATGACTTAGAAGCTTAAAATTTGGTCTTCTCCTCTCATTCTGATGTTATATACTAATCTGGAGAGAAATAAGTAATGGGGAACATTTTTTTTTCATCTATTAAAGAAACCTGATTTTCCTTGTCTCTGAAATTGGCAGTGTCATTGTCAGGACATGAGCAGCAGTGGGAAAGGGCAGGCCAGGTGTCAGGTGAATAAGAATTTCTTAATTATCTTTGCTGTGCTTGGCACTGAGCTAAGCATCTGGGGACACATAGAAAGTCAAATGACCATTCTAGCACTCAAGTAGCTCACGGTCTGATAACGGGGGAGACAATACACAAACAACTATGTACAAATAAGATAAAGACCAGATGATTTCGATATTTTCAACAAAGAGCAGGCAGTAGCATTTGGGGAATCAGGAAAGACTTTTCATAGAAGAAGGGATTTTAACCAGGACTTAAAGGAAGCCAAGGAAGCTGAGAGATGGAGATGAGGAGGAAGAGAGTTTAAAGATTGAGGGACAGCCAGGGAAAATGCCCAAAGTTCGGAGATGAAATGTCTTGTGCAAGAAACCTTAAGGAGGCCAATGTTACTGGATCACAGAGTACTTGGAGGGAGGAGGATTAATGTGTAATAAAACTGAAAAGAGAGGAAAGGATCAGGTTATAAAAAGGCTTTGGATGCTTAACAGAGTAGCGAACACTGAGACCTTGGTCTTGTTTGTGGGACTTGGTAGAAAGTGTGATGTACAGCCGAGAACTCAGAGCTATCCAGCAGATCAGCTGGTATAAACCCAAGTATGAGGAGTGGGTGTGCAAGCCCTGTTAATGTCGGTAAAGCGGAAGTCACAGTCTAGGGGGTTAAGTCATACTAGAGGGAACAGGCAGGCTTCAGGGTCTCAGTAGGTGACTCTGGCTAAGTTTCCAAAGACATGAACTAGGCAAGAGACTCTAATTGAGCTACGTAGACAAGGTTCAGTTTCTATAGATACCAAACGAGCAACAGAGCACTAGCTGAAATAGAGTCCAAGTCTAAGAACAGAGGTTTGGGTTATAGGGTTTAAATCAGGCAGAAGAAACTAGACTGAGAAATGTGTTGGGATAGAGACATTGGGAATATCATTTAAGTCCCGAAGCAACGTATTCTCCTTCATGCCTGTGGTAAAGGGCAGTGCTGCTCCCTAGTCAAGGCAGGTTTTTCCATTGGTGGTTGTGTCTGTGATTATAGTTAGATACCCAGCTAGAGTCTTTGGCAAATCTTCATAGTTCTGACAGGCAGGAGCAAAATGCCATACAGTCATAAAAGGGATGGGCAAGATCTTTTGGTAATAGAGAGCTAGGTTTATAGAGCTTTTATTTTTTCCTGGTTTAAACAGTGATATGGTATAGCCAATTAAGAGTTCTTTAGAAATATGTAATTGTTTTTTATGGCAAATGGATGACATCAAATTGAAACCCTACCAAAAGGTAAACATAAAAGATTTGTAGAGAAACAAATTTAGAAGTCCAATAAGAAGAACCGTGCAAAAGTAAAAATAAAGGGGAAAAAAGGAAGGCATCCTGAGAAAATTAAGGGAGATAAAAAACTATGTCTAAAAATTAGCACTAATGTCATTAGCTGCTTATGGGACCTTTAGTTATAACCCTTAACATCCTTTTATCTTCATTTACCCTTGTATACAATAAAAGTGATGATCAAAGTCACTTTATTATAATTACTGTAAGGATGAGTAAATGAAGAAATGGCTACATGATGACAAAAGGGGTCAAAATTTGAAGACTTACGACTATGACTTACGTAGTGGTGACTTCCCAGTCCTCTGGCTAATTCTGTGATTTGGCCAGAATGTTCTTAATCATTCAGATTTTACAGAAGTTACAAAAAGTTTACAGAAATTACAAAAATTGCCAGATCTAATTTTTAGATATTCTGGTCATTGTTTCCATGGAAACAGGATAGGCTTTAAATTTTTTAATTTGTCTTTTGAAAAAATAAACATTTGGCAGCCCCCAAACTGAACCGCAAATGTTCTGTTTTTCTGTTGATTTCAGTATGGCTTCAATATGGTCATGTCACATCCACATGCTGTTAATGAAATTGCACTAAGTTTGAACAACAAAAACCCCAGGTAAGTTTATTATGTGATGTGTAAAACTAATGCAAACTAATTAAGTCATAGACTTAAACTCTATTTAGTCTAGTTAAATTGTGGAACCTACCTATATTTCTCTCTAGAATGAAATATAATACTGTAAGTTTAAGAATTTTTATTGCAGCAATTTCATATAGCAGAATTAAATGGTGACACTGTTAGATCTCATTAGTTTTCATCGCTTGTGAGGCCTGACCCTCCAGTATCTTCATCTTCAAGTCTTATTGGATGAAGTGGGGAGATCCAAGAATGTGATATGAGTAGAATCTTGGGAATCTCTACTTCTGCCTTTGGTATATGTCATCACTTAATAGTGTCATCACTCAAATGGGAACGCTGTTACAGAAAGAGCTCTCCCTTCTTCTTGTTATATCACCTTGAGACCTGTGGACTTTGACATTAGGGTTATTCAAGGAAGTCTACGTGGAATAATTTTTATTAGGGCTAGAAACTAGGACTATGTGTCTAAAGCCTTGAACCTTGGAAAATAAAAGGAGGGTGTGTTCTTTTAGTTTGTTTTCAAAGCACATGTCTGTGTATTTGTATCAATGTAAATAACTTTGTATATAGATGTATGTCTATATATGTGTATATATGCATATATATGCTTAAATGGATCTGTGATCTCATTTCTATGAGTATTCTTTCCACCGATGCATGCATGTGGGCATGTGTGTCTCTTATGAGAGGCACCATAACATACTGGCCTAACATAACATAAAAGCAAAGAAAACCTGAGTTCAAGTTCCTCCTTTGACACATCCTGGCTATATACCCTGGAGAAATCATTCAATCTGGTAGTGCATTTGTCAGTTCTTGAAAACAGTAAATAGTAGAGAAGATGCTGATATGATGCATCAGTAGAGAAGACACCTTAGCATTCTCTATAGAAATGAAATCCCAGTTGCAATCCCCATCCTTATCCCTGTTATATGCAATGCATGTGTGTGCACATATGTCTGAATATATATATCTTGGACACATGTATGTATAATTCATGTGAATGTGTTCCTAAATCACAGTTTATTTCCAGAAGGGTCTCTTAATTATCTACTTCCAAATTCCCCCCTGATAATTAATGTTCCAGTAGAATATTTTATATCTCCAATTACATTCTATTTTGTCAGTATACTAAAGATAGATATAGATTGATCATATACCTAAGAACTATTTGTCTCCTGAAGAATCTAATTTGAAATGAGATCCTCTCCAATTGGATCACCATTTTTTATTTCAAGTGAGGAGTGCTTTGGGAGTTGGCAGATTCACTTCCTCTATTTGCATTAAAATTGAGTATGATCCTACTGGTACATTCTTAGCCACCATGCCCCAAAATCCCATTTGTTTTTGTTTAAGACTTTTTTATATCATTGGCTGTCACAAGAACCTTTGTCCAAAGTGCCATGAGGGAGTCTTTCTCTAAGGGATGCTATGCCAGATTATACATTGGCACCAGTAGCTGGCATATGATATGCCCTTGTTGTATTTTACTTTGAAAGTTTAGAATTTTTTTTCTCCAAGTTTTCCTTCCAATAATATTTTCAGATGTAGTTTTATTTTTGTTTCTGGGGACAGGGAAAATATCTGTATATTAGCACAGCTGTTATTTGCTAGTTCCAAGTCACCTACATAGGGAGAGAAAGTAAGCTTGTTACAAACTCACATTGTCACAGAGGATTTATTCAGAGCCGTCTGCAAATGAGCACGTTTGAAGCATGAGAGCATTTATTTAATTTGATTTTGAACTTTTCAGACAAACGAAATAGTTTTGTTTCCAGAGCATGGAGAAAATATTAAACCAATGATTTCTTTTCCTAATGTTTCCAAATTTCCTATTGCTATTCAGCTCATAAATCTGTTTACTTTAAAGCCAAGCAGAACTGTTATCACTCAACATTAAAAGTGGGGGACAATGTCCTTAACCAGAGTTTAATAACGAATGTAACTCTTTTCTCGATTTTTCATTAATATCTAATTTCTATGTTAGTAAAAATGGGGCAGGTCTGTCAAATGGGTCATAAATTTACTATCTGAGACAAATCATAGAGAGAATTGTAAGCTAGTAAAAATTAAAAACATGCTCAGAACACAGAAATGTATTTCACATCACCACATCCATTTTTCCTAGGAGGATTTAATTAATCATGTTCTCATTGATTTGGGTTTTTTTTTTCTTTCTTGTTGTTTTGACAGAACGAAAGCCCTTGTGTTAGAACTGTTGGCAGCTGTTTGTCTTGTAAGAGGAGGGCATGAAATCATTTTATCAGCATTTGATAACTTTAAAGAGGTAGGAGACTCCAAATTTGTGGTGTGGAATGTGCATGCAATGGTCTCTTTTAAGTATGAACAATCCCAAACAATTTATCTTTTCCCTTGCTCTGGAGCCTAAAGATAATTAATTTGTATAAATAATTAAATTTTACAGTATTCCTCAGGATGTGTTGGACAGAACAATGAAATGTTTTTTGGTTCCTAGTCTTTCTTTACACTTCAGACAGAATCACAATTCAGAATACTTATATTATTAACCTTCAGGTGGCGTGAGAATGGGATAGCCAGTTTGATATATGTAGCTTTCATTAGGACCCGTATTTGGTGGCTCGCTCTATAAAATTTTATAAGCCTTTTTCATCATTGCTATCATTATCAGGTAGTATTTATTACATACTCTTGCTGGGTATTGGACAAAATGAGTAAAATAAACACAATCCCTGATTTTAGGAGCTTGTAATTTAAAACAGATGATCTTGTCATAGGCAAACTGTAAGAAAGCGCCCAAGTATGAGCAAGAATAGAGATTAGAGAAATAGTTCAATGCCCAAAATTTCATGCAATAAATGACCTTAGGAAATACTGTGGCTTATATTCCTTGTAGGTAACTGCAGACAAAAGCAGCCTTCAATATTAATAGTACATTCCCTGTCCCTAAGGAGCTTACATTTCCCTTGAGTACTGAGATGTTGAGCTGGAGAGCCTCATGGCCTGATGATTGATATTAAGGCTCCACAGTAGAAGAAGGGTAGGAGTACAGAGGGGGCCAAATGACATGGTGCTGTTTGCAGTGGTAAAATGTGGTTGACCATTCTGCTTTTTAAATGTTTAGTTTGGCATATTGCCTTTTTTGGTAGACATGTAGAAACAGAAGGTGTTTTTTCTATGCCCTTCACGTGAAATTTCTATTGTTTCAAGAGCCCAAATGATGTCCAAATGGCAGACCATGGCTATAGAAATAACCACTGAATTGATCTCAGCTCTAGCTTAACCTTAGGAAGAATGAAGAGAACTCTCATTTTCTAATACGGAATCACAGAAAGTCCTTAAATCCATACTGTGTCTTCTAAACAAAACTTTTAGGGCCAAGAATATCGATGTGGAGAAATAAAGTGTGGCATGTGTGCCTAATGTAACTCCTAATCTTGAAACATTTGATAAAATGAGACTTTAAAATGTCAGAAACTGGGTACTGTCCACTCTGGAAACATTGGCAGCATAACTCCATTAATTCCTTTTTGTGATTCTCTGTTTCCTTGAGTTTGGATATACTACAGGACAAATTATGGTCTGCAGAAATAGTAACAACATAGAGGAAATATTGTTTATGTGAAATTGCTAACTTAGAAAATAGGCATTAATCCTGTCTCTTGACATGAGTATTATAAAGGATTTCCATTGTATATTACCTAACTTCAGAATCTAACCCTAATCCTAAAAAGTCATGTGGTTTTAAGATGCTGAATTAAATCCACATCATCTCTTGAACAGTCTAAGTGTTCATTTTTTTTCAATCATACACATCTAAGTAAAATATGACTCATTTAAAATAATTGAATGTGAATGAAAGTTGTTTAGATGCTATTCCTCCTTGAAACTAAGTATCGCTTCTAAAAGAAGCCATTCCATCCATGAGAAGAGGCCTGGACAGAACTTGTTTCTCTAGGGGTGCTTACCTTTCATTAGTTCTGAACTTTTGTATAAGTGTGCCCAAAGAAAGAGAATAATATTAAGTTTTCAGAATGAGGGCAGAAAATATTTCATTTCACTAACAAACTCTGCATATGGACATAAGTAAGATGTTCATTTCATTTCAAACCACTTTTCTTTCTTTGTTATGTTTGAAATTATGTCTTACTGTCATTTATAATACTCATTTATGAAGAACTTTTACATAATCTTTCTTCTTTAGATTTTGTTTCATGAAGGGAATGAAGTGTTCATTAGCCCTTTTATGAAAGGCATGACATGTATATCTGGCTTTGATGGCCTTGAGGTGCTAGACCATAGTCTTATGTAACAGTCTTTCCCAGCCCAGGCCAGCATTTAAGTAAATTGAAATTCTGGGCAGGGGTCCAGAACTTAGGAGACAGAGGAGGTTGTATCTGAGAGAAGCAGTTTACAGAGAGAAGGAATACTCAGAATTTTTTTAGTTTATTATTATTAAAAATTTGGAAGGTTTGTAAAAAATATTTCTTAGGAGTTGGTCACCCAGTGGTTGGAAAACCCTGCTCTACCAGGCCTGTTGTATCTCTGCACATTGGAGCTCATCATTAACATTTCTTTTTGGCTGTCATCTTGTGTAGAGTACTGTACTATGGAGATGTCAAAAGAACAAACACTATTCTTGAGAAGCTTAGTTTTTAAAGTCTTCGGTTCCTCATTTTTTTTTTTACCTCTTCCATTATGATGAAACTCTGTCTCAGAGGGAAAAAGACTTAATTATCCCTGCTCAGAGTTTGAACCTGGAGCTCAACAGAGATGGCTGCCCACTTTCCCCAATAAGGCAACTTTTTTCAAGTCACTGAAACCTTTAGTTCCCAAGTCAGTGTAATAATACAGAGGAACATACTGCTGACATTTGGTACCAGATGCTCAAAGGAAATTAGAGACTCTGGATCTTAAATAAGCATCTAGCAATTATTTCAGCATTTCTTTCAGTAGAGCCAACAAACTAATCATTCATGTCTAATTTGACCCACCACTAATTGTTTCAAAATGGAACACTAAGGAAGGCATCTTCTAGTCCTTGCAGAGATTGTCCTCTCTACCAGACTCCATCATTCTCATTTAGGTATTTAATATTCCAAGGCAAAATGGGCAGAATCTTCTGTTGTTTTAAGAGAGTCTTAGTAAAACCAGAGGTGTTCTTTTTTTTTTACTATATCTGTAGCAATCCTCTTTGTAATAATAGAGAGTGCTTTCAGAACAGTGTCTATTGACATTTTAAAGGGTGCTAAACCTAGATGTCATTTGGGGCACAATATTCCTTGCTGAGCCTTAGTGTTCCGTGGTTTGCACGTATGAAACATTATGCATTATGGTAAATGAAATTTAATTACATGGATTTAGATGGAAAAAATTGCAGTAAACATTGCATGTCTCAGAGGTATCTCTCAAGACTTAGGGATCACCTGACCTGGCCAGGCATATGCAGACTGTCCCAAAAGTCTTAGTGTGGTTTTAAACTTTATTAATTTCAGAAATATAAATGCTACAGACTTCAAAATAAACAGCATTTGAAAGGTTATATAAAATTTTAAAATATTGATATGGTTTTTACAATTCAATATAATGACTGTCTTACACTATACATTGCTCTCATCAGTTTTCAAACTTTGTAAAAATTTTCACCAGTGGCTGCTCAGGGACTGAAAGGATTTGCATTTGTAATCCCAGCCTTAAGATCATCCAAAGAAGAGGTTTAGATGAATATGTGACAGTTGTGATGTTACCCCACAAGAAAAAGTCTAATGGGACACATCAAGAGTACAGTGGCTGAGCAAGAGGCCCTCTTCTACCAATCCATTGGTCTGAGAAAGTGTCATTCAGAAACTGTCACACCCAAACAATGCATAGTGATAGGGTGTCCCATCTTATTAAAACTAAAAATTTATTCTTCCAAATTCAGAAAACTTTTAAGTATAAAATAAATTTAAATAATTAAACTTTCGAAAATTACTGGGTTTTTTTGTCAGCTCGTAGCCATTGTTTATTAATGCAGAAAACT
>CM053622.1:651256925-651418435 GCA_028646595.1 Phalanger gymnotis | reverse complement strand
TTGTTTTTTACAGATCTTCAGAGTCTTTTAGTTCCTGCAGTCAGAGAGGCCTAGTTTCCCTCCTTATCCCTCCCCCCATCACCACCACTACCTCCCCTTCATTCCTTTCTAACTACTTATTTGTGTAACTTCATCTCTCCTATTTGATGAAGCTGTTCTCAGTATTAGGATAAGGTTAGTGTTGTTCATTGGGATTCTCTGGGAATTTCCTACATGATTTGGCTCCTGGGCATCAGAAAGCTTCTAGAAACTTTTAAAACTCTAAAAAAAAACCTTTTTAAAATTTCCCTCTTCCTTTCTTCATTCCATTTTTTTTTTTTGTATTGCTGAAACCAAGTCTTTTAGTTCTTTTCCATTTTTTCTTCTAGTTTTCCTTCTGTCTTGAGTTAGTTTTCAGTGCTGAAGTTTTAGGGCATTTGGCTCTCAATATGTGGAGCTGATCTTATGCAGAGTTTCTGAGTCACTGACATAGAAAGAGTTTAGGGATGGCTTTCTAGCAGGATCACCCCTTAATCATAATCCCATCTATGTGGCAGTCTCCTCTCTTGGTGTTAGTTCCTCTGTGTGACTAGGGCGCCTCCAGCCATCACAGCAGTTAAAAAAACAAACACATGTACACTTCCCACCAGGGAACACATCAGCTTTGCCCCACCATCTTATCTTTTCCCTTTCAATCAGTTATTTTTGTAGGAGAGAAAAAAAAGCAACGTTCGTCTCACGCCATGTAAGGAAGTGTCATCATTTAAGTTCCACTGTCAAGATATATCTTAGTTAGTTTTGGAAAGAGCAAAAGGGCATGTTAACTTGTAAAGATAAACAGTGCCTCTTAGTGAGGAAAGATGTTTTACAAAATTAATAAATTGTGCATAAAATTTTAGACTTTAAGCTATCAGCACCGTTCTTTCTCCTAAATAGATTTTACTGGATGTTCATAGGTTTGTGCAAACCCCAAACCTTCTCCTCTCATATCTTTGGTTTAGCTCTTGGATTGTCGCCTGTCTCAATTTTGCCCAATTATTGTAGCGTCTTTCAAACCTAGGAACTGTCTTCCTTGTCCTGGAAGACATAATGTTGTTTCCCAGCAGTCATCATGGTGGCTGTCTAAGACAGGGATGGGGAACTTGCAGCCTCTAGGTCCTTGGGTGTGGCCTTTTGACTGAGTCTAAGTTTTACAGAACAAATCCTTTTATTAAGGGGAGTTGTTCTGTGAAGTTTGCCTTTAGTCAGAGGGCCACAGTTGAGGACCTAGAGGGCCATATGTGGTCTCAAGGCCACAAGTTTCCCACCCCTGGTCTAGGATTATAGTTATGGTAACCCCTGCTTCTTTGTAAAACAACCTCAGCCTTAAGTAATGACATCACTTAGTCCAGGGGTGGGGAACCTACAACCTTAAGGCCACATGCGGCCTTCTCGGTGCTGAAGTGCAGCCTTTTGACTGAATCCAAGTTTTACAGAAATTAAGTAAAATTAATTTTAAGTAAATTAAATTAATTAAAATTTGGATTCAGTCAAAAGGCCACACTTAAAGACCTAGAGGGCCACATGTGTGCTTAAAGGCCACAGGTTCCCCAGTCCTGTCTCAGTGCTTCTCAGTTCCCTTAGGTACCTAAAAACCCCAAACTCTGGGCTTCTTTCTGTCCATTCCTCATTTAGCCTATTCTCGTCTCTTCCCCTTGTGTGTGGAAAAACCTCCCATCTTGTCTTTTCCCATATCTGAATGGGGGGTGGGGGTAGGGAGAATCAAACTGAGGAAAAATCATTTGCAGCTTGATGGCCTCGACACCAAATTGCCTTCTGTGACACCAGTAATATCTTCAGGAAGCTCCAGGTCTACTAGATTGTCCAGATTTCTTGGGGAAGCACCTGGAATTGATCAGGATGTATTACAATTCACTGTGCTCCTTTGGTTCCAGAACGCTAACATCTGGCCTTAAAGTAAAATGACCAGGTTTGGATTTTAAAGGCCTACCTCCCTCCTCCTTTTCATCTGTCAGTAGAAATAGTGAAAAACTTGTGAAATGTCTCCCAAGGTCACAGTTTTCCTTGCCAGCTATAGTACCTCTCACAAGGGGCCAGTGCTTCTTCCTTCCGTGGATAGAAGATTTCTTTGGGAATTCCTACATGGTTTGCCAGTTGGGCATCAGAAGCCACTTGTGCTACACTTTCCCAACTGGATTTCAGAAGCTTATAAGGCTTTATTTACAATAGGCCAAATTGGGCAGGAGAGAGAGCAGACATTGTGGTTTGGTTCCAGCATCCCTTGGAGTGTAACACCACCTAATCCAGCCTCTCTAATGTTTCAGGATAGAAGGATTACGTCTGGCACAGGATGGCCTTGCCAGCTGCTTCAGTGTCACGCATGACTTTGAATATGAAGAGCATGAAGAATGATTTTCACATGCTTTTATAGAACTTCTTTAATTTAGGGACTCATTCTCAAAACCACACCATGTACCTGTTTATAGGTGCATTTCTCTTATTAAGAAAAAAATGCGCATCCGTATGACTGCCCAGTTTGGATCTGATTAGACTGGTTACTGTTGGCTCATTAAACACCAGCCCTACTGCTTGGGTGGTGTTAAGATAGCTCCTAAGGAAGCTTGTATTGATTCCCATCTCATTTCTCCCATGTTGTTTAGATCTGGCCAGAACTCCTATAATTTTTCTTTTAATCTCTGTTCTCTCTTCCTTCACCTTTTCCTCAGTCCCCAAACCTTTTATCTAGTTTCTCCTTATCCTTAGAAGCTTTTGAACTTAATGTTAAGATAATTTCCTCATATTTCAAAAAGTAATCACTAAGCAAACATAATATTTGATTTTAATTTAGATCTCTGGGAGATTTCTCTTAATATTTCAGTAGTGAGGAAAATTAAAACTTGACCGTTATATGGCACAGGTTTGCACGTTTTTAAATGAATCTATGTCATTAAAAAAAAGCAAGACTTCACCTTTTTTAGGTACCATCAAACAAGACTCATAGATAATGATAAGTGTGCAAGTCCATAGAGGGAATTAGTTGTTATTTATGTAAGACAAAACAGAAGATAGGACATTCAACCCTTTACCATTGTATCTAAGAGCCAGGAAATAGTTTCAGTGATTGAGATGATTAATTCATATTTGCATTGTATAGTAATGTGCTTTATATGATTTAATTACACAGTGTGGAGTCTGAATTAGACTATTCATAGTTTTTTTTTCTAAACAATAATAGACAACTCCATGGAAGGGAGTGCCAGGGGCAGAGATAAATAGGAATAAAGGGCTTCATTGTGCTTCATCCCTTCAGTTCTAGAGCAAGGCTCCTTGTGACATTTCTCAAAATACACCACTCATAGGCCCCCAAAGGGTGAACCCTTTTTTGCAAACTTACCGTAGGAAAGCCTGAAGTATATGATAGCTGTCCCGGAAGGCTGTTCCATTGAGGTATTTAGTACATGCATCTGATAGAGTATCTGGCCCTCATACTATTGGATGGGACTGTAACCTCCTAGCAGTAACAAAATAAGCAATGACCCGAAAAAAAGGGTGATATGAGGTCATTTATCCAGAGTTTGTGTCACCTTTTATGACTTTTTGAATGTTGCTGATCAGTGGTTTCATGGGTATAGGGAATGCCTGATGAGGAAAGTCACTGTTAATACAAATCAACAGCTAGTCTTCAACTTTATTTAGAGAGCTAGCTAAGGTGGTGAGAAGTTAACTGACTTTGCCTAGTCCACAGTCTTTGCTGAATATATCATTTATCAAGCATTTATTAAATGCCATCTGTATGCCAAGCACAGTTCTGAGTGCAGTGGATTCAGATGTGAAGAATGACTCCCTCCTTGCTAGGAGAGCTTACATTCTAGTGGAGAAGTCAAGTGTGTATACACACACACACACACACACACACACACACACACACAATAAATAGGAAAAAAGAAAAGGATACATCTAAATAAGTACAAAGTAGCTGTGGAGGGAGGGTACTAACAGTTGAGAGAACAGAAAAAGCTTCAAGTAGGAAGTGGTATTTGAATTGCATCTTTTTTATGTAGTTACATATTTATTATACCAATCAAAGTCCACCAATATATACTACTACGGCAATGAGGTATAGAATGTTTTAAATTTTAGAGCTTCATTTTATCTGTTACTTTCAGCTTCTGGTTGTCTTAGCTGGTTTTTGAATTGTGTCTTGAAGAAAGGGACTCTATGAGGAGGAGAGAGTGCATTCCAGGCTTGGGGTTGGCCAGTGAAAAGTGTAGCACTTCTTGATTTCTAGGTCAGTTCTCTATGTATTACATCATGGCTGCTTCACTCATTTGTGATAATCTAGCTTCTTTCATCATCATCAAAAAAGCATTCATGTGCTTGGGTACAGGGGACATTAAGTAGAAAAATTGAGATGAATAGCTGATGCATATACTTAAGGCATAGAGAAAAATGTTCTGCCTTTTTGGTAAACGATCTGCCTGGGAACCCTATGTGTGCAACCATTACGGGGAGAGAGCCTTGAGTTGGGAAGAAGAAGACCAGGATGGGCATCTACTTAATGACATGACCTGCAGGATTCCCAACTTTACTTAGGAGTGTTGTAACTTTGCTTTTTAAAAAGCTAGAAAAACAGGCCACCTTTATGGCTACTGTGTAATCAGTAATATGGCCAAAAGCCCAAGGAAGGAGAACTGCCCCAGGATAGCCGGGCACAGGTTTAAAAAAAAAAAAAGGTTCCTGCACTTCTTGCATGACTTGGATTTTCCCACCCTTCTGATTAGTAAGGAGAAAGTCAGTTTGGTACAGTTGCAGGCAGCCCTAATGCTGTGACTTTGTGGCATCAAGACCATGAGGGAAGCTGATAGGAAGGACACCCTCCAAACTTCTTGTAGCATTGGTCATTTGAAGTTAATTGTTTCTGCCAGCCATGAACTGGAGTAAATTTTGTTGCAGCCATTAGTTGTTAAATGGGCATAAAGTGAGGTTAGTTTGACAGATGAGGGCATAGATGCAATGTTTTATATTTATAATAGTAATTTTGCCCTGAGTATGCAAAATGCCATTGGTTCTCCTTCCTCTACTGATCGTATTCTGCTCCATCAGCTGCTGTATTCATTCACTTCTAATAATCTTCAGAGCCCTCTTTGATGTGGAAAAAAATAGATATGTTCAAGGCACAAAGGGATAATGGTGCCTTGCAAAAATATTACTTAGGAATAGATTAAATGATCATGTTATCATGATTCGCATCTGTGGGGTTGCTTTGCTTCACAACTCCGCTTTAATTATATCCCTCTCTCTGCCCTCAAGCCTCTGTGAAATTTTATATTACAAACAAAGAGGTCCATTCTCTGTCTTGTTCACAGCAGTGACTGTTTTTCTAGGAGAAGGTGCTTCCTTTGTCATCCTGTTTTATTTCTGTATGTATAAAAAGGATCTCTTTAAAACCCTAGCTTTTTGCCAACTGCAAAATAAGGGACCAAAAGAATGTTCCTTTTATCTGGTGTCTGCTGTTCCCTTTCATATCCTTAAGAGATGACAAAGGAAAAGTAAAAATGCTGAAGAGAATGAAAAGAAAAATCTGAATGTTTTTTCTGTAAGCCCCAGAGAATCTGAAACAGAGAAGTGTCATTGGGCCTCAGATTAGAAGTAGTCTTTCCAGAAGCTGTTGTCTTTGACATTTAGATGTATTTTAAAGATTACAAGGCCCATGAGGATGGAGCTGAGGAAAAAAAAAAAGCAGTAATAACCATGGCGATGCCATTATCAAGATTAAAAAGTGAACCAATAAAGGGGGACATTTTAATTCTCTGACTGGTTTTCCCAGATTCTAAGACCTTTTCATATTTTCAGCAGTTAAATGTTGAATACCTGTGTTGACATCCCCTTGGTTTTCTTCTTATTTTGGAAGAACCCACTCTCTACTCTTCTTCACCTGATTCCAGCTGACCCCATCAAAGGATGCTGTGTAAAATCGGACATGTACTTTGGGAGACAGGAACTGATTTGCCTTGTGTAGTATTCTTAATCTGCTTTATCAGCCTTGTTAAGTAGTTTTATATGGGGTGAAAATGGAGACTATTGATGGCCAGTGAATACGTCAAGGAAGAAGAGATTCACAGAATCAGAAGGTCTAGTTAGAAGTCAACTAATTTAATCTCTTGACTCCAGGTTTGAAGTTAACTGTTCCAGAAAGATATTTATTCCACTAAATAAGTTTATTGGGGGTGGGAGGGGCCCCTAGCTTCAAACAGCATTACAGTGCATTTCCAGTGGATTACAGTGCATTCCCAGTTCAGACGGTTAGGTTTTCCTTTCAGGGTACACAGGAGACATTTCCTCTTATTCTTTCAGTATGTATTCAGGTTCTTTTGTACAATATCCCTTCACTGGTGAAGATACTTAGTCATTTAACCCTTCCTTTTCCAGATTAAAAAAATATATTTTTTAACTTCTCAGTCACCAAACTTATTGGGGGCCCATAAGAAGATCACTGTAACATATACTGAGAGTTTGAAAAAAAAAAGAACGATATGTGCTGTCTTTGCCTTTGACAAGTTTATTGTTGAATGTGGAAAAACAACACAGCACCAATTCTATAACTTGCTAGAAATCCCAGAGGGATGATTACTGCTCTCAGAGAAACTTCAGGGACTGAGCCTTGACTACCGTAGTACATAAGCCCCTGCATTGGTGTGTTCCCCCGTTAATAATCAGCCAGGTAGACTGAAGAAAGTGTTGACTCAGAGGACCCAGGTTCAAATCCTAGGTTCAAATTACCTTTGCGACCTTAAGCAAATCACTTAACCTCCCTGGGTCTCAGTTTCTTCTGCTGTAAAATGACAAATTTGGAATAAGTGGCCTCTGAGATCCCTTCCATTTCAAAATTTATGATCCTAAACCATAGGAAAGAAAATCTTGGCCGTTTACACACCTATGACTATACATATAGATGTGCATTTTTGTATAAATAGTTAACTTTAAGAAAGGCAGTCATCATTTTATCTGTTTGCAGATCAGCTACCTGAAGGATATAGAAAGGAAATATCTCAGATCTAAGGCTATAGGTGCCTTATGATCACCAAAATATTATTGCCAAAGCTCATTTTATCAAACGGCAGTGATTGTTTTGGTGCCTAATTCAAAGTCGTTCACTTCAAATTCAGTTCAGCAAACACTTATTAAGTGACTACTAGGTGCTGTGTACTGGGCTAGGAATTAAAGATACAAAGATAAAATAAAGCAGTCCTTACCCTCCTAGAGCTTATATCCTACCAGTAAGTTACAACAAATACACAGATAAATAAATACAAGAGGATACAAGAGTACGAAGCAATTTCAAGAGGCAGAGAGTGTTCAAAACTGAGAGGATCAAGAAAGCCGTTTGGTTGGAGGTGATACTCGAGCTGTGCGTTGAAAGGAGCCAAGGATTCTCTGAGTTGGAGATGCAGGAGAAGTATATTCTGGACAGAGGAGAACATTTAAGCAGCAGCAAGGAAGCCAGAGCTAGAACGTTATACATGAGGGCACCTAGTAGTCCAGTTTGACTAGAAGGAAGAGTGTCAAGGGGAGGAATGGGAGATAAGACTGAATAGGTCTTAGGTTGAGACTAGATTATAGGAAATCTTAAATGACAGACTATGGATTTTGTATTTCTGAGGAATAATTGATGATTTTGAAGTGAGGAGATATGACATCATCTCATCTATATCTTCGGGATATCTATTTGATGGCTATATGGAGAATGGATTGGAACAGGGAAGAGAGAACAAGTAGGAGACTCTTGAAATAGTCCAGAGTGATCAATCAAAAAACATTTAATAAGCTCTAAGTACTGTGGCTGTGTTAGACACTAAGGATCGTAATGTCAATGGGATGTAAAATCTTTCCCTCCCATTGATAGCCCTCACCTGGAGCCTGTTAAGGGAAGCTTGCTTGTAGGAAAGCTTTTACACCTTTTGCTAATTTCTAATTAGGCACTAAGTCACAAGGGTTGTGATGCCTGCTGGCTCTGAACCTATTAACCAGACGTGTATATATACTCTTAGTTGGTATTTTACTTTGGAGGTTCACTTATGAGAAATGTCTTGTGATTCTCAGATCGAGACTCTGAGTAGCTGTATGTTCAGAATTCCCCTACTGCTCAGATGTAAAGGCTCTCTCCAGCCCTGTATGTAAAGTGTATAGCAATGTTGCTTTGATTCAGGCAGTCAGAGCCCTGTCTGTTGGTCTTTATGCTAATTTCTATGCTTGTATTTTCTCTGATGTTCAGGGTGTTGACCTTTCCCCTGATGTAATTAAAAGTAGGATTGTTAGCCCGTTTTTGAGCAGTCTTTCCTAGAAAAGCAGATCAAAGAACCTGTGCTAGCAGGCCATCCTGAGTGTGCTAAGGTGCTTGATGCTGCAAGGATACAAGTACAAAAAAAGGAACAAACTCAAGGAACAAAGGGCTTACGTTCTGCTGTGAAGACAACAAGCAGATATAGAAAGATGTACAAGATAAAACAGATAAATACAAATAATACGCGAAGTAGTTAAACATGAGGTAGTTTGGGAAGGCAGGCACTAGTAGTATTGAGGATTAGGGAAGGCTTTATGCAGAAGATGAAGTTTGATCTGAATTTTAAAGGGAGAAGGACTCTCTGAGGAGGAGGTAAAGCAGTAATATGTTCCAGGCACGAGGGATGGCCAGTGAAAAGGCATGAAGGTGGGAGATGAAATATCACATGTGGGGAACCCAGAGAAAATTGGTTTTACTGATTTGTAGGGCATATGGTCAGGTTGTATCGAGCTTTAAAGGTATACATAGGAATTATATTTGATTCTGGAGGGAATAGGAAGACTCTGGAGTTGGTTGAGTAGTAGAGCCCTATTGTTAAGTCTATACTTAAGGAAAGCTGCTTTGGGGGTAGTGTGTAGCATGGACTGCGTGGTTAGAGCCTTAGGGGGGACCTAGTAGGAGACTATCGCAATAATCAAGGACAAGGGCCAGAATGAAGGTAGTAACAATGCGAGTAGAAAGCAAGGAGAGTGTAAGAGCCACAGGTATAAATGAGGTTAGAGGTTTTTAACACCTCTTAATCAAATACGATCATAAAATCATAGAAAGAAGGGACCTCAGAGGGAATCTGGCTCAGATTTTTCATATTACATTTTCATTTTACAGATGAAGAAACCATGACTCCTTGAGGTTAAGTAGTAATAATAGGTAGTCTTTCCATAGTGCTTTAAGATTTGTCAAGCACTTTACCAATATCGTCTCATTTTATTCTTTCAACAACTCTGAGAAGTTAATCTCTTATTGTCCCCATATACAGATAATGAACTGAAGCTGGTAGAGGCTGTAGCTTGCTTAAGGTCACATTTCTAGTAAGTGTCCAAAGCAGCATTTGAATTTAGACCTTCCTAATCTCAAATATAGTGTTCTGTTCACCACATCACTTGTGTTAACTGAGCTATCCAAGGCCATACAGATAGTAGGTAACAAAGCTGGGATTTGAACCCAGGTCCCCCGATTCCAAATCTGGCATTCTTTCTACTGCAAAACATTGCCTCCAGTGTCACTTAAATCAAGCTATTTTCCCAATTGTCTTTCTTTCTTTTATTTCCCTTTAAAGTGCATTCCTCCGCCTTCCCCCCAAGTTTTCTGCTTTTGTAGACGGGATAAGAAAGTGCATTCAAAATGCAGGAACCAAGTTCACCGCCAGGTGTTTGGTGGCCAGCAAATCCATGTTTATTTAGGAGTAAATCTGGTTTATCCCGTGTTTGGAACACTGAGCTTTAAATTCAATATTTAGACTCTTCATGTCCACACTCTCATTATTGATCCCAAACTCTGTCCTGCCAACTGTGGGCAGCGCGCTGTTTTTCTTTCTTTTGCTCTTTATCCTTTTCTCCATTCCTGTGTATGCCCAGAGGAATGAACGTGGCTCATTCTGGGCTCCCTCCTTTTGTATTCTACCCCGTTAAAAGATACACAGTAATGTTGTTTTCATTCCTGGTGACTTACTCCAGTATAATCCATAGAAGAAAGTGTCACAGCGGCTCTTAATTACTGCCAGTCACCTTTCGTTCTGAAGTTGAGCTGTCTGACAGCCTTTTTCTTCAGAGAGTGGAAATGGCCGGTGTAATTTGAGTGTTCGGCTCTATTGGATTTTGACAGTTGGATTTTGGCAGCTGTTGCTGAGGGCTTCTTTCCTATCAATTTCCTGCCAATTTCCGATGTAGCTTAAGAGGCATCTAGATTCATTGACACCCTGCTTAACTCTAACAGAATCTAACATATCAGAGTATTTTCCACTATAATAAATAATGTATTCTCTTTGGTAGATACCCACCAGGGTTTATGTTTTAATGTACAGACAGTTCTCATTTTACGTAAATTCACATTCTGTAGAGAATTTGAAAGAAATTCCCTGCTTTCCTGCACATCTTTCAAAGTCACAAAGAAAAGCATTATTTAATGTGGCTAATAGCTGCCTTAAGACCAAGGATTAGACATAGCCCCTAAACACCTAACGTAGTTGCGGAATAGATTATTCCTACCTGCTGGGGAGAGATTTTCTCCCCTGCCTAGTGTCATCATGTAGAAGATTCCTTTTGGAGTGAGAATTAAGCCCAGTCTTTGTCTCAGGTAGCCTAGCATAATGACAATGGCACTTGATTTCGAGCCAGAAACCTCGTGCTTGAGTTGAGGCTCTTTATCCTTAAACTGTGTGACAGTGGGCAAGTCACCCTACTTTTCTGGGCCTCATTTTCTTTATCTGTCTTTCAGTTGGACTAGATGATCTCCAAGAGACTTTTTGTTCTAATATCCTATGTTTTTTTTTTCTCTATGACCCTTAAGTCAGAGAACTAACACTATGTATGATACACCTCAGTGATGAAAGCAACACTGGCATTATCGAATAGACAGTGATAATAGTTTTTTCCCCAATGTATCTTAACTTCTGATTTTTTGTTTTGGTGTTGGAAGCTCCCTGTAAGGAAATATTAACTATCACTGCTGTCCTAAGAGCTACATTGGACACTGAAATGTTTTGACTTGCATAGGGCCACCCAACTATTAAAGGTGGGTCTTGACTCCAGGTTGTCCTGACCCCTAGGTCAGGTGCCTCTAGGCCCTCACTATTCTGTGCCACCTCTCATTCTGCTACTACAGATTCCTTTTTTGGATCTTGGATGCTTCTGGTACCAAGAAATCCCCCTGAAGAATTGAAATACATCTATGCTCAGGAGGATATTGTCCCAGTCTATTGAAGCTGGTTTGGAAGACTTAGAGGTTTTCAGAGAAAAGTACTAAATGATGCTAAAAGCAAGAAGTCATTATTCAGTGTATTTTAACTTATGCAAGAGAAGGCGTGAGGCCTAACTTGAAACATCCAGCAGCAAGAGGAAAGAGGCATAGAACAGTGGGTTCTGGGCAAAGTATATATCTGGATTACAGTCTTTGGAAAAGACAGCCAACCCAGGTGAGTTGATTTCAAATGACAAGAGGAAAAAGAAAGAACCCAGAAGAGGCATCTTCTTTACTTTGACATCCTGTCTTAATCCTATCTTAATATCTCTGGTCACTCCTTTTGTTTAGTGTGGCATACTTGGGTTCTATCCCACCCTACAGAGCAGATAAGAAATGCATGCAACAGCCAGGGAGGGAGGAGAGGAATGAAGGATTTTTTAAATGCCTACTATTATTGTCTCCAACCTCCTACCAACTCTAGGAAGTAGGTGTCCTCATTTGAAAAAACTGAGGCAAACAGAGGTTAAGTGATTTCCTCAGAACTGCTTGTAAATGTCTGAGGCCAGATTGGAACTCGTCTTTTTGACTCCTGGCCCAGCCCTCTATCAGCTAGTACCATAAGTAGTATCTGTACTGTCTAGCTGCCTTTAGGAGAAAAGGTCTGAGATAGCCACTTATTGGAAAAGCTAAGCCTTAGATGGTTTTGGGGGAGTTTTATTTTGTTTTGACTACTAAGTTAGACTCTGCATTTAAGACACCAAAAACTACTACAGTTCTTATATACTTCTAGAGCCCAGGGCTCTGCCATAATAAGCACTCAGTGTATATCTATTGCAAATGATCTGAATTGAATGAGATATTTTGCTTTCTTGATGCCAAACATCTGGATATTTTGAAACATCTGCATGAGTGATTCTTTTCATCAAATGGTTTGGCATTGTATGGTTTACAATCTCTTTGTCTTAATTGGATGTTTACTGTGCCCGGATTGATCCAGTGTTCTATTTAATGAGACCTAAAAGGAAATGGCATTCTGCATAAACCCCCATTAATTTACCTTTCATTAATATTTGCTTCATTGGAGTAAGATAAGGTTATTTAGCCTCTGCCTCTAAATGCTTCATTTAGATTAGAATGCCTGCATTTAAATCACAAGTAGACTTTATTGTCAGCAGTAAGTCCTAAGGATGCCCTTTAGTGACTCCAGTCATTTATTTTTCTAAGAACTACAGAAAAGCTTGGAGGAGAAAAATGCTAACAACTCCTCAGGGTTCATAAAGCTTTCCCCATTTCTCTCAACCCTAAAGGGGTTTGTGGTGGCGTCAGTAATCCCCATGTTGCTAGTTTTCTCAATAAAAGGTAAAAGATGTATTGGGTGTTTTTTTTTCCTACCTAGGACTAAATATGAAATAACTATTTACCTAAGGCCATCACAAGAAAATTGAACTTTTGTTCTCCAGCATATCCTAAGAATGGCAGCCTAAGCAATCAAAATAGACTAGGCCACTAAAACAGTGCCTTCCTGCTGGGAGCCCTGCTGATCACAGGGGCCTATTGTAAAAGAGGGAAAAAGACAGTATTGTGGCAGGAGAGCTGGGGAGCAGAGCAGAGAAGCAACATTTAGGCGAGAGGCCTCTTAATTTTTATGTAACTGACCCAGAAGCATATTTATAATCCACCTCACAAGAGGTAGCCTTCAATTCAGCCGTGGGTTTTTGGTGGTGCCATTGGTAACTGCTGTTCTCAGGGAAGCCAAGGGCTAGAGTTTACTGGGAAGGGCCTAGAAAGCACAGGGCCTGAAATGTTTGAGGGAAGGGCTGGGTGGGGCACTGAGCTCTGTTGTTCATTTTCACATCTGGCCAGCAAAATGATAGTCTTTATTGAGGGCGCCTTCTAAAACAGACTCATCTTGGCTGTAGGAAGACTCATCTTCTGAACTTAGTCTCTGGGTTAGTGGCACTTTAAAACATCAATTCCTATTCAGTAAGGGCCCAGGGTTGATCCAAAATGGTTTGGGAGACTTCAGAAATTTCTTCCACAGATGTTTGAGAAAATAGTTCAGTTGCTTTTTGGCAACAGACATGCTTTTTACTTCAGTTCTCTTTTAAGTGAAAATATATTTTGTTTTTCCTGAGAGTGGGTCTTTTTTATCTGGGCAGGGCAGAATTTCCCAGCTTTATAAGCATGAGAGTACCAGATGTGAAGGAGATAGTGGTTTGGCAGCTGTGTTCTGTACCCTTAGCCAACATGGCTAAACCTCTTTCTTGAGTCGGGTTTGTGTGGTGGTGTTTTTATCTTGAGGGTCTGTTGGGAGGCACTCTGGTAGTATTTCCATGTCCATGTGGAGGTATGAGCATATCATTCAATTCTTTTTCTCCTCACTGGAGTAGCTGGATATTAATGGTATGCTATTAACACCTCCTCACTTGATTTCTAGTCATCTCTCCTACCAACAGCAGGAGTTTTAACTCTACAACAATAATTGTATTTGTATTGCATTTTAAGGTTTGTAAAGAGCTTAACATATTATTATGTCAATATTCCACACCTCTTTCCTCACAACAATCCTGAGAGGTAGGTGCTCGATAATTGTCCCAATTTTACAGTTGAGGAAACTGAGGCTGAAAGGTTAAAAGACTTACCCACAATCAAATAATAAATGAGACAGGATTCCAGCTCAGGTCTTAGTGACTGCAAGGCCAACACTATTCACTGTGCCACTTTGGTGGACCTCAAATTTTGCAAATATATTGACCTCAGAAAAGGAGAGACTTCTGCTTTTTAAAGTTCAGTAACATAATAGTAAAATTTTAATCTAAAAACTTATAAGAAGAGGTAGTGGGACCTGCAATGTAAGTAATCTGTAAAATATGTGGAAATATATTATATACTTTGAGGAGACCCTTGGGAAAATCCTCCTGAGGATCACTGATCAAATACTTCTCAGATTCTGAAAACCACTTAAAATTCACATTTTTTAATTCCTTTCATTCTGACCAGTTTTCAAGAAATTAATCAACTGCAAAAGTAAAAAGAGGTACTTTAATAATGACTGCTTTATTTTAACTATGTGTGGTCCAGATGTGTACTGTATGAGCTAATACTGTTTTCTTTTGATGTGGGATATGTCTTTTACCAACCTTCACTAAATATATCTTGCCATTTCCTACAGCATTACAGAATATATTTATCTAATGAACACTGAGGTAATGTGGATATAAATGTGAATCTTGATAAGACACTTCTTTGCCTTGAAAAGTGGTGGGTGGTTCTTGAAACTGGGTTGTTCTGATGAATGAGTACAAGCAAACACGGTCCTCAGGTGCCAGTTACTTACAAGTGACTGTACAGCAATATAAAATTTTGTATAGACAAACAATTTGGAGAGCTAATTAGGGCCCCTTTAACCCTTTCCCAGTGGAAACCTAACAATACTAGTCAATTAGATTATTCTTTCATTCACCTGAGCCTGGAATTGCATTCAGACCTAAATGATAGCATATGTTTTCATGCAGTGAGGATTCACTTCATAAAATCCCGATCATCTGTAAATCTACAGACTATTTGAAACAATCCAATTTATTTTGGAAGATTAAAGGCATTTCTCTGCTTCTCATAACACACATGTTCCTAACACTGATTCATCTGATGACAGAATGAGAGATTTGGGAAGAAACATTGGCAGCCAAGGGTTTGCTAAATGCCGACTTCACTCCACTGGGCTAGCATCAATGATTTGCTGACTTCACCTAGTGTGAACTGTGCCAGTGGCATCATTTGCCCTGGGGTTGGATGGTTTTTAATTTGTTTAGCAGGCTATAAATAGTTTGCTGTTTTTCTTTTGTCAACATTTTCTTTGACTATCCATATGGAATCAGTTTTATGAACTCTTCTGGACTGGATCCTTGATTATTTGTTAGTTTCTCTATTGGGTGTGCTTATGCATTAGAGTTAAGTCAGCTTCTCTAGAACTCCTGTGATGCCTGTTTTGAGTAATTACATTGCTGAGAGGGGCATACAGGACATTGATGAACTATTTTACAGTTAATTAGCAAAAAGACTGGTAGAAATACAGACCGTTTTTGGGGGGGCATTTTATTTGTTTTTGGTCTAGACAAATAATTTCGTAGGTATTGGAGAATGCATCATGAGGAAAATCCCTCTGCAAGTCAACCAATGCAAGTCAACAACTTCTCTTTAACCTACAGTATATGTCATGCTAGTATCAATTCTGATCCATGATTGGTAATTTGTGTGATTATTTAAGGGTGACCTTAGACAAGTCATTTCTTAAACTCTTAGAACCTTAATTTCTTCATCAGTAAAATGGAGATAATGATCCATATTTATGTAACATATATTTATAAAGTACTATTTCCATTTTATATTCTAGGAAAGAGAAGCTTAAAAAGGCTAAGTTGATTTGTCCATAGCTAGTAATTATTGGAACCAGGATATATGAATTCACATCACCTAATTTCAGATCCAATGCCCTTTCTAGTTCAACAGCTTGAATCCCTTCCTATCTGATAGGCTTGTTGTGAGAATCCAGTGAGATAGCAGAAGGAAAAACACTCTGAAACTTTTACAATGTTTATGTAGATATAATAGACACCATTATTATTATCTACCATCCAGATGAAAACAGTGTCCTTACCTTACACCAATATCCTTAGCCTTCAAAATAAAACTAAAGGAGTCCTTTGATGACACCCAGGGGGATTTGTTCATTGTTGGCATTAGAAGAGAGCATGAGTTTAAAATCAACAAAAGCAGCAAGCAATTGAAAAGGAGTCTTGCTTCATAGAATTATTGACCTGGAAAAGATGTACAGACAAAACAACACTTAGACTGTCCCAGACAGTTGGATATCCTGCTTTAATTAGATCACGAGCAAAAGTGATTAGTTATTCATTTAACAATCAGTCATTTATACCTAACCTAAATTAGCTAGTGTTAATTGGTTAATAAGTTGACATTTTAACATTTGGGGGAATAGAATGTCATAAGTAATTTTTTTTTGCTAGTGATGAATCTGATTTATACTAATATCATAGAATTAATCAAAAAAGTTAATTGGTCTTCTTCCTCTAACGCTGCAAGCTGGTTAAGGCAGATCATGTCCTAGGGAAGTTTGCTGTGTGATGAAAAGGATGGCAATAAGAACTGATGTTCAGTTTACAACAGTGCTGCGAGATAGAGCAAATATTATTACTCTCATTTCACAGATGAAGGCATTGAGGTTCAGATGGGTAAATGGCTTGTCCAGAATCCCACAGATGGTAAGTGGCAGAGTCCTTACTTGAACCAAGGTCTTCTGCTTCCAAGTTAGACCACGTAGTCTTACATTGGAATACAAAACTCTTTATTGGAGTATTCACATTTTAAATTTATCAGATCATTGGCATGTTTATGGAAAAAGCTGGAAGTTATCGAATATGTTATAGACTATAAAGCATTACTTTCTATTGGGAAGTTAGCTTTGATAATAAATTTTGCTTTGGATTTTTTTTTTGGTGGGGGGAGGGGTGGCGTTGATCAGGATGACAATCTCAGGCTTGGACTTTGTGCTTTTTCTTACTCTTTGCTGAGACTGATGACAAAGTCACCAAATGCTTCTGCACATGTTACCTTCAGGTGGACCCTGTTGCGTGCCAGCCTCACACTCCTTTCTTGTTTCACTTGAGGGGCTGTTTGGTTTGCATTTCGGGGATGGAATCTGGTGGTGAGAAAAAACTGATCAACACATGCTGCATGCCATTGGTTATAGAATAGAAGGACAAGCCTCGGATTTGGGATCACAAATCTGGGTTTGAACTCCACTTCAGCCATTTACTCTTTGTGTGACCTTGGTCAAGTTGCTTAATCTCTCTGGGCCTCGTTGTGTGTGTGTGTGTGTTTTTTTTTTTTTCATCTAGTAAATAGGGGGGAGGGGAGGCATTGGACTAGATGAATGCTAAGGTCCTTGTAAATTGATGATCCTGTGATGTGTCAAATGAGGAAGTCAGACTCAATAACTCACATTTATTTATATAGCTCTACTAAACTTTATAAGTGCTTTCACTCCATTAAGCCTGTGATTTAGGGAGGACTGATATTATCTCCATTTTGCAGATGGAAAAGTTGAGTCTTTGAGAAGTTCAGTGACTTTGTGATGTTCCAAATAGTAAATATCTGTGCCAGGATTCAACCTCTCCATTCCTGATTCCAAGTCCAATGATTCATGTACTAGAAATATTTTTCTTCTAATTGAGTTATAAATCCTTTAACCTGGTTCCTAGGTACTCATGGGACCCTAAGATGTTTATAGTACAAGATGTAGTCTGAAGCAGAAAAAGGAAATAAGAACATGGAAATACAGGCAATAGAACCAAAAGGCACCTTAGATATCATTTACTCTGGATTCTCATTTTATAGATAATTAAACTGAGGTGGGGCAAAGCAACTTCCCCAAAATCACAAAGGTAGGTAGGGGAAGAACTGGAATTCAAACTCAGCCCTTATGAGTCTACATAGTATATTGCAGTTTTTTTTTTCAAAGATTGAGTATTAAGCTCCTTGAGGGTTGGGCCTATTTACTTTTTAAAGCTTTATGCCCAGTTCCTGGCATAGTGTCTGGCACATAGTCAGCACTAAATACTTTTTTGTTGATTGACTGGTTTTTTGAGCCAGTTAATGTGCACCTATAATAATAGGACAATTTTCTGGACTGTGCCCGTGGATCGATGCCACTAAATTTCTAGGTTAGTACAAGCGAGGGTGAGGTTCATGGAGGAGCTGGGTAAAAGAGTTATTTATAGATGAATACTTGAGTGTATCTTGGAACCCTCTTGCTGCTATATACTGTAGGTGACACCTGGGTCGATGGCTTACATCCTCACAGACCGGAAAGGGGTAGTTGGATTCCGTGCAGAGTAGACCTGACAAACCTATTTTAGAGCCTTCTACACTGGGATTCCTTTATCTCAACCCCACTTTCCAGACCCCTCATAAACTGAGCCCTGGTGTCATACTGATTTTTTTAGCTGGTGGAGTTTGTTGTAACTTCACCTAGTTATATAGGGGATACTTAGTACCTAGTGGAAGGCAGTACTGCTGTATAGAGCAATGTTTGGAGAAAAGATAAAAGTAGGACAGTTTTAGAGCTAGAAATCCCTCATAGCTTAAGGAAGCCATATGAGATCATTCCTAAACTAACCTAGATGCATGGATCTATCTATTGTTAGATGTTAACAGAGCAAATCGTTCTCTCGAGGGGGTGGGGCTAGGTGGCCTCTAAGGTTCCTTGCACTTCTAGATCTACGTATGGTCCTTGGGACCCCATGACCCTCTCTGGTACCACCCACTCCTGTGTCCAGTAGTCTCTGCGCTAATTTCATCTTTATTGAAATGTAAGCATTGTTGTGTCCTTAGAAAAAATGGAGAATAGCAGTTTCTCCTCCTCCAATGTAATAAGTCCTTCATACATTTTAAGGTAATTGTAAAGTCCCCCATTGGGGAACTTGGTTATTGGATATTGGCTATCCCTTCTCTAAGCTATATAACCTCACTTCCTAACTTAAATAAATAGCAATAAAATATCACCGCAGAGTTCATATTCAGTAGAGAATTCCTCAGGTATGACTTTTAAAGACATAATATCCCTGAGTTTTCTTTGCTGAAGTCCTACAACAATGCTTCATTGTAGCAGGGGAGATGACCCTAGGTTCTGTGAGACCCATTAGTTCTGGCAGATCTTACCATTAGGACAAACTTTAAATATAGGTCCCATGTTGTACAACAAAGGACCATTCTTTCAATCGGCAAATGTAAATTAAATTCCTACTGAGTTCAATGCACTATACTAGTTACTAGAGGAGAAACAGAGGTGAATAAGACAGTCCCTGCCCTAAAGAAATATAGAATCTATTCTGAGTTCATAATCCAGTAGCATCAAACTCAAAGATCCAGTGTGTTATATAAATGAAGATTTGGGGGAGATTATAAAGGAAATAGCATGCAAAGAGGACACAGATAGATAATGAATAGGTGTATCCTGAAGTATAGAAGGGTCAAAAGCTGCATCAGTGGAGGGGGGCACCCTCATACAGATAAAATCAGAGATCCTCTAAGTATTAAAAAAAATTGAACTAGAAAATGCGATGCACTAACCAGAATCCTTTGTTTTTCTACCAGGTGACAATTCCTATGGTTTGGGTATCAGTTTAACATAGGCTTATGTTAAAGCAAGAAGGGATCTTGGAGGTCCCCCTCACTTTACAGATATGAACCCTTGGATTAAATCTGTGACCTATTAACAGCTATTAGTGATGTCCGTTAGTATCAGCTTTTAGAGATGCAATATGTGTAGAAGAAGAAGACATGAGGAAGTCAACAAAAAAAAGAACCATTACGTTTCATTTGAACTTTTAAAGAGGCTTTTTGATGACTAGAGGAGGTCTCTGTAAGGTTGCAGTGCAAACCATTTACTCTGTCTCATCTTGGTGCTCAGTAGAGTTTTCCTATGCTTTACTTCCCTCCACATGTTTTGTGATCTAGCTAGCCATACTGTTCCTGCTTGTCTGTTCTTTGAACTCAACATTCCACCCTTCCATATTTTACTTTTGCATTGGCTCAGACTTGTCCACTATACCTGAAATCCTTTCTGCTTTCACCTCTGCCTCTTAGAATCCTTGGCGTCTTTCAAGATTTAAGTTCTGCCTGCTGCAGGAGGTTTTTCCCGGACCTCTCAGATGCTAGAATCTTTCTTTCTGAAATCACTTATCATCGACTCTCTTTATCTTACATATATCTATTGATTTATGTGATGTTACCCTCACTAGATTGTAAACTCATTGAGGGCAGGGACCTTCCTTTATGTCCCTGTTGTTTAATGCATAAACACAAAATGTTTAATACATTATTGATTGGCTGACTGACATAGTTGGCTATCACAAGAAGTTCAGTTTTAAAATACAAGTCTCTAGTATGTTCATTAATGAGCTATGTGCATACACTTCAAGCCCCTACTACTTAGGGATAATAATTAGTGGGGTGCTTTCCTGTACTGCAGTGATACATGGACTAAAAGGGTTAATACACTTTCAAATATGCCTAATTGACTCCTCCTGGGAGAATCCGTCTCAGAGTCATCCCTAAGAGTCTGAGCATTTTGAGAAGCAAGAATTTTAGAAATGACTTTACAAACATTTCTGCTCTTTGTTTTTCCACCATGTAACAATTTTCTAGGGTCTAGGCACATATTTCAGAATTAGGTGGTCCACACAGGCAGCCAGTGAAACAAAAACAGATTGAAAAAGAGTTTTGGAATATCAAAGCAACATGCAGAGGAAACTTAATATTGCTTTGTGATACTTTTAACCTGGCCCACATATAGATATGGGAGTTAGGGCAGAATAATACACTATGAGAAAAGAGAAAAAATACTGACTTTGTGGGAAGGCCTGTTAATTCTAATCATTTCTCAATGCGATTTTGGAACTCCTGGGAAAGAGATTTTTACATGCGTGGTGAAAATATGTGTGTCCTTTCAGGTTTGTGGAGAAAAACAGCGCTTTGAGAAGCTGATGGAACATTTCAGAAATGAAGATAATAACATAGATTTTATGGTAAGTTATTTTAGCCACAAATTGAATGTATTGTCACACAAAGTTTCTGCATTTTGGGAAAACATGTAGATGATGTATTCATAGTAAACATCATGAAACAAGAATACAGCATGTTATTGTTAGACCCCAGAATGTCTATTTTATCAGTTTCCTTTGGTGCATGGGTATGTTTTGCCATATCATATATGTTGCATGATATCATAAAAAGGATGCTAGGAGCAACCTTGCAGCATATTGGAGGAAGATTCACAGTTAGGAAAAAGGGAATTCAGACCCAGTGTTTCTTGCCTACAAAGGCGTGCGTGATCCTACATCTGTCATGACATGGCGCTTGTACAAGATCTGGCATCATCTAGCAACATCTGCATTCTTTGGTTGGTACTAGCCAAGCTGACGGTGGTATAAACCGTCAAAATCCTGGTGCCACAAGATGTAAAGAATGATATAATATATTGGCATATGAGGTGGATATGTTGATAAACATTTCAAGTGAAAGTGCTTAAGAGGATTCATTTTTGTAACTTGAGCTTCTGATAGACATCTCTTAATAATCCAATGACTACACTTTTATTGGAGGGTATTGTAAGATTTAAATAGCTTTTGTGTCGCTCTCCTTCTCCTTTTCCCCCTTTTTCCATACACACAAGATAGCTTCACTCAGGCATCAGTTATTTACTAGGCTTCTCTAACATGCCAGTGCACATGAAAGAACGTATAATGGAACACTATCCAAGTCTCCAGCAGGCAGTAAAAGAATAGGATACCGCGTTAATTAATGTCTTGATCCTCATAAGTTAACCACTGAGCATAATTTTCCAAAATAAAGGACCTCAGAGTAGAAGTAGCCCCAGACTGCCAGATTCTCCATGACCTAGCTCAGTTTCTTCTGGGGAAACTTCTGGCCCAGAGATGACATTGTCTGGGCTTGACTCCCCAAGGCAGCCCCTGAGCCACCTGGGGTCACTCATGTGGAAAGTCACCACTTCATTCATTCCTAGGTATGAGACATCAGACAAAAGACCAGTTCGCCTTAGTGAAATTTCTTGTGGTTTGTACTGTTAACAGCAAACTATGGGAAAGCTGCATCACAGATGTTTAACCTCCAGAATAATATAGTTTTATTTTCGCCGCTTGAAGTTCCTCAGTTTTGTGCATGTGTGTGTTTGTACGCGTGTTCTTGCTGTTATCACTTCTCTAAATCAGAGAGGAAAAGAGAAGCTTCGAAAAGGTATATAATCTGACAGTATGTGTGTTTCTACTTTAAAAACCTTTCTATAACATGATACTAGGATTCACCATACACTGAGTTTGTTAATCTGTGGAAATTACTGAGATGCCTTAATGTTTTTCAGTGAATTTTTAACAATATTGGCATTGGTTTCTAAAGAGGTACATTGTCCACACTCTGGATTTCGCCCCAGTAGTTTGGGGTCTTAGTCTAATTCAGAAGCCCCTTTGAGCCTTCCTAATTGGGCCAAAATCGTTAATTATATTAGGGACGTTTGAACATCTACATGTCAGTAGATTGCCTGTTTCACTTGCAAAAAGAAGTGTTTATGCCTTCTATTGTGTCCATATGCAGGCATTGTGTGAATGAAAGCTGCTCACATAAAGCTATGAAATATGTATCTCCAAGGGCATGCTTGTACCTTCACTCAGAAATGAATTTATATTTCTTTAGTGGGATTGCCTCCTTTTGTCGTTGAGCTTACTAAAAATATGGCAGCTCTGCTGTGCGGAGCGGTACATGGTTAATAGCAAATAGGTGAACGTTTGAAATCCTGCTACCACCATCTGGTCTTAACTAGAGCTACATGTTATTTAAAATAGTATGTAACAAATCACTTTGGGAAAGAAAGCCGGAGTCTTGCGTTAAAGGAAAGTCAAGGGTGCTCCTGAAATGCAGCTGGATTCTTGTTTTCCCCAGTTGCCCTCATCAGAGGGCCGGAGGGAAGGATCCTCAATAGGTCATTTAAACCTCTTCATAAAAAGATAGGAGGAGCTCATTCACAGAACAATGAAAAAACCCCCTGAACTTATTGACTCTTTTCTTTAAAATTTCCAGCTATAGGACATTGTATGACTTGCCTTGGTGATGAGGTTTAATTAAATACCATCAGCACCAGAAAGTACTTCCTACAAGGTATAATGCAAAATCATTTCCCTTAGAATAGTATAAGCTGCAAGGAGCAGTATTCTATTTTTTCAATTACATGTAAAGATAGTTTTCAGCATTCATTTTTCATAAGATTTTGAGTTCTGGATTTTTTTTCCTTCCGGGAACTTCCATGCCTCCCCCTGCCCACCCCACCCCCCCAAAAAAAGATGGCAAGCAATCTGATAGAGCTTATACATGTACAATCTAGCGCATAGGATTTGAAGTCAGAGAACTTGGGTTCAAATCCTGGCCTTTTGCTACCTTGATGACCTCGATCAAGTCCCTCCTCCTCTCTAATCATCACTTTTCTCATCTGTAAGATGAGAGACTTGGTCTAACTGATCTCCAAGTTCCCCTTTAGCTCTGATTTCTGTGAGTAGAGTAAGATTCTCTTGGTTTGTCCACATTTAGCATGGAAACATGCAACAAACCAGTTATGGAATAAATAGCCTAGAAAAACAGACTATTGGGGCTGGAAGGAATCTTAGGGGTTATGTGGTCCAGTCCCTTCATTTTGCAGGTGGGGAACTGGACTTTCCTAGGCCCTGGGGTTACTCCATAGTATTCTATACAACTAATAAGTACCCTTGTGGCCTGAGAGACTGTTTATGTACCTTAAAGGAAAGCAGCTACAACTAAGCAATGTATGACCTACAGGAAGAATATGTACCAATGAAAACATTAATAAAACCCAGAAGGTGAGAATCATTCTTAGAGGGAAAATAAATATAGTTCTCCTCCAGGGCTGAAGCTTTCTTGGTAGAAAGGTGCTACATGACAATCTTGGGAATAATAGCAAGTTATCTTTAATTGTGTTTTATAAAAATATCTTTATTACAAAAGGAAAATGGAATTGATTGAAGCTTATCACAGCATTTTCCACAGTGGGGATCTGGTTAATTTTTAGAGGGTCTTAGGGTTAGAAAGTGTCTTTGCGGATGGGAAATTTGGGACTAAAATCATCTCTTGTATGAAGTTGTGGTTAGGAGTTCATTAAAGAGGGGGAGATAGTTTAAAAGTCTCAGCATAATACACTGGCAAGGATGAAAGTGAATGAAAATAGGGTTGCAAAATTGTCAGATGAGAAATTGTTTTCTTGGAAAAGCTTCCCCACAGGATTGGGTGGAGAAGGCATACAGTGGGGTTGGGGCTGGAGTGCTTCTAACCTCTAGTTCATTTCCTTTCAGGTGGCATCTATGCAGTTCATTAATATTGTAGTCCATTCAGTGGAAGACATGAATTTCAGAGTTCATCTCCAGTATGAATTTACCAAATTAGGCCTGGATGAATACTTGGATGTGAGTATCACTGAGACCACAGGCTGTACTATGGTATTTGATTTATGTGACCAGTTCTAATTAGCATATTTCCAAAGTAAAAGGAATTTGATGACTCTCCAATTCTTAATCAGCCAATCAGGACCTCAGTATGGTCCAGCAAACTGCTGCCATGTTGGCTAAAGGGATCGAATCAGGGCATTGTGTGAACTTCTGCTTCTGGGAGTTTCTCTGCCAATAAAGCTGGATCCCTTTCAGAGCTCCTGAGACCTCAGACTCTCTTGCCAGCAGCAGCCTCTCAGTAGCAGTTAGCTAACTCTGCACATGCCCTAAGCTCCTGCATCTGTAGCTGCTTCTAAGGGCCCAGTCCACCCTCTGGTCTCACTCTGAACCCAGACTACTGGACTGTGCAAGCTGTGACCGACACCAGGACACCTTCTGGGCAGTAAAAGTCAAAGACCATGACTACTGCAAGTGAATAGTAAGTGGTTATATCATACAGATAAAGCTGGAAATGACTTGGGAAACCTATCCAGGAATCAACACATTTCATTTTAGATGGCAGTTACTGCTTTAGAAGTTTTTCATTCTGGGAGCAGGGGTGTGAAAAGGCATGCATGGCCCCATATCTTAATTACTTCATGCTCCTTTGCAAAGTGCCCACCTTGTTCCTGGAGTTCCTATATCCTGCTTTAGACTTTAGATTCCACTGGAATCTGATTCAGAAAATCTGGTTGAAACTTCCCAAATGGGCTGAGACAGTGAGCCTAAATGCCCCTGGGATATCTACAGGGTATAACTTTGCAGAATCTGCTTATAAAGCATAGTGGATTATGCTATCAGCTTGTTCCCAACAGTTGTATTGACTTTTTATTTATGAATAGTCTAGAGCATTGCTCCCAATCTCAGATTTCCTTTTTGATTTCTCATCTATCTGCAACTGTCTAAATCTTGATTGCTAGTCACACACTCATTAATCTGATTACACAGGCTCTAAACAAAGAGGCAGAAGGCTGCAAGCTAAGCCAGTGGGGGTATACAAGCAGCCCAGTGCAGAGAGGTCATAGATCTTGATTCTTAGTGTTGAGTGTATTTTTCGCACATGAAATTAAAATTGAAAATTTCCAGGAGCTAATTTGGCAATTTTTCTTTTTATTGCAGCTTGCAGGACTAGAACCTAGTCACACCCAAGGAATGGAAGAAGTGCTTGCAGTAGCCATTCTCTTAATTTTATGTCCCCCTTGTCCTTAGAAACCAAATGAAGGTCTTTGTGGACCAGAAGCATGGATTTTCCTAGAGTATAAGACTTCTATCTCACTCTCCATCTGATGACTTTGATCTCTTAGCGGTAGAATGAAGTACTATTCTTGGGACTATCCCCATCTTACAGATGAGAAAACTGACCTGAGAAAGGTTAAGTGACTTGCCCAAGGTCACACTGCTGGTAGCTGTCTGGACAGGATTCTAATTTGAATCTTTCTGCCTCCAAGTCTGGCACTCTACACAGTACTCGCCTTACTCTTCATTGGCATCAAGGAATGGTTTACACTGAGTATGGGAAAGAACAGCCAAGTTCTTTCTTTTTGCTCTCGTTGTCTTAGAGGCATCCGTTGGTTATGGTGACTTTGGTAGCAGTTCCCTAGGAACTGTGCATTGAGGACATTCATCTAGTATAGAATTGAGCCATCTAACCTCCCCCCTTTTACTCAGCCAGAAACCCCAGCTCAATGCAAAAATGTCCTTAGATTTCAGATTACCCGTTTTGATGTCTTTGTCCCCCTTCTTCAATGCTGTTTTTGATATTTCATCTTAGCCTCACTTCACCTGTATAAAAGCATTCCAGATTGGGGTGAAGGGCACTGATTCATTAGGCTCCATATCCCTATAGGAATGACTGCATGGCCTTGGAGATGACCCCTGTGTAACTCTTATGGAGGGGATGAGGGCAGGCCAACAGAACAAGTTGAAATGTGTGGAATGGGTGCCCGCTGTTCGCCTTCTCTTTCCAAGCCCGCATCTCTGACTATGTGCTTTGAATTTCAGAAGCTGAAACACACAGAAAGTGACAAGCTGCAGGTGCAGATTCAGGCTTACCTGGACAATGTATTTGATGTGGGAGCTTTGCTGGAAGATGCAGAAACCAAGAATGCAGCGTTGGAGAGGGTCGAAGAACTGGAAGAAAACATTTCTCATGTAAATACCCCCCTGCCCTCCCGAAGAAGAGGAACAAAAACAGGCCTCACTCATGTTTCACTGTGAATAAAATTGGGAACAAGATGGATCTTCCAGGAAATGAACGTGCAGAGTGAGGGAAGAGAGTAGAAGGGTAGTTGGGCGCCATCTGTGGGGGAACATTGAAAATCATTCTGGTAGATTCCAGATATTACACACTTCTTTTCTTTTGGAGGGGGGAAGGCAGGGCAGTTGGGGTTAAATGACTTGCCCAGGGTCACGCATTTAGTAAGTATGTCAAGTGTCTGAGGCCAGATTTGAACTCAGGTCCTCCCAACTCCGGGGCCGGTGCTCTAGTCACTGCGCCACCTAGCTGCCCCATGTTACACACTTCTATAGTGCCATGGGCAGCTAGGTGGTGTAGTGGAGTGTGTGACTGGCTTGGAATCTAGAAGACTTCTCCCTGAGTTCAAATCTCACCTCAGATAGTTACTAGCTGGATGACATTGGGCAAATCACTAAACTCTCTTTGCCTTAGTTTCTTCATTTGCAAAATGAATTGGAGAAGGAAATGGTAAAGTATTACAGTATCTCTGCCAAGAAAACCCCAAATGGGGTCATGGAGAATCAGACATATTGAACAAGAACAATAGAGATTCCAGGGATTTCATTCCAAGTAGGCAGGTTTTCTTATTCTGAAATAGGCTTACTTTGACTGAGCCAGACTAGGGAAGAACAGTAGTTCAGCAAGTAGAAGGAGCTTTGGCTCTGGAATCAAAGGATCTGGGTTCAAATTCCACCTCTGATGCTTAGTATCTCTGTATCATGGGTAAAGTCACTTAACTTTAATGGGCTTCATTTTCCTCATTGATAAAAAGTGTGGGTTAGACTAGATCACCTGTGAGGTGATTTCTAGCTCTGTATCTGTGATTCTACGATCTTAAGTCTTTGATGGCAGCTGTAGGAGAGGGAGGTGGTAGAACTCAGAAGACTGAAAAAAATACACTCATGTATGAACTTATGTGATCCTACATATTGTAAATCACAGTCCCATGAATTTGTACATAAGAGTCTATGAAGAGAGTTGCATGGGGGGTAGTGGAAAAAGTTCTAGATTTGGAGTCAAGGACTTGGCTTTAGATCCCACCTGTGCTAGGTACTGCTACCTGTCATTTGACTCAGATTCCTCTTCCATAAAATGAAGGCCTTCTACTGGGTAACCTCTGAGGCCCTTTTATGCTCTATATCTGTGATATATGATTCTGCATACATCACAAATCATCTGTACCACGCTGCTCACCTCATTTCTGCGAGGCACTTGTTTTAAGATTTGAATGGATTTGGTTCAGTGATATAATATTCAAAGAAATCAATAGGCCCATCTTTTGATTCTTTTCTTTGGATAAAATTGACCTGTTTCCATACATTTATTAAGTATTGCTATGTGCCAGGCACTGTGCTAAAAGCTTGGGATTCAGAGAAAGGCAAAAAACAGTTCCTATCCTCAGAGAACTCACAAGCTACATTGGAAAGCCAACATATTAAAAAAAAATGCTAAAAGAGGAGAAGGGGGAAGGGTGCCTGGTGAGGGGGCATGAGAAAATCCAGGAGTGTAGCCTAGGGGAAAATGATAAGATTGCTGCCCCCACCCTAAATGGAGGATCTGGGAGAGGCTCTCCACAACACTCTCCATCCTCTCTGACAAGAGGGAAGGAAGAGCCCTAGAGGTAGCGGGTACTGGGGAGGTGTGAAATTCAGGGCTGATGTATCTTGTAGGATGATGAGAGTCCAGAGGGCATGGGGATGAAGTCCAGGACTGCAGACCATCTCTCCCTTCTGAGGCTGAGAGTTTTCGCAGAAGGCAACGTTACTGCTAACTAAAGTTAATTTGATGACACTGTGAATGGGCCCCAAGTTATTTGTTTCATTTAATTTGAAGCTCCAGCTGGAATCACTTGGTAAGCTGAGCCATAAAGTGTTGTCTTATGGACCAGAAATTCTCATTTGTGCAGAAATTACAAATTCCTCATAGCAGGGCAGAGTACCATTTAGTGTTGTATACAAATGTACTTGGAGTTCTTGTGGCTTCTTGCATGAACATGTGCACTAAAGCAGAAATAGTTTGAGAAAGTCTAGGTGGCTTTTCATTTGAATGCAGGCAGACTGAGGAGTCAAAGTAGGACCTCTAAAATGCAAGGCTTAATTTTGAGAACCTATGTAGCATAATGAAGTCCTGCGCTTGATGTCAAAAGACTCGAGTTTGAGTTTAGTCTTTGCATTCACAGCTTCTCTGAGCCTCTTCCTTGTCTATAAAATGGGAATGGGTGGTAGTTGAAGGGGTGGCATAGTCAATAGAGGGCCAACCTTAGAATTGGGAAAACCTACATTCAAGACCTGCCTCAGACATTAAATAATTGTGTCTGCCCTGGTCGAGTTAATCTCTTAGTACCCTCAGGAAACTTGAAAACTCTTAATTACCTATGAATTGCCATAATCTTCATGAATTTGCCTTAACAATGAAATCAGAAGTCCAAGTCCTAGCTCTCTCCCTACCCCACAATAGGATAACCAATACTTGTAATATCAATACCTCACACAGTTGTTGTGAGAGAAACACTTTTTGATGTATAAGGTGCTACATTTGTTGTAATTGTCTATCATTTCAGTTGTAGCCAACTCTTCATCACTCTATTTGGGGTTTTCTTGGCAAGGATACTGTAGTGGTTTTGCCATTTCCTTCTACAGCTCATTTTATGAGATGAAGAAACTGAGGCAAACAGAGTTAAGTGACTTGCCCAGGGTCACACAGCTAGTGAGTGTCTGAGGCCAGATTTGAACTCAGGAAGATAAGTCTTCCTGACTCCAGGTCCAGCATTCTATTCAGTGTACCATCTAGCTGTCCATGGCACTACATTATGTGTAATATTTTGGAGACTGGTCTTGAAATCAGGAAGACTTGGGTTCACATCCCACTCTTAGACACTTACTAGCTGGACGATCCTGGTCCGGTTACTCAACCTCTATGTACTTTAGCTTCCACATCTGTCAAATGAGGGGATTGGAATCGATGGTCTCTAAAGGCCCCTTCATTTCTAAATCTATGATCTTATGATGCTATGTTTGTCTGCCTGTTTTGATTGCTTCAAGATGAGAAAGAAATATCCTTTTAGATAGGGGAAGACAGCAACTCATCTCAGACTGCTTACGTTTAGGGGAAAATTGGGACCTAACTAAAAGCCCTATGAGACCCTTTCATGGGTAAATATGAGCTATTGACAAGAAGTGAAGTTTCTTTCAATGTTATGCAAATTAAAGTTCTGTTTTCTTTCTCCCGAAGCATTTTCCCTCCTTACAGGAATACTGTTGCCCCCTTCTAGGAGTAACCAATCTTCTTGATTCCTCAAGAAAATTATGCTCTGTGTATTTGGCCATTGCACCTGTACAGCACATCAAAGCAAGCTGAAAATAGGCATCTTTACTGCTCATATTTAAACCAAGTAGTTGAGTCAGTAACACCTCCCTATATATCTAAATGATACGGTCACTTAGTTGGCACATCATCCTCAGAATGTGAATTCAGTCTTAGTATTTCCTTCTTGAAAGACCTCCATTCCAGAGTAGCACTGTAAATTCTCATTTTTCCCTCTCTTCCTTCTCTCTCTCCTCTCCCCATTGGTCTCTCTGTGTCTGTGTGTGTGTGTGTCTGTCTGTCTCTTTGTTTCCAATCATTATCTTCCATACTTAATTTTCTGGTTGTAAATAAGTCTTAAAAAAGAGAGGTGGCATACTTTTCATTAGCAGGGAGACCTAGGAAACTGAAAGAAGCCATCAGTACTTCGTTTTAAAGCAACTCTTTGACTGATGGAATCTCCCACCCTCCTATAAAACTGCTGCTAGCATCACTTACTCCGTATCCTTAAGATAACCCGTGGCCCTCTGCATTCTCTACAGAATGTCTTACTTGCTTTTCCATGTGTTTAGAATTCAGTCTCCTGCTTCCTTATCTTTGCAAAGGTCTCATGCCTGAAATGCATTCCTTACCTGCCTCCACCTTTTAGAATCCCATCTTCCACTCAAGTTGTATCTCAAATGCCATGCCATATGACCTTTTTCATTGTTAGCATCCCGTACACCAGAATTACTTGGCATATATTTTGTATTTGATTATCGCCATATATTTTGTTCCCCATCAGAAAAATGAAAGCTTGTTGAGTTGGACTATTTTTCTGTTTTTGTCATCACGTCCTCCGTGCCTATTACAGTGCCTCGTACCTAATAGGATTCATGAATGCTTATTGAGCTGAATTGGTGAACCTGCATTTATGTCTAGACTCATCAAGTTAGGCCTTTATCTGGGCCGCCCTCCAGAAGTATGACTTTAGTTTTTGGGTAGATCCTAAGCTACAATAACTGTTATTCTAGGTGCCAATCATGGCTGACCAAAAGTTTCCCAGATCAACAATTTTCAAATACCTCTTGACCCACTTTAGTAGGGGCAGGAAACCCCATAGGTCATTGTTCTTCATCAGAGCGAATAGAAAGAAGACGGCTTTTGATGAAATACTCATGAACGCATTTCTATTCATAATTATCATAAGTAATTATTCTTGCCCATAGAAAAAACAGATGTAGTCATACTTTCAATCTTAGTAATGTGTGATAATCCAGTGATGACTTAGAAAACTCTCATGGTCTACTGATCATACTTTTTGGGAATCACTGTCCCAAGGCAGGATAACATAGTAAGAAGTAGATAACTCTGTGTGTGTCTTGACTGTGTGGTATAGTGATGTGGCTCCTTTTCAAACTCTTCCAGTTGTCTGAAAAGCTGCAAGACACAGAGAATGAAGCCATGGCCAAGATTGTGGAACTGGAAAAACAGCTTATGCAGAGGAACAAGGAGTTGGATGTCGTCCGAGTAAGTGTGACAATGATAATTTGCCCAGATGCAAAATTCCAGGGGGTGATTTTGAGCTTTCATCCACTTGGATGTGGAATAAATTATCTTCAAGAGAATGGAATAATATAATATGTTTATGAGATGAGATGGCATACAGGTAAGTGGACATGTAGATCAAGAGCTGATATACCTAACTGTGTGAAACGTGGTACTAGGAGTTCAGTGTTTTCTTATCGAAGGTTTGGCACTAGCCCTCGTTTCCCATCTGGCACTGGCATGAGCCAGTTGTGTGCAGTATTGCATTTGGTTGGAAATATAAACATAATATGAATCTGATTGACGCCACTTGTTTTTTATTAGGATTTAGGTTTCTTTGCATTGCTTTTCTTTAACTCCATTTGAAATCAGATTTCTTGGCTGCCATGGAAACAATGAAATCATAACATAGACAGGACTCAGTGGCATCCACCAAAAAATTCAAAATAAATCCCTTTTATTATCAACAAGCTCAGATATTTTATTTGGCATTGCTTTTGTTCTCCATGGTGATTTAAGGAGTTCTGAAGTGCCAGCCGTGTGCTTGGAGCTAGGCATAGCACACAAAGACAAAGGTTGTCAAAGGCTTCTAGTCCGCGGCCTGCTTTTTACAGACACTACCGTTAATAAAATGACACAGGTCTTATGCGGTGATTATCAAGTCTAGGTACTTTGCTAGATATCTTTATATGTCCTGCCGTTAACTCCGGCAAGTTTGCTTTCTGGCACACCATAGAAACCAAGTTTTAGCATATGGACTTAATTCACATTGAGATCCCCACACTGTTAATAGTAGACAGGGTGTGAAGAATGTTTGACTCTCTGCTGGAGGTCTAGGCTAAGAGATCACACATGTAAGTCCCTGCAAGTAAGATCTGTGCAAGGGATGAGCTTTCTCCCAGGGCCCTCTTCAGGCCCCCCTAAGAAGGGACTGAGGTTGGGGGAGAAGGGTTGCATTTGCTGAAAGTGGCAGGAACTTTCTTTTCTGTTTAAAACGTGGACTCTAGAAATGATCACTTGGTGCTACGGCCTCTGGATTAGTTTGTTATCTACATCACCATGTAGAAAATGAGGATGAGCAACAGTAAGCTCTGAATCTTGGCCAGAGAGAAATTATAAGGATCTATGCAACAAACCAAGTGCAGTCAGCCTCTGATTATTCATGAACAGTGATCTATTTTGTGCGTTATCCCTCGGTATATTTTGAATCTAGCCTGGCTTCCCTCCAGCTTGCTTCTTGGGCTGTCTGCCTCCTTTTTCACCTGGTATAATCCTGGGCAGGGAAACCTAATTTTATAATTAACTGATGCAAAGCACAATTAGGAAAGGCAATTAGGTACTTGAAAAAAAGAATATCATATGATTTGTTCCAAAGTCAACCGAAAATTTATAATTATTTTTGGACGATCTGTGCCCTGCTTCTTTTCCACCCATGGTTCATTGGCGATTGACTGTCGTAGTGTATAGTGCTATTATGTACAAATTAATGCTGGACTAAAATATGCTGCATATTGTATGTCAGTAATGAGCGCTCTTCTTGTTCTTGTGGAGCTCTACATAATTTATGTTGGCATCTGTATCTTCACCTTCAGATTTTAGAAATGTTCCTTCACAGGGGCCACCCTCTCAGTTGTTCCCCAGTGCAATGCTGCTAGCAGTCTTGGTTCTCCTGTCACAGGTTCTTGACTGAGTTTTTTTGCAGGAAATCTACAAAGATGCAAACACCCAAGTTCACACATTGAGAAAAATGGTCAAAGAAAAAGAAGAAGCCATTCAAAGGCAGTCTACCCTGGAAAAAAAGATTCATGAACTGGAGAAACAAGGGACCATTAAAATTCAGAAGAAAGGGGATGGGGACATCTCAATTCTGCCAGTTGTAGCCTCTGGGACATTGCCTGCAGGGTCAGAGGCAACAACTAATCCTAATGCTTACATGGGACAAGTCTCTGGAACCCCTTCCTCAGTCCCATCGCCGCCACCTCCCCCACCACTGCCTCCATCCACAGCAGCATCAGAAACAGGTAAGAAGCCCTAAGAGCTGAAATTAGTAGCAGTAGCAGGAAGGTCATTGCTGGACTTCTTATCTGTAACAGTCTTGAGAGTTTGTAGTCTGACCTTTGACAAGCCTCCAAAGGGCAAAAGGTTACAGAGATAGCCCCATTTTTTAAAATTTGGTTTTGCTGTTGTTGTGTTCTCATGTAAAGAGGCAACCCCATTTTTAAAAATTTGGTCTTTCTTTTGCTATTATTGTGTTCTCATGTAAAGAGTGCCTTAAATTAGAAAATAAAAATCTTGTGCAATATTTGAATGTTCACAGTGCCCTGAGCACTGCGCGGCACATACGAGATATGACTGGCAAAGGTAAAGTAATGTGACCGATTTTTAAAAGAAGAAAGAAAAGAAACTTAACAGATCCTAACCATCTAACCAGGACAGCTAGGTGGCACAGTGGATAGAGCTCTGAACCTGGAGTCAGGAAGACTCATCTTCTTGAGTTCAAATCTAGCCTTAGACATTTAGTAGCTGTGTGACCCTGGGTCAGGCATTTAACCCTGTTTGCCTCAGTTTCCTCATCTGTAAAATGAGTGAGAGAAGGAAATGGCAAATCCCTGCAGTCTCTTTACTAAGAAATCCCAAATGGGGTCACAAGAGACAGACACGACTAAAACAACTGAATAGTAATAGCCATCTAACCACTGGCCCCATTCACAGGAGTTACCTCTTGAATTCTTCTTTTAAAATTATCTTCAGAATGTGCTTTGTGGTGCAGCTGGGAGAAAGCTCTAGGGTAGGAGTTAGTGAGACCTGGATTTGAATCCTGGCCTGGCCACTTAGTGCCTGCATGACCTTGGGCAAGGTGGTTAACTTCCCAGAACTTCAATTTTCTCCTCTATAAAGTGAGGTGAATCTTGTTTGTATTGCCTACCTCAGGATTGTTTTTAAAAGAGTACTTTGTAAACTTTAAGGCACTATATAAATATATGTACACATATGTAAATAATGTTATTGTTATTTTGAATATTTTCCTCATTGATAACCCTTGATATTTTCATATCATGCACTTGAATGTCTTTATATTTAGAAATAACCAAGAATAATTCAAAATCAAGTCTAAATAAGTAAATGGATACTTAAGGTGGGCTTTTACAGTTTTGTGTCAGAAATGAGGCATCTGGGCAGTGAAGTGTGTAAAAGCACTGGACTTTAGAGTCAGGATAAACCTGAGTTCAGATCCCTCCCCAGACCCTTACTAGTTGTGTGACCCTTAACTGCTTTCAGTCTCAGTTTCTTCATCTGTAAAATAGGAATAGTGATAGCCCCTACCTCCCAAGGTTGTTGAGCATCAAAAGAGATAATATTTGAAGTGTTTTGCAAAGTATGTAAATGCTAGCTATTATTACATAGTAATCAGAGAATGTGTGGAGGTGGCAGAATTTTAGCTGGTTCTTGGGCAGCTTCCAAGAGGAAGTTTCAGGAGTATTTTTTAGGGGGGGTGCAGAGTGAAGGAGGGATGAAACGGTGGCTGAATCGCTGCAGTAAGCATGTAGCTTTTCCAAGACCACCTCATCGGGTACTCATTTGGTTATATAAATTCTGGTATACTTGTTCAAAGCTTCGTTGCTCTGGGCATGCTTTTTGTCGGTGCACACTGTAACCTCCTCTGTGGCCTAGTAGACGGTGGATGGTAATGAGCTGCTTTAGATAGAACAGCTCACTTGGTTACGACCCGGGAGTGTGCCTCTCTGAATTTAGCTTGGCTGATCCTTGCGTGACAGATGAATCAGTACCGCCAGACCCACCCCAAAACTTTTCCGGCTTTGTAGGTTCTGTCAGTTTACATGCAGACATCATGGCCCTTAAAAACTTGCACATCACAAAGAAGCGTACAGTTTTGACTTAAATGGTCCTGGAAGTGGCAGAGTGTGTTAAAGATAAATTAACCATCCAGTTGTTTTGTAGTCATACCACATATGGGATATATTCTTTGCCTCTTACATTTGAGGGCTTTAAAATGCTTGTCTAATTCATCTGTTTTTGTTACTCTTTGTCTTCAGAAGTTTTTATGCAGTGAGAATCCATTGGAAACTTGCTATCCTCCTTAAATTAACTGTCTTAACCTGGGGTTCATGAATAGCTTTCAGGGGACCTGCGAATATCTTTATTTTCCCTAACCTTTAACTGAAAATTTTGCGTTTCCTTTGATTATTTAAAAAATTCTTCTGAAAAAGGGGTTCATAGTCTTCACCAGACTGCCAAAGGGGAGCTTGATACAAAAAGAAGATTAAGAACTTCTTGCCTTAGATATTTGCTTTCAGTCATGCTGAGAGAAGATCCTGAAGAGTAAACCTTCTCGTTTGTGTGCCACCTTCTGAATTAAATCATTTTTTCTTTCCTCCTGTTAGTACAAAATGGCCCAGTGACAGCACCTGTGCCACCACCCCCTCCTCCGCCCCCCCCACCACCTCCACCACCTCCTCTCCCAGGACCAGCAGCTGATACTCCACCAGCTCCTCTCCCACCCCCGCCTCCTCCATCGGCACCCCCGCTGCCTGGCACAGCTTCCCCCACAGTGGTTTTCAACTCAGGATTAGCAGGTAAGATTGTGGAATTAGTCTAGAGGAGGATCCCTTTGCTTTTTTTTTTTTTCTCTGATGTGTACTCCCAGAGGACAGGAGTCATATTTGAAGGAACCTTGGTAGTACATGGCTTGGAATGAAAATACCTGCTGTTAGAATGTCATTAGCTATTATTTTGTCCATTCCCAAGCGATACTCTTCTCTCTAGGGCCAGAGTTGTTTCTAGATGGTCCATGAACTCCCATAAGTCTGCCTCTCAGATGTTGTTCAAGTCCTCCCCAACTGCTATGGCCAAAGCCAATGGAAGGGGATGACGTCCAGGTTCAGAGGTGAATACACTTTTGTTCATTCACGTAGCAAATTTTTTTTTTTTGCATGGCTACTTCCTGCAAAGCCCATCTAGGTGCTTTCAGAGAAGAAAGAGCTCACAGTAATTGCATATTGTAGACCCTTAGGCATCACATTAGTTTATTTGAGTGCATTAGAGTTTGCTCCCATGGATCAAGGATTGCCAATAGCAGCCTCTCTCAGCTCCTTCAGCTGCCTTAGAAGAATTCATGTTACATGTAGCTTTACCAGGAGGCAGTAAGAAAAAAAAAGTAAATTCTATACTTCTTTCTTTATCAGAAATATTTTCTATAGATTACCCTTAAGCTTTGAAATATAAATCCTTAATTTTGACTCACAGGACTGTTTTTCTTTAGGAAATGGAATCTATTTTACCAGTCAGCACGCCTTTCACAGGTGCACACACATCTGGGTGTTCAGACTTGCTCTGAGCCTCATCTGCTGTGTAGAATAAGAGTGTTTCCCGCCCAGATCAGCTTCAAGAGGTTGGAGGTTATTCTGACATATAGGCCTGTCTCACCTAGCTCTGTTGGGGCTTTCTCCACCTGGCCATCTGCACCTGTTTGGGCTTTTTCTGGAGGATGAAACTTCACTACCCTAGCTGCCATCTCTCAATTTCCTGCCCAAAGCCCACAAGGCAACAGTATCCCAGAAAAGCCATATACATGACAGTGCATGTTCAAACTCCTAATCCCTTGAAAAGTGCTTAACCATGTCACCAGGAGGCCATTAGGACTACTTAGCTTATCCCTTTTGGTAGCACAAATTTGCTACCACCAAACTTGGGCATCATCAGACCACTACTATTGGGTTTTACCCTTCCTTTTATGTAGCTGTTATTAAAGAGGTAGGTGGAGGACCTTGCCCAAAATATTCAGAAGAAATGCACGACTTACTTCTCCTCTTCATATTCTTCCAATCTACTACTTTCTCCTAGAATTTTTCTTTCTTCTGAAAGAGAAAAGGACGGAGAAGCTGATTCATCACGGACCTGGTGGATGATGGAATGTTTTTTAAGAATGACAACCTCCAAAACCTCCACCAGAACCAGCCCCTTGGAATCCATTTAGCTGACAGGCCTGTCTTAATGATCACATGTGAAATACTATAACCCCTCGTGCATACCTGAGCTTCCTAATTAGGCTTTCCATTAGAGCATTATGAAAAGAGCACCCAAGTTGTGAGAGGCATCTGTTGTTGAATTGCTAATTTGGCTCTACATCTTTTCTGGCTGGTAGAGTGTGATGCAGTACCATATGTGCTGACATTCACCTCTCTCTCCTCCTGAGTTTGTCCTAACATTATCACTCAGCCATGCGGTAATAGAACAAATGAGCTTGGTGGCAGGGAGGGTCAGATGAAGGATTCCCTTCCAGCTGACCATTGGCTCAGCGAATTGACTTTCTAAGTGATCTCTGATCTTCCCATGATTTAAAAAGGATTTAAACCAGTAATCTCAGTTTGCTCGATACTACCATGGGGCACAAATGTCCCTTATGAGTTTAATTCTCACTCAGCTGTTTTCATGTCTGGGCACAGCTATTTTCAAAGCTGCTACAATTAATCTTATTTCCTCTATGCTAGTTGTCATTTAGAAGGATGTGAATGGGTAGCAGGGCCTCCAAATTATGGGTCACTAGCTTGTGGAATTAGGAGATTGCTTAAGGAGTTGCTTAACCCTGAGTGCCCATGCCCAATGCCCTGGTGGGTAATAGTGTCCATTAGCACTGGTGGCATCTTATTAGATTATGTGTGGCTGGCATTTTCATTATCTATTCCTCTCCATGTGTCTTGGAGGTCTATCAGAATACATTTTCTTAATGATGAGAGGCAGAGAGGTTGGACCGTTTGGCATAGACTTGTCGCTATTGTGAATCTGGTGGCAACTCAGAATTCATTAGGACTTTGACAGCACAGAAACAGCAGGCCATACCCTCATATGTAGCAGCAATGGAGTGTTTTCCTTTTAGATAAAGGCCAGGTTGCGTTGGAAGAAGGCTTCTATAAAAGCCCATATATAGAGCATTTATTTGCATTTACAGATATGATACTAGTACTACTATGCCTAAGTGGAAGACTCGCTCCACAAATCTGTGAATCTTTGAGGGGACAAGAAACTTCCAGTGCCTTTTGGGCATCACCTACCAAATGTATTTGGCTTTTTCTCCCAGGCTAAGGCATCTGCATTGAGCCTACATTAATGCTCTGGCCTAGAAAGCCATACAGCCTGGAGCTCTCCAGTTGGTTATAAAGTTAAATATGTATATGTGAATGTACTGTGTGGGCCTCATGTGAAATGTGGGCTTCACTTCATTTGAATTCTTTGTTTAAAAACAAAAAAAACTATTCATATCCTATAGGACTGATAGCATCATTCCTATCCCCAACCCCGTGTTTTCGTAGTTTTATAGCTATTGAAGGTCCTTGCTGTGAAATACAATTAAGTGTTTGGTTTGTTTTCTAATAAGAGTCCACTGAAGAAAAGGTAAAAAAAAAAGTTTTGATGCAGGCCTTCATAAATTTTGGCTCACTCAGCATTTAGTTGTGAAATGCTGTGTCAGGATAAGCATGGTATACAATACTAAGAGTGCATGAACTGATGAACTGGATGACTCTAACCATGTCTAATTTTTGTTTTATTTCCTTTGTCCTCTGCTTCCACAAAAGATGGGCCAATCAAGCTTTTCTGTAGGTTCCTTCTCACTGAGTGTTTTTAAGTATTTACCCACGTCTTCCTGTCAGTTGCTCTGTGCCTTAACATCTTTCCACTTCATGTTATTTTAAGGACAGACTCATTACATTCTGACGTTGTGTTTGAGGAGAGTCCTGGTGTTGGCTTACTGTTTCCCCACAGTTTTGCCCCAGACTTCTTTAACTGAATTGGTAGATAAGATTTTCCTCCTTCCTTCCTTCCTTCCTTCCTTCCTTCCTTCCTTCCTTCCTTCCTTCCTTCCTTCCTTCCTTCCTTCCTTCCTTCCTTCCTTCCTTCCCTCCCTCCCTCCCTTCTTCCCTCCCTCTCTTTCTTTCTTGGGCTGTCCATCTTGATTTTGTAGGCAGACTCTCTCCCTCATAAAAAAAGGAAGTGTTCTTAGTTAGGTGTAGCTATCTTGAATCCCTGAATTTCCAGGCCTCTGATTTCTGAGAGGGTCACATACTTTTAGCATAGGAGAAGACTTGCTAGCAGTGCCAAGATATGCCGACACACCAAACCATATGTTTATTCTCACCCTTCTACTGCTCTGTTATTCTATCAGTTGTTAAACCAGCAAAGCTTCTCCCTCTGGCTTGGGCAGGGGTCGAAGTTTATGGGTGGTGACAGTATTTTGATTTCTCTGAACCCTGCCCCAACCCTCACCTCCACCCTCATGTCAGTTCTGTTGGAAATGGCATTTGTCACAGCAAAAGTGTGGTTCCTTTACATTCTGTAAAGATCCACTCATGTGGAGGACCTCTGTGAGGGATAAGAGACTTAAGGCCAATAGTGACTTTCCCTCACTGATGACATGAGGAAGTAGGGTTAAAAACAGTATTGTTTTTGAAACTGAAGCACAAAAAAACCCTGAGTAGAGAGGGCAAGCTTTTCTTAGGTTGCTAAAATTTCACACTCCAGAGAAGAGGCAAGGGATAACTTGAGTGGAATTCCCATCTCTGCTCCCCCCTCCCCTGCCACCACCACCATACCACCCTCGTGTAGGGCCTGAATTCTTCTGTCCCTGAAGGAAGGAAAGCTAAAGTTCACAGGACTTAGAACTGGTGGGAGATAGTGATAGATTTTGTGGTATAATGGCCTGATTTGGTAAAGGCTGTGTCTGTGTTCCTGCATGCTTTTGTATGATTTATATGATGACATTCCTGCTGTTTATATGGCCTTTGTGACACTGGAGGAATGAGAGGCCACATGTTTTCTCCCCCTTTCCATTAGCTACAAGCAAGGAAAATGGCTAATAAGGGAAAAAAAAAACCCAACAACCATCCTTCAGATGTCTGTGTACTGAATTTTCTGCCCTGGAACATTCAAGCTTGTCATCCCTACTTTACTGATGATGACAAATGTTGAAACTGCCCGGTAGTAAAATGTGCCTCAGATGACACACTTGAGAAGAAGACTGTAGCTGAAAGTCTTGATGTTGTTTAATTAAGTGCATCTTTGGTCGGTCACACAGTCTATCCTCAGTTGAGAAAAACTAATTTGATTTCTTTGGATTGACCTCTCCTCTTCTTATGAGAAGAAATGAAAATCATTATTTTTATTAAAACTTTATAGTCACATGTGGAAAATACTTGACGTCCTGTTGAAAATTTGCTCTTGAAATGAGGAAGAAAAGTATGGAATCCCTTCTTGAGAACCTAGCTCATTCCTTCATATCTGAGGAGCATTGCCTCTTACAGAGTTAGAAAGCTCCTTAACCCCTCTTTTGCCAGTGAAGAAAACTCAGGACCAGAGAGGTAAAGGTCACTTGGTGCTTTTTGTCTGCTTAAGCATTTTTTTCAGTACTTCATAGGACTTAGTCTGTTCCAGCTAAGTTTGCCTTGAATTTAGTTCTCAGAAACAAAACTAATCTTTCCATCAGTATAATCCAAATTATGCAAACCATCCACAGGAATTTATGGCTTTGGCTGAAGGTTTGTCCTTCCTGAGTGTACATCCTTGGCATTTTGGACAGCTTTATCTGTAATATTTAATGAAAGCCTTTAAAGATTAGCTTGGAAAATTGAACTTTGGCACCAAAGATTTAGAAAGTTAACATTACAAATCAGCTTACATTTGGCAAGGCAGAGCTCAGTCACATAGAGGACTCACTCACATTTTCTCCTGTCCAGTACTGTTGGCAGTAATTTCTGGACTCAGAGGGAAAAAAAAATGCCATTTGTTCTGTTTTTATTGTGAATTTATTCATTCACAGTATAATACAGTAATCCAATTGCCTAACTTGAGTGGGGGGTTGGGTTGGGGAACTAACAACTTTTTAGTTCCTAGACAGTTTTCAAGCCCATCAGCCAACTGAGAATTGAACTAAAAATCCCTCTGGTTTTTGTCCATTGAGGCCACATACTATTTTTAGGATTTAAAGCTTTGGATGACTCTTGCCCATTTTCCTCCAGTGATGAAGTGTCATCTGCAAGGATTGTTGTTTGATTGTTCCAGATGGTCCCAGTTTCTTTGCAGAATTTTAATTTTGTTCCTTCTGATGCCTTTAGCCGTGAAAATCAAGAAGCCAATCAAGACAAAATTCCGCATGCCCGTCTTTAATTGGGTTGCTCTGAAACCCAATCAGATCAATGGGACAGTCTTCAATGAAATTGACGATGAAAGAATTCTGGAGGTAATGATGCCCTTAGCGGGTAGAGCTTTGCTTTCTCGAAAATCTGCCCAGCCAAGGTAATTTGGCTCAGCCAAAATAAATCTCACCACGGATGTGATATTTCCAGTTACACAGAGGGGAAATAGGGCTGTGGAGCTGGAGCTGGAAGAGAGCTCATAGGCCATTTGGTCCAACCTCTTCCTCTTACGTTTGAGGAAATTGAAATTCAGTGAGACTAAGCAACTTAATTCAAGGTTGTCACCCAGGTGGTAAGTTTCAGAGGCAGGAATTTATCCTAATTCGTGTAACCCAATTCTTGATTCCAGAGCCAGTGTTCTTTCAAGGGATATGATTCATTATTCATTAGGCTCCTGAAACATATTGTGTCAGGCATACATATGACATAATCCTTGTTTCTCATAAATTTTAAGATGACATGAAAAGCCTCCCTTATCCATCCTGCAGATACATAAGCATCCAAATATCACAACATGAACCAGCCACTTTGGATAATCAGAATTCATAGTCGTGGCCATATGAAGTTGGTTTAATTAGTTTTTTGAAATAATCAGTTGTTACCTACAGATAGGCCCTATTTTTTTAATGCACTTGTGATTGAAGTCTCATTCCAATTTAAACTAGGAAAAGATCCAAGGCCCCTGTCTCAGGCAAAATATTAAGCAGAAACTCCTAGATCTCTGATAAGCATAATGTTTAATACTTGAAAAACTCTCCAGGGGTTTTCTAAGTAAATTAAAAACATAGAACCAATTTTCCAATTTAATTTTTTCTTCCTTCAGGATTTAAATGTGGATGAATTTGAAGAAATATTCAAGACAAAAGCCCAAGGCCCTGCTATTGATCTTACTTCAAGCAAACAGAAGATAACTCAGAAAGGATCAAACAAAGTAACATTACTAGAAGCAAATCGGGCCAAAAATCTTGCCATTACCTTAAGAAAAGCTGGAAAGACTGCAGATGAGATATGCAAAGCAATTCACATGTAAGTTAAAGGCATATTTCTGTAAAAACACATTCAGGTAGGTGTAGGGGAAGCAAAAAGATATATAAAACAGTTATGGCTTTGCAGAAAACAGAAATGATTCTATAGGGATAAGAAGACTCAGCAGTTCTTGGTATCTATGAATAACAGATTTCCTTTAAAAAGAAAACATAAACTCTTGAGTCGTATCACATCCTAACGTTAAACAGGTGGAGCAAAAATTACCTTAGAGAGAATTGGAATGGGTAATGTCTCTTGGATTATTTTTCTCTTTATATTAATGTATAAATATATTTATTCTTTTATTGTATGTACAATTATATACATTAATTTATATATTACTATATTAATATAAAATATGCTATCTTATGTTTACATTGTACAGTGGTTCTACAAACATATCTAGTATAAGCTTTGTATGTGTTAGGGAGAAAATGGTGAATGGTCAGTTTTTTCCAAAGTGTCTGAATTTAAGCCAGATTTGTTGAACATAAGCTACCTGATGTCTTTGGAATGATCTAATTGAATACCAGAAGCAAATATGACGTAGGCATCTGTGAAAATTCATAAGAAGAGGAACGTGTTTTTTGATGTTCTTTGACACATTTTACACTGACCTAAACCCTGGCTCATTTTCGGCCTTAGATTGCATTGAATATGTCACATTAATTTACTTGATTGTTAAGAACATCAAACCAGTCATTTGAAGGTCATGGTGACCTTAATGTGGGAATAGGACACTTGTTAAAAGTGTTTTGTGAGCTTAAAAAGTCCTCAGGACTTGGACTATATGATACCATTATAACATCTTGTTGGTGTATCATCATAGCCTTTTAGAGCTACAAGGCGCCTCATCTAATCCAGTGTCCTACAGCTGAATAAGAGAAGATTCTAGACTTTCCCTTGGTCTGTTAGTTTATGATATGTAAGCTTTTTTTAAAAAGCATTATGTGATTGAGGTATGTTGTGATTATTAAATATAATCCCATTGTTTCTCTAAACAGGGATAGTTCAGATTTAAAATTAAAGGATACATTGAATAGGTGAATTTCTTCAGCTTTAAAGTGTGACTCCTAGGCCAGAATATCTAGTCTTAGTTGATTCAGTCAAAACAAAATTCACTTATTTGGATGTCTTTATCATGGTAAAATAAATTTGATGGACTATTTTACTGAATTTACCAAGGGTTCTGATATCATGTAAACAGCATTGATTTTTACAAAAATTAACATCTAGGAATCCCTAGAAAAACTACCTCCATTGTCCTGTCTTTCCGCCCTTTGTCCAACAGAAATTCTACCTCTTCTTTGGTTTGCTAGTGTCTGATATTTAGGCTTGTTCTTTAAAAAAAAAATATGTGAATCGGGTATGTAGTGATTATTAAATATAATTTCATTGTTTATCTAAATAAGGGTAGTTCAGATTTGAAACTGGAGCCTGAGTTGGATATTCACAGAGGTGAATCCCTTCAGCTTGACATGCGTGACTTTTAGACCAAAATATCTAGTCTTAGGTAATTCAGTCAAAGAAACTAATTATTTGGATGTTTTTATCATGTTAAAAATAAATTTTATTGTCGTATCTCTGCAGTTCACTGGGAATGTGCTCTTGGTAGACCTCCCAAGAAAATGAAGCCAATATGCTGGTTTAATAGAAAGAACAATAGATTTGGAATCTGAGGGCCTGGGTTTCAATCCTGGCTCTGCTCTTTATTGCTTTTATGACCTTAGACAAGTCACGTAACCTCTCAGAGGCTCAGTTTTATCATCTGTAAAATAAATTGTTTGGAGTCGGTGATCTGAAGTCCTCCGTTTCCAGCTTTCAATCTATGATCCCATGAGCTGAGAACGAGGCCCTTCCCTATGGTTCAGGTTTTTATAAAGGGTTCCTAACAATAGCACACATTTATAGTTGTTCACAGAATCCTTTACTCACAGATTTCTTTCCTCACAATGCCACCCCCCTGTGAGGTAGGCACTCTGGGCGTTATTGTCTCCCTTTTACAGATAAGAATACTGAGTCATAGAGTGGTAACGAGATTGATTGGCTCATTACCTCATAGTAGTAAGGTCTGGAATGAGACTTTGGGCCTCGTTCCTCAGACTTCAAGTCTTATGTTCTTCCCAGTATACTGTGCACAGTTGCTGGATTGGGATTGGTTGAAATCAGTCAAGATTCTGAGTTCCCTCAGTATTTCTACCAGTATCTTGACTGATTTGTTTGATTGTTTGGAGGTACCGAAGTCTCAGACCTCCAGAAATGCTTAAAGACTGACCCATTTAGGAGTCCTGGGGGATAGGCAGGGTTAGTAGAGGTCATGAAATAAGGAGAAGGTTGGGTTTTTCCCCCCATTTTCTCTCAGCACTGCCCCTTTCACATTTGTCTTTGCCACAGATTTGACTTGAAGACCTTGCCAGTAGACTTTGTGGAGTGTTTGATGAGGTTCCTGCCAACTGAAAATGAAGTGAAAGTGTTGCGGCTCTATGAGAGGGAAAGGAAACCTCTGGAGAACTTGTCTGATGAGGATCGATTCATGATGCAGTTCAGCAAAATTGAAAGGCTCATGCAGAAGATGACCATCATGGCCTTCATCGGGAACTTCTCGGAAAGTATCCAGATGCTCACGCCTGTAAGTGGGGCAATAGGCTGGGTGCCAGCCCTAAACAGTAGAAGTCCTCTGAAACGCACTTCAATGTTAACTGCAACTTTTCTCGTGCTGCTTGACTATTCGGCCAATCAAATCAGTTGATAAGCTTCTATTGCTCATTGGTAACAAAATTCCCCCTATGGGATACTTTCCCTGTGGTCACAAAACTCCTTTGGAGGTAGATCTAAAAGTAATGAGGAGAAGGAGCAGATGGAGATTAGACTCTTCAGTCATTGTCAAATTCACCAAAACAACCGTGTCTCTTGTCTGGATTGACCAGACTGAAAACATGATGGGCATCTGCCCCACCGCCCCCATCTACAACCCTGTTTCTTTTGAAAATAGGCATTTTACTTGAAATTCTTAAAATTATCTTGAAAGTAGGAATTTGTTAAATTCTCTTTGTGCCTAATTAGACATATAGCCGTTGATTTCTTGGCCACCTCAGATAGTCTAGCATAGAGTAATTTAACACAGGCAGGCCACTTGCTTACTAGGAAAAACTGTAGATTGTTTTTCTAAACCATTTTCTAATTCAAAATTAAGTGCCTTCTTGCTTGCCAAGAGGAATCTTTCTGTTGAAAAGAATAACACTTGACAATTGTGCAATGCTTTGAGGTTTGCAAAAGACTTCATATACATCATTTTTATTTGAGACCCTCACCAATCCTGTACTATGGTTATTACATTATTATCCCCATTTCACAGATGAAGAAACAGACCCAGAAATATCGTGACTCTCCCATGGTCAAACCAGTTGTGTGGCAGGGTTTGAGCTTAGGCCTTGCAGATTCCAAAATCAAATCTCTGTCTATGATATGACTCTGCATTTTAAGGAGAATCTATCTACCTTGCCCCTCCCTCCCCCTTTTTTCCATCCTTTCTCCTCTCCATTGGTTTACAAGTAGAAATATTATTGCACGTGGGGATTGTTCGGAGTAGCTAGTTACATATTTTGAGAAAATTGGATTTTAAAGAAAGTGATTTAAAACAGTATTTATATATAATAACATAAGCTGCAGTAGACACAAAACATACAGGTTGAAATCAGATCCAATGCAAGTTCAGCATTGAGATTCTGAGAGCTGAATTTAAGTCCAGTTTCCTGTGTCAAATTTTAGATTCCAATTCAATTTCGCAAATGGTAACATGTCTTTTTTTTCCCTCCTTCTTTGTTGTTAATCTAGCAACTACATGCAATAATAGCAGCATCTGTCTCAATAAAGTCATCCCAAAAACTCAAGAAAATTCTGGAGGCAAGTGAAAGATTTTTCCCCCCTATTTTTTTCCTTACATGTATCTAAAAAGCTGCCCATCAGTCACATTCCCTAATGTGCCTATATATAGGAATGCCTGGGGCACCAAACCAACATGCTTCTCTTTTTTTTAAATTTACTTTGCAGATCATCTTGGCTCTTGGTAACTATATGAATAGCAGTAAACGGGGAGCAGTTTATGGATTTAAACTCCAGAGTTTAGATCTGGTAAGTGGAATAAAAGAAAACAAATCATCTCAAAGGGAAAACAGGTGGCAGAGACTGAAGGGGGTGCGGGGAGAAAGGAGGTGAATTACTGTGCTGTTCATGGTCACCTGAGCTATATGAGCAGGACTAGGACAGGTTTCTTGTTGCCTACTCTCCATTGGGATTACGGGATGGACTCCAGGCAAATAGAATCTAGCAACAGGCTGAATTGATCATTTAAAGGCAACGTGAGTCTTTTGAAATGTCAGTTTGAAAGTGAGTGAGGTGCTGCCTGTTATTGCTGTAGCCCTACCTTGTCACGGGCCAGTATGTTTACCACCCTCAACTCTGAGGAGGCCCAAGGATGGTCAGAAGGTCAGAACTGAAGGGTGCTAAAGCACAGCTGAGTGGGCGAAGCTTGCACAATACCTGCTTCCTCCTTATCTACTTGAACCAGGGTCATCTAGCTGTTATTTTTTGGGGAAAAAAAAAGCTGACCTTGGATTATTTCAGTTTTTATCCTAGGTAAATGGGAAGGGAAATCAAAACAAAGCAGAGATGTGTGAAGTACACGTAGGGGATCAGAAATCAGCGTTAAAATACCCAGTGGTTGGAGAGGTCCTGTGCATTGAAACCAGTAAACTCATGTGCTAAAGAGTACTTGGCTTCCATCTGTAGCCTTAACTATGAACTCCTTGTCAGATCTCACCCGGGAATGCCCGAGAGACTGGTCATCCTGTCGTGCCGCTTTTTCCTTCCTTTGTGTTTCCCTCAGTTCTAAAAGAACAACACTTGTGCTGAGCTGTGCGGTTCTTATCATCCAGATTTTCTCTCCCTGAACCTAAAACCCTTCCCTTTGGCTTTCAGCTCCTAGACACCAAGTCAACAGACCGAAAGCAAACCCTGTTGCACTATATATCCAATGTTGTAAGAGAGAAGTATCATCAAGTATCCCTCTTTTATAATGAACTTCACTATGTGGAGAAAGCTGCTGCAGGTAAATGATGTTGTTTGATTGTGTCCTAGGATTATAACCTGATGTGAAGTGGCTTCTTGCGTTACGTGGGGATTGGTCGCTGCTCAGACAACTAGCTAACCAGGGCTTATTTAACCAGAGCCTTAAGCAGCAGGGTTTTCAGATGCATTCTTTTTTTCAAAAGGACAAATTCAGAAGGGGAAGAGAACAAGCATTTATTAAGCTCCCACTGTGTTCCAGGCAATCCTTCTAACTACCCTGGGAGATAGGTACTCTTTTTAATCTCTATTTTATAGTTGAGAGAACTGAGGCAGAAGTTAAGTGACTTGCACAGGGTCAGATGGAAAGGGAACAAGCATTTATTAAGCACCTACTATGTGTCAGGCACTGGGCTAAGCACATCACAAATATCTCATTTGATCCTCCTTACAACCCTGGGAGGTAGGTACAATTTTTTAAAAATCGCCATATTGGATTGAAGAAACTGAGGCAGAGGTTAAGTGACTTGCTTAGGGTTACACAGCTAGTTAGAGTCTGAAGTGGGATTTGTACTCAGACCTTCCTGACTCCAGGCCTAGTGCTTTATCTGTTGTGCCACCTTGCTGTAAAATCAGAACAGGTATTATCTACTCTCAGGAAGCAAAATATTTTCAGAGGGATACTGTAGAAATGAAAATGGCACCCTTCTGAGATCTTGTGTATAAAGCTCACAGAATCCTAGTCAATGGGACATAAGAGACCATCTATCTAATTCTAATCCAATCAGTCTGAAGCTTGAGTATTGTTTACTTTTCCATCCAATTAACAGGATACCATTCTTGTTCTTTGCTGGTCTTTGAAATTTTGTAGCAAGAAAACTTCTTGGTCACTTATTTTTCTTGCATCTTAGAACCATAGATCTTGAGCTTTCAGGGACCTTGAAGGCCTCCTGATCAAACACTCTAATTTTGTAGATGAGGAAAGTGAGGCCCAGGCAGGTGACACAGTGTCTTCTTGCCTGAAGTCACACAGGTAGTGAGTATCAGAGATGAGGTTTGAATCCAGGTCCTCTTACTTAAGAGTCATTGTTGATTGCAGCAAATTGAGCACTGGAAACAGTGCTTAGGAGTATGCGTTAAAAAGCAAATGATTGGTTGATTCATGGTTCCAGAAGGTAGCGGGGGAAATCACTGCCCAGAAGCGCAACCAGCCCTCGGTAGTAGTGTGGGACGATCTACATTTGTGCTCCTTCAGCACGTAAAAGTAATTGAGACAACCACCTAGTAAGCAAGAATCAAAATGGAAAGCTACCACATAGCAATCTTTCCCCTAGGAGCCACACCCCAGCTGAGCTTCTTTATTTATTGACTGCCTCCCTAGTGGTGGCCTTTGCCTCTTGGTGTTCCATGGTCTATTCCATGCATGTGGCCTTTTGTCCTGAGGTCTCTTTACAAAGTCTTTCAGTTTAGCAGTTCAGTTCGTTTCTTATGTATTAAGCACCTACTATGTGCTGGTCACTATGATGGGGTGAGAGACAGGGACTGTCACTAGATCTGTGATTTCAGTGATATAGAGAACTCCTCTGTTAGGGTACTCCTTACACTAATATAGGTTGGCACCCTTTCTGGTTCTTCTGCCTCGGGCATTGTGAGGGTTACCCAGTATCATGTAGGTGATGTTTGTTAGAGGCAGGAGTTGAACCTAGGTCTTCCTGTTTTTCAAGGTCCGTAGCCTATCTATTACTCTAAGTGCTGGAAATACAAATGAAAGAGGAAATAGCCTATGTGTTCAAGGAGCTTAAGTTTTAGCTGGTCACTAGAGAGGAGAAGAATTGATAAGCAGATAGATCAATAGATAAAAACAAAATATATTCAAAATAAATATATACTATCAGACCCAGGCTTCTCCCCCCCATGCCAAGTAACATAGACTTGACCTAATCTCAGGAACTTCCCCAAAAGTCTCATTATGCCCATATTCATAATTTACCCTAGGAAAAATTACCAAATATTGAACGTTTCAACAGCTGTGGGAATGGGATCCATTGGGCCAGGTATGAGCCCTTCTTAATTAGGGAATAAGATACCTGTCAGCCAATCACATGTGATCTGGAAAGGGAGTGCTGCCTTGAAAGCCAGTCGCTGGATTTTTAGATCTTTTAAGTTAGGAATTCTTAACTTGGGGTTAATAAAATTTAAAATATATACATATTTTGATACCTGTATTTTAGTACAATTTATTTTATCTGACATAGACTGTGTATTTTATTTTATGCATTTGGGAAACATGATTTTGAGAAAGAATCCAGTCTTCACCAGAATGCCAAAGGGTGTAGGGCCATGTTAAGGAAAACATTTTCAGCCCCAACTAATTATTTGTCATTGAGAACCTCACAAGGCAGGTTTTTTTGCTGATCTCAATTGATGGCCCATTTCCCTTTCTTTCCCTCACTTCAGTGTCTCTGGAGAATGTCCTTCTTGATGTCAAGGAGCTCCAGAGAGGCATGGACTTGACCAAGCGAGAGTACACAATGCACGACCACAACACGATGCTGAAAGAATTTATCCATAACAATGAAGGGAAGCTCAAGAAGCTACAGGATGATGCCAAGATTGCACAGGCATGCCGTGTGACTCCCATTTTGTCCCCAAATAATGTTCCCCCTGAGATATGGAAGGCTCCGTCCTTCTGTAGCTCCCCTCTCCTCTGGTCCCCATCTTTACGTCTTTGCCCGGTGGCTGACCTTCTTGAATAGCTATGAGGGTATAGATGGGATGGATGCTGCTCCCCAAACTAGTCATGATCAAGTCCAACAGAATGTCACCGAGCCCTGCCATAAAGTCATCCCCCTCAACCAACTGCCAGAGACACAAAGAGAGTGAGAAATTGGAGTGATGCTTTATAATCAACTGAGAACAATGAAAGGGTTTTTGTTTGCTTTTTTTGGTAAAAGACTTTTTTCTACCGTCTGACTCTGCAGGCATACTTTGATATGGTCAAACCTGTGACCATCTGCCGTCGTCCCCTGTGATAAATACTTCCAGGAAGTTGGTCACCACGTGCAGCTTCCTTTAATGGCTGATATGGTACAATTCTTTGCCTTTTCTCACAGATGATGCCAATCTGGCCCCTCCATTTTTGGGGACTCAGTCAATGTGCTTGGCTCCCCTCTCATTTCTGCTGCTCCCTGACCCTTGAGGTGGAGGGATAACATAACCAAAACATTCGCCCCTGAATGCAGCCGTGTGAGTGGCTTTGGTTCATCTAGAGAGCTTGCAGTAGCGGTAGTGCCAGTACCTGCCTTCTGCCTGGTACTCCTCTACCAATCCCAGTCCCTGTTCCACTCAGATCACCCTTGGGACAGTTATTCCCTGCTGAAGTTCATTCCTCCAGCAGACTAGTTAGGACTAGTATGAATTGTGACTGCCTAGGAGCATAATTCCCACTTATATTCTTGTTCCTGTGGAACGAGTTGCCCCTGTAATATTGTCCTGCGAGTGTTTTCTCAGACTCAAGTCACTTAGTTTAGATGGGGAAAGTTTAGGCCATAATCCTCGTGTGATTTTTCCTTCCAGGTTCTAGCAGCTAATATTTTTCCAGTTATTTAAATCTGTCTTTATTGCTCTTAAAAATGTTTGATATTTGTATTCATATAGTTCCTGTGTGAGTCTTGATACAGTCTTTCCAGCATTTTATCTATTTTTTGTTACAGTCTTTTTTTAACCATTATTTTAATTGGAACTTCACTTTCTCTTTGCTTCCACTGGGTTTTGTGTATATTCTTTTGCATTGTTCAGAATATTCTGGATGGGATCTCTGTGAGAAAACCTAGAGGGAAAAAAGATAGAGGAAAGAGAGAACAGCAGATTGTGGGCAGTGAGGTTCATGTCTTCATTGCTTCTCCTTCAGTCAGCCCACCTTCCTTGGCAGAGATGAACACTGAAAGCAATTCACTGTGGTCATATGAAAGGGGTAAAAAATGAATGGGAATGAATATACCAAAAATATCCCAGTGGAGATTTTGAGAGGGTGAAATATAAGTTGCAGTGACTTTTATGGGATGAGTTTTGTTTATTCAGTTGTTAAGTCATTGTGAAGTAAGTAGTACTATATTGATATTGAGTAGTTTATAATAAATATTTTTTAAAAAGACAGCAAATCCTGGAATTCATGAAACTTTGAAATGTGCCTCTTTGCAGGATGCCTTTGATGATGCTGTAAAATATTTTGGGGAAAATCCCAAGACAACACCACCTTCCGTCTTCTTCCCGGTCTTTGTCCGGTTTGTCAAAGCTTATAAGGTAAATAGGAATACTTGATGTTTCTCTCTGTACAGTTTGTCTGATTGGCCGAGACCTGGGGCACAGGGACATCCAGAGTCCTGTCAGGAGGCAGATCTGTTGGCTTTGGCAGAGACTTTGTGCGCCATGACTCATGGGGTTAAACGTTCCCAGGCAGTTCTACTTTCTTTTGCTGGACTGAATGCCTGCTGCAAACGGTGAGCAGCATCCTACCAACAAGCTAATTGTGAGGTTTACTAGGTAATAGACATTCTTCGGTGTATCTTTGGGTGTGTTCCACTGAGTCAGATATCAAGCTGGTGAACCCCCCTGTCAGCACCGCAGTATCTGATAGTCACAGTGACACCTTGTGGCCGCTTCTGTAGCTCAGGCACAAACAATTCCTAGCTTGTCGTAAGTTTGTATTTCTCTAATGACTGAAAAGAGTGTGTGCACTCCAGCTAAGGAAATTGTTTCTGTGCATCCAGGGGGAGGCTGGGTTGACTTTAGGGCTGAGAGGAGAAGAGAGTGGTCACCGATGACATTTTTGCTTTCCAAAGTATTATCATCCCAGGGCAGTTAGTTCCTGGAAATGGAAGGGAAGGGAATAATGATTTATTAAGTGCCTCTCTGCCGGGTTCTATGCTCTGTGCTATTTGATCTTCACAACATCCCTGTGAGGTGGGTGCTATTGTTATCTTCATTTTACAGATGAAGAAACTGAGGCAAACAGGTTAAGTGACTTGTCCAGGGTCCCACAGCTAGTAGGTGGCTGAGGCTGGATTGGAGTTCAGATCCTCCTGACTTTAGGCCTGGCGCTCTATCCGCGGTGCTGCCAGGGGCCTCTGAGATCGCCTTTGGCCACTTTTGTGAGGTGTATTAGGATGATGTTTGCCTTGTAGCGATTGCTTCTGTTGTTGGGAAGTCATTTTGTCACGTCCGGTTCATTTTGATCCCGTTTGAAGTTTTCTTGGCAAAGACGCTGGAGTAGTTTGCCGTTTCCTTCTCTAGCGTGTTCCCATTTGACAGATGAGGAACTGAGGCAAATAGGGGTTAAGCGACTTTCCCAGGGTCATGTGCCTAGTATATGTCTGAGGCTAGATTTGAACTCAGGTCTTCCTGATTCCAAACCCAGTACGCTATCCACTGTGCCACCTAGCTGCCCCATAGTAGTAATAGTAGGAAGCTCCTATTACTTGCCCAAGGCCTAAGTGACAGAGACTCAGAATAGATCTCAGTGACCTCGTAGATGAACCGCTCCCTGTGATCTAGAACACCCCCTGCCGCATCCCAAACAAGGGGTCAGCCAGGCTTTGCTGGAATTCAGACTTCCACTTTGGATTAGCTCTTAGGAAGCTTTTTCTTCCATCAAACCCAAATCTGCCTCTGTGGAACTTTTATTCATTGCTCCTGGTTCTGTGGTCTTGACACCAAGCGGGAGGAGGTGGGGCAGAAAATCTAGTCCCTCTTCATGATAGTCCTTTAAATACTTGAAGACAGCTATCGTTTTCTCCCTCAAGTGCCCTCCCCAAACACACAAACTTCTGTGCATCACACGTGGTTAGTGAACGACTAGCGTTTGCTGAGCGCTCCTCTCAGGCTAGGGGCTCAGTTCTCCCAGTCATTCCTTCTCTGGCGGCATCTTCGTGCCTCTCGCCTTTTTGGATACTTTCACAAGAAATTTGAAAGCCACCATAGGATGCCTAGCACTGTCCTAGGTACCACTTTAGGGGAGGACACAAAAGAAATAGAAGAACATTCTTCTTTGCTTTGAGGGACCGCACAGTCTAACTAGGGAGCCAAAATATACTTAACAGAATTACAAAATTCCAGACCTCGAAAGTAGGTAAAGATTACGTAGTTCATCTGCTCTTGGTTTGTAGATGAATTGAGGCCCAGAAAAGGGAAGTCGGGGGTCACATGTATCGTTAATGACTGACCTGGAACTTGAACCAGGTTTGCTGATTCATCATTCAAATTCTAACACACACACCATTGACTGAGCTCCTTTACATATAGGGGATCATATCATACTAGGTCCTGTGAAAAGGACAAAGAGGAATAGACCTGGTCCCTCCCTGCCAGTAATATATAATCTAGCAGGTGAAAAATAAGACAAAGACACAAAGAATTTTAATCCAAGGTAGATTGCGAGGCATGCTAGAGGACAGCTGCAAAGACTTCAAAGAGGGTGTAGGAAGGGGAGCCGGTCTCCAAATTGAGGTCTTCAGGAGGATCAGAGGTGTTGTGGAAGAGGCAGCATTTGACCTGGGTCTTGGATAGTGTTTAGGATTTCACCAGATAAGGATGAAGGAGGAAAGCATTCCAGGCAGAGGAAATCTGTCATAGAGACATTGCAGCATGGTACATAGAGTCTCAAACTAGGAGTCAGGAGGGCCTGGATTCAAATCTAACCTCAGATACTTACTAGCTGTGTGACCGTGGGCACACTGTCTTTCTGCCTCAGTTTTCTCATAGGTAAAGTGAAGTTGGGCCTGATGACCTCTTGGGTTCCCTGCCAACTTTAACTATCATACTTTGATCCTGTGAATAAAAGAAGCAGAGTTACAGAGATGGGAAAGCATAGAGTGTGTTCAGGGGTTACCTATTCTTGGTGAGGCGATCAGGGTGAATGGGAGATAAGGCTCCTTGCCTCTAAAATGGCGTGAGAGTTTCTGCTGAACCCCAAACCTGTAAATGCAAAGAATGTACAGTGGCACAAAAGTCATTTGTGATTGCGGGACCATGTGAGTAGGGGAGGGATTACAGTGAATTCAGGCCAAGGCAGGAAGGCCTCCTAGAAGCCACGTATTTTGCATTAAGCTTTAAAAGGGAGTAATCTGGACTGGAGATCCTACAGAGTAAGCGGTAAACCCTGGGCCAAAAGTGTGGAAGCTGCTGAATTCAGCTTCATTTGTGTTTTCAGTTTCTGGGCCAGGCTTCTCTCAAACCATTGCCCAGCAAAATCTAGCCCCTAGTCATGTGCTGTTTAGACACACTTCCCTTGTCCTTTTGCTTTAAACAGCAAGCCGAGGAAGAGAACGAGCTGAGGAAAAAGCAGGAGCAGGCCCTCATGGAAAAGCTCTTGGAACAGGAAGCGCTCATGGAGCAGCAGGACCCAAAGGTATGGAGTCCATGCAAGAACTCGTTAGTTGGTGTCTGATGAGCGGTGAGGACCCCTTGCCACCCCTGGTGGTAGGTGATAGAAAAGCTTGCCCTGAATATGCTGCGTACCTCTCCTAGTTATGAAGCCAGAGAGCAAGGAGACATCATCTCATCTACCCGCCCTGCTGGGTGGTCAGCTAAGCCCACTTAACAGGCCCCTCTCCTGCCATATCTAATCTGCTTGGAAGAAGACTGCTTAACCTTGCTGGAAACTCATTCTGCTGTCTAAAAATCCTTATAGCTAGATGTTTTTAATTATTAAGCAAACATCGATTGAGTGCCTACTGTATGCAAGGCATTATGCTAAGCCCTGGTGAGGCTTGGGTCCTGCTTGCATAGTTGAGTAGGAAAATGAGACTTATACACTCGTAAGTACAGTACAAGGCAGTGTGAGGCATAGAGGTCAGGGAGGACATTGAGTTGAGAAGAACAGAAAGAGCAGAAGTATGGAGGCAGATTACTCCTCATCGATCTCCGAAGTCCTCCAGTATAAGGAATTATCAGTTATTATCCCTTTTGTGTAGACTCTGTTCCTTGGTGGACCAGCTTGGTTTTTTTTTTTTTTACCTTTTTAGAAAAAGTTTTAATCCAGAATTATATTTTTCCTTCCCCTCTCCTAAAATACCCTCTCAATTCCATTTCCTTCCAGTGATCTAATGAGGGTTCTTTAAGTTCCAGATGGCAGAATAGGGCCATTTGCCTTTGATTAGCAGGCAAATCTTTATGTATTTTCAATTCTCCTGAATTTCCTGTAGGCCATGGAGTACCACTGATCTCTTTCCTTTTATTCCAGTCTCCTTCTCATAAAACCAAGAGGCAACAGCAGGAATTAATTGCAGAGCTAAGAAGGCGGCAAGTCAAGGATAACCGACACGTATATGAAGGAAAAGATGGTGCTATTGAGGATATTATTACAGGTAAACGAGCCTTTTTTAATCCTAAACCAATGGAGATCCCCCACTGGGTCCACCTTCACTCGACTGCATGCAGCAGACCTTCTTGCCATATGTACCTGGTGTCTGCACGTCCTTCAGTGGGTCTGATAATGTTCCAGTGTTACCTGTGGACAGTGGCTCCTCAGGTGTGCAGCAGTGTTTATATACTGTGAATCTCAAGCCCACCTATCTGAACCCAACAAACTTTCTCCCAAACTACTTTCACCCCCTCTTTCTGACTTCTCTCTTATTTCTGAACCTTTAATGGGGGCTCTTTCCTTTATAGAATGGTTTTCTGTTTCTCTCATTGAGTTATCATGAGCACCTCTCCCCTCCACCACCTTCTAAGTACTAGAAGAGAAAATAGATTATTCCTTAGTATCCTAGCATGCCTTTCAGGACATTCTCAGAAAGCCTCTTTCCCTCCCCTGAGATAACGGAACTCTTCTATTGTTGGATGAGAAAACACACTAACGGGGTTATAGTCCCATAACTAACACACAGCTAGGGGCTGATGGTTTCAGGCAGATTTCAGTGATTTAGCTGTAGCAGTGGTTCCTGTCAGATTGAGCCCTGCAAACTAATCTGTGCTCTTCCTCTAGCATTCTCTAGCAGTTCTTAGAAGATTTCAGTTTTCCATATACAAGAAGAAACACCCATTTTTATGGTGGTGACAAGAGACTTTCCTTCACTTCCCACTCTGCAGTTCATCAACTCTCTGGCTTTTGTTTCTTTGACATCACAAATTCCGCCCTATAAATAAGCTCCCCTAGCTAACAGACTCACAGAAACTTGTCACTTCTGCACCTCTACTCCCTGCCCCCAAATCTTGCAGGAAAAAGAAACAAATTAATCAGCAGGCTTTACTCCCCCTTCCGCGTCACTGTGCCTGGTAGGGAGGCAAAAGTACCTCAAGGGAAGGCTCAGAGGGGATGTTCTAAAAGTCTTAGCAAAGGATGAGCTATTTACATTTTAAAACTGCACTATGACTTTTGGGAAAACCTGTCTATGTAGTTCAGGCAAACATTTATTAAGTGCCTACAGTATGTGAGGCATTGTGCTTTGGTGCTAGACATGCAAAAACAGATGAAATGGGCCTGCCCTCAACGAGCTCACATTCTGTTGGAATATGTTGTGTGTCTGTGGTGATGTGTAATCGAGCACTGTATTTGGAATCATAGGATTATAGATATGGAAAACATCCAGTTTAACCCCCTCATTTTACAGGTGAAGAGGTTCAGAGAGGTGAAGTGATTGATCACAGAGCCAGGATTGAAGCCTAGGTTATCACACTGCAAAGAAAAAGGAAAGGAACAAGCATTTATTAAGCACCTACTATGTGCCAGGCCCTGAACTAAGGACTTTTACAAATATCTCATTTGATCCTCACGACGGCCCTGGGAAATAGGTGCTATTCTCATCCCTATTTTACAGCTGAGGAAATTAATGTAGACAGGGGTTAACTGACTTGCCCAGGGTCACATAGCTTGTCAGTATCTAAAGCTGGATTTGAACTCAAGTCTCCCTGACCTTCAGGCCCAGTGTTCTATCCACTGCACCTAACAGCCTCCCTTTCCACAGCAGCACCCCGAGTCACAGGACCTTGGGTTCGAATCCTACTTTGTCTAGTGGGGTGACCTCACCTCTTTTAGGATATCAGTTTTTCAAATAAGGAACTTAGACTGGATGACCTTTAATGTTCCTTCTGACTCTAAATCCTATAAAATATGAGCATGCACACACAGCAATTCATGTCACACATATATGTGCCCACACATGTTCACATACATGCACATACACAATGCGCACACATGTATGCACGCACACAAGTGCACACACATGCGCTCATACTGCAGCAGTACCAGATCTTAAACTATATACAAAGCAGTAAATCATCAACATGATTCGATACTGATTAGGAATAGAGAGATTAATTAGTGGAACAGATTAGGTACATACTGTATAGAAGCAAAACAATACAGAAGCCTGGTGTTTGATAAAAAGAGACCGGCTGCTGAGGTAAGAACTCACTATTCAATAAAAACTGTTAGGAAAATTGGAAATTGGTCTGGCATAAACTTGATCTAGACCAGCATCTCACACCATATGCCAAGGTAAGATCCAAAAGGCTGTGTGACTTAGACATAAAGGGGCAGTGTCATACACAGATTAGAGAAGCAAGGATCTAAAGAAGAAGGAATGGCTCGTGACCAAAACAGGGATCGAGAGGACCAAAAATCTTTGCAGCAAGTTTCCCTGATAAGGGCTTCATTTCTGAGATCTGTAAGGAACTGATTCAAACTTAGAAGAATAAGAGCTGGTCTCCAGGTGATAAATGGTGAAATGAATCAAGTGTGCATTTGTGATTCACCTGTGGCATTATCAATCATTTATCACAGTGAAGAGGTTGAGTGCCTATTTGTTAGGTAATATTAAAAGGATTTTTAAAATGCTCTAATTATAATAGCTGCCTTTTAACCACCTCCTTATCCCACGTCAGGATTTGCAAATCTTCCAGTCCCTAAGTAGCTGACCACTGGCCCTTTGTAATCCCCTCTACTCCTTGCCCCCCCCTACCCAAATCATTAACAAAGCACTAACTAATGCAGTCAATCTCTGCTTCTTACCCTGTTCTGTTTTGTTTGTCTTGTTTGGCTGTTATTTTCCATGCAGTGCTGAAGACTGTGCCCTTTACAGCTCGTACGGCCAAGCGTGGCTCTCGGTTTTTCTGCGAACCTGTTCTCACTGAGGAATTCCATTACTAAACTATTACTTTTTCACACCTGATGCTCTTAAAAGGTTGCCGTAGATTTTTGACCCATTATCTCTATCTGTGTGGATATCAAACAGGGTCAGATGAATTGTAAATGGATAGCATGTATCTGATGTCCATGTGGAATTCTGTTTCATGTTGTTCCCATGTTGCACGGACTTGCATTCAGTCACCTCCGAAATCCCCATCGCCACCCTCATGATGACCTTATTCATCTTCACGTTCCAGAGATGCCTCTGGTCTGTGTGAAAGAGCCATGGAATAGCAAGTTTTGAAATTGTCAAGTATCTCATTGGGGGAAGGGGAGGCAGGATCATGGTTTGTGGGAGTCATAAGAGTTGGAAGGGGCCATACCTTAAAAATCCTCTAGCATTCTCATTGTATAGGTGAAACACTGAGAACTAGAAAGTTTGTAAGAATACTTGACTTCAAATCAGGATATCTGGTTTTAGTGCTGACTTAACCAACCCCTTTTAAAACTTTTGGGCAATTACTTAACCTTTCTCTATTTGACTTTCCCCTAAAAGTGGGAATAATACTAGTTCCTTCACACTTTACTGGGGATGTTTTGACATTAAAAGAAGATTTTTTTGTGTGTGTATGTATACTTTAGAAAGAAAAGTGCTGTGGAGTTATTAAATGTTCTTTTTCCTCACTTTCAAAAGAGGCCATGGCTAGTTCTAAATTGTGACAGTTCACTTGCTTTCCTAGGCTACCTCACCCAGCCTTTAGATATTTAATTCTGTGTAGTAGATCTGATAGAGCATGGAATAAATGAGCCCCTCTACCAGTTATGTGCATGGACTGTCAGAGACAATATACAGGTTCCCTTCTTGCCTCGTGAGAGTCATCCAAGATCTTTCCCATTCATCAGTGTCGTGTGTACTGTCTTGCCTGGCTAACCAGCATGTGCATGTAAGAGTGTCCTTAGAAGAGGGGAAATCAGACAAATGTCTTGGTTATGTCATTCATCGTGCCGTCATCTGTGCCCAGTCCCGTGCCACATCCAGCATACCTCTACTAAATCAGCTTCGTGGTGATTTCTTGGGTGGCAGAGCTAAGAATCATGGTCTTATCACCAGAAAACTGGCCATTGGGTGATGAAATTTTTTGGCAATAATAACTCATGAAAACTGTTTACAAAAAGTGCAAAGGGGTTGACTTCTCAATTTGTTGATGCATTAGACATCAACTGAGATATTACACATGAAGTGCTTTGCAAACTTTCAAAGTACCCAGCAGGTACCAGTCCTGATTACTATTTATCCACACCAACAAAATCACTAATCTTTTGAAGTATTGAAGAAGGCAATGGTAGGAGTGGTGGTGAGAATGAACTACCAGTGCATCCCAGGAAACATGAGCATTGTGGGAGTCCCTAGGAAATGATTCAACCTCCCACAATAATGACTTAGTCTACACTGGTGTTCAGCCACAGAAGAGATTAAGTTCTTTGGGATGCCAGATAATATAGGCCATGGAAAATGGATAAAACATATAGGCTAAGAAGGAGAAATGGTGACCTTAATTCTTTTTTCAGTGTACATGTCTTCAGGGGAAGCTCCCTAGTGAAATGGACTTGGAGCTGGGCACATGTGTATTAGGCTGTATTAACTGTTTGAAGAATGCATTTTAACCTGTGTTCTGTGTGTTTCCATTTTGTCTTTGAGGAAGCAACAAGTGAGGGGTGGGGGTGGGTCCAAAAACAACTATGTTCTTGCTCTGTAGTGAACCTAACTCCCCAGTGCTTATTAATCACTTTGTGGACTCTAATCTGCTTGGCTGTTGTTTGCTCTGTCAAGTGAATTTGTTGGATTATTTTCCTGGAGCCAATCTTCAAAGCAGCTTGGAATTGGGTAGTCAGAGATCAAGGGGGTGGGAAGACCATCTCACCTTTTTCTTGCTGTATCTAACCCCAGCTCACAGTGGTGACCTTCCACCACTCTCTTGTTCTGTTGGCTAACCTGCCTGGGATTTTTAAACATTGAGTTGAGTTGCTCTTCATTTTCATCCCATTTTTACTTAACCATCATTTTGTGTTTTGTTTTGTTTTTTTTTTCTGTTTAGCCTTAAAGAAGAATAATATCACTAAATTTCCAAATGTTCACTCGAGGGTAAGGATTTCTTCTAGCACACCGGTGGTGGAGGATACACAGAGCTGGCAAGCATCACTTTTTACTTAGCTTCCTCCTCTCTCTGTATATGCCAGACCAATGACTGTTAATATGACTGAGGGTAATGCTGGGGACAGTCTATCTCATGAGAAGTCATCTCATCTCATTTTCTAAAGATGTGGCCTTTATTTGCTCTTTTACTTTTATTATACTTAAATACTTAATATGAAGGCTACACCTCCATAATATGGCGGCTTGGGTGAGGGTATTTGATGGTGGTTTCACTTGCTTTGGGTACGAGGGTTCCACTTTCCTCTGCCACTTATTTTATGCTCCTGAATTTTTCTCCTCTCCCAACCTCCTTCTCAAATCTCTATTAATTAAGGAAAGATCATGACTAGAGAAATCACCTCCAACACTTTATGGTGCAAGGTTTTTTGAGAACTTGGGTGGTTTGGACACCAATGATAAGATCCAGCCTAGACAAAAGAAAGGGGTCAGATCTCTTTCTGTTCTCATTCTGCACAATGAATTGCACAAATTCTGCACAAATGAATATAGAGCTTATTCTATATGCTTTTGCCCTTGTGGGGCTATGAAAGTAGGGCCAGTTTGCAGGGAGGGTGGCTGGGTATGTGGGTGGGAAACAGTCCGGGTGTGTGTGTGTGTGTGTGTGTGTGTGCGCGTGTACTGCCTGCATAACCCCAGGAGATAGGAGGTAGGTGATGGGATATAAAGGCCCCAATGAAGTTTTCCTCTAATGTTTTCTTCTAGTTTTGTTTTTTTCTCCTTTGGAGGATTAGTCTTAACTAACATGAGCTATTAGTGAACAATTCCAACAAGAACAAAACAGCTAGTGCAAGTAGGAGAAAATGAAAATCTGCAACCTACTTCATTCATTCCCCTAATTCTTGTCTCAGTCCAAAAGTGGTAGCTTAGATATAGAACCTGTTTTGTCACATCACCTAATTCTGAGAATGCTCCCATAAATTCCTCCTTTTTAGCCTGATAACCATGCCTTATGGTGACCAACCACTTTGGCAGAAAGGCATAGAACCATACATACATACCTACCTACATATGCATATACATATACATACATACATATATATATATACATATGTATATATATGTATGTATATATATTTGTGTGTGTGTGTCTGTAGATAGACACACATACATATATGTAGAAATAAACATTGATGGCTGGCAGATCGTTAGCTGTAGCAAACCATTGATTAACCAGAATATTGGTATTAATTGGAATTCTCTGAGTAACTGAGGACTGACAGTCTCCCCCAACTTTTTTCTATATCAAGGTTTGTTATTAAATATCTTCCTAATATCAGTTTTTTGCCTTATTACAATATAGCAAAGACAGTTGAATCTTTGCTGATTGAAGACACTGTGGTGCCAGGATAACCACTGTGTATAGCTAATAATAGTGACAACAATAGTGATGATAATGATGAGCGCTGATATTTACCAAGTACTTTCTGTGTGCCAGATGTGGTGCTAAGCACTTTACAGTTAGTATCTCATTGGATCCTCACAACAGCTGGAGAGGTAACATCATTATTATTTCCATTTTATAGGTGAGGGTAGTGACGCAAGCATGTTCTTTTGTCTTAGTGGACATAGAGCACGTTGGGCTGAATTTGCACCATCCCTTTTCTTTTTAAAAATATATCCCTGACGTGAGTCTATTTTCTTCTCATTGGCCTTTTTATTCTTCTAAAATTAAGTATGAAGGGAAAATTCAATTTAATCTAAGGTTCTGGTTAATCAAGATTTTGCCAAATATGGTCATCATAAAGCTTCAGAATTGATCAATTTAAAGAAATTTGAATCTTTCCTCCTGTGAAAGACTAGAATCTAGGGTTGGGGCAGATTTCAGGCCTTAAAAGATCAAATTCTATCACATAACATACATTTTCCAAGCAGAAGCTGCCCCCCAGAATAGGAAGTTTTTTTGTCCAGTGATCTTCGGTAATTTGGGAAACTCAAGTATATCACATGCACGAGAGATTGCTTACAAGCCGAGCTGTCCAGTAACTCCGCCATTGATTCTGATCTTAAACGGGGAAATTAACAATTAATTTTTCTTTTTTATTTTTGGTCACCTTTACCCTCATTACAATAACTTGTAATCAGATTATCTGCTTCTTGGATTGTTTATTTAAAGCCTCAACTGTTTCCAGTTGTTGCTACATTTCAAAATATAAAGTTAGACTTTCTAGCCAGTGACTGAAATATCCTACAATTTTTTCCTTCTCAAAGCCCACAACCCACCAATATTAAGCTAGAACCCGTTCATTTTGTCATTGGCCTCACTTAAGCTCAGCGAGCTTAAGGCTTTTTGTCTAATCTTTCTACACAAGCTGCTTTGATTGGCTGCCAGCAGGACTTTGTTTTGTCTAGTAGACACAAGGCATGAAGAACGCCTCTCTCTGACTGGCTTTTTCCCTCTTACAGATCTTAGAAACCAGCCGTACAGACGAGCCGATGCGGTGAGGAGAAGTGTCCGGCGACGCTTTGATGATCAGAATTTGCGCCCTGTTAATGGTGCTGAGATAACCATGTGAGCCAGACCTGCCTACATGTGTAAAGTGGAGGGTGTACTTCAGTGATAACCATGTCTGTGGGAACTCTTCCGGCTACCATTTAATGCAGCCTTGAATACATTCTGAAGGGCCAAGAGGCCCCCAAATTGCATAGGAACTTTAAAAATAAAATAAAAAAGATGGGCTCTCCATTCAACTGTAGTTAACAAGTGCCTAAGATGAAAATACCTGCTCAAATTAATCAAAGCAATAGGATTTGATTTGATTGGGTATCTTTTTACACCAATATGTTATTCAGTGTTTTTAACCAAAATGTAAATGTCATGTTATCTTCTTTTTGTTATCTGCCACTTAATGATTGTCTTATGGCCCACCTTGGTTTCTTGACAGGTTGTAAATAACAAATATTTGGGTGAGATCTGCTGTGGATCCCTTTTGGCTTTTACATATGTCTCTGTGCTGTCTAATAAGGAATTTATTTTGAGCTTCAAATAGCAATTCTCTCTAGGTTATATATCAAAAGGTTTGTTGTTGTGTGAGGGAAGCCATTCTCAGAGAGACTTTTCCTTCTAGTCATAGCCAAACCCTGGTGAAGTATAAAGAGGATGTGATTTCATTAACACATGAAGATTCACCCAGTCAGTCTTCATTTTCATGTATGACTTTTTGTGTGCAATGCCCTATGAGGGATGGTTTGAAGGGTAAGACTGCAGTGCTACACAAAATCATGGGAATATCATGTAAGACACATTTATGATTCTATGTTCTTCAGAGAGAGGCAGCTTATGGGTAACACAAAATATATTTATTAATTAGCATTACGCTATTAACATCTCAGTAATCAGTATTAAAATCTCCAAGGACTGTTATGGTTCAGTTCTGAGCACAGCGCATAGTCATGTGCCTTGTCAGAAAGAAGTTTGCTAGGCCCATTGATGAGCATTCAGATTGCATCTTTCATCGGCAGAGTGCTGATTTGAGTAGGCCTTGTTCTCCTTTGACAATCGCATTTGAGGTTTTTTTTTTTAAATGGACGTAAGGGGTGCATTTGACCACTGGACCTAAAAAAGATTCTAAAGGCTAGTCTAATGCTCCCTTCCTGGGATATGTTAGGGGAAATTGGGAATTGATTTGTTGGGATATTTGTATTTGGATGAAGTGAGAGAAAGACATATGCAAAATGAGAATGAAAGGCAAGCCAAGCTCACTCTGCAGGTACAGGGCAAGCCATTGCTTTACTTGGCTTCTTCTTGGGCAGGGCACTTGATCTAGTCCAAAGTCAAAACCTGGACTGAAGCTAAAATTGTCATTTTGGAAGATAAATTCTGCTTCCAGCTTACCTTTCTTGGTAGCATTTCATCAATATGTTAATTGTAAAATTTATTGTATAGTATTTAACCACTGAATTTCTTTTCTTTTATGTTGTGCTTAAGTGAATCCCTGGTGAAGGTCTCATTTTCCTTGGATGATGTGTAGTTATATGATAATCTGTTTTTAAATGTACAGATATTTTGCTACAAAATTGGTGCCGTTTTTTATGGTTTTTACACCTCTTTTAATTCCCACTTTAGCCTCTGGGTAATATTGTAAATATTGTTTAAAAAAACTGCATCAGCTTGTGCTATACAATCTGAATGTTATTTTAACTTATAGTTTGTTTTTTATATTTAACTACGAGGACAGTTGAGGGATCAAAGTTGTCACACTTTTTTGCTTACCTATTTGCAGAAAGTTTCATTTCAAACTCCCACCTGCTAGCACATCTCCAGAAATGTGTACTCTACATGCTCTCAAAAGAACATGCCAAGATTGTGTCTATGTCTGTCGACATTGATTGGACACTGTGCCTAAGAAGCAATGATTTTAGCTATGAAATGGAATCCAAATTACTGGCTTATATTCAACACAAGTGTTTTAAAGCTTAGTGCTAACAAGCATACAAATAAATTTCCATACCACCTGTATTTATTATTCTACAATTAGAATGGACTGTAATGTTGGCATGTTCTTTTTGTTTTGTTTTCTTTTTCTTGTAATGGGCCTGCTTCTTAGCAATATTAGAAGTGTTTTATAAAGCAGTTCATGTTACTTTTCTGGTCTGTTCATGGCATATGAGCAAATAAACTATTTACACTACTATACAGCAATGAATTGCTTTTTATTGGTCAGTTTATCATTAGCATCATCGTACACCAAGTCCTCATCCTTCCAATGTCAAACTGCTGCCCATAGCTTATAAACAGCTTCCATAGGGTGTTGCTGATCTCTTGCCTGTCTACTGTTTTTTTTTGTGATATTTTGTGACCTCATGTTTAAAAATGTTGATCTACTCTTTCATCTGTCACCTGCCTACCTACTTCTCTCAAACTCACTCACAAGAAGTATTGAGGTGTTTTGTGCAATGGGAAACTTGTGAGCAAAAAGCAATTCATACCTAGAAACTGTTATGAAGTAGGACTCTAAGAAGTTGATCATGTAAACTTCAATGAATGAGCCCTGATTAGGAGTCCTTTGCTTCCAAGGATTTTCTACTTTACTGAGGATAGATACAATGTATTTAGTAAGTGTAACTCAAGTTCCACTATGATGGAGACAAAGAAATAGCAAATAATCAAATAATACTCAAGGAGGCAAAGAACACATTAACCTGAGATTAGAGCCTTCATAGAGGTGGTGGCACTTTTTGAAGAGGATTTTGACAGGTAAAGATGAAGAGGCTCAGTGCATTTCATAAAGTTTTATTCCTAACAAGCCATTCAAAGTTTCTTAGAGTCAAATGATGTGATCAAACCTGAACATTAAAAGATGTTTTGGCAGATTTGGGAAAGATGGGACACTACACATAGGGAGGCCAGTTGGGCCAGCACAGTTCAGAAAAAACATAAGGACCTCAGTTAGGATAGTGGCAGTGTGAATAGTTATGTATGTAGAGTCAGTAGGTTGTGGAAGACTGGATCTGGATACCAGAGGTAAGGGAAAGGAAGGAGCAAGGAGATTACTGATTTTTGAAGCTGAATTACTGAAAATGGTAGTGCCATTGATAGAAACAGGGATGTTGTAGAGGCAAGTGGAAAGGGAAACACAACTTCTGCTGTGGACATGTTGAGTGGGATGTATATTACCTCTGTGATAATTTGAGAACTGTGAGAGTGATTGAGACCACCATGAGAAAATTTTAGAGAACAAAACACATCCATTTTAGAATGTCAGGAAGAGAAGGAACTGTCCAGAAAGAATAGTTACTTAAAAATAGGACTATCAGTGTGGCGCCTCTAAAGTAAAGGGAAGAATATCTAGTATATGGAGATAATTGTTTTAAATAATAGAAATACACCATTAGGTCTGGCAATTAGTGAGTCTTTGATGAAATGGAAGTAGTTCAGTGGGAGGAGCAGAAGTCACATGGCAAAGGATTAAAGAAAATAGGGTGGAGATGTGACAAAATGGAAGAGGTTGCTGGATGAGAGCAAAAAGATCCTTTAAAAAAAGATTCGAAGACGTGTGGCTAATAATGATGAGCCTGAGGAATACAAGTTCATACTTTTTAAGCTGATATTAATATTTTAAAATTATTCCATGAAAAATGTCTGAGATACTTACTCAGATAAACAGCCTATCTGGAAAATTCAGATCGAACTTTGCCAAACAAACATGACCGAAACAGATAAAAAGGGGGTGGTATGAGCATGGGAGGGTAAATGGCAAATGTGGAGCCAGAGAATCCTGGGCATGGAAAAACTGCCTATAGTCCATAGTCAGGGAGACCTCAAGTCAAACATCCTGTGAAGAGTTGAACTATTGTGGCAAGTCATATTTACAGCACACTGATACAATGTAATAATCAGTTTGCTTCTTTAGAAAAACAAAAATACCTGATCCCCTCCTAGTCACTACTAGGCTTTCCTATTTCCTTCTCCTTAACCACAGCAAATAGGAACACACATGCCTGAGGACATCTTACCCCACACTGCTGGTATATATTGACCTGTCCCTGGAGCAGGCTTTTCTATTTTTTTTTTTCCATTGCAATTTTCCTACAGGTGGTGGTAGGGAAATATGATTATAATTTGCTTAATAGCCATTTGGCTGGAATCCACCTATTACTACAGAGGCTACTAAACTGTCAAAAAACATCTATTTACATTTATGAGCAGTTCCAACTGTACAGGATGCCAGTCTATTCATTTAACACTAATATATACCTAAATTGTACTTCTTGTCATCTTTAGTCATTTATTTGGTTCATGCTTATTTGAAGTATCCCAACAACTAAAGTCAGCTTGTTGCCTTTATTACCACAGAGAAACACTAAGTTACATAGTACAGTGGAAGAAATGAAGTTGGGAGGCAATAGTCCCAGCTCCTCACAGGATTCCATTTATTTCAGTACTCTGGGCCTGAGTTTCCTCTTCTGTGAGGAGTGGTCTACTAAATCCAGTTCTAGGATTTACAGGACACAGGTGATCTTTTTGTTCATTCTGCTTTGAATAGCTGCACTCAACAGAAAAAAAAGCAAATCCACTGAAAAGGTGCAGATTAACTGGGGTGACCAGTAGATAGCGCAACAGCTATCTAGAAAGGTCTCTGAAGGAAAAGAAAAAGACGCATATCCACTTTTTATTTAGTAAAAGTTGCAATACCTTTTTCTAATAAATTATTTTTATTTACAAAAGGTCTAATTTTATTTAACAACTATGAGGCTTTTAAATTAATTACATCAGAACAATATATAAACAGAAAATTTGGCAATTACAAACACAGAAAATAGAAACCACTCTTTCCCATAACTCAGCCTTTTCTTTAAAGCAAGTCTTCAATTTAATCAGGTGAGACTACCACCTATCTAAAGTGGGGTTTTGCAAAGCAAGTTTAAACAATCACATTCATATCCCCGGGGAACAACAGAAAGTAGAGACTGGCAGTAGGAAATGGCTCAGTTTGCTTTTTAAAGGGTCATATTGAATCTGGTCCTGTTTAGTAGCTATGGGCAGCTATCCAAGTCATTCTAGCTGCTTGGCTGATTCCTACAAAGCCACCTGAAGTTCTGCCTTACCAGGTCAGCTGTGATATTAGCAGTCAATTCATCACCAATATTATATTGCTTATGCAGCACTGTACTGGGTCCTATGAAAAATTATAAAAGACGAAATACCATTTTTAAACAGATTGTGAATGACTCTATTGACAGCCTAATACTCCATTTCTATACAGGGATTTTTAAGTGGAAATATGAAGGAAGTAACTGTGATGATGGTAACAAAACATTCTGTAAAATATATTTGTGAATTGGGCAAGTAAAAGACTTCCATTTTGTTCTTATTTTTTCCACTTCAATGGTGTCTTGGAAAAATGAACTTTGACTAGTCCTGAAGCTTCAACTTTGTTGGGTGGATTTTGAGACGTGGCTGGACTGATCCATTGCAACAACATCTACCTAGAAAATGATTTGACCTCTATTTTTATGGTACAATGAAAGCAATGTGAAAGAAAAATTACTTATTATTTGAGAGATTCCAAGCCATGTTTATGAAGTTTCCAACCCATTCCTATCTTCTTTACCCAAACACAAGGCAGCAGGAGCTGAGCATTTATTCTCATTAAGTGACTTAAGAATAACAATCCAGAAAAGAGGGCAGAGCAAGCAGATCATGTCCCTCAGGTATAACTCTAATCTTAAGCCAATACTCCTAAACCAGGTAGTATAGTAGTGCATATATGGGCATGAGTAGAGTTTAAGTTTTAAACATTTATGAACGTGATTTATTGCACTAATGGTTTTTAAACCCTTCAACAATTTAAGTTACTGGGCAACATAAATGAAAGCTAGATGAAGATACCGAAAAAGATTTATTTCACTTTCCAAAACCAACACAAAACTAAATAAATTCAAATCAAAATATTTTAGTGAAAAAAGACTGCATACTAGGTTAATCATAGTTTGAAATGAGAGGCATTACTAATGGGTATGATGGATATTAACTTTCCAAACACAGAAAAGGCATACTCCTATGATTTATTTTTCCCTTCTGCAAAATAAGTGAAATGTCGCCTATTCCAGTGAATGATAAACATGACAGTAACACATATTAGAATGTACTTTAATATGTATGTATTGCTGGTTTTGGAGAAGCATCCCTGGTGTAGGTAAAAGTATGCCTTTACATTTACATTCAGGCAAATGAAAGTTTCCACATCAAGCTGAAACCAGGAAGAATTAACGTGCTTCATCCTACCTTGCTTTTATTTTGTTGCAAAACCTTGTTTCTTCACTTACGTAGTTCATATTTTACTTATATTATGTACTTTAAAAATCCTGTTTTAAAATAATTCAAAACTTAGTCCTGCTTCCATCATTTGATTAAGAAAAGTATTTTCTTATCAAGTTCATTAAAAATAGTCAAGACTCAGTCACTACGTGAAGAGACTTTTCCCTTTTCATATTCAGTTATAAAATTACCTAGCCAGCACTGAGAACTCACAGAATCTTAATAGCTGGAAGGAACTTTTAAAAATATTGTAAATTCAGCCCCCCTCCCCCTACCCCATTTTATAGTTGAGGAAACCTGAGGCCTGGACAAAGTGATTTGCATGTCACACAGTTAACTAGTGGCAGAGCATCCCTTTCAGAGGGAAAAGTTACATCGGTTTGATTAAAGAGGGGTACTCTTTTTATTCAATGCTAACAAATTCCTAACTGAGCAAATAGAGAATCACTTCTGCAGCTGTTTTAAGAAATGATAATGCAATGCTGTCTAGAGCTTTTACAAACCTCAGTTGCTGGCACTCTTATTTAAGAATTTTAAGGAGTGTGTTAAATCACATAAAATGAAATTAGATGAAATGTTTCTTAGCATATTACTTGCATGGCAATATTGTTTTGCTATGTTTCCTAATGAAATATAACTTACTCCTCAAAGCAATTCAGTTTTCTTATAAAAGAACTGAATTTAATGACAAGGAGGGTCATTTCCCTCAAGAGCAAGAAATGCTTCAGTATTTAAGTCAATAACAAATATAAAATGTGCTAGTGGTTTTGTCGACAAATTAATGCTAACTCTTTGAAGTGGAGAGGTAGATCAAATAAACAAACATGCAGTATTTAATAAGCTACAGTAAATTTAAACCCTTGAATCAATATTCAAGATTCCCATAAAGGCAAGATTACAAAGATAAATTGAAGAGTTTTAATTCCCACATTCATAATTTCACTGTTTGAGCATATTGGTCAAAAACCAGGTTAAGTGAGTTTTGGCTTGTCTAACTATTCTTCTCAGGACTAGAGTTTACCCAGGGCCTTATAATTTCTGGTCATTAAAACCTCAGTGCTATGGAAAGGAATAGTGAGGTTCCAGTGTTTTGGTGCTGGATGCAGCAGGGTTATTTTCAATTATAATATTAATTTTAATTACGCACAACTATTTTTTTAAGTCTTACATAATTTCCATGGCTGATATAAGCTCTAGAAACTGGGGGTACTTAACAGTTCCCATTTTAGAAAATTCCATACAGATTGTCTAGCAGGGATTTAATGAGTTAAGTTGATGCAAAATATCCTTGAGAAATTCAGAAAGATACATAAGAACATGCTAAAACACATATATACAGCTTTTTATTTTTAATGGAAAAATAAAGACAAAACTTTTAAAGTAATATTTACTTTAAAAAAAATCTTCCTCATTCATGGAAATTATAAAAGCAAAATGTTTTACATAAACTCTAAATTATCTTGTGAAACATTGCTACCTTTGTCAAAATCATAAGCTTATCTTAAAGATTTCCCACTTCTAGTTCCATGTCAAATAAGCATTTGACATGATTAGTACTATTAACTATATATATTTATATATATTTATACCATAAACACAAATGGAGTTTCTCTGAAGGTAAACTAAAGTAAAAATAAGCCCCTGCCGCCAAAGCTTTTACAATTTTTTTTTGGTTCTAAATACAACAGTATAGTAAAACCTTAAGCAACTCAAGTTGATTGCTTCACATTTTCTCATACATATACAGTTTGATTCTCATACCTTCTGCAGAGCCAAGTATCATCTCAATGCAGTGCAGAAAAATCGACTATTTGGAGAAGAGAAAAGGTGGGAGAAGTCACAAAGCTTTTCATGGCTTTGCTGCAGGAAAACATTGCAACCGATGTCACAGAAACATTTCCCTGGTTAACACTAACCACTTTCAACTCTAAGATGGTGAACTTGGGGGGTAAAATAGTCATTGTAATTTTTGCTAACATTGAACTTAAAATAAGGTTCTACAAAATAACCAAAATTAATGAATAAGGTAGTGACTGATGGGTATCTAACATTCTTTTAACACCAGATGTGGGGTATACTTTATTTAATGTGAAAAAATCTCTTGGACAAGAAGTGCTCCCTGATAACAAAAAAATGCTATAGCCAGTTTTATCTTTCAAGTGACAAATACCAACCTCTAGAAGCAAGAATATAAAGTGATGCTTCTAGCTTCACTTAAGCCAACTTCTCACAAAAATATTATGTATGAACATTTTAGTTTGAAACACAAATAAAGGGGCCTCATATGCACTGATTTGTTTATAAGTACTCTTATAAGTATCATTAGAAAAGAGAACTACATGGGAAAGGAAGATGAATTATTAAGTGAAACTTCGACGGGCTTAGAGTAAATACACCACATTGTTGCTTAACTGAATCATAAAATATCCATATTTCTGTTAGAGCTGTACAGTGTATTTCAAGTAGAAATAAATACTAGTACACGCTAGAAGAGAAGGTTTAATAATCGATAAAAATGTACAAAAATATTCAAATCAGAAATGCTTTAGAATGTGTACCACAGAAGTCAATACTTCTCACTGAGTAGGGAAAAGTTTTCCTCAATGAAAAACTGGACAGAGGATATTTAAAAAAAAAGAGAGAAAGAGAGAAAGACGGAAAGAGATCTGATTTCTTTTTAAATCAAGACAACTTTTGTTAAAGAAAATGTTTAAGCCGACATTGATTTTTTTTAGACAAGGATATTGCAACTGTCACTTAAAATTTGGTGGCACATTCTTTAGTAGGTCCTTAAGGCAACATATTTAAATTAATTTACAATCTGATTTGATGTTAATTTTTTTTTAAAACATCGCCTCAAAATAGATGTTCAAATAATGCCCTCACAATAGCCTTCTGTTTTATTTATCCAGATGCTCTTAAAATTAACAATGGTGGCTATAATACAGCAGTGCCCATTAGCACTACTATATAGTTAAGGGTTTCCATCAAAAAACACCTATTTTTTTAGTTCACCATAAAAATTCACATCAGTTAAACCAGTTAGGAAGTGCACAAAAAAGCATTTTGATCAGTTGCTGGTGCTTTTTTTGTACCACTATGCATCAAAAAAGGTTTCATTATATCTTCAAAATCCAACTTCTGCAAATTTCAAACCACCTCAAAAATGTATCATTGTGGCATTGACTTTAGAACACAAAAGTAAGGACATCTGTGATAATCAATAAATCACCATCTCTAATCTATTTTGCTGTACCCTAAAAAGGGGCTTCAAAGTGATGATATGAAAATGATTCTCTATATAGAATCAAAAGTTTTCACGTTCAGTTTTGAGTTTCCTTCTCTTTTGCAGATTTAAAGTCAACTCCACTGTAACATTACTTAATGCACTTCTTCCTGTGATATAATTAAAACCCAGTGTTGCTTCAATGGAATTTAAAACATCAGAATCCCTGTCCTGAACTAGACATTTTTTTAATTATACTGTAAACATATATTTGGTATAATTAATTTATTGATCATCATCCAGTTGTTCCAAGAGGGTCCTTCTCCGCTTTTCTAATTCCCCTTCACTCAGTTCACTGCCAGAAGTATCCCAATTACCCTGGAAAGACATTAAAAATTAACAGTATTTTTAAAAATCTTGAAATAGCATAAATTTTCTTAAGAGGAAAATTACACAGCATTTTTAAACCCATTAATTTTTGCTGAGAAAAAAATTTATTATAAGTTATCACAATTTTATGCCAAACTGATAAAAAAGCTGTTTTTAAAAGTCTTTTAAGTTCATGTTATTGTCTACTTACCTCTTTGTTGCTTCAGAGGAAAAACAGGAAAACAATATATACAATCCATTAGAATCATGTGGGCACTCAAATATACAACACTTGTGTTCCTTATTCAAATAAACTGAGTAGTCTAACCCACTCAATAGACTTTACCATGAATAAACCCAAAGTATGACGCAAAAACCTATTTCATTAGGTAAGACTTTTTACGCTACAGAATTAGAAATCTAGAGGTAAAAGGGCTATCTGATCAAACTCACTCACCTTTTCATAAATCATAAACCAGGGAGGTTCTACTTGACTTACATGAAGCCACACACACAGAATAAGCATCAATTATACATACTATCACTGTTCATTGATTATTTTCATGTGCAAATATGCATACTTATCTTTCCTGTTTTTCAAAGCATACCACAAAGTCAATTTTGCTTTTTATCTTGATTAAAGTTCTAAGTAAGATGTTGTTTCTCCAGAAATAATGCAAGCCCCATGTCTAGTGTAATTAGAATGCTTAGAAGGGTTTTACATCATTTATACAAAATTGGATTTCACAGTTTAACTCCTTACTCCACTTTATTCCTTAAATACAAAGAAAAACTCTAGAGAAAACTCCAAAAGGCATTAGGACTTTGTCTCAGAACCTGACATAAACCTGGTCCCTTTTCTTCAGGTGCTTTGGTTCTACTGCCAGATGGATGATCACTTTATGCAACCTTCCACATGGTATCTGAAAGCAGTTCTCCAGCTGTTTGTGGTGGGACTTCTACCTGCTGCCTTGTAGGTTTCATCAGTTTTCTCTCCCTAGCTCCTTTAGGTCACTTGAGGGCCTAGCTTTAAGGGAGTAACTACACTGGAAATTTCTGAAAAAAAAAACTAGTGATTAAAAAAATAATAGCTTGGATTACATATGAAATGCTCCACTGTCCTTTCTTTTGAGAGAGATCTCAATTTCTGAGACTATTTACCTGGCTCCAAATGAACAGATAGTCTCTCATTCCACTTCTCTTTCCTGAATCTCATCCTCCCCTCATCCACGACACAAAAGAGGAAACACACTAGAATTCAAGTCACTATTTAATTTTACAGAGAAGAAAAGCAGTCTTTTGCTATGAAGAGTGACTTTGTAATCATACTATCATACCTCACTCTTCAGTGAAACAAGTCCTGCTATGCTACAGATTTTCATTACGTTTATATAAAATGGAAAAACATTTTTAGGAGACACCTGATTAGCTGAGGCTGCTGTTTTTCTTAAGGGATGTTATACTTGGCCTAAGGCTGGCCTCTAAACATAACTTAAGTATATACACTTTTGCGTAAATGGAAAACATACACTTGAGGCAAAGTTAAAAATACTTACAGAATCCTTTCCAGTCTTCTTTTTAGGTGATTTGTGTTTTGATTCTGATCGTTGCCTAGTTCTATCCTTTTCAGTTTCTCGTTCTTTTTCTTTTTTATCCTTTTCTCGGTCAGCATCAGACTCTGGAGAATCCTACAAAAGGCACATAATTAAGAAAGCGCATCACTATTTAAAAACTGTTCACTGGGATAACAATTAAGATACAACTTGTATGAAGTAGCACGGTAGTGTTCTCTTAGATCCAGTAATAAGGAAAAATCTGTCTTTTGCTCGAGGTTCACATCAAGGACATGGCATTATAATATCACTAAGAAATGCTTCTCTGGCTATGGAGAGATGGGCACACTAAAAAGCACTGTTGGTAGAGATGGTAAATGATTTATTAACTCTCGAAAATAATGTGAAATTATGCTAAGAAAGTGACAAAAATGTTCCTAGTCTGACACACTATTAGGTGTATACCCCAAGGAGGTAAAATCAAAGATCGAATATATATCAAATTATTGTTGCAAATAACTGGCAACAACATTAATGACCATTAATTGGGAGACGGCTAAAGAAACCTGTAACATGTGAATACAACAGACTACTTCAGGATAAGAAATGATGAATTTACAGGGAGGTATAGAATATGAACTGGTACAAAGTAAATAAACCAAGAAATGACAGGAAAAATAATAAACTCAAAACCAAGCACTGAGTACTTAAAATAAACAAGCTTAAGCTTGAAGAAAAGCTATGAGGAAGCATTCCTCTCTGTTCTTCGTGGGTATAGACTATTGCATATATGGTCAGATTTAACTGATGTATTGACTAATTTCATTTAACTACTTTTTTTTACCCTTTTTATTCTCATAGATGCCCTCAAATCAGGCAAAGATACTAGGGAAATAAAGATATAAACAAAAGATGATCAACAAAGCTTTTTAAACTGGCTATCTAAAGTTCCACTTCAGATTGTAAACCTTGTCATATTCTCCATCTCTCACAATAAAATGTTAGTTGAGCATATATGCCTATAACATCTAGGTAAATCTCACATTTTAGGCAAAGGAATGACAGTTTGTCCCACCCACACAAAAAGTGAATATGAATTAAAGGGAGCTATTATGAGTGTATATTAGGAATCCATTAATATAGTGTAAAAGGTATTGACGTAGAGGAAAGAACAATGAATTTGGAAGGCAAAGTTCTGGGTTCAGTTTCTGGCTCTGACACTACCTGCTGGAACTTATCTGCAAAATGAAGATGGCTGGAATCAATAATCTCTAAGGTCATTTCCATCTCCCAACTTATAACTCTATGAACTAAAGCTCAGGTTGTCTTAGGGGTAGATGTAAGGGGACCAAAGACAGAAAAATGACAAAATATGGAAAATAAAAGATGGGCTAATGCAAAGTGCAGAGGCTAAAAGCCAAAAGAGGTGCAACTGGAACACAAACAGGAAAACAATCAGGGTAGAATCAAAAACTTCAGGAGTCAGAACCTAGCATGAAAGTTATCCAAGACTAAAAATGTGATGGCGTGGGTTTAAAAGTGACAATAGGGAACACCTAAATGACATTAGTTGTAAAATATTATAAAGCAGTGCCAATTGGATTAATTTTCCATTGTACAGTGTGGAGCCCCAAAACAATGCAGTAAAATTTAGTTTTGTAACTGAGCTCTTTGTGCTGGAATACAGTGAACCAGGAAGACTGTCATCAAATGGTATAGTACTGAATGGAAAAGTTTTTTTTGAAAGTGGAAGGGAGGGAGGAAAGAGAGAAAGGAGAGATTCTTGCAGCAATGGGACAGTGACTTACAAACTATAGACTGTAAGACCTCATTACTGCCACTCTGTAATTCCTCACATGTGAAACTCCATCTTTGGGCCTTTGAGATGGCCATTCTCCAGTGTTTTACCTTATCAGCTCCGCTTCTTAGATTTCCTGGCTTTTTCAAAAACTTGGGTGACCCCCACTAGTTAGTGCCTTCCCCTTTAAAGTTAACTTGTATCCTTATTATTTACTTTGTATGTATCTTGCATGTACCTATAACATGCACATATTTTATCCCCATCCTACCTCAAGCCCATGCTAGAATGTTCACTTCAGGAGGGAAAGATAACTGGTTTTTTTTTTTGAGAATGGACCTATGTTTTGCCTAGGCTGGAATTGTAGCCAATACCCATTGGGCTTGATCCAAATACTGATCAGCAAGTAAGCTTTAATCCATTCTATTTTTCTAACCTGGTTTGTCCTCTCTTCAGTTAGCTTGGTGGCCTATCCTCTCCAGAGGGTCACCAACCATATTGGTGCCAGACTTAGTGTGGACAACTAATTGGCTTTAGCTCTAGTTTAGCTGAGAGCTCCTGAACTCAAGTGATCCATTAGCCTCAGCCTTCCCAGTGGCAGGGACTATAGGCTTGTATCACTACACCTTGTCATTTTTATACTTTTTCTGTATCAAGACTAAGAACTTAATAAATGCTTGACTGCCTACTGGTGAGCCACCAAATGAAGATGGCTGACTTACAGATTTATGTCTCCTCTTCTTGCTTTTCTTCTTATGCTTTTTTGATTTTTTGTAACTTCTCTCTAAGAAAGATAAGAGCAACAGAAGATTAGATTCTGAGGCAATGTAAGGTCAGTCAGTTTAACAAGATAAAGAGAAAAGCTCACCAGACTCAGCACTAGAAGAACGTTCTGAAGCAGACCGGGATTCTGACCGTTGCCTCTTTTTCTTTGAATGGCTGTCATCATCATCTGAATCTGAGCCCTAAGGGAAGAAATGATTTAAGATGCAAATTCATGATGATTCTAAGGAAAACATACTTATGGTTACATTCTGTAAAAAATAATCTTACCGATCGGGAACGTGAACGTTTTCTGTGATGTTTTTTAGATTTTTTGGAATGCTTTTTGTTCTTTGAATGATGATGCTGACATTCATGCTATAGTTTAAGGGGAAAACAAAGAGTTAGATTTGTTTTAGATAGCGCTTTTCACCCACTCCTAATGATCCATGAAATGTATACATAAGAAAGGGCCAGATGACCACATCTAAACAAATTTCTAGAAGTATTCAAAATAGGCATTAAAAAGTAGTCATTTATATTGATTAGCCAAGGCAATTTCCAAGTTGAATTTTTAATACTATCCAAAAGGTTGTACACCTCCCTCCAATACTGCTTTCTTACCCAGTGATGTAGAGAGTGTTCATCTATAATGACAGAATGAGGGTAGGGAGCCAAGTACGGATTAGGAGTAGCACAAATGAGGCTAAATTATTTGCTGCAGCCTAGGTAACTTGATTTTTTAATACACTGAAATAAATACTCGTGTCTTTAAAAAGCATAGTGAAAACGATCATATTAAAACAAGGGTACTCCAGTTAATTTAGTTCCCTAAGTTTCTATGACAGTAACCTCCCAGAATACAGAGTCCTCTACCACAAAAAGATCAAGAGCAGAATTATCCAGTGGCAAAAATTAGAAAACTCTAGTATAGTCTTTCTTTTTCCTCATTTCTACCTGCCATGTTATCCCCCACTCACTCTTCAGATACATAATGGTGTTCTTGCTACTTTTTAAACCACCTTGCAAAACAAGAATCTTCTGTAAGTTCTGATAAATACCAACCCTCTCAAATATTTTCAATTCTTTTTTCCTTCAACTATGAAATTTGTAATTTATAACCCTTGCAAAATTGCTGGGGGAACAAAAGGAGGCTATTTATTGCCTTGCCTCATTCAGTATATTCTGCCTAAGGTAAACCAAACTTGCCTTTTAATATTAAAAAGGCAGGAGGCTAAATCAGAAGAATTTCTCTAATGCTACTCAAAGACATTAAAGTCTGGTATCCAAAAACCCATTTTTACTATGCTCTTCCTATTCCCCTTTACTACCAAGCCTTGCTTGAACTGTACCATACAGCACACACAGCATCACCTCATTTCACAACCTCATGATGCAAAGGTCGTACTGTCAGGTATCTTCCAATATTAAAAGAAAACCAGCAAGGAGACAAGAAATAGAGGCTCCTAATGTGGTAATGATAAGGAGCCAGCATGAGAGTGAGATGGGATCACTTGGACTGTCAAGCTCTTGCCTCCATCCCCCCTACCCCCTAAATATTCATGCAGTGGCTAAATTGCTAGAGATGAGCCACTCTGTATTTAGCTAAGTTGGTCATAGATAGTAGACATTTTTACAGAGATGATTATAACAACAGAAAACAGCCAACATTTAAAGTAATCATAGAGTAGAGAAGTAAAAAGAGAAAAATTGATAACTTTATTTAATATTTGTTTATGGGAATTTTCAAGACACTTTTATCCAATGATATCAAATTACCAATGTAACAAAATTATGTTTTATACTGAAGATTTCAAAAATAAATTTGTTTTAAGTTTGATACCATTAGTGACATAGTAAATTATATTCAACATGATCTAGTTGGGTCAACTATAAGAAACATTCCTATTGTGTTCTGAACTGCAAGGTAGGAAGCTGGAGCAAATGTTGAAGAGCAAAAGCTGACTGCCCAAGCAGTCTTAAGAGAAAGATTCAGTATAAATTTACTCTTTTAGCTAAGAAACCCAGGTGCAGTGTGAAAATGGCTGGGCATAATTGTGTTTATCTTATCAAGTACTTTCCGACTGCCTTATCTTTCAGAACTTTTTCTAGTTTCTTTTACTTCTAATCAAAATTTTTTTGGGATAATACCTGTCATTCCTCATAAACATTTGAAATGCTCTACCTGGATGACATTTTGCAGATTTTAATTTCCTTCTAAGTTTAGTTTTGGCAAATGAAAAATGACCTTAACTTTGTATAAGACCCCAGATTGAAAATTTGTGGCTGGATTCTTAAAAAACATGTAATTAAGACCAAAAAATAATAGTAAGTTCTATAATGAAAAGGTACTGAAGGATCCTCACATGTTATGCATGAGATGGTGGTAGTACTAAATTTAAAATGGGTTAATCAATATCTCCTTTTCCAAGCCAGATAACAGAGATGCTACTATCATACATGCACTGATAAAATAAATTTAACTTGAAGAAACTAAATGGTACCATAACCTTAAATTTTTGGACTGAACTATAGACTTAATATTTAAAAACAAAGACACATAAAATAGATGTAAAACAAAACCCTTCTGTGCTGCAAATATATTAACAATGGTATAAAAGACAGTTACTAAAACTAGATTAAAATTACCTCAAGCACATGCATGAAATCTTTAAATATCCTTTTTCTTTCAGACTCTAGAGTGATATCTTCAAACGCCGGTTCCTTTACAAATCTTTCTCGAATCTATATGAAAAATCCATAACACTAATAAACACAAATGAATCCCTAATTTTGAAAATTAAAAATGAGGCAAAGCATTCTTCAACTTCTTTCCATGCTTATGCTTCAAAAAAGAGAGTGCCTGTAAGCCCCAAAAAGCCTAAGGCAAAACAAGTGGTATTAATAGTATGAATAACCTACACATTTTCCCCTCTCACATTAACCCGGGCTAACTTCCTTCAACTTCTATTTAAGCTATACAATTAGATAAAGAATAGTAAAGTAAAATGAATTAAGAGATATTTTGGTGCAGAAAACAGTATAAAGAACATTGCAGCTGGAAGTCAGAGGACCTATTTTGTTCAAATACTGGCTCTATCACTCATCTACTTGACTTGGTAAACGGTTCTTTCTAAGCTTTTAATCTACAATCCTTTGATCTTCATGGGCCTCAGTATCCTCATCTGTAAAATGAGGAGATTGGACCTTGAAAGACTTCTTAAATCTAAGGCCTATGATGTATGGTTTTGCAATATATGGCAATGTTACTAATGAAATATCTACAGTGAACTTTGCAAATACAAGAAAGAATACATACATCTTCCCAGACTGCATCCAATTCTATTGGAGGAGCAGCCTGTTTCAACATACTCTTGAATGCAGACTCTTTTCGTTTCATCTTACGAGCCTCTTCCTTTTCTCTTTCCCGTTCACGGGCTTCTGCCTTTTCTAATAACTAAAAAAAAAATTTCTATCTTAGCAGAAGATATAGTAGCAAATACATACAGTTTTAAATTCATATTGTTTTTGACATTCTGAATTCTTTTACAACAAAACAGCATCACACTAATTTTAACTGATCTAGCTTTAGCAATAGTTGACATGGTACATTCCAAGAGAATTTATTTTCTCTACCTGGCAAAATACAACTGTTATCTTACCTGATGTCCCTTATTCTCAATAACAGAACTAAATATTGCTTCATTGAACATATTTTCACAAATGTTAACTTTACCAGTAGAAAGTTCTGTAAGGTAAGACAATAACTTACACTATTAAAAGCCAATTTGATGTTTCCAGCATCTAATGTTGTTGATCTTTTAGTTGAACTGATTACTGCAACAAAATCTTCAAATGTAGTATTTACTTCAACCAGAAATCCTTTATCCTATAAAATAAATATCTTATTTATATGAGAAATACATAAAATCCCAATTCGGAGAGTTCTTAAATACACAGTTAGCTGTTTACCATTGTTAAGCCACTCAATGAAACACATCCCATCACTTTACCTTTAGGATGTCTTTTATTATCTTCTTTTCATCATGATAACGTGCTTTTAGATCCTCAACATAAAACTTGAAAAGATCAAGTGCAGTTGATCCTAATGAAAAAACTAGAGAAGTCAAAAGCTAGCTCTAACCAAAGAGCTGCAATTACTTTTTTCATTTAGAAAAAAAAATCTCCCACCCAAAATGACCCTCCTGCCCCCCCATCTGTCCGTTCCACATACAATCAAATTATAAGTTAGGAAGGAAAATAACCTTACCAGGCTGACCAAGCATGTTGGTAAATCTAATATCAGAACTAATTGTTGGATATAACTCCATCCAAGATGACATAGAATGCAACTGTCCATGTTCATGCAACTCATCTAAAAATATCTGAAAATATTCATATTTAGATAAAAATAATCAGCTACATAAACACAAGTTACATGATATTTTAAATTGTGCTCAAGAAAACCCCACAAATACTCATCTCAGGCTACTTATATCAAAGTTGTATTAAACAGCTAAGTTTCCACTTTAAAAAATACTTCCTATCAAAGAGATACTATAGACAATTCTAGTATTTAAGAACTTGCTAGTGTGAAAGACTGTCAAAATTCCTGTACTAACCATGCCTTTGCACATGATAGCTGTTCAATAAGGACTCATTTAATTACATCTCTCAACCTCAATAACCGTTTCCAGGACACATCTTTCTGAGGAGACTTGTGTGTCATTTCTCTTTAGTACCCATAAGTTGGTAATACTGACATTGCTACCTACTTTCTCCATTTATCTCCCTATGTCCTTCTAGATGATCTGTACCTTGAATTCTTTAGAGACCATGGTATTCTATGACTTAGTCATGTATCTCCAAGTCAAATAAAGAAGTATTTATTAAAAATATACTATGTGCCAAGCACTGTGTTAAGTGCTGTTAATACAAAGAAAAGCAAAAAATCAGATGTGAGTGTAGAATTGACAGCATTTGTTAATAAAACAGATATGAAGGGAGTGAGAGATGCATGAAAGTATGGAAAAGTTAAGGATACCACCTAGGTTGTAAGCCTGGGTGACTGGGATGGTGGTGCCCTAGACTAGAGGCCCTACTGGTAGGCTAAGAAAGGCATTTACATTTTAATTGTGTTCAAAAAAATGTAAAAACCAGTCTCACAGGCCCATGAAAGGGCAAAGGCCATCCTTTCATTTTGGTGACTCTTATCTCAGACAGTAAGAGGGAAAATTAGGAAGAGGTTAGTGTGATGATTAACAGGCTCAATTTTGGGTTTCAAATATCTATAGGATATACAGTTAGAGATGTGTAAGAGGAGTTGAAGATTTAAGACTGAAGAGCAATTAGGATTAGATGACCAGATCTGAGAATCATCTATGTGTAGAAATAATAACTGAATTTATGGAAGCTGATGAGATCACCAATAGTACAGAGGGAGAAAAGGAAAAGGTTCAGGACAGATCCTTTGGCAATACCTTGTTAGTGAGCATGACCTATAAGATACAGTAAAGGAGAGTGAGAAGGAGCAGTCAGCTATGTAGGAGAACCAGGATAGAATGGTATAAAAAAAGCCCAGAGAGAAGAGAGTATCAGTGTCAAAGGATACAGAGAAAAAGCCATAAATCTGGCAATTAAGAGATAATCAGTAATTTGGGAAGAGCAAGTTCAGTTGAATGAGATTAGAAGCAAACTATAGAGCTAAGAAGAGGAGAAAAAGTAGAGGCAGTGACTATTTAGAATTTTTCAAAGAACTATGAAGGGAAAGAGAGATACATGAGTCAGCAGAGATAGATGAAGTGAGGGTTGAGAGAGACGTGGGCTTATTTATAGGTAATAAGGAAGAAGGCAGCAGACAGGGAGATGTGGAATGGAGATGATAGGGAAGACATTCTGCTGAAGAATATGGGACAAAATGGGATTGCATGTGCACGTAGAGGGGTTTACCTTGATGAGAAAGGCCATCAAAAATTTGGGTTGTTTTTTTTTTCAGGAAAAGTGTTGGGTCACATAAGAACTGCATAATAGCCCACAGGCAATCCAATCTGTTCTATTTGTTTCTGAGCTTACGTTCTCTATTCAATTGTAGTGTCTGTCCAAATATATACGTACTGATGGACCGGTTTTATACGTATTCCACCCAACTGCCTAACAAAACTAGACAACGGGCATCCTTCATCTAGGTAGAGAGATTTTTGAACAATGATGTACTGCATTTTGAAGGCTCTGAAATCTAAGGAATGATGCAATCAGCACAGTGTCACTTGCAAAAAAGGAAATGTCCAAAAGATCTCATCTTCCTTAGGAACTCCTCTTCTATATGGATTGTGCATTTTGATACTGGAGATGACAACAGTTTTGACAGTCATGTCTTCTCATTTTATTACTGCTTAACATTAATCAAAAGATCAGTTTTGCTATAGTTACAGACTTTTACACATCTTATACTATTCTAATATACTCATGAGACAAATCTTAGTGGAGGAAGTAGTTAAGGAAGCTGTATCTTAAACTACTTAATCAATTGCTTTTTTTATACTACCAGCTCCCAATTAGTATAGATAAGAAAGATTAAGTGTGAAGTGGCTGAATTATTCTAATTCAGGCTGCACCTATTAGGTAATTCAATTACTAGAGATTACAAGTGGAATCTTGTATATTCTCTTACTTTTAGCTGTATGATCATAAAGAAATGGTCTGCTATAGAATATCACTTGCAAATGCCTATCTGTTCCCATCTGATAGTTTCTGGGTCAGAAGACCTGGATTCAAATCTTAGCTGAGCTACTTAATATCTCCGTGACTCTGGGTAATTCATTTAAACTCTCTGGCCTGAGTTTATCCATCTCTAAAATGGAGTGTTAGACTAGACTACTTCCTTCTGTATTCTGGTTTCATTTAAAGTGATAATATAAAGATGAATGATTAAGTTCTTCTAAAACCACTTAACTTCACTGATCACTAGATAAGAATTTAACATTTAGAATATACTAACTAGGTTTTTATTAATGGCCTAAAAAACTATGTGCTCTTTAATATCTTCTACCTGCTTTTCTCTCAGTCACTACAGAAGCAAATGACATCTCCTCCAGAGTACTGAAGGTCAATTTATATATATATATATATATATATTTTTAATTGCCTTGTGAACTTTAAAAAGGGGAAAGACCCCAAGAAGTACAACTTATAGATAATGAACTTCTCTGCTCTAGCTAGACTGGGTCTCAGAAAGCAGACAGCCTGCTGCAGAGAAAATATCTAAAGACTTTCCAGTACAAAAGAAGTTGCCAAAGCTTTCACCCTGCTGATACAGCCATCTGGATGTCAGGGTCATCTCTATAACATGGGGAAAGTGAGATACTAACCTGAAAAGATTCTCTATTTTTACGCTGCCGTCTCCTTTCTCGTAACAAACTCTTCTGCTTTTCTTCTTCCTCTTCTTTTTCTAAGGCCCGGATATGTTCTTCAAAGCATATCAATGCATCTTCTTTGTCCATGTCTAAAGGGTGGAAGAAAATGCTTTTAATAATACGTACTCCAGTAAGGAAAGTAAGATTAATTGCCTGTTAATAAAATTACTTTGTTAATAATATACTGTATGATAAAGACTTACTTTAGAAAAATGACCTAACATGTCTGAAAAAGGAAAAACAACTTAAGGATATGGAGATAAAAATTGTGGGGTAATAAATGTAATATGAATGATCAATGAAATTCACCTAAAACTGACAAGATATGTTAGTTAATTTCAATCATCTTTTGGGAAGTTTCCATCTTAGCAACAATTAACACATTTTCTAGAAATGGACAAATTCTAATAGTATCCAAATGACTTCCCAAACAATTTTGAAATAGTTTCATTTGTGATAGCAATGGTTATATGTGAGTGCTTCCACTAACACAAGGGTGGCACTGATCAAATGAAACTAGCTTGAATCGGGTTCCCCACCTTTAGTTATCTCTGTCATCTGAGTGCTGGATTTTGTACCATACAGACATGTTTCAATGCTGTCTTTTGTGGTTTTAATCACGTGATTTTAAAAAGTGGGGAATACTCGAATGATACGCTAAGCTTTGAAGCTTTAATGAGCACAATTAATGACTACTAGTGATATTGCAGAGCTGTTGGTGTAGGGAAATATGTCAACAACTGAAAGTAAACACTTTCAGAGGGATCTATCTACTGCAAAGGTTGTTACTTGAGTCCTCTACAATGGAGCAGTATATAAAGTTGAAAGTACAGCTGTAAGACAAGTAAAAACAGATACTGTTGGTATGTATAAAAAAAAAAATTATCATTGAGTAAGATAAGCCAAAGAACAGAATACTGAAGATGGGAAAAAAAGGTAATTTTTACTTATGAAAGTCACCTTTTAATTCAAAGATATGTCCAAATCATTTTCAGAAGTCCAGATGAACCTGTAAGATCTGGGCATCTTAACAGACTATAAAATATCGTCCAAACAATTTGTTGGAAAAAATGTTTTTAAACTTTTAGTGAGTTTGGAACATTTGTCCACAGAGAAAATGAGGAACAGATGCTGCCAAGAATTGTTCCAAATTCCAAAAATTTCACATGGAGATGAAATATTAGAAGATGACTTTGCGTCATACATCAGGTAAAGAAAGACAAGTAAACAGACAGGTTTTGATGACTTGGAAACTTGCCTGTTTTAAACCTATTATCTATAACACAGGTTAGATGTGGAAAAATTGATTGTCAGTAGTTAATATTTAATATGATGAAAATATGGTTTCATGATGAATTAAGGATGTAACAAAATTTTGTAAGTTCAATGACAAGCCATGTGACTGCATCAAAAGGACATATTACATATTTTTTTCAAAGATACAAAACATTGTAAGGCTTACTGTATAAACTAATAAATTTAAATATTTTACATGGTCCCAGTTAATTTGTATGCCACTGTATATTATACGACATTAAAAATTCCTCATGCCAAGTGAAAATAATTCACTCATTCCTAAAAAATTCTTTTTAAAACTGCTGAGGTTTTTTTTAAGGTATTTCTTGATCATCCTTACTCTGCAGCTCCTCATCTTCTGCAAAGGTAGGGTTATCCATCAGATATTGCTGTGCTTCAGACCAAGTAGTGGAGTAGGTAACATTAGCCATGTTGTCAAGTATATTTTTTAAGGCCTCCCAATTTCTCTTTCGCAACTGCTTAGCTTGTTCCTGCAACAACAGTATCAAAATACAGAAACAAATGACATCTGGATGTCGAAGAGTCACTGCTACTCTTATCTTCAAATATATTTATTAGCCAACTCAATGAAAAAGTGTTTTTGTTTTGGGCTTTTGGGGGAAATTTAGAGCACGCACAGTGAGGGGTAAGGGTTACAATTTATCTCAACATAAATTTTCACTAGAGTATTGGATGTGGAGTTAGGATGACAAGAGTTCAAATTAGCCTAACACAAGTTAACAGCTGTTGCGACCCTAGGCAAGTTACTTAACCACTTTATGTCTGAATTTAGTCATCTATACAATGGTGATATGAGCAGCACACACCTTGCAGAACTGTGAGAATTAAATTAGTTCATGATTCCCAAATCTTAAGGCGCTACTTAAATGCTAATATTTTTATATTATCATCACTTAGGGCAATAACTAACTATTTAGCTGGTTCAGACTCAAGTTAAATTGGTTCTACAGATTCTTCAGGTAATCCTCTAAGCATCATTAATTCAGTTCTTCCTTTTGTCTTATTCAGGCTATTCATATTCAATCTCAATCTTTATCCTCATTTATGATGACTACATTACTATCTTAAAATTGCAGTCCAAAGTCAAGTTACTTGGACTATGTCACCCCTTAGGTTGTCATGAAAGCTTGTAAGTTGATCCTTACTTCCCAATTTATCAAAACTAAATAGTGAACTATACATAAACCATCCTTAAAGCCTAACAACTTTTGGTTAGGTATTTCTACTCAGGAGGGAGTAGGTTATGTTTCCAACCTGTGGACTAAGTACTTACAATTTCCAAAAACTAGTCCCTTTTCAGTTACTCAAAAAAAAAAAAAACATTAAGTATTACTTATGTGCAAAAGCAAACACTAAGATATAAATAAAAATTTTATTTTTATAAGCTTCATTGCTACGTTTTGTTTTTTGCCATCATTTCTGTACTGACCTATCCTTTGTCAATGAACCTTCCCTTATAACGAACCAACTCATACATCTAGCACAAAAAATCTTTTTTAAAAACTCAGATGCTTCATAATTTAAGACTATTTAGCTTGTTAACAAACCATTAAGTCTTTCATGACTCCATTATTTCTTCAAATACTGTAGAACAGTACATGTTCCCTTTTTGCTGATTTGTAAACAAGCAAATATCTTAGTACAAAGTGAGTAAAAATTATTTTCACATCCTCAAGTAGTCAGCCTAGCATAACAATATATTACTGGCATAGCTAAAATAAAAGCTTCTACTCTACGATAAAATCATGATTGTGGTTTTTAAAAAACTTTATTTTAGTTAAGTGTTTTCATAGCATTGAGCTATACTTGCATCCTTGGCACAGTTACTGGTCTTTCTCTTTGGTTTACCCTTCCTTGGCTTATCTCACTAAACAAATTTGGTGGGTGTTGTGAACATTTCTCCACGCCGCCCCCCCCCCCCCCGCCAAATTTTTAACATTATTTTAATTTCTTTTCTGAAACTGGATTAATTAGTATTTTGCTGATAATTCTTTGTCAAAAATCCTAAGTTTTAGTAGTATATAACTCTGAATAGAAGGTTCTGATTTTTAAAATTTCTTTTCTGTTCTGATTTAACTTTATTTTCTATTTGTTTACTGTTAATATGATTTTGCTCCCTCTTCTTTTTTTACCAGGCTGGTTAGAGGTTTGTCAATATTTAGCTTTTTCAAAGTATCAGTTTTATTTGAATATCACAAGCTTTTTTCTTTCCTATTTGTTTTTTTTCCTTGTAATTTTCAAGATTTCAATTTTCATGCTTGGTTTACATTCACATAGGCAAACTTGTTTTAGCTATTCCTCAGTTGACTAGCATCTACTTTGTTTTTAAGTTCTTTGCTAACACAAAAAGTGTTATAATGAATATTTTAGTATGTATAAAAGAGCAGAAATACTAAATTTCTGTGTTCTTCATACAAGTCTCATGTGTTATTGAGAAATACGTATTCTCACCAGAAGACTTGTGAGTTGGGTCAGGAAAATCTGAGTTCAAAACCAGGGGCAAGTAATTCGTTTGCCTCACTTTCCTGATCTGCAAATTGGGGTAATAAAAGCAACTCAGAATGTTGTACTGAGGATCGAATCTGTTAATATTTATGAAATGCTTGGCATAGTACCCTGACACAAACGGCCACTATATAAATGTTTTTTCCCTTCCTTCCTTTTCCTTTCAAAGCATCCTTTTCTTTTCAAAGTATTTTATAATTATGCTAAGAAAGTGACTAAAATACTTTCTGACCCAAGACCCCAATATTAAGTTTATGCTCCCAAGAGGTGAATGATAAATAGGCTCCATAGATAACAAAATTTTTATAGAAGCACTTTGTTGTAGCAAAGAATTAGAAACAAAGTAGATGTCAATTGACGGGAGAATAAAAAAAGTTATGTTACATGAATGGAATGTAATATTGCTACCCTGTAAGGAATGATACATATGATGATTACAAAGAAGCAAGGCCACACTTACATGAACTGATATTAAAAAATAAGAATAAGGAAAATGAAATATATACAATGACTGTAAAAAAGTAAAACACATCCAGAGAATTATGGAGTCTGAATGCAGATTGGGGCAAACTATTTGCTCCACCTTTTTTGGTTTCATTTTTTCTTTCTCATGATTCATTCCACTGGTTATAATTCTTCTTTACAACTGGACTATTAAATGTAAATAAATTCAGTGGGAAGGAACATGTAGAAACTATATCAGATTACATGCCATCTGGCGGGGGGAGGGGGAAGGGAAGAAAATTTGGAACTCAAAAACTTGTGGAACTGAGTGGTGTAAACTAAAAATAAAAGATAAATTAATAAAAAAAAAGTAAAACAGTGACAAAATCAAAACTTAATGCTGTGACATTACTTATTACCTAGACTGACTTAAGAAAAGATATGAAAAACCAACCCCCCTAGTCTTTTATGGATGTGAAGAACTATAGATATTAAATTTTATACATTTTATACAGGGAATGCTGTATAAAAATGCTAGATTAGGTTGATCTTTTGATTGGTTTTACCCCTTTTTAATTCTTTCTTTTAAAGGATGATTTTCTGGGAGGGAAATGGGGGAAAAGATATATTGGGGAAACAGGCTGTTTCTACTCATGTTCAACTCTTCATGACTCCATTTGGGGTTTTCTTGATGAAATCCTAGAGTGGTTTACCATTTCCTTTCCCGCTTATTTTACAGATGAAGAAACTTAGGCAAACAGGGTTAAGCAACTTGCCCACGGTCATAAAGCTAATAACTGTCTGAGGCCAAGATTTGAACTCAGAAAGATGAGTCTTCCTGACTAGTTCTGGTACTCGCTGTGCCACCTAGCTGCCCCAATAAAAAGTAAACTCATTAAAAAAAAAAAAACAAAAACCCCTGAAGTGTAGGGAGGGCTACCATTTCTATTTATATCACCAGTACTGGCACACAGAAGGCTTAACTTAAGCTTAACCAATTGGTGTGTATGTGTGTAGGGGATACTCCCCACTCCCCCCTCCCCCGCCCCAGAAGTGTTCTACTTCTGAGAAGCTAAAAACTCAGATTAATGGAAAAGAAAATCCTGAAACCCTGCAAAAGGAACATCTTTTTATCCTCTAGGCTTCAGGGAACTCCAGATAGGTAGAGAAAAATCACCTTTTCTTTTTTTGAAAGAAAGAACAAGACATCTTCATAAATTTCAAGACGATCTCGCTCAGATATTGCATTCCATACTTCCATCTCTCCAAACATTTGTTCAGCTTTTCTACATGTCAAAAAAAAAGTTAGTTTTCAGCAAATTTCTCAATGTACAAATTCTGCTAAGCCTTTTTGTCATTTGATAATATCTACTAATATGCTGTCATAATATTTTAAAGTTGATTATTTTAAATTAATGCTTTAATAATGATTTTGCATACCTAAGAAATTCTTTGGGCACTTTAAGTTAAAAATTAATATAATTTGTACATGTCTATATAAAAATTTCTAAGTTTAAATGTGCTTTAAGAATTATTTTCCCTGAAAACCAAAAAAAAATAGTTTGAAATGCAAAGAAAAAAAAACACTGAGAAATTACTTATATCTGGTTGTGGAAGTCATTTTTTCATGGTTTTCAAGAAACCGTTGAAAGGATTCTTTAGCTTCCTTATATTTTGATCTTGCTTCTTCTTTTTCTTCTTTCTCTGTCTGGACTTTATATGCATTAAAAGCTTGCTTTTTTTCACTAAGCTTTGCCAGGGCACTGAAAAGGAAAAGAAAAAAAATCCTGTAATATTAACTTTAAAAAGGGAAAATATAGCCCATGCCTCACAAAATACTGTACAATATAATGGAGGAAATAAGTAGTTACTGTTCATGAAAGGAAAATATGAAGGGTCTTTCCAAAAAAGTCCTCTCTATCCTGAAAAACCAAAACCAACACCAACAAAACCAATACTTATATTTCTTGAAAATAATTAAAAACAAAAAACTCAGAAAAAAAAAAACCCCTCATGATTAATCTGACAATGCTAGCAAGCCTGCCCATGTATAACCTATATAAAATTGCTTGCCTTCTCAATAACGGGAGGAAATTTGGAACTCAAAAACAAAAAACAGAAAACAAACAACAACAACAAAAAAAACACCACACCCTTAAAAAAAAACTGTTCAAAACTGCTTTTACATGAAATCAAGGGGCAAAAATAAAAATTTAAAACAAAAACAAAAACCCCAATACAACCATGTAGTCTTTACCATGCTGAGTTCACAGTGCTTAATCCACTAAAAAAGTTTAAAGGAACTTCTACTGTATCCAAACTACTTCACAAAATTCCAAAAGAATTGTCAGGTTCTATTTCTGAATGATTAAATTTTCAAGAAAACTAATCCAAAGTATTCTAAACTTGAATATCCTAAGAAACATGAACAAAGAAACGGGTATGAAGTACTACCTGTATCGGGGATCGTTAATAATCATTTTCATTGCTTGCTCCCATGAGGCATTAGATGGTACTCGCTGTTAAGATAAATCAAATTTAAGTGGGCATATTAATAGTTATGACATTAAAAATACCTTTGTTTTTTGTTACAGTCTTCTATGGAAATATTCTTTTCTTTGCATATATTTATAATAGAAAGGGAAGCATGTGTCTTCAAAGTAATGAAATCATAAAAGCTATGCTATTTTCTAACATATATTTTTTATTAAAGACAAACTCAAGTGTTGAAAACGAGTTTTGCTATTCTAATTCTACCGTCTTTTAAACAGGATACAGCATTGGCCCTGGAGTCAGGAGGACCCAAGTTCAAATCTGGCTTTAGACACTTGACACTTACTAACTGTGTAACCCTGGGCAAGTCACTTTACCGTGACTGCCTCATCCCAGCTTCCCCAACTCCCAAAAAAAGTGTGCAGGGAAAACAGTGTCTTAGCTATAGTATACACTAAAATGTACATTATTTCAAAAGGACAAAGAAATACAGGCCTATTTCTAGGGTTATATAGTATTACTAGCTACACATGTCTATAAGCAGCTCTAAAATAAGGTGATGACATCAGGCTTTTAAAAGAATAACCAGTTAAGAAATCTGTAATTACTTTATCTTGTAAAAAACCACCAAAAATGTTCAAAGACATCAAATACCTTTTCTTTTAACAACTCTTTAAAAGCTTGCTTTGCTTCTTCTTTTGTATTCCAAGTATATGTTTTCTTAGCAGGTTGACTATCTTCTTCCTCCTTTTTGGGGGTGTAACTACGAAATCATGAAACAAAATTAAAATGTTATTACTCTTAGAAAAAACCATAGGCCTCAATAGGAAAAGTACAGACATTTCATTAGCAAATACCTGATCAGGTTTTGATCTTTTGTTGTGGGCCTCAAACTTCATTGTTAGCAAGGAAATTCCCTCTAGAAACCCCTATCTCTAAGTGTTCTGCAATTTATAATCCGGAGTTGCCCGAGGGCACTGAAAGGTCCAATGTCATTAAATGGCTAAACTGCATCAAAGGCAGAACTTGAAACCAAGTGTTGCTGATACTGAGGCTGGCTCTCTGACTACTATGCCAAGTTGCTTCTAAATTGGGGGTATCAGTTTTTTTCCTTATCATAGATTCAAAGGTGGAAAGACCTTAAAGGCTACCATGAACAACCCAGTCATTTCTGATATGGAAAATGAGGCAAATTAATAATGATAATAATAGTGATTTGTCCATTATCACAGCATATCTGAAGTAGAACTTGAACTTGGGTCTTCATAATTCCAAGTCCAGTGCTCTATCCATTATGCCATACTGCCTCCATAAGCCAACAATGTTGTTTTTATTTCAACCTTGTTGAAAGTTTTCAAAAGTACTAGTATGCTTCTGTGTCATTAAATATATAGAACACAATTTTCTTTTATGAATCTGACAACTGAGAACACAATTAGGCAGAGCAACGCTCAACGGGCAATACTACAGTTAGCAGGGGAGAAACTTGGGGATGCACTGATGCCATGATCTTCTAAACTAGTTTTCTTTTTTTAAAAAAAAGACTGATTCTTATCAGCATGCTTTTTTGCCATCTGCCTGTGTTTCTCTTATTCTTTCAATCCCGTTCACTATACCAGGGCTTCTTCAACTTTTTTCACTCGAGACCCCTTCGGCACTTCTTAAAATATGCCTTGCAACCCACAGTTTAAGAAGCGCAGCTCTATGCCATTTCCTTCCCTCCCTTATTCCCAATTTTCCCCTCTCCATTCACCTACTGTGTTTTTTTGTAGTAAGATTCAATTGCCTTACAATTTTAAAATTACCATGTTGATGAGTCAGCTTGAAGTACTGACAGTTTGATGAGTGCAGTATCAGCAGGTCTATCTCCAATTCTACCCTTAGAATGTAAATAATCACATTCCACTTACTGAAGATTTTAATGGATACCTCTTGTGTGAGGGTGGGAGTGGGGAGGGGGACATGAAGAGGGAAGAAAGGAGGAAAGGTCTTAAAATTCTGAAATGCTAAAATTTGGTTCTGCTACATCTGGTAGTCATTATAAGCTTCAATGGTACCACATAAAGCCAACTTACTCTACTGGAGCCTCCTGCTTTGACACTTCTTCTGGTACATTGCTAGATACTTCTGCACTTTGTTCGTGAACAATAGGTGTAACAAGTTGTGCTTGTTCCTCAGTTGAAATTGTTACTGTATTGTCATTATCTATGACAGTAGCAACAATGGAAGTAACTTCAGGCTCAGTGACAATTGGTGCAGTTGAAGCAACAATGGAGGAAGGAGTTGATACGGCAGCATTAGCACTAGCATTGGCTGCAGCGGCTGCAGCCGCTGCAGCAGCCGCTGCAGCAACAACAGCAGCTGCAGCTTCAGCAGCAGCCATAGTGCTCATTGTAGTTGTAATTTCTGTTGTAGGAACTGGGGCAGCTGATGTTGTAGTTGATTCTTCTTTACTGTGAAGTACATTAAGAAAGGATTTTTGGTTACTTCATTATTATATGTCACATAAAAAGCAAATCAACCATAGTTTGCAGCAGGACGGGATTCAGGGATAGAGGGGGGAGGAAGGGAGAGCAATGGTGCAAATGCACTAATGTTACATCTCCAAGAATTCTCCAGATTACTTCCATTCACAAAATAATACATCACGCTTTCAATAACCATGAAATATAACCCCCTAAAAATAATAAAAATCCAAATGACTTGATGAAGTCTCCAAGAGAATTGGAGAAGAGTTTGAAAATTGGTTTGAAAAAAAAGTGTAAATTAGTGATAAATTTGTAAGATGTTTTTAATGTAATTTTCAAGGCTATTCAAAGGCACATTTAAGGACCAAAAATTTATCACCTATAATGTATATGGTATGCTATCAAGATTTCTATGTTCTACAGAAGTATCATCTAGCAGGATGCCATTATGAATTTAATAAATAATAAATTTCCCAAATGAATTTAAAGCTGCCCAATTTGGCAAAGCTAATATTAAACACCTACATGCTACAAAAGCAAATGCAGAGTTAGAACATAAATGTTTTACTTAGAATAATGTCCAGTAACTACATCTTCACATGTAAGGCATACCATAAGTGCCCACAGATCTATAACATTACTGAGTACCTACCTGCTTTCTTCAGCTTTGATCATAGCTGTTTAAAAAAGAAAAAGAAAATTAATCCATTGATGGCTACCTTAAATACTGCTGAAAGACTTTAAAGAGAAAGGAACAAATAACTCCCACTAAGACAACTACACTACTTTTATCAACAATTGCTTCACTACAAAGTTCTAATGTAGAAATTACATTTATCATCCATTAAAAGCTTCTCCAAACCCCAGTGATTTCCCAATTCCTTTGTTTCTGCTGCCCATAAACCAGGTCAATTATGTCTTAACCTGCAGAATTAAGACAAGAGAAGTACTACTTTCGTAGGGATCAAGGAATTGATTGCTTAAACCCTAACCCAAGTTACTATAAAATCTGGAGCTCATGTACTAGGATTGAGTAGTAGATAGATAGATTAGAACTCAAGATGTCTAAAACCTAAATAATGCCACTCAGATTAAAGTTGTTAGAAATTAGCTTTCTTCTTTTTAAATGTCATGAGAAACAATCATAGACCTATGTTGCTTCATGGGAATTTAGACCAATTTCAGTTGCTATTTCCTACCTACCCTTTAATAATGGAAATTTTGTATTCTGTTTCAATTTTTGCTTTCTCTAAGTCTACAGTAATGCCTCATTTATCCAGTATCATTACTTATATAATATTCCTTAAAATGCAGATTTTCTACATAGAATTTTAACTTTTTAATGGGATTTTTAAAAAGTTTGTTCTTTCTGAAACAGAAATGTATGAAAACCCAAGGACTCAGGGTCATAACTATGAATTTAATTGATGTACTATGCTATACTAGGCCCTTGAGAGCTACTAGGGTATATGAAGGTATACAGAGCTATTTATTAGAAGGTTTTAGAATTATGATGCACTTCGAGTTCATTCATCTGTTTTTTCATTCCTATCTCCTCCTTTGCTGTTTTCCATTTGCTGCACTTGATATACCTGCCTCTAATAACCATTTACTTAATTAGCTAATTCAATTAAATACAACTCATTTCAATCATCTTTCACCAAGTGCCTACCATGTGCCAACCACTGTATTGGGTACCAGGAATACAAAGACAAAAATGAAATGGCACCCTCTCCTTGAATTAGGTTCTGCTGAATGGAAACATGTACACAGAAACAAAATACATATAAAGTAACTGGGACTGAGGGTAAAGGCTAGGTAACATTTAACAAGGCAACCAGGAAAAGCTTTTTGTAGATAGCAGCACTTTGACTGAGCCTTGAAATGTTTCAAGAGGCCTAAGTGGGGAACGGGAGAATTCTGACAACAGGGAGAAGCCTATATAGGCAAAATCACTGGGGCAGGAGATGGAATGTTGTGCAGAGGACACAGGAAGTAGGGCAGTTTAGCTACAGAGTACCATGTATAAATGAGGGGAAGTAACGTGTAATAATCCTGAAAAAAGGTACTGATAAGCATCTTTGGTTTTTTGAAAGACGTAAGCAATGTGGTAGAAATACCATCGACCTAACAATCCTTTGAATCTGTTATTAAATAGGCAACATGGTTAAGGAGACTGATATCCTGTCTTAAAGACACATTTTAGCTATATGATCGTGACCAAGTCACATCTCTGAGTATTCCAGCTGAAATTTCCACATTGGAAGTTCCCTACACAAATCATCTCTTCTCTTGTCTCCCTACCCACTCCATTCTCTTTAACCCACCAAAAGAAGAAATACGCTATAAAGGGGAAAAAAAAATAGATGACCAAGTCTCCTTGAATTATACCCAAATAAGAGTGAATAAGGTCTGTATATAGCTGGCCTGAACAACATATGGCCCGCACAACATACCACCCGTGGGTATTCTAAAATTAAAATAAGCTTTAGTGAATAGACTGTTCTAATTGTTTTGGGAAGCCTTTTCCTTCTTGCCAAGTTCTCAAGAAAATTTCGAATATTTGAAGTGGCTGGATAAGTGAGGTATTACTGCACTTTAGTTTCCTAATTGTTTTTTTATGACTTTGAAACATTACATTAGAAATGAGGAGGCCTAACTTGAAATCACATATGCCATTTCTTACAGTATTCCCAGAACATAAAGCAGATACAGTTTCTTTCATTTTGGTTCATTTGCTAATACCATTACTGGGAAACAAACACGGGCTGAATTTCATAGTGAAAATATCATCGAATTAAAACCAGTCAGGTCTTAGAATATCACCGTTCAGAGTCAAATTTACCCAATGAGTTTGTCCAATAATGGAAAACAAACTCAAAATTGACATGAATCTACCTTTTAGTTTTACTTGATTTGCAAGAAATTAACATATCTTCAGTAAACTTAAGAACATATTACCAATGTGATACAAAACCTTGATTTCAACTGCTAAAGAATTTCAAAAGAAATAAAAGCTCATTTCTAATGTACCTCTAATGGGAATGGTATTATTTACGTTTTGAATTTTCATTGAAGAGTTACCCAAATCATGGTTAGTGAACAACTATAGAAAAGTAAGTAATGACAGAAAGTGAATTATCAAAGCAGCTCACCATGCAGGTTTGATTTTGTAATAAGACTTCCAGCAACAATGGTATTCTGGTATCCTAGTTTCAGTGGAATCAAATAAAAATCTATTTAATCTATAGAACTGGGATCTACAGCAACAACAAAAATAATATCCCATAAAACTGTTACACTATATAAAATAATTCCAATCATTTGATTTTAACATAATCGCCTTTATATAGTCGTTTAGAGGGGATGATTCATTGTTCTGAAAAGAAAATTCAGAAAAGTTATTGTTATGTATTACCTTCAAGATCCTCAAGTTCCTTGGGTTTGGCCCAACGAGATTCTTTTGTTTGAGAATTGTAATAATAAGGCTTTCCAGAATCAGATTTGTATTCCTTCCAGGGGCATTTAGATAATAATTGCTAATGGGAAGTAAACATTTTTGATTAACAATAATAACTATACAACATACAATTAACATCTAAAGTCACAATTTTCAAAGCAAGCTTCTGATTTTTAAAATATCAATCATAATATAACTCAGGTAAAATGAGTGTGAAATATAGAAATTAAGGACTTGCCAAACACCAGTGATATGGAGGCATAATTAAAGTATCGATATGTGAAATACAGAAATAGTTGAAGCAAATTTTGCTTCGACTGTGCCTGTAGTTTTCACTTTGAGAGTAATTAAAAGAAACCAACTCATCTGAACTAGTTTGTGGTTAAAATATATATATATGGAGAGAGAGAGAGAGAGAGAGAGTGTTCTGAATCAGTTTAAGAAAATGCCAGTTCCCTCAATATCATATAGGCATGTTTTCTGAAGTATGTTCAACTAGTCATTTATCAGTCACAAATATACAGAAGTCTGGCTGAAGAAGTTTATGCCCCTTTTACATACTGCAACTGTGTACTTTTTAAAGTAAGCGTTCACTGATTAAAGTGAATAATTTATTCACTAAGGCCTCTTTACCTTTTCTGGTCATTTGTATTTTTCAATTAGTTAAAAAAAAAAAAAGAAAAGAAAAAAAAAAGAAAAAAAACCCCACCCCACTACAAACTATACTTATTGAAAGTATATAATATGACCAGATTTTGCTATGTAAAACTGCTCAAAATTCTAACCTTGGGATTGTAAGCTGTAGCCTCAATTCCTCTCTTATTTTTAATTTCTTGTTCTGGAAAGGATAGGGTTTTAAGGGGGTATACATAGGATCCAATTCTGAAGTTCAATGGTATATAAGGAAACAAATACACCCATTTTGTGGTCATTTCAGATTCAAGTTTCTCTCTAGTAAGTCTCTGTCTCCCTATAGTATGCCTCTAATTGCAAAAACATAGAGGGGTTTAGTAGGAATAACAGTTAATAGTGTTCAGGTTGGCAAGGATGCTAGATAAACATTCTTACACGGTTAAGTATCTAAGAAATCTCTTCTTTCCCACCCCCATCATACCCCCAAATATGATAAACAGACCACGATCTATCTTACTACAGTCTCCTCGATGTGGTACAAGATGCCAAAATGATCCAATATTTACCTCAGCAGGTGTTTTGAGATCATCAGGTTTTTCCCAGGTAGACTGTTTTGTTTCTGTGTTATAATAGTAAGTTCTTCCATCAGGAGATTTATGTTCAGTCCACATTGATTTCTGAAGAAAAAATAAAGTCGACATGAAGCAACTAAATTCAAATTAAGACCTTGAAAAAAGATTAATATTCTTCTTCTGTTAGGCTGACAATGTAAAATGCACAATTAATTTTAAGTGCCATTTTATATATGTACATGCATAATATTTCTATCAAAGAGCTAACTGTCCTACTTAAAATGTCATTAAAACTATGTAAATATTTTTGAAATCAAAAGTACAGCTGATAAATCTACATATATCAAATACATTAAACAATGCACTGGATTATATTTTGCACTTTTAAAAAAAGTTTTTAAGAATTGTGCAGTACTTCAGGATATTGACATTCACTGACAAATTCATGACATGTCACAAAATAAATGTACGAAGGAAAGCCTGATAACTGTGTGAACTGACTGAGACCTTACAGGGCTATGTTTTAATACTAAATATGAAAATTAACTTCTATTGCTATGTCTTCCACCAGTAACATGAAAAATACTGTAATACTCTGGCAAGTTAAACCATTTACAAGATATTATAACAAGACAATTAGAAATTGAAAAATGGGATTTTAAAAAAGTAGTTAAAAAATAGGATTAATACAAGTTAAAATTATATTCTTTTACAAGTCTTAGAAATCACAGCCAGAATATTTAAGGCTCAATATCATTTTGATATTCATTTCCTCCATTATGTCATGTCTAAAACTTTGCTAATTTATCAAAAGTATTCTATACACATGACAAAACACAGGCCCATTTCTTAACAAGGCAGACAAATATAGGCCATATGATATCATTAAGAGTATGGGTAGCTGGTTTGAAAACTAAAACAAGTGTGTATCACTGAATCAACATAATCTAAGGCACACAGGTTACTAATGAAATGCCATGAATCTTTGTTTTAATATTTTAATCAAGTATTCAGATGAAGTCATTGAAAGCATATTAATTAGTGACTAGGGATGTATGACAAAATAAGTATTCATAAGCTTCTGGCTCTACTAAAACCAGTAGTTGTACACTTAAGTTCAAAACAATGGGCTGCACAAGTACAGGATGAGTAGAAGAAAATTTGACCTGATATGAGTCCATGTGAAAAAGATCTAAGGGTTTTTCATTGAGTGTAAGTTCAGTATGTACTGATGTGACATAACTACTAAAAACCAAAATAATCTTAGTATGTACTATGCCCCTTAACAGTGAAATATCCATGTAGAAATTAGATGCCTATAAAAACCACTAACACATTTTGAGTTATTTTCCTAAACATTTTCATACTTAGCCACAAAAGTTTAAGACTTAAAATAACCTGTGCTATTAAAATAATTCTTTCCTTCATACTTCTTCCCTTTTCTAATTGAAAAATTTTTTCCCCCATAGGAAAAAAAATGAACTGATGTGAAATATTTCATAATTTTTAAACCCCTTTACATATGTCAACTGCTTTTAGTATCAGACTCATGAATTTTAAAATATTAGTATTACATTCTCATTTCTTAGAGGAGCTATAATATTTGATCGGCCACCTTAGTAATCAATTAGCAATTTCTTAACATTGAGTTTTAAATAGTTGGTTTATATGCTAATTAATTTAATGTTTTCTATTTGAAAAGAATGTCCTGATGTTACCCATGTCATTTGGGGAAAGTTTCTTTCTTTCTCTGGTTTTCAGTTTCCTAACTGACAAATGAGGGGAATAAGTTAAATTATTCAGTCCTAGAGGTAAAGGAGGAGGGACAGGAGGAAACTTTATCTGACATCAAATCATTCCATTAAAAAAAAAACAACAACTTTAAAGTTTTAATAGACTCTAAGATCAAGTCATGGTAACTAATAGTTACTGCATTCTATGCTCCTCAAATCACAGCGGGTGTACTTTATCCATTTATGGACATCACAAAGTAATAGGGCCAATGAACTAGAGAAGATCCTAGGGCTTATTCAAGCTCTACACTCAATAGGCTATGGTTGTCACAAGGGATAATTTAACTAAAACTTGCATTAAGTGAACATGATGAGAAGGAAGAGATAGAGAGAAGCCAAAGGTTTGAGAGATGAAGCAGTTATCAGGGAAAGACTATTATACTAGTTCTAGTTTCATTATCATACTATTTTGCTGTGAAACTGTTAAAGAGATAGGGTCTAACTCACTTAATCACTGTTGACCTCAGTTTCCTCATTGGCACATAAGGAAGGAGAATAGATAGCCTCTCTGATTCCACCCAGCCCAAAAACTATGATCCTAAGATTGTTTCACCCCAAAATTTTATATTAAACTAAGATGGAATACTTTTGTATGCTAATATGTAACAGTTAAATCGAACCAGATATAGGTCAACTCCATGTCCAGGTATGATTTTTGTATTATATATATAGTATATAATCCTACTAGAACATTTTCTGTAAAAACAATAATGAAATTATTATGCAAAGTTTTTTATTATGTAAACTTTCCTTTAACCTCTACCTCTCTCATGAATGCATCAAATTTGCAAAGTTATGTCATGACATAATTCAATGGCTTATTCTCAGAAACAAATAATGCTCCATTAGAAAAATACAAACTTATAATTACATCTGCAATGTTTGCTGTCAGACATTTTACAGCACTAGCAGTTAACATAACTAAATGTTCCAAAAATTATAGTGAAAATCCATAGAACTGACATGTTAAAAGTTGAAATACAAATAGGAATTGCTACAGAATTACAATGAAGCTAATGAATTTTATCAAAACTGGGCACAACCCCCAATACCTACAGTAAGAACATGGGGATTTCCCCCTAAATCTTGATTTATAAACTTATACACTGGAACATCTCCATTTCCAGGTCAGGTCAATAGGCATACATGACAACTTTAAAAGTCTCTGTAAATATTTTATAATTCTCTATTGCTACATTATCCCTAAAGCTATATACTGTGTCTTCCTACTGGAGCCATGTTAGCTTCAAATCTCAGAGACACTGTTAAGAGGCAGACACTGTTTTAATTTTCCTTGTATATAGCCTAAACTTCAACTTTATTCCAAGTCCCTCAAATTATTTTGTTTATGATACAACCAAAATGAAATACAAAAGGCCAAAATCTGAGATGTTTGTTACTTTCAATAGAAGCTTTGTGTATAATGGATCCCTTTAGCCTATAGAACCCCTTTCTCAGAATGTGTTTAACTGAATGAAATATGTAGTATTACAAAGGAAATAAATGATACTGAAATAGATTTCTAAAAATGTTTTCAAAAGTTACTAGATCACAAGTTGAAAACTTCTGCCGTATATAATGTTTAGAGTAGTAAAACAGAGAAAACATGATTTCTATTAATGTATTTTATGTAGCTGCGTTAACACTGTATTTTGTATGCCTTGGATTCAAATTTCAAAGGAAATGAAAATAAGCCAATGTTGAAAAGCTCAAGATGTAAACTGAAAAAAGAAATGTTTCCTAACTATCCCCAATATGAAAAGGGCAAAATTTAATAAAATTCTTTTGGTTGAGGTCTATCATTATAATTATCTATAATGAAAATCTAACATTTGAACACTAGTAAAAATTCCATGGAATGATTAAGAGCTGCAGTAGAACTTATAGATCATTTAATTCAACTTCTTTCATTTGACAGATGAGAAAAATAATACAAGAGTCTCAGAAAACCCCAGGTCATACACAAAGTGGTACAAGCAGGACCTCAAACCCTTGCCTTCTAACTCCAAGTCCAATGGGCTTCTCATTATACCACGCACCCTATTCTTTGCAGTAGCTTTTGAACAATACCAATCTAATCAGTAACTCTTGGTGTCTGAAAATGGCTCTTGCCAGTCTTTTGCTAAATAAATAAATAAATGAATGAATGAATGAATGAATGAAGAATGAATAAATGCTCTATTAAAACAATGAGCACCAAGTAATTGCAGAAAGTGCAAGAAAGAAACAATTTGTCCAGTTAGGACAAAGTAATAATGAGATTATGCAGACTACTCCCCCTCTTATACATTGATTTAGATCATCTAAGAATTTTTCTCAGTAATCCTTACATAACTCTAGGAGAAAATATAAACATTTAGTTATATTTTAAGCTACTATGTTGGATAAAACTAAAAAAAATTAGAGATATAAATTACTAACATTACTATGTCATATAAGAAGATAATGAGTCATTACTCTACCATGTCGCAAATGACAACTAAAAAAATGACAAAGACTACAAAACAAAGAGAAAAATTTGTTAAAACCAAACACCAGGGAAGAAAATCTAGGCACACAGGAAGAAAACTCAAGCTGGAGACTAAAGAACCAAAGACAGACCCAATCTCTTAAAACTGTCAATTCAATCACATACTGTTTTATTTTTGTCTAGCCCCATGACTTCCCTCGTATACATGACTTGATTGGTATATGGAACTCCCAGGATAGAAGCTTCCTCCAGCACGGCAGACTAGCAACCTTTCTGTAAAGTCTTAAACAGCTATCTGGGGCAAAGAATGGTCAAATGACTTACCCATGGGTCTCACATCTAGTATGTATCAGAGGCAGTACAACCCAGGTCTTCGTGATGCCAAGACAGGCTCTCTATGCACTATGCCACGCTGCCCCTCTGCCACGCTGCCCCTCTACCACTTCTCTAGAGCATAAAATCAACCCAGCATATAGGCTGACTGATTTTTTCTATACTAAAGAACATTTCATAACTTAATGCAAAAACAGGAATTATCTCAGGCAGATTCTTGCACCCTAAAAAGCTGATAGCTGTAGGAGGGAGGGTTCTACCAAGGCTCTAAAATTGACACTCAATTTTAGTCTTAAACGGCCAATTTATATGCACTAATAAATGGTAGCAATTATAATAAGATTCCTATTCTTCAAATGACAACTATTTCCATTATTCAACCTACTCTTTTCTCATTAACCAAGCTCAATCTTAAAGTTTAACAAATATACCTTAAGAGTTACAATTTTTCAATGGTTCTTAAACCTTTGGCTCTATAAAAAATTGACATTATCAATGAAAGAAGCAAAGGGTCACATCTTAGGAGTAGAAGCTAGTCTTCTAAAAGGGGACAAGAAATAAGTAGTGAAACAAAACAATATCAAACTATCTAGGCACATCTAGTTTAAATAAATCCCAAAGCCTTAGATTTTTACTTACTTGTGTGCCAGATGTTGCACCTAAAAAACAAAAAATGGATATTTATCAAGTGATTAAAATAATTCTCTTAAACAATTAACATCCAAAAAGATCAAAAGTATTATTGATATAAATAAAATCATGCACAAGCCAGAGACCATCCCTAAATTCAACTTCTCATAATTGGTCAAAATCATTTTCTAAATATTACCTGTCGCATTATTTTAATGTTATTTTTTCCTTCCAATTTGTCCTCTCCTCCCCCAATACTGTATCATATGACATTTTTCTTCATTTCCTCTCTCTCTCCTTCCAAAATAAAACCATAAAGTTTAAGGACTTCCAGCAACTAATGACTCTGAAACTTCAGTCTTCAATTCACTCTAAAACTTTTCCATTAACTACCCTTGAACACTGAACCATATTTTGACAATTATCATTTAAAACCCTTTGCTTCTTTCTAAGACTGTCTACCTTTGGCTGATTTGTAGCTCTCCAGAATACCACCAAACAACTGACAAGAAAGGTATAGTACCACCTCACTTATCCAGAACACAACAAAATAAAGGTTTCTAAGCAGTTAAAATCACCCATGCAAATTTACTTCACAGTAGAGGCAGCATGGCATAGTGGAAAGAATACTGGACCTGGAATCATCAGATCTAAGCTTAGTCCCAGCTCTGCAATTTACAAGCTGTGTGACCATGGTCAAGCCAACCACATTAAACCTCAGCTTCCTGAACTATAAAGGAGATAATACTACTAACCTCATAGTGTCAGTAGGAGGAAACTGCTTTGCAAACTACACAATATTTTTAACTATAAGCTATTATATTATTAGAGGTATCTCACTGAGTCTAATGATTCAGAATTACCAACTGTGTGCAAGTAAGTTTACTTTCCATAGGTTACAGTAAATTAAAAGCTAAAAAGGGCAGGGATATTGCCCTGCTGCTAACTGCAGATACAATGACAAGAAGAAACAGAACTACAAAAGCATGGCAGTTAAACATTGCCATTTGTTCTTTGGTCTCAAAGAGGACCATGACATTAAGGAGGTGATGCCATGACTTGCAAGTGAACTGGACTTAAGTGAGGGAAGGCTGTGCAAAGTCACCAGCCTCACTCTTTCCTCTGGAACCACCTGGGTCCAGTGGCAAGATATAGATCAGGATGACCGGAGATGGCCCTGGATGCAGTGGGAGACGATGGCCTTTTAAAAAGTATTTTTATAAAAGGAGGAAGTTGAAACTGTTGAATAAAATGAAGTTTGGGAGTTTCAATTACCAATGCCATTCTGGTTTTTCATTTCCACAGATGACCAAGAATGTCCAGAAGTTATCCTACTTCCACACTGCATTCACTACCATGTGGCAGAAGTACTACTCATGCAGTACAATATGCATTGATGCCCACCCTGCACTTTAATTCATCACATATTCCTCTCCCACCTTCTCAACCATAGCCACTTTAATTCCCTCCCAGGGCTTCAATGAGATACAAAGAAATGAACATTTTATAAAAATGATGAATTTGTACAAAGATATCCTTAGCTATTAGATGTATGCCTTTATCTCGAAATCCTTGCAAAAGTCAATCTTAAAAAAACATTTAGCAGAATGAACATTTTATCCTTTAGATGAAATGTTATTGTTAATTTTTGGTCCACAGACTCCACATCTGCTCTAATGACAATAAATAGAATCCATTTAATACAGCATTTTAACTTCTGACAAAATAATTTAAAGTCTAACAGTGAAAGGATTCTCACTACTTTTTTTTCCAAGTCCCAAAACAGAATACATTAATACAAACACAAAAAAAATACCTAATTACTTAATATAGTGTCTTATATTAACAGTCACTGCAAAAAAATTTGTGACAAGTGATAAGTAACCTACTTCTTTAAAAAAAAAATCACTTATTACACTGGGTCAAGAATCTCATAAATTATATTCTTTCCCATTAATAAACCGATATTACATACCTACTGCTACATCCATATTGTTTACTCCTGGCTGTAAGAATAAAAAATAAAATTGATAAAGCATAGTATTTTATTTGCAGTTTATGAATTCCTAATAAGAACACTACATTGGCTCTGTCTGCATATAGTTTTCCAAGGTAATCTCTACAAAAATGCCACCAAACCAAACCCTTCAAAAACTACAACTCTGATGCCTACATAGTATAAATACAAACATTTTAATTTGAAAATCACTGGTTTTTTTCAGGGTAAATATTTTACTTACCTAGGCCTGTAAGTTTTGTTTTTTTACAGGAAGATGACTTGGAGGAGACATCTAACTATTTTTCAAAAGTTCTATATTTTATAAAAACTATTAATTACATTTCGAAATAAATATCTATCCCAACAGTTACACCTGTTAATCAACACCCAGTGCTATAGAGAACAAGAAGGCAAACTAATTTGACTCCAGTGCAGTGGAGTGTAACGATATCAAAATTTGGGCTACAGCAGGATACAGATTAAAATGTAATTGGGAAGTGTTTAACAAAATAAATAAAAATGTAATACAACATGTTTTTGGTTTTCTAAGTCAATATGCTACATTCAGAAAGCACAGGTTCCAGAATCAATCCTAAATGACGTTGCCTGTGTGACCTTGAGCAAATTATGTAAGCCCCTTAGGCTTCAATTTTCTCTTAGGCTGGACCAGATGATCTCTGAGATCCCTGCCAGTTGCAGAAGCTAGACAGTGACATAGAACAGTAGATGGAGTGCTAGGCCTGGGAGTCAAGAAGACCTGAGTTGAAATCTAGCTTCAGACACCAGTGTGTCACTTAACCTATTTGCCTGTTTCCTCATTTGTAAAATGGGGATTATAATAGCACCTATTCCTAAGGTTGCTGGGAGGATGAAATATTTGTAAACTGCTTAGCACAGTGCCTGGCACATAGCAGGTGCTTAATAAATTTTCATTTCTTTCCTTCCTTCCTTTCTTCCTAAATCTGTGATCTCATGTTGATAAAATTTTTACTTTCCAGCCTTATAGTCACCAGTTTCTGAGAAAAGATAATGTATTTTTCTACTTAGGGGAACTCATTTAACATTTCTGAGTTTTAATTTCCCCTTTTATAAAACAAAAGATGATTATCAGGACATCACGTTTTACACTGTTGTGATATATGTGATTATCATTACTACTTTTCTGGTTTTCATGAATTGTAACCTTATATCCTCCTTTACCTCCTGTTTTAAAATCTTTTACAAAGAGGAAGCCATGGTTTTCCCAACTAATTTATAGAAACAGAGTTCAAACATGGCAATCTGCTTTACAACTCACACTTTCTGATTTCAAGTCCTACCTATTTGATCATACTGGCAATTCACAAAAGAATAATTTCTGTTATTAATGAAAAACAAATCTTCATACCTCAATGTAATGTATTCTACCCTCAATGGTATAGATGCCATTCCCTGAACAAAACTGTGTAAGGAGGGAACCTAAATGAATTATTTCACTAGCGATGAGTTAAATGGTAAAGTACTCTTTATAAGAAAAAAGCTCAAGAAATACAATTTAGAAGTAGAATAGAAGTAGACAGAAGTAGAAGTACTCAATAGAAGTAGAAACTTTAATATCTATTAAACATAAATTCAATGTAATTGTAATCCTCACGCCACACTGGAATTCAGACAAACTTTTTCAAAGGTTAACTGGATGTTCCAAAATTATCAAAAAAGCTAAAATTAAATTTGTTTTTAGAGTACATATCTAACAATATGCACTCCAAAATACTTTTGCTGAAACAAAAATTCTTCTTAAAATACCAAATCAAATAAACTTTCAAAAGATTACCGGTAAAGCAGGCTGTATGCTAGCCTGAGACATATGAGTCATCATCATCCCAGGCATGACTGAAGACATCATTCCAGGCATCTAGAATAAAAGTAACGACGTATTATTACATTGTGTGGAAGTACTAAAATAACACTAAAATCTGAATGTATCTATCATAAAGCTAATAAAATAAAAAGTTTAAGAAAAATAATCTAGGTATGGGCTTAAATACTTATTAAAAAGACAAATTCCTTTGCAAACTGTTTTCCTATTTATACCATGTGTATAGGTCATGTGTAAATGAAATATTTACATTTAAGAAAAAAATTTACCATAAACTTTATATGTTGCTTTTGATCCCCTAAACCAAGTGTTTCTGACTTAATGTTTTATTTTTATTGAACATCAGGAAAATTTTACTTATTTATTTCTTCCCCCTCCCCCAACATTTTAAGAAAAGAATGACAACAACAAAAAAGGTTTCTCCCATTAAACTTTAATACAACTCCTACACTTTCCCCATTCTAAAAGGGTTTTAAGCAGTGGGCTGTTCTTTTTTCCATTCCAATGAAAGCCCCAAAAGAGAAACTAGAAAAAAGGAAAACCTTAAATATAAATACCAGTTTTAAATCACTTGCAAATTACCAACCTCTTAACTTCCTACAGTCTCCACCCAACCCTCCAGGAAACCTGTTAATTAGTTCTTTGTTCTAAGGGTCAAGGAAACACTTCAGGAAGAAATGTTAGCTTAAATTCGCAACTAATTACAGTATAATTATTGGTAAGCTACTGTACTCTAGTAAATACAAGCAAAAACTGCAAAGATTAATAAAGGCAGTCAAGGGTAGCAGGAGACAATGTCCCAGATAAACTAGCATAATTATGACACCCTTCCCCATATTGCAAATATGAAAATATGGGGGGGGGGGGAAGAAGAGATTATTCAATTAAATATAATAGCACATAAAAATAAATCATAATCTAAAGCACTCACTTAAAGAGTTTCAAATAAACAGAAAAAAGTAAGAAATTAAATGGTAAATCTTAGTGATAGGATAATAGGCTAATATACAAGGAAGATGAAAGCCTCTTTCACTGAGAAAAGATCAGTAATCAGGATAACCTCTACAAACTGAATTCCAATCCCTGTTCATGTCAGTTTATTTTATCTGAAAGGAAAAGATAAAATAAATGATTCATTTTATGAAATGATGGGATGAATAAATAACAGAAGAAAAGGTATTCTTAAAGAGCATAAATTTCTGTTAAAAATGATTATATAAAGCATTAATATTTATTTTGAATAATTTCCATCCATCGTTGAAAAAATAAGCCCAACAATTTTTTAATCAAGAGGATGCGGTCAAGTGAAAATATATATATATATATATATATATATATTTATATCTGAATATGTATACAGATATAGATATCTATATCTATGTATCTTTCCCCCCAAAAGCTATTTAGTAGATCTAGTAGATCTGAAAACATTGGGAAGCGTAGGCAATTCTTAATTATCCAGGCTAAAAGAAGTACGTAGTAGGAAATATAACTGCAAACACAATGTTAGGTAGTACAACTATGTGGATAACCTCTCACCACTTAAACCCCTCCCCCCCAACAACTTTAATTTTTATAGATTTTGGTTGTCCTTCTCAAGAATGGCAGGGAGGCGAAAGGGGAAGAAAGAAGTTTAGAACTAATTTCATACTTAAGGAGTACTTAAGGCTAAAAGCACAAACCCTAAATGAACAGCAATAGAACATTTTGGAGGTTAAAAAAAAAATCAGAAACACACTGGGTAGTAGGTAAAAACCAACCTAGGACTAAAAGTAGCTTTGGATAACAGTGGAGGACATACCAAAAATTTTCAAAAGTTCTAAAGCAAAATTTTAGATAGGAGTTTACACCTTTCAACAAGATATATCATAGAAACTTTGAGGAAGCACACATTAAAACTCCTCAAAGTAGTCTAACACATCCCAAATTGTGGGTGCATACAGGCAATACTCTTAAAGTAAATACAACCTTAACCAGGCATTCTGTCAGAATAAGGAATGAACATAGGCTAAGTCTCTTTACATAAAAATAATACAAGGTCTAAGTATAACAAGAAAAAAAACCCCTCCAAGTCAATAAGCTATCCTTTGTAATCAATGTTGGATACAACAGTATTTCATTTTAGTAGAGAAATATGGATTATCCCTCAATTTGATGAAATGGGATTTAGCCTGTAAGAATTCTTGCAAATTTCTTAATTGCTCACATTTTGGGGGTGGGGTTTCATATGCATGTAACATTAAAATTACCTGCTTGCTATGCTGAATGAGTAACTTTTGTGCTAAGCAAGTAGAAAATAACATTAATTTCACTCATTACTGCCTAATTACTTCTTAGGTGGAAAATGCTGGTTTCAAACTTCTGCAGGATTACAATTTTTTTTTTATTAATTTGAAAGACTTAAATTACATCAACCAACCAAACATTTTTAACCTAAGCAGAGTATCATTAATGTTAATTATAAAGTAGCATTCTGCTTCATAATTTACCACTTAGGAATCACTGTTACTCTTTAAGTCAATAGTGTCAAACTCAAAGAGAAATGAATTCTCTATATGATGACTCAGAAAACCACAAACTGACATGATCTCCATTTTATTTTATTTGTTAAATATCTACCAATTAGATCTGGTTTGGGAGGCACTTGGGAATCTCTAACACCTCTTTTCTAAGCAAAAAATATTTCTAACCTAAAGGATTTTCTTAAGTCTACCGAATACCTTAGAAAAAGACAATTATTCAACTCAGGGAAATATGTAAGCCAGGAAAAATGTCCTAAAAAACAAAATACCAACTCTACTGGTTAATATCAAATTTCATGAGCATTATCTTTCTTAAAAAGTAGAAATGGGCAATTAGTAAGCTTAAGACTAAATAAAATTATAACGTGTAAAGCTTATGAAACTGACTGAACTTTATATAGGAAAAAATTATTAAACTGCATTATCAGTTTGTATGACCCACAAAAAACACTATTGTACTATTACTTATATTCTTAGCAAAAATTACTGAAAGGATAACTTATGCAAGACTCTATTATTAATCATCTTTAAGGCAAAATAATGGCTTAACATCTCAAAATCCAGCTAAGTTATTTTACTATCATTTACAAGGAAATACAACACAAAAGCTACCTACTATCATTAATAAATTGTTATACATTCACATGTAATGATGACAGCAAATATTTATTCAGGTGTTTGGATCAATTATTTAGACTTTGATCAATACTGATCATGATTAAAGTAATTTTTTAAAAAAAATTTAATAATTTTTTTTAAAAGTGTGAACCAATGGAACACAACACAATATGTTAGAAAACACTTGTCATAGCCATTTGTAAAAGGTCAACATAATTTTCTGCCAGACTACTTGCTCTCAATGCTGTGTAGAATATAGAATGTATACTAAAAAAATTCAGATCTCTATCTTCTCTATGACTAAGAGGAGGGAAATGAGAGTCAATTTGATGATGGAAGCCCCCAGAATTTGGTTAGGCTGGTTCTTGAAATACAAACAAAAAGGTGGACACAGGACACACACCTAAAATTTTTCTGGCTTGTTAGGACTTGGCAGAGGTTATGGTCCCTTGGCAGACACATTATGAAACCAGATTCATTGCCACAACACAATGAAGAATTGAGTAGGGGAGTCTACTGGAAAATATCAACAAGTATTCGTCACTATAGATAATGGGAAAATAACAAAAGAGAAGTTTCTCTTAGGTGTTTGCTACAAAAGGCTTTGTAAGAAGCTTTAGTACAGTAGAAAATAATTAAAATTTTTAAAAGCTAGGGTAATCATAGTAGTGACAGTGTTGAAGTGATCATCACTTCACAATTCCTGTCCTATTACAGAGTCAAATGTCTTTGAAAAGAAATCATTCACAACTTAAACTTGTCTAATCCTAGAGAAACAGCAGCATTTCATCTATGCTAAATGATATAATTATCTTGAAGTTAAATATTTTTTGCAATCAACATTCAAGCTGAACTTGACAGCCTACACAAATTTCTTTCACGTATCTTTACTTTTTTTCCCTTTCAAATAAAACCCAACAAACTAGAAAAGCACACTTAACTACACAAGGATAATGAAAACTAGTAGGTAACATGATGTTTGAATACTATAAAGACATTTAAAATACAAAAATTTTTTCTTCTCAAAACACGAATGGCCTCAGCCGGAAAAGGAAAAGAGATGCCTGTATGATGAAAAATCCTTAACTTATATATACATACATATATACAGAGGGAAAACTAGTTAATCTTCGTGCTTCTCAGATTCTTTCCACCCCACCTCCGCCCCAACCAGATAAAACTGAATAGTCTAGTGACAAGAAACAGATTAAGATGATAGCATCTTATATTCTAAACATAGGTTTTATTCCTCAGCCCTCCCACCTCCAATCTGCCTTATTTAAAATGAGTATGGCTAATAATCAGCATTCTTTTTCAGAAGAGACCTAGATTCTTATACCCATGGTTAGGGAAAAAAATAAAAAAACTACTTACTTAACCGATCTGTGACCGATGTGAGGACTCTCTCTCAAAGTATAGATCACAACCCTCCACATGTTCTCATCCTGTAGGACTTGGCCATATCCTCCTGCACATCAGCTACAGAAGTTCCAATTCTTCATTGGATATTAATGTCTTGTGGCCTACTTAACCCACCATTCATCTTTCCATTGCCTTCGAGTGACCCTTCAACTTAAATTCTTCAGGAACAATACTACTCCACAAGTCACAGCCACATAAGCATCACTAGATGATTATTGTTTAAAAGATGACCCTTTGTTCCTAGAAGTTTTGAAGTCATTAAACATAATGTACAACATTCCAGAGGCAATCCAGATTGCTTTCTTCCTTCTGTGCTATTCTAGGCCCAGCTTATTGTCCATTGGTAGCGCTGTCCAAGACTAATACTTACTTGATGGACAAACTCTATGGGTCATCCATCCAATGACATATAAAATTCTGGACATGCAGTATTCTTTAGTAAGTTCAATTAAACCACCACTTATCAAGGGTCAACATTGTGCACTTGGTTTTCCCTGTGTGGCTAGTTATATCAAAATCAAGCAATCACGGATCTCATTTATGAGGGTCTGAAAAGGAACATCTGGAGGACCTCACTGTATGTAGGGAATCTCTCTTCCATCTGGATTCTGCCCTGGACATCTTCCATGTCAGTGGCAAGCAAACACTCCTGTGAGTTCCCTGTTTTAATGCCTTGCTTAATATTAATCAGACACTGCTACCTCAAACAAAGTTACCTCAATTATTGTTACTTCTCTCAAGAAATATGGTATAACATGGGAAATACCTTGTTGGAGGAGAGCCTTGAGAGCATTTTTTCCTACTGAAAGAAATGCTTTTCTATAGATCAAGAGAACTATAGTTATAAGAATGAAGAAAATTCTAGGAAATATGATATAGACATACCAATGCCATTTGTAATAATATAACCAAATCCCATAGTGTATTATGAAACCCACTGCAGTTCAGCTGAAATTCCAAGATGCAAATTGGACGAATGGTAAATAACAGAGATAACTCCTGAATGTGACATCAGTCTTTTTACTATTCTGTTTATTAAACTGTTCCTATGGAACTAACTCTCACGACACTGTAAAGTATCTCCCACTTTTTGAATAGATCCCTTTTAACATCAAATTTTACAGATGTCCATATGAAAGTGTTTATATCAGTTAATTAAGAAAATATGATAAAAGCAGTATGGCATAGTGAATACAGAACTTGGAGTAAGATGTGGGTTCAAATCCCACTTCCAACATTTATAAGCTACATAATCACAGGCAAGTCACTTAAACTCTTTAAGCCTGTTTTCTCATCTGTGAAGTGGTCCCTACTTGAAAAACCTGTTGAAAAAGGCTTAAATGACAATGCTCTCAAGCCTTAAAGTCCTGTTTTTCAATAGACTGGTGCTCTCACTGACGTAGGTGTTCCCCCCATGATGCAGATGACCGATCAACTCATTGGTGTCCTTGACAAGGCAATAATTTTTGCAAGGCAAGAGGGTTGGCTCTGATATTAGGAAGGGATAGGTTTGTCACTTCTCTAAAATACACTATGACCCCTCTGCAAGTCACAATCTCTTACTTCACCTGGCAACTCTCTTAAGCCCACAAGTTGCAGAGCAATTGCCAGATTTGCACTGGTAGAAATGTGTTGATGAAATCACAGATCCACACTATCCTCTCCTATTTAAAACCATACCAAACAAAATCAAAACCAACAAAAACTTTGCAGTTTTACAAAGGCATATAGCTTCCTTCCTCCTGTTCAATTTTCACTGTCCATTTGTAAGGCATGGTCAAAGTACATACGTACGACTAAGAGACTACTCTATGGGCTGCCCATTCGACTGCATAGCATATTCTAGATCACAGGCATTCTTCACCCATGTGTTTTCCTGTAGGAATATGGATTTCATGTCTCAGCAGTGGGTCTAGGGTTTGATACTAATAAATAGTTCAATGTCAAACACCAACAGGAGCATCTGCAAGACCTCACCATTGTTCTAGGTAGGATTTTCCTTTTATTTACCAGTCTTATTTTAACAGAGGTGACCTACCTCAGATATGGAAGCCCCCTGCCCCCCAAAACTAAGTTGGGGCGGTAACTATTAGTTATCATTGTTATTATTCATCAACCACTAAAACTTCACAAGCGAACCCCATATAGAGATTCCTTTCCTAAACAAAAGAAACACTTTTATTTGTGTTAAGTATGGTATATTGCAATCCTTTTCACTTGCATAGTAGTTAGTTTTTTTTAAGGAAAGCTACTAGTAACCTCATAAATTTCAATGTCAAAAGCTGAACAAGTTTCTCCTCCCCTCCCCCTTTTCTTATAACTTACGCAAAAGGCCTCCTCTAAGATAACCAACAGTAGTTTCCAGCAAGGTCATTCCCAGGATGTTTATTAGTATCCAAGCAAAGCAGACTCCCCATCCAGAGATAACCAATTCTTAATGGCACTGTGTATTATTCTTAGGCTAATTATGAGAAGCAGCACTTAGATATAAGGCCACAGAAAATTTTGAGTATGTGCCAAGTAGTTTTAATGACCAATTATAATTAGTTGGCCAGTTAGCACTCCAAAATTTTCAACCACCATAAGAGCAGTGGGGGGTGGGTGGGATGGTGATGTCAGTAAATTCTTTTGATAAGCAAGAGAACTCAAGCTTCAAACTCCATTGCTGCAGAGGAATTGTCGTTTAACTCTATAGAATACCGATGCTTAAATATAAGCTTGAAAGAAAAGGAACAGAGAATGAATCCGCAGGCTCAGGAGTGCGCCCATTATCTGAAAGTACCAGATCTAGAAATTTTCGTGGAATGTATTAGATATTATTAGGTTTTGTTTTTATCTTTTGGTGACACAGAGGTAATTACCATGTAATTACGCATTTGGAGGGTGTCTGTTACTAAATATTAGGTAATGGGCGAAAGATCCTGATCAACTATCCAATCTCTGAAATTCATCTCAAAACTGGAATCATCCATTTTTATCAGAGTCCCTTGTCCATTTGAATAGTACCAGAAGTTCTCCATGACAGGGTAAACACCTTCGGCGATTTTGTCTCTTCCTATATTAGGCATACCTTGCTTGAAATTAATATTCTATAGAAAATGAAACAAAATCTTTTAAGGAACTTATATGATTTTGACATGTATAGGCGACACCTTGTAGGAGAGATCTTTAAGGCAGAATTTTATTCTTAATCAAATGCATTTTTAATAGCACTGTAGAATATTGCTTATAAAAGACCACCTTTTCCCTTCTAATGCTTTTTTCTCAAGGATACTTATCAACTGTGTAGATCACAGGAGTATAGATTTAGAGATGGAAAGGACCTTGGAGGCTACTGAATCTGACCCCCTCATTTTTAAAGATGAAGAAATTGAGGCACCAAGTGACCAGCTCAGAATCACATAGCAAATAAATGTGTATGGCAGGATTTGAAGTCAGGTTAAGTCTAGCACATTCAATTACAGATTATGCTCAGAAAAGTTCTGTCAAGATGGGAATATAGGCACACAAGTTATTGATATTTTCTCTGTCGCTTTCTTTTGGTGACAAAGTACATCATTTCCCCAAGTTTTGCTATACTTCAATCTTTCAGATGTTAAGAATGGATCCCTCAATGTCCTCAAAATTGTTGCATCTCCAATATGAACCTCCTCTTTGCATACTTGCAATGGTCCAGATGTTCCTCCCATTATTATTTTTCTTTGGTGCCATTTCTCCTTCCTCATTTGGCATGCGATGTTAAGAGTACAAAGTAGTTCTCAACTGTCAGTGATGATTGAGTTTATCCTACAAATTGTTAATAATCTTTTCCTTTTGTCATCTCTCGTCTACATTCCAGTTCGATTCTTAAAGTCCGTGAGTTGATTTTGTTAAGTTGAAATCCTTGCCAAGCTTTCTTTGAATTTTATAAAAAATTTCCTTCAATGCTTCTCTCCTTGTATGAAGCAATATTTATCATAATTTCCCACCACTCTCTTCCATAAGATGTCTAAACTGGTGTTGCCCTTGGCTAATAATGTCCACTTACGAGGAAGCCAAGTTTTGTTGGATGAGGCAGTTTCCAGGAGCTTATGATGTCCATCGCGGGAACTGATTTAGATTGGTTATACTACCTTAGGAAAATGGTGTTTGCTCTTTACCCTTTATTTGTGATATCAACATGTTAAAATAGGTTAGGTTGGAGTTGTCTCAAATGTATATGCCATATCTCATTTCTATTTTTCTTTTGATGCGGTTTTCATTTTTGATCTTTGATCTAAACTGAATAGTTGATTCAGAAATAACTCCTTTCATGGTGACAGATCATTACCTATCTGTTCAAATCATCGGTTTTAAAGAGGCAACCTAGTGTAGTGGCTAGCTTCTAAGCCAGAAGACCTGGATTCAAGTCCTGCTTGATGTACTTACTGGCTTTGTGAATCTTAGAAAAATCATTTTAACTTCTCAGTGCTCTAGGCAACTAAGACTCTAAGCTGCAAAGAAGGTGCTAACATGCTATGACATTGGTAGTTTCCTTGCCTTGGAATTCCCTACTCTAGCAAATGGGTCCAGTAACTTTTTATGTTGTTGCTTGGTATTTGTTATCAAATATCTCCCAACTCTTCTCAAAGAAAGTTTTTGTATAGTCTACAAGTTTTTAAAGGCCTCTCACCTTTCTTTTCTTGATGAATGCTTTCCAACATTTTTTGTTTTCCTCTGCTCTATCTTTGCATTAGGATTACTGATAAAGTATATGGTGATTTAATTTGGAGAATGCTATTGAGTCCTTTGTTAGAATTTCACTACTTCCTCATCCTCTGTAGGAGATCTTGGTACGCTAGAAGCACTAACATTCATAGTGGTCTTTTTGAAATTGCTTCTCATAAATACTGCAATAAGATTAACCGAAAGTCCCATGAAATGCTATTTCTTGCTGCTTTTGTATCCAAGACAAAAAAACACTCTGCAAACTCCTTTATTTGCCACCTTTACAAGATAATCTGTGAGCCATCCTTTCACTTAGATGCAACTTCTATTTGTCTTGTGCTTTCATTTATAGTGAGTATGTTAAGATTGATGTGATTTAGCTTCTCTAGACTATGCCTACTTGCTGGTGCTGGTCTTTTTGCGTTTTTCTTATTTAATGGGCTCTGTGACTATAAAGTGACTAGTTATATAGGTAAGCTGATTCTTAGAAAACAGTCTGCCTCTGCACCACAACACAATCTATCAGAGCTTATACTTGGCATAATCTTTCAAAAGTTAAGGTCAGTTGCATTCCAAAATAAGGTTTAGGGAAAAACAGGATAGGAACTGCAACTATGATTTCATGGATAAAGGAATTTCCAGATGAGGAAACTCTTTATCTATACAGATTGGCACCTTCTCTGTGACTGTCTTAGAAAGTTACCTAGCACACTGAGAGATTAAGCCACAGGGTCACAAGCCAGAGATTACCCAGGATCACACAGCTCTTATGTGTCAGAGGTACACTTTCAATAAAGGTGTCTGTGGTCAGCTCTTTTTCCAATATGCCAAGCTACTTCTGTGAAAAGTAGGACCAACAGTATCTCTATAAAGTACTTTAACAAATAAAATACACTAATGTGGATACAGTAGTATTTGCTTTTTTAAAAATGGCATCTTGCCACTATGATACTGTTATGGTACAAAAATTAGACTATCATGATGTTTCTCAAGCTGAAGGGTCATGACCTGTGCTAAAGTTGAAGAAATTTATGACATGTCACTCTGATAGCATAACCTCAAACTCCTAACATAACCAGAGAAACCTAGATATAGAGCTATCGCTGTCTTCTTTGCCTAGCCTGTAATAACAGTACCTTGTCCTGTTCCCTTTCACTATCTCATACTTTGCCTACTTATTCCTATTAGATAGTTCTCTCCTAGAAGAAATAAGAGAAACTCTTAATGCTACAAAGAATTATAGCATACATCACATCAGTCATGAAAATGTAATTACTAGATAATGAGACTTGGCTATCCATCACTCACTAAGAGAAAAAAAAAGGGATGTCAAGAATTTCTATCACAAGTGACAAAACTACACAAAAGAATTTTCTGAAAAAAAGTAGCCACTAGAAGCTACTAGGGAAGCTGGAAATCTAACAAAGACCAATTTAGAAAGCATCTTTTTGGTCACTGAATTTTGGCAGTGGTAGGGAAATTTAGGAGTACTGGAAAGAGAAATATGAATGAGGATAAAATAACATCAAATACATTAGTAATATTGAAGCACAGAATACCTTTCTTTCTTAAAAAGTAGTAAAGTGAAGGGACAAAGACTTCTAGATGTGATCCTATGAGATGAAAAATTTAGAAGATAAACTTGCCAAGTCAAATGAACTATGCAAATTGTAGCAAAGTTTTCACTTTTAACTATGATACTACTGTACAACATTATAACACAAAAGGAACTTCAGAGGTCATGTGCTACTTCTCCCGCCAAACACTATTTTATAAATAATCCTGCAAAGACTGTCTAATGTATTCTTAAAACCCTCTAAGTAGATGAAATAAATACCATCTCTATAAATTAGGAAGTCACTTTATCAAGCTATATACTTCCTACAGGAGGTAGGGTCAGTGTTATCTTCAAGGAGATGATCATTGTCCTCTGTACTAGTCCTCTATTTATAAAAATAAAGACTGAAATTCATGAAAAAGCAACACATTTCTCTGGTTAGCTCAATCCACAATAAGCCAAATGTGCAAACTGTCATTTAATGTTTATTCCCATAAGCTAAAAGAAAATACGTAATACAAACAGAAACAAGAAGTGTAGAATGTAACACTTGTTGAATTTTAATGTGAGACCAGCAACAAATGCTAAAATAAGAAGGATCAAAGACTAAGATAAAGAAAAATTCTGCTCTGACTCTTACGGGTTTGTTTTTGCTTATGATGTGTCCTTATCCGTGTGATTAGGTGCAGTACTTGAATTTGAGACACATGCAGGTCTACCTATACACAATAATCAAAAATCAGCAGGACCAAGTCCACAAATTTTAAGCCCATTACTGCCAAAGTCTTTGTGTTTATTGACCACAAAGAATAAATACCTTGATCCAAGAATGGAAACGTTTTTTGCTCATAAAGGAGTCTTAGTATAGACACCAAGATAGAGGTAGCTCCAAACACAGGATTCATTACCATCGGTCAAAGGGAAATAAGTATCTTAGCGGCCACCTCAGTAATCAATACATTTAAAGACATAGGGAAGTCTGAAAAGAGGAATAGGAAGAGAAAGAGATTAAAAGGAACAATAACAGCTTCTGGCTTAGAGAAGAGTTTTTAACTTACTCACATTTTATCTGTCAAAATCTGGCAAAGTATCACTTGGATGTGAGAAACAGTGGGTCAGTCTCAGGTGTGAAAAATGTCCACAAAATCTTAATACCTATAAAATGCTTCATGACTGACAAGTTTCCGAAATTACAGGTTGTAACATTAGTGATACTGTCCCCTACTACCATCTACAATGATTAATAGCTGTCTATTTTGTTTTTTACATTAGCATTTTTATCTGTCAGCCCTTTGGGCTTGTCTTCCTTTCTCTTCTCCTCTACTTACCAAATCCAATTCTTTCTCCTCCCTGACTGGATACTCTCTTTTCTAGTGAAGCATACACACACACATACACATACTCTCTCTTTTATAATATACCTGTACAGACAGTTATGTACATATCTGCAATTCTTACTGTTTCTATAGTCATATTTTTCGCACCTTCCCATTCCTACTGCCACAAATCTGCCTCTACCTTCCCTTTTCGAATATATGTAACACAGGACTACAAGAGTAATTTTCTTAAAAGCAGCTTCAATGATGGCAATTTCCAGTTCAGAGAGTCTAACTCCTTAGCTTAGAATGCATGGGCTTCTAAGTTCTGGCCCTCACCTACTTTTCCAGACAATTTCTTCCACTCTTCAACATGAACCTTGTACAGGGGTAAAAAATTCCAGGCAAAAAGAGGGCTTTGGTTAATAGGATTCTGATTATGTACCAAAATGAAAATGAATGCATCTTCTGCCTTGTAATAAAAATGTGTGACAGTAATGGCACTGATTATATTTGCGGAGTAGTTCATAATGAAGATTAGACTAAGATAAAGACAACTCTTTTCTGAATCTGATGAGTTTTTGCTGGCATCCTTTGTTCCTATGGATGTGTCTAGTAGACACCATTGTACCATTAAGGCTGTGAACATCCACATTTAATCTAAATTATTTACACCCATATTAGGACAACCAATTTGTTAAATGATGAGTATATTATCAACACAAACTATTTTCCATTTAAATACTTTGGGTACACAGGCTGAATAACTAATGCCACTCTTTACTGCCAGGTAGTATCCAGGCTCAATGACATTTGATTTTGTTGATACTTGAATATCAAAACTAATGTGAACAGAAGAGTTAATAATAGCCTTTCTCCAAATAATTTCTCCCAAGTAATTTAAATCATCTTATGAACCTAACATGCTAGGACACCTGAATTCAACTGCTTATGTCCTAGCAGCCTGCATTTATTATATATTCTTTGTAGGAAAGTGTATTCCATTCATTTATTTAAAAATATTTGAGTATCTACTTACATTTAAAACACTGAGAGGGAGAAGGGGCACAAAAGTATGTCATGGGATCACAGATTTAGTGCTGAAGGTATCTGAGACCATCCAGCCCAATATCCCCTCATTTTACAGATGAGGAAACTAAGGTCACATGATTTGTCCAAGATAACACACTACATAGCAGAGAAGGGTTTCAAATTTATTGCTGACTCAAAATCTAGTGTTCTTTCTAATTCACTAAGCTGCCTACCTTCCAAGACCTCATAATCAAGTTGCAGAGATAAAATAATAAAATATGCACAGATAAATTATAAAACAAGAAATTGCATTAAAGTCAAAATAGTGGCATAAATATAGGACAGTCATGGAAGGACTCTTAGAGGAGATAAAACTTGAGCCGTACATTTTAAACACTCCAGTTGTCTGTTGGGAAAGAAGGGAGGAAAAGAGAAAGGAGAGCATTGTATAAATTAAGGATCATAGTCTGAAGGAGACCAAACCCTGGTTAGAGCTAGGGGTTTGGGTTGGGCAGCAATTTTTAAGGGATAAGGCTAGATACAGAGGTTGAGATCAGAATGTTAAAGACCTCAAGTAAGAAGTTTAAAAGTTTGACTCATAGAAGAACATGGGGACCACTGGAAGGAGACCAGAGTTAAGGTAGTTATACAATGAAAGGAGCACTTTAAAGAAGGTTAATCTAGCATCAGATTGCAAGCAGAAACTAATTTAAGGTGGAATGAAACTGTTGAGCCTACAGGCGTGGAGTTCAGTTAGGAGGACATTTTAATAGTCCAGTAAAGTTTTACTGAGTATCTAAAGACTAGAGTTTCAAGACAGGTCTACAGCTTCCCTTCTTGATGTGTAAAATCTAAGAGTAGAAGTAGGAATTTGAAGCATACTTGTACAATGCAAATACACTTTCATTTGCAAAAGATTATAACCACGGCCAAAATCTATTATTAATAAAACCCCAACTACTTTATTCTCCCTTCCCTTCCATACCAAGTCATAAAAATTCTTTTTTAAATTATTCTTTGACGCCATATTTTAAAATCAAATTCTTAAGAGCTAGGAAATATCACATACTCTGAACCCATTTTACAGATTAAAGCAAAGGAAGAGAGGTTAAATGACCTGCCAAAGGTCATGCAGCTTCCTGAAGTATAAGCGAAAAAAGGTGAGTGAGGAGGACAGAAACTATATAAATTAGGAACTTTAAAAATGTCTGATTTGTAAAGGTTATTCCTGAGGAAAAGCGCAAGACAAATACATTCTAAAGACAAAGAATTATTAATAAAAAACCAAAGAATTTTTAACAAAGGGCATGGAGCAAGATAGCCTAGGCAATTCAATCACATTTAAGTCTGTGAAGCTTTACTCCAATATAATTTAAACAGGCATAGAACAGCGTTTTTAGCTATTCCTTCTCAAATCCAGTACATTTTAAACCAGTGGTCCTTGGAACACTCTGTGAATATCACATTGTTCACAAAACTTGGATGCTTTATGAATTCCCTTCAGGCTCTAAAACTGATTCTGTGAATTCAGAAACACAATTTGCTACAACAACCAACCATACAGCTATGTTAGTTGGCAGTAGGAAAGAACCAAAGAGTGGACCTGAGAAATGACAAGAACCAACATGGAAGAGCCAAAAACAAACTAGCTCAATGTATTTCAGTTTATTATCTTGGAGCAGATAAGATATCTGAGCCTATTTAATTTTGTTTATGAATATTAAAAAGGGCAAGCACTGATCTTTTAAAGTGTAACCTGAACCCAAGTCCCCTCCCTGCCTTTTTTGATGTGAATTAGAGACTAAGTTACAACAAAAATCTTTATATTTTCTTAACCAATTTTAAGGAAGTATTTTGCAAATAAGAAAAAAATTAAGAAGTTTACTTCATAAATCACATTTGCTGCATTTGCTGGCTGAGTGTCAAGAACTCTACAACTTACACTGAACATATATGACTGACATCAACTTTTGCTTTTCATATACCCTATATCAGCCCTAGAATGAAATATGAAGACTAGGCATCACATAGCTAGGCTCCCCAAATTCTAAATCCCAAAGACAAAACTCTATTAATCAAACTTCAGAATTGGTTTAACTATATGGCAGAAAAAACTCCACCAACTTTGACACTCTGATGCATACACAGGCCCTTTGCTTTTGCTTCTTTATACTTCAAGCCATTTCACTGCTCATGAATACCTCTATCAGAGGGTGGGCAAGTGAAATGAAAGAAGATGAAAAGTGAAATAGTTTTGCTATTTGTTAGTAGTTCTTTGGTGGTTTAACTGTGTGTGGGTTTAAATGGAGTTTTTGAATCATCCATGGATTTTAATTATCCATGCTGTCTGTCTCCTGTTACCATTGATAACCAAGAATTGGCTGTGCCAAGATCCAGGGCTCCATTTTTAAATTCTACAAGGCATCAATAAAAATAGGAGCATCTATAAGTATCTAGGGCAAGCATTGGAATGAGATTCTCTCTGAGGATCAGAGTTGAAGTTTCCTGAGACAGCCACTTGTTATATTTACAGGAGTCAGTAGAGAGATGGACTCCTCAAAATTTGAGCAATCAAGTGAGATGTGTAGGCACATGACATGGTGGCTTTTGGAAGAGAATGTGGCAAAAACCACAAAGCACAACTGCACAATGTCTGAATGAATGGGTAATTAACTGGGAAATAAACCCCAAAAGAAAGCGGTCACTTCAGCACCTAAATCAGAAAGGCCTCATGGTAAACTGTGACCAGCTGACAGCACACTAAGACAAACCAAAACAATTATAAAAAGGTAAAGTTTTTGCATTTAATTAGAAAATGACTAATTGGTGTCTTGGTTTTGAAAAATAGTGCCATAGCACCATAGCAAGGGTAAAAGCAGGTCAATCCCTTGCATAACTTACCTTGATTGGCCCAATGGAAACAGAAGGCCCCAGAAAAGAGAGAAGCATCTGGCAGTAGCAAATTGTTTTATTTTATCTTTCTGTGGAAAGAAACTAATTTTAAATAAGAACCAGAGCATTTAAAGAATAAATATTTTTTTTAAAAGCTCAATATCTAGTTAGAGCAGCTGTATCAAGAAACCAAGAGCTCCTTGCTGCTTGGGAGACTGTAAGGAACAGAAGAAGGATCACAGAATTGTTTTTCCACCACCAAGAGGGTTTTGAAACTTATGTTGTTGCTAGATCAGAAGGCCAGTGGCTCCGTTATTTAAGGAGATGCTATAGGCAAAGAGCCAGTCTCTTGGGCCAGATACCTTTGAATAAAGAGTTTAAAACTACTTACTGGTTTTACTATAGAAAAACTACACAGAAGAAAAGTATTTGTGATAAACCTTTCTATTCTTAATTAAAAAAAAGATTCCTTTTCCTTCCTGGCTGCTATGTAATTCCACTATGAACTCAATGATCTTTTAAACAATTATCAAACTAAACAAAACTAATTAGAGAATGATCATATTCAGTACCCTTGATTGCCTCACATGATATAACAGTCTAGATTTCTGATGATTTATCAAGACTCGTATGGAGAGAATCCAGCTACTTATATTTCATATATCGCCTAACAGACTTAAAGCATAAATATCAGTCACAATAACTGAATTTAGTTACTCTCCCTGATTAGAACACTACAGGGTCAATGCGTTAGCACTAATGAAGCTTTTTGATACAAATCACTCCTATTTACAACTTATACTAGAGAGAGAAGGGATAGTTCATCAGTAGGAGTGAAGAAAATCAACAAGCACTTCCTCAATTCAAAATAAAAGTAGCCTACAGAAAATTAGGAATGTGGAACAGGAAAATGCAAGAACACTGTTTTGGTATCAAAAAATGTATACCACTCAAATTCTAAAGGCAAACACCTAAACAAAGCTCCTGATGTAGGTTTTCCTATTTTTATGTACATTTACCTCAGTTGGGTAACCCACAAAAGACAGTGAAATGAACAAAAAATTTCTAGATTTGCAGCTAGGGCGTTAACACCAAATTGACTTGCTTGAGAAGATCAAATCAGTCAACTAAAAACATAACCTTTAAACTACCAAAAAACTGCTATTCAAGTGCATTTTTTCAAAGTGGAAATGATGAGCATTTTTATGTGGACCACAGCCTCAGTACAGTGAAAACTCTGGTTACGGATATAATTTGACATATCATTTCACTTGAAACCTTTGAATATGTTTTTGGGGGAATATCAATCCTTGACTTATTTACTAACATTTATCCATGCTTTAAATTAGTATCGCAGTGATGCTACAATGCAAATATAATTTTTAAAACTCTTACTTGTCCCATTGGAGGACCTCCCATAGGGGGCATCATTTGCTGCATCATTCCATGAGGTACAGGTTGCATATTTCCTCTCTGACCCATAGGGTGCATTCCCATGGGTGGATAATGCATGCCAGGGTGTCCCATCTGAAAAATAGTGTTAGTAAAGAAAACATCAATTAACAATAAAGTCTTCCCACCCCCAAAAGGCCCAAGAATGCTATCACTTTAGTGAGGTGGTAAGATATTTGGCAAGATTGAGGAACTTTACAGAAATTTTGCCCATTTATAAAATAATGGACTTCAGAAAGAAGGGAAGATTGGGGGAGAAATTGACTATTTATGGATAATCAAAAATGACTAAAAATAATTAATACCTTAATAAGTTATTGTGCTAAAATAGTTTGCCAAGGAAATGAAGAACCCATTTTAAGACTGAGGAAGAAAAGAGCTGATTATTCTGCCTATGTACCAAGACCAGCTTTTAAATTTTAGACTAAATTATTTTGTCTTACAAATAAGGACAGGTTATTTTAAAAGGTTCATTGAATACTACAAAGGCTACCTGTAGATGTTCCTCTAATGTCAAACCTGTCATTCCCCCGAAAAATTCTTACTAAGGTAGATCAAAACATTCTGTCTCTCTCCGAAAACCTACATCACTTCCAGGTCTAAAAGTCAATAACTACTATTGGTTGGTCATTCGGTAAAGCTATGTACAGAAGGTCCAATAAAAAGAGTATCTGCTTTAATAAGTTCATAAAATCAAAATTTATTTAGGCCACAAAGGTGCCCACTGCCTTAAATCACGTAAAGTAATTATACGCTTAGCAACTCTAGTCAGCCCTGCTCACTCTTTTCTTTCATCTGAAGTCACATTCCTCCCTTCTCTACCCCGACCAAATCAGGCCTGCACCCCAAAGCAGACTTCTGCTGCCACCACCCAGCCCCCGGTTCTGTCCAGGGCTCCCTCCTCCATCTTCGCCACAGTAATATCCACTTCCCAGGGACCCACATCCTTTCCTTTGTGCTACTCCGCCCTCCATTTCCCTCCCTCAGAGCCAGATCCCGCCACCTCAGGCCTTCTCCTCCGTCCACCTTTTTTTTTCTTCCCCACAGAGAGAAGGCTTCCTGTTTCTTTTTTTCATTGTGCCGCTTTTCCCCCGCCCCACCGCTCCCTTACCGAGGGCCGTCTCCTCAGGTAGCCGTCCGCAGAGGCCCATGGGCTGGAGCAGAGGCTTGAGCTGGACAGTCTCCGCTCCCCGTTCCCGGGACCCCGCGGTGGAGGGCGGTTCTCCATTTCACTCACCATGAGGCCTCCACGCTCGACTCCCGTCCCCGGCCTCATCGTCGGGCTGAGGCTGCTCCGGCGGCGGCCGCTGCCGCTACACATTCCAACAAGAAGCGATCTGAGTGGCTGGCGCCCGCTGGGGCCAAAGGGTAGAGGCTGCCCGGAGCTGCGGGGCGGGATCAGCGGGGCCAATAAGCTGACTGGCTTCCCCGCCGTCCAATCAGAGCGCGCAGCTTGCACGCAGCTCTGCGGCGATTCGCCCCCGGCCTCGGCCTCGCTCGGCGTCGCCTGCATGGAGGGGGGGAGGGGGACGGAGGAAGTTTCTGCGCCGAGTCCCCCGCCGGGAAAACTCCACCAACTTCCCCCAGGGAAGAGAAGAGTACGTAGGCCCCAGCCTGCTGGGCCTAACAGCCACCTCACCCCGTAGGGGGAGGGGCAGTGGGGGGGCTGCCGCCTTTACCCCCCACCCCAGTTACGCACGCCCCACAAACCTGAGGCCGCCGGGGAGCCAGGAGGGGGGGAAGCAGCTTCTAGCGTTAGCGGTGGCTGGGACGGGATGCGCGCGCGCGACGCTCGAGGTTGGGCGGGGGAGGGGGGAGGAAAAGGGGAGGGAGGAGGGGAAGAGGAGGGGGCTCGAGGACGCGGAAGGCACCGGGTGAGAAAGCGCGAGACTGGCGAAGCGCGCGATGGCCAGGGTAAAGAGGGGGGAGCGTGACGCGGCACTGCGCGAGAAGGGAAGTGTGGAAGTGGGGAGAAGGTTGAAAGCCGAGTAGGGGGATGGGGAGAAGCGATTTAGGCAAAGGAAGAGACAGGCCGTGGCGCGCTAAAGATGCTGTTTAGGCGGAAAACGAGAAAACCCCCTCGCGTGCTTAGCAGGGGAGGACGGGGGAAAAAAAAAGCGGACTGACTGGGGAAAGGGTTTCCGAGGGGGTGCGGACGGCAGCAATGGCGGTGGGCGCTAGGACCGAGCGCCCGGATTTGCGGCTTAGGAGTGGCCGGCTGGGTCCGGACGCGCGCGGCTTGCCTGGAGGCTACGAGGTGGCGGAGGCGGAGGTCTGGAGGCCGGGACCAGACACCACGAGGGGAGGGGACTGTATTCTTGGAGGTGTCTACCTTCCCCTCCCGTCCTCTCCTCCGCCTCCCCCTACTTTCCTCGACCTCCGTCCTCCCTCAGTCCCCAGTGTCAGGTTCGTCTCCCGATGCACTTTTCCCGGGCGCTCTTGCCGCCCCCTCCCCATCCCAAGGGCGCACCCCCCCCAGGCCTCGGTTGGTAGGCACCGGGGATTCTTCGGGGCGCTAATTGGCCAGTGGGGGGCAGGGGGGAGGGAGGAAATCCCTGAGCTTCCGGGTTCCGTTTCCCGTTTTCCCGCCATGTCGTTCTTGGCTAGTGGTAGCCGCTCGTTTCGCCACCGCAGACCCGGGCCTCAGGCCACTGTGGGCTTCCCTGCCTACGCCTCGCCCTCCCAGGTTGGCGGCAGCTGGGGGGAAGGAGAGGATGACTACGAGGACGAAGGGGTAAACGAAGTGGTCCGGGACCTGCGCGCCGAGCTCTTGGCTGACACGCCGCCGCCTCAGCTACATAAACATAATGGGGTCAACCCGAGAGTGCCTGACGCAGCCCGAGCTCCCCGGGGCCGGCGGTGGCCGGTGCAAATCCTCTCGGTGATCTGTTCCCTTCTCTTCGCCGCCCTTCTTGCTTTCCTCTTAGCTATCGTCTACATGGTCGTGAAAGGTACTAGAACTTACGGGGAAAGTGGGGACAGAGGGATGCTCGGCAGACGCTAGGTCGAGGGGGCGTGGGACCTCGGCTTATCAGTCTGCTAGTTTGTTTAGCACCTACTAGATGGCTGGGCCCTGGGTTAAGTGCGGCCTGTAACCCTGGCCAAAGACCGCCCCTGCTTTCTCATTGTCTCATTCGGGGATAACTACTTGGAAACAATTATGTACAGACTTAAATGGGGGTGGTTCCACAGGGAAGGCATTAAGTAAGGACTGGTAAAGGCTTATTGCTGAAGGGCGGGGTCTTAATTTTCGGATACCTTACTGCCCCACCTGTTAAGTCGTTTCAGTGTTCTATTCGTTGTGACCCGGTTTGGGGTTTTCTTGGTAAAGATACTGGAGTGGTTTGTCGTTTCCTTCTCCACGAGGAGAATCCTGTTTTACAGACAGGATTAAGTGACCTGCCCAGGGTCACTCATCTAGGAAGAGTTTCGAAGAGGCCAGATTTGATTGAGCCCAGCTCTATCCACTAGCTACTCACCACCTACTTACTGCCCCGCAGAGTCGAGCATACTAATTTCATTGTATTGAAGCGGTTGTTAGCTCAGTTTATTACTTGTTGCCATTATTTAAAAAAGGAAATAGGTACTTTTCTCTTTTTTTCCTCTCCTTTTATGGAAGTCGGAAAACCAATCAAATGGAAGTGCTGGAGTTAGGGGCTTTTTAAAAAATGGCTGCTTATTGGCTCATACTTCCAACAAATGCTTTTCAGGCACTTTCATGGTAAAAATCAGTACCGGAGATCAAGCAGTAGTAGATGGATCCACTTCATAATCAGCCGTCTCCCTAGGATTGTTTCCCACACTACGCCTGCTTCATTTATTACTGCCTAACAACCAGATGTTGCTTTCTCCATAGCTATGCACCCTCCCAGTCTCTCCCGTTTGATCTTATTTGGGCCCCTAGACAGTTATAATCTAACTAAAACCTGGGCACTATACTAGCTGGTAGTACAACATCTGTTGAAATTGTACCCTTCTCTCTACTCCCAGCCACTGCCTTATTTCAGGCTTTCGTCATCCCTTGCCATTGCAGTAGCTTCCTAATTGTTTTCTTGTCTCAGATCTCTTTTTCTCCAGTCTTTTCTACACACAGTTGCCAAAGGGATTATCCCGAAATGCTGGTCTGATTATGCATATCACTCCTGTACTCAGCCTTATAGCTCCACATTATAGGATCAGATATTATCATAATATTTTTGTGGAAATTTTGTAATACAGATTATTAGTACAGTAGTACATGTTTATAACTTATAAATAAGTACATTTTTGTATTTGGAGTATGTGCTTAAAATTTTTTTATTGATAAGAGGTGTAAGATCAAAAAAGTTTGGAAACACTGGTCTGAATTTATCTTGTCGATGTCTGATAAAATTTTGTGTATGTGTCAAGTGAAAGTAGTACCTACCTACCCTACTTATATGAAACCTTACAAAGATACATTAATAACATGTACATACAGCTATAAGTCAAGTAAATAAGTATTAAGTTTCTGTTATGTGATAGGGATAAATATGTGGCCCAAAACAGCCCCATTTCAAGGAGCTCATAGCCTAATGGAGGAGACAACACATAAGCAACTATGTATGAAGAAATTGTATACAAGATAAATAAGAAATAATCTCAGAAGGAAGGCACTGGGAAACACTTCTTGTAGAAGGTGGGACTTCAGTTGATGCTTGAGGGAAGTCAGGAAGTAGAGATGAAATAAAAATGAGAAAAATTCTTTGTTAGGAACTCAGTCCAGAATCCACCTTCCCCCCATCCCCCATTTTCCATGATTCCTAACGGAAGACATTGCTATCTGGTATCCTGCCATGGTAGGTTTCATACAAAAAAGACAATTTAGCAAACTGGTTGAAGGATTTAAATTCTACCCTCAAGTACTCCTTTAATGTGACCTGTCAATGTTAAGTTTCTCCTTTTTAATGAATTTCTTTATTTATGGTTAGGGTATTATTATCCCCATCACAAGAGTTCACAATGTTAAGAGTCACCCCCCCCCCCAAACTCATCCTCCTTATCCAGTCAGTTGACAAATTGTGAAAATTTTCCCCTCCAATCACTTACATCTGCTACTTGTAATTTTCTTTCCATTCCAAACATTCACCTCTTAACCTGACCAATTACAAAGCCTCCTTATTGGTCTTCTAAGCATCTCACCTCAACTGCCAAAGTGTTATTACTGAAGCATCGGTCTGACCATGTTACTCAAAAAGATCATGTCTCCCTTCTGCCTTTGAGATACAATAAAAATGCTTCTAACTTCATCATACCTTCCAGATTTATTACATGTCCTGTCCTCCAAAACACTGGCCAAACTAGCCTCCTTACTGTTCTTTACATGTTACATTCTATATGTGCCTTGACACTTTCTACTCCTTTGCCTCTTAGAAGTCTTAGCCTTCCTCAACACTTAACTCAGGCAGGAATTCCTACTCAAGGTTTTCCTGATCACCACTCCTCATCCTCCATTATTACCTTGTACTTTGTATTTCCTTATGTGTATACCTATTTTACTTAAGAGAATATAAATTTCTTGAGTGCTGGGGTTTTTGTTTTTTAATTCCAGGTTCTTTTCATGTAGTTGGTGAACAAATGCTTGCTGTTTTATTAGGAACTAAATTTCTTATCAGTCTAAGCCCTCTTTTGTATTTACAGAATTGCATGCTGAGAATTTGAAGACTGAAGATGGCGTAGAGACTGGTTTATTAGGTATGAACAAAATAGGTAATTGGCTTACTTGATTTTTTGCTTTTTTCCTAGATGTGAAATTTCCTGTGCAAATTATTAGTTCATATACAAATCAAAGTTGGAGGATTACGCCAAATGATAAAACATGTTCTAAAGAAGAGTAATAGGATTCAGTCCTAACTAACCTATTTCCTTCCTTTGGTATTTACCACATATTTGAAAGGCATCTTATACTCATTATGTAACAGTAAATGAACACATTTCTCCTTCTGTAACAAAATAGAAAATGACATTACTATTCTGTCACTGAATGAGAGGTAGAAAAATTACTCAATATTCATTTGTTAGGCAATTTTAAGAAAAATTGGATGGAAGCATTTGAGAGAGTAGCTTAAGCTATCAAAGTACACTTTGATAGGCCTACTTTTTTGAGGCCTACTATTATTACTTAGGTCTAACTCCAGGAAGTTGTCTTTCAAAATCCTATCATTACTATTTTGTAATGTAACCATAAAAATTAAGTAAAAGCAAGAAGGTAACAAGAAGTTTATTTAGAAGAAAAATCCATGGCAAATTAAGAAGAAAACAAGGGCTACAATGCTGATTTTGTAGATTTCTAGAGTTACAATTCTTATATTTCTCTTAAATGGTCTCAGTAATTATAATAGCATTTATATAGCACTTTAAGGTTTGCAGACTATTTTATATGTTTATCTCATTTACTCCTCACAGATTGGGAAACTGAGGCCAAAAGAGGTTAAATGACTTGCCCATGGTTACTCAACTATTAAATAGCTGAAGTAGGATTTAAACTCAAGTCTTTCTGAATCCCAAATCCAGCACACTGGGTACCCAGCTGACTATGTACCAACCTTATTAACCAAAATATATATTGGGAAATGCTGGTCCAGGGCATTAGGAAAGTTAATGAAGATAAACTACCTTCTGTCTTAAATTTGTGTATCTGTGTATACGAGGGCTTTGGGGGAAGATAGGGATAACTGATTTATAGACATGTATATGGATTTACACATTGTTCCTACAAGAAAGCAATAGCACTTTGGAGGCAGAACTTAAGTCGTCACAATGCTGTGCCACTTTTTTTAATCATTTGTGCCATTTATTTGTTTTGGGTGCATCACAGTGCTAAACTTAATAAAATAACCTGTTAGTATGCAGAATTGGTGTCCTTCAGTTTCTAATATTTTTTCCGCTTTGCAGAAGCAAATAATCAGTCTTCTAAGTCACTTTTAAGCCACTAAAAGATAGGCTATTGCTTAAATAATGAGTATGTTGAATATTTCTGGAAAGGAGACGAGGATTTTCTTCCCCTTTAGAGCCTCTTCTAATTTTTTGGAAGTGATGTATGCTGGCATTTTCCTTTTTATATGTATTTTCTAATCAGACTTTAAAAACTTCGTGTCTTCTTTGCTCCTTGATACAGCAAAAAGCATTTTCAGAAGGTTTTCAGCAAGGTGCATGCTATGCATATGTTAAGTGTTTGAGATTCTGTGACAGGTACAACCACAAAGATGAGATTGTTTATCATTCCTGCCTGTATTGGCATCAGTCATGGTATAAGATTTATTCTTCAAAAATGTTTGGAGTTGTTGTGGAGGATGTCCTGAGAAAATTCAAATAGACAAGATCTTTCTCTTAAATGGTATGGTCCTCCACATGGTTCTGTTTGCAGATGACATATTGATTGCCTGCAACTCCAGAACACGATGTAGCACTTCTTAAACTTAACCACAATTTAAGAAGAGCGGAAGGGTCATGAGTGGAAAAAAGTTTAAGAAGTCCTGCACTCTAGTACCCCTGCAATGAGATCCATGGTATATAAACTTATATAGAGAAACTCTAATAGGTGAAATAATACCATCTCAAAAGAATTGAAATGATACCAACCAATGGATTACTTAAGGTTTAAGTAGATTGTGGCATTATAGATTTTTGATCTGTGATCTATTGCCAAAAGTGAATGACACTTAAGAAATAGTATAAAAAGCATTAGCAAGGACATGCACAACAGGAAGAGGAGTGGGCAGAAGGTAACAAATGGACAGCCTAACCATTTATTAAAAGGTAACCATTTATTATTCATTTATAAGTGATAACCTATAAGAATTAAATGAAGACTGGCAGCATATTAGATAGTGGGTTTGTGGCAATATGGAATAGAATCATACAGGTAAGGTGTAGATGAGCTATGATTTACATTAGTGGAAATGGTTCCCACATTGGAAGCATCGAAGATACCATACCTTATCACCTTTATGTGTATGTCCCTTTAGTCCCTTCTCTTCCCTAAAGAAAGAGTACCCTTCTGTCTTGGTGATCCTGAGAAATAATTTATGGCCCTCATTGTTCCTCTTTGAGGACCTCTGCAAAGGAGATCAGACTCCTCTACAATAAGGTTTTCAGCTGGGTTCCAGGGTTGTAAAATATTAAATACCATGTGTTCACAGAGACTCAAACTATGTCTATTTAAAGGCAATTTCACCTGCATACTGAATTGTATTAGTTCAACAAATAATAGATATTATTCCAAGTCACCTATCTAAAATAACTTTCTAGAATTATTAAAAATGCTATGTAAACATTCTATACAGTATGATATTTTTCTTTTATAAGGAAATATGTTTATAGGGTAATTGTTGTGGGACATATATCCAAACTTAAAAATAGCCATCCACGCCATTCACCAGTTGTGTGACTGTTTTTTTCCCCTCACTGGGAAATGATTAAAAGACTTAAAGATTGGCTGTTGCTTATTTGTTTATTCACAAAAGTTCTGTAGTTTTCCAGAGGCTTTTACTACTTAAAGACCATGACATTTTAGTATTTTTATAGTCTGTTAACTACTGCTTGAATTCATCAGACTTTAAGCTAAAACAAAGCAAATATAGTGTCTAATATAGAGCATAATTTTTCAAGAAGATACATAAAAAACAAGATGTAGTATTCTATAGTGGTGTTGTTATTAATGACACTGAAACACAGAAAAGTTTCAATTGAGCTCTTTTTTTCCCCTCTAGATAACTTAGAGGATGTCCCACTTTGAGGTATCTAAAAGTATTACCTCTCTACTACTGTTCCTGAGCTCATCAAGATTTTCTCCTTCAGATTGAATCTGTCTTTAGAATCAAAAAGCTTAGAGCTAAATTATATCATAGACATCCAGTTTATCTTACAGCCAAAGATATAGATCAGAGAACTTAATTGATTTGCCTGAGGTCACTTAGGAAGGACCCAAGTGTGATTCAAACCTAGATCCTCTCAAATCAAGTGTACTCTCTCTGTCACTCTGCCTCTAAATTTGTAGTGTCTACTTAGATTCAAATCTGGGTTTTCTACTAGGAAGGATGCTATACACATTATACAACAAACTGGAACATAATGCATAAGACTCTAAGACTTGTCAAGTGTGTACCACCTACATGAATAATAATGTGATTTCTTTTTGTTTTTGGTCAAAAATATCTCAATTTAAGCTACTGCAGCTATGAAAATGTGAAGTGTCATTATATAAAGATAGCAGTCTTATAAATTCACATTCCAAAGTAGTTCATCCTAAAAATGCTATATTGTTAATAATGGTGACAGCTTTTAAAAATTGTATGAGCTATCTGTCCCATATGGTAAGATAATATAGTATAATGTCTTGAAGTAGTGCCTTCTGAGTGGCTTAAAGTATTTCCCCAAATATAAGTTGTCCCCACAATATGGGTAAAGAAACTGAAGACTTAAAGATAGGTTATAATATCCTCAGGGGCATATGGGGATCAATCAACTAAGTGGTTTTGTTTTGTTCTTAACCTAGTATGTGCATAACACTGCTCAGCTGGTACTGGGGGCAGACGAGTGTTTCAAAAATAATTGTAAGAGATAGTACCTGCCCTCAATGGTATTTTAGTCTCCTGAGATGATAAAGCAATCATTAACAACACCACACATTTATGTATTGATTTAAGGTATATGAAGTGTAACTCAAAAGCTTTGAGGTTGATAATGCAAACAAAAGTCAACTTTATAACACTATATCAAAAATGTTATAAAATTATTTTTTAAATCGCATAGGTATCCTGGAAACTACATCTTTTAGACTTGGTGTCTTTATGTATACGATGGGGTTGTACTTGGACTCTCCAAAACAACTCTATAAATGAATTATCGATATTTGTGATAATTAGAAATTAAAGCTAAGTTGCTTGTTTCTGAGCAGTCAGGGAAAGTTACTAGTGAAGTCTTTCAAGATATTTCATTTACTGCCCCAATTCTGGGTTCTATAAAAATTGACTCCACAAGATATGATTGAACAGATCTCAGACTGTAGATATCAAGCCCAAGCCAAGATTCTTTCCACATAGACTTGTGTGTTAACTATTTTAATTGGTGAGTTAACTATAAATTCGTAAAAGTTCAATACTTAGCCATTATTCAAAGCAGGAAGGACATCTATGAGAAATATCAAGGAGGATGACCTGGCAAGAAAGTGGTGTAAGTGGAGTTTGATAGGTAGAATTGATCTACATTATAGAAGATACTAAAAACAACAAGACAGAAAAATTTGGACTGTGTGCTGTAGGGAGCTAATTCAGGTTCTGCAGCTGGGATTTTATGGGACTGACTGGAAAGCTATTAAGATAGTCCAAGTATAAGAAGACTTGTTTCTGTTTTAGAGTGGTAGCAGTAGGAGATAAGAGTAAAGTGTAAATTCAAGATACATTTCAAAGAAGAAGCTAGACTTGGTGACATATTGCACTTAGTAACTTGTGTCCAGTGACTCATGAATGGCTTTTTCTACTAGGCTCTCACTTTAACTGGGTTATGGTAGAGATTCCTAATAATAAAATCTAGTCTACATCTAGTTCCAATTTGGAAAGTTCTGTAGAGTTAGGATATGGAACAGGAGCATATATGTTTTCACTTCAAGAAATTAAATTGAATCAAATTGAAATACTAATTTATTTGGAGTTGTAGAAAATTAAATCCTGGTTTTTGTTTTATAAAGTAGAAAGGCAGAAATACTTGAGATACTGGATATTGTGGGAACCAGGTAAAATGAATCCAGATAAAATCACTTCTACGTTTGTATCACAGACAAATAGACCATATACCAGTAGGGCAAGTACAGACAGATTCCTAAGGATGTCAATGGACTGATTGGAAGTAGAGATCTGATAGAGCTAAGTGGACACATTGCTGGTTTTAGGAAGGGAAATGAGGCCTGGGACAAAGGTAGTGGAGGTAATAGAATTAGCAACCCTAAAGCAGCAGTGACAGCCCAACAGAATGTTTTTGTATCCATTAGCTGGACAACAGGGAAAAGGTATTGACTCTTTTTACTGTTTTTTTACTGGCAGGTGGGGCTTGTTTTTTTTTTTCCTTCCTAAATTCTCCCTTTTTTAGTGGTTGGCAAAGAGGAAAGGAAAATTGATGAAGATAGAAAAAATGATAAAATGTTTTTAAAGTACTGGGTAAAAAAAATAGGAAAAAAAATTGAAAAGAATAGTAGAGGTTATTGGCATTGTATGATAATAGTTTTAAAACAAGAAGTGACCTTAGAAGTTGTGGAGCCCAAACCCTTCGTTTTATAGATAAGGATCTGAGACTGAGATGTTAAGTAAATCCCACAGTTACACAAGAAGGTAGAAGCAGAATTAGGATTTAACCTACTGTGCCACACTAATTCAAACCAAATATATATTTAAAATTAATTTCATAAACCTATGGAAAATTAAAATTGCATAAGGGATTCATTTCAGAAATGCATTTGGAAAAATTTGTTAGTAATGTAGAAAAAAAAAAACCTTGAAGTCACTTCCCTCTAATACATTAAATTTCAGCTACCTGATAGCATTGAAATTCAGCTACCTGGTAATGTTGAAAATTTTTTTTTTAATTAGAAGAATAATTATGGAAAGGAGGGTAATCTATCAAATAATGGGAATGAGGTAGACAGGTTCAAGATGCTGGGTTTTATGACATTTGTATATAGTAACAACATTAAAAATGGGACTATTGCAGAAGTAACAAAAACATCAAAATTACAAGGGACTGGTAAAAATAGTCGGAGCAAAATCCAGTTCCTAAAGAAACTTTATAAAAGGATATGAATTGACAATTTATAAAAGGGAACAAATTTATAATTTTTTAAAATGTTCAGTTTTGTTTTACTCTTCCTTACTCCAGTTGGGGTTTTCTTGGCAAAGATACTAAAGTGGTTTGCCATTTCTCCAGCTCATTTTACAGATAGATGAGGATACTGAGGAAAAGAGGATTAAGTGACTTACTGAGGGTCACACAGCTAGTAAGTATCTAAGGGCAGATCTGAACTCTGGAAGATGGCTTCCTTCTTCCAGGCCTGGCACTCTAGCCCCTTAGCTTCCCACACAAAATTTGGATAAATTTTAAAATGATAATTTTGATGGGGCAGGTCAGCAGCATAATTATACTCTCTGGTCTGATATTCCATTATTGGAAATATGTGCAGAGTATTATCAGAAAGTTAAAGTTTATTGCAACATTTTAAAATTTCTTTTTTCCAATTACGTATAAAAACGATTTTTAGTATTCTTTGAAAAAGATTTTTTGAGTTCCAAATTCTCCCTCACCTTCTTCCCTAACATGGTAAACAATTTGATATAGATTGTACATGTGCAATCATGAAAACATTCCCATATTAGTCATGTCGTGAAAGAAAAGAGATTTTTTTAAAAGCCATGAAAAAATAAAGTAAAAAAAAAGTATGCTTTTATCTGAATTCAGACTCCGTAAGTTTTTTCCCTGGAGGTAGGATAGCACTTTTCATAAGTCTTTCTGAATTGCCTTAGATCTTTGTATTGCTGAGAGTAGCTAAGTCATTCAGAGTTGATAACCATATAATATTGCTGTTACTGTGTATGTATGATGTTCTGATTCTGCTCGCTTCATTTTGCGTCAGTTCATCTAAGTCTAAGTTTCTCTGAAAGCATCCTGCTCATCATTTCTTATAGCACAGTAGTATTCCATGGTAATCATATGCCACAACTTGTTCACCCCTTCCCCAATTGATAGTCATCCCCTTAATTTCCAATTCTTTGCCACCACACAAAGAGCTATAGTGACATTATTATTACAAAAACTAGAAATAGCCAATGTTAAATAATTGAGGAATGGCTGAACAAATTGTGATCATAATCAAGGATGAGCAATATAAAGATTTTTTTGTAGATACCCATGTGAAATTATAGTCGTGAGAAGAAATGAACCAAATCTGTTTCATTTATTTTTATCTTCAACACCTAGCGTAGTACCTTGGAAGTAGGTGCTTAATTAAGTCACTAATCAAAGAGCTTCCCCAGTACTTGGTACTGTTAAATACTGGGAATTCAAAGAAAGACTCAAGACAGTCCCTGCCCTCAAGGAGCTAACTGCTAATGGAGGAAACAACTTGTGAAATACTGTGTGCAAACACTATATACAGGATAAATACTTGTTGATTAATAGAGACTACATTGACTACAGCTACATAAAAAGAAATATGGATATACTTTATATAGGTGAATAAGGACATTTGTGGACACTTAAGAAGTTAATCCAGAAATATTTGAATATAGTTATGAGCATATTTGTTAAATGTTTAAGTCATAATTCTTTAATATATATAATTATTCTTGTGCAGAAGTAGCTTTCAGAAACCAGATTTAGATTAAATATAGGAGATGGGACTAGATATGTGATTTCACTGATAAAAAGATTTTCCAATGAGAAAATTCCCCCTCTTACATGACTGCTTTGTGCCAGACACTGCTAAGCTCTGGGGTACAAAGAAAGCAAAAGATAGTTCCAGCCTTTGAGGAGCTCACAATCTAATGGGGGAGATGAGGGAAAGGACTACCAACAATCTGTAGGCAGATTAAATGAGAAATAACAGATGGGGAATGACTTCCTATACAGGGTTTTATTTAAGCTAGATTTGGAAGGAAGAGGCAGCTATGAGGAGGTAGAGCCTTCCAGACCTGGGGATGGAGAAAATGCCCAGGGAGGAGAGGTGGAGAACTTGTTCGAGGAACAGGAAGGCCAGGAAGAGTGTAAGAAGTACAGGGTGGTAGTGTCTGAAAATGTGGGAAGTAAGTTTTAAAAGGCTTTGGGATAACATAGGATCTTGTAGTTTATCCTACAGAGGATAGGGAGCACATGAGAGTTTATTGAGTTGTGTTGGGAAGGGTGGGGGGAGGTTGGGGGATATGATCAGATTTGCTCTTTAGGAAAATCACTGGTAGCAGAAGGGAGGATGAGCTGGAGTGGGGAGAGACTTAAGGCAGGCAGCCACACCAGCTGGCTATTTCAGTAGTCCAGGTGGAAAATGAGGGCTTACACCTGGGTGGTGGCAGTATCTAGGGAGAAAAGGAGGAAGGCTGATGTTAGGTGAAGTCTACAAGGCTTGCTACAGGTTGGATGGGAGGAGGGGTAGAGTAGCAAATGATAGGAGTCGAGATTGCTAACCTGAGGGGCTGGCAATGCTTAATCCTCCTTCAGCTAGCTACATTCTAAAAGACTATTTCTTCCTAGCATAATTGTGGAATTTGGGTGGGTAGGTGGTGCCAAGTATGAGAAGTTATTGCCACCTCAATAGTAATAGAGAAGGTTGGGAGTGGAGTGGGTTTAGGGGGAAAGATTAGTTCAGTTTTGGACATGTTGAGTTGAAGATGTCTACTAGACAGTTTGAGAAGTCAGGTAGTTAGATATTTGAGACTGGAGATCACCAGTAGAGAGATTAGCATTGAATAAATAAATTCGAAATCGTCAGCATAAAGGTAATTGATCTGTGCCTTCTCTGCAACTTCTAGTATTAAGAGAATTTTCTGTGTACCAAAACCCTGCATCACAGCCAGTTTGTCAGAAGTAGAACCCAGACATCTCATTTCCCACCAGCTGTGCTTATTTTGGATTTTTTTTTGACTTCACTATGCCTCTAGTAAATTCCTTTTTGGGAAGTCTCCTCTTTCAAGATCCAATCAGTTTTGGTATTCACACCTCATGAAACCTAGCTTTGTAGGATTAAGTCATGTACTTCCTTTTCAGCTTTCTTTTGTGTTGTATTCCTCTTATTAAATTGTGAGCTCTTTGACAGCTGGGATTGTTTTTGCCTTTCTGTGCATTCCCAGTGCTCATCACTGTGCCTGCTCTTAGTAGATGCTTAATAAATGTTTATTGACTATAGACCCAGGTCTTTCTGACTTTGATTTGGAATCAAAATCAGTTCACTACATCACTTGCTTCTCTATTGAATACAAGTAGTCCCAAGTTTACAAAGAACCCATACATTCAAACTACTGTTCCGAATGTGGTAGTGCTGATGATGTTCTCCCCTTATGCCTCAATCTTATATCCTTTACAATCATTGTTCAAAAGAACGTGGATTGTGTGTGTGTGTGTATGAGAGAAGCAATTCTGTGGTATTGGAAATGGCAAAAAAAAAAAATGCAGGTGGCAATAACTTCTCATACTTGGTACCACCTACCCACCCAAATTCCAGAATTATGCTATCTAGCTGAGATAAATGATGGAACAGATGTTTTGATTTGGTAGAGGGGAGATCATTTTGCAACACTAAGATACAGAGCAAGCCTGAGTAGGGTTCCTTTGTTGGGGAACATAAGGGAAAGAGGGAGCTGAGCACTGAGGGGGGAGGGGCTTGAGGAGGTAGTTAAAAAAGGTAAACATTAATAAGCTAAGGGTCAGCTCGAATACTGATGCAGGGAAGTAGAAATTATTTTCTTCTTCCCCACTGCACTGCATCCATCCCCTTTCCCTTCCCAGAACTCACATAATTAGTATTATAGTTCAGCTATATTAATAATAGATTCTTGACATTGTTTCTTTGGGGAAACATTTTGAATTACAAATGAATATCCGAAAGGTCTTCTGAAACAACTGGTTTTGAAACAATTGATAAATTGAAAACAATATATAGGTTGGTCACTGCCTATTTTCAAATATAGAGCAAGATTACATAGGCTTAGGATTGCTTTTAGCTACTCTCTCTCCTATTAGGATAAGGTGAAAAAGGAAAAATCCTTAAATGTGCTAGTTATAGAAAGTGCACTCTTAGAGTGCAGATGTGACTTTCTTGGACTTGGAGTTAGGAAAATGTGGGTTTGAATCTGTTCTGACATTTTCTTACTGAATGAACCTGGATGATGATTCTGAACCTCACTTATTGAGCCAGCTCCCAAGGCCTTATCTGTTGAGATAGGAGGATTGGAAGGGTGAGAGTTGTGAGAATCAAATGAGATCCTAGATTTGAAGTACCCAGCAAACCTTTGAGTGCTGTTGTCAGCCTGAGCTATTCCATTAATTGTAGGAGAGTCTCCAGGCTTATCAGGGGAGGGCATTTCTGTACCAGTTGTTAACTGTATCCACTTAGTGTGGTAGAAAGGGCCCCACCCTCCAAAAAGTGCCATTATAAGGAATAATGGCACCAAAGAAAGTGTAAAGTACAAAGTATAGGGATGATAGAGGAAGTTAGGAAGAGTCAATACATCTTGATAGTATGAAGTTATAACTTTAATTTTTATGCTTTTTTGTCTAACAAAGAAGTTTCAAGTATAATTTTTACTAATTTCTGCTAGTTTTGATTAACTTATGTCTTTACAGTAGTAACATTTCTCTATTACTCATTCTTGGCTTCAATTAAACTTTATACTGACATGTAGGTCAGAAGTAAGAAAAGTTGTAAATTGGATACTGATTTGAGTAAAATTGGGCTCAAGAGTTTTAAAACTTCTAAGACTTTTTTTTCTCTCTCCCTTTCTCTCTTATTAAGGATTCTGGACTTTGTTTGTTATATCCTTAACAGCAGGATTCTCATGTTGCAGTTTTTCTTGGACAGTGACTTATTTTGATTCTTTTGAACCTGGAATGTTCCCTCCTACTCCTCTTTCACCAGCAAAGTTCAAGTAAGTATTTTTGTCTTTAGATGTTGCTTTTTTAGTCCTTTTCTGTCTGGGAAAGAAATTAAATAGTAAACAGAAACCTGCATTATTTTTGAAGTGATTCGTAGGTCCAAATTGTCCATCCATAAAACAGATGTGAAGTAAGTTATTTAGTTCATATGCTTTAGTTTTGTCTGTAAAAAGTGAACTTGAATATAACATAGACTGTGTCTAGTTAATTCTTTGGCTCTGCTGCATGACTTAGCAGGTTATCTTCATAACAAAGCCAAAGAATTGGCTAGAGGCAGAATCTTTACTATTTTCATACACACATGTATCCCTAATTATTGCTAGGTATTTGGAATTTTGAGGTTCTCTTATGATTTCTCAGATTTTTAAAAGGTTAAGAATTCATGTTTGGATTTTTGCTACTATTTAAGTATTTTAAAAGATTAAATAAGCGTGTATTACATGTCTATCACTATGCTAGATGCTATTCTTGGTAAGGGAGTGTTAAATTTCTGTAGGTGGCTATGACTTGCTATGCTGAGGGCTCAAACATTACCTCTGGCAGCCTTCAAATCAAGATATTCATGTCATAAGTGGCAGGAAACCTCTGTTTTGTAAATGTGCAAGTATGGATACCTGATTGCTTATGATATAAATACTATTTAAAGTCTGTATATATATATATTTATATGTGTGTATATATATATATATATATATATATATATTACCAGGGTGTTCAATTATAATGTGATAGTTTGTGCTGTTGTCATTATCATCAATATCATCTGTCTAGCCTACCCCATGGGGTGTGTTCATGAAAATGAAATGAGAAAATGTTTTGTGAGAAAATGTCCAATCGAAGGGCCACACATAAGGATCTCGAGGGCTACATGTGGCCTACAGGCCACAGATTCCCCATCCCTGTTCTAATGTATTGTTTGGTCATTATTTTATGGGATAGGGGAAAGTACTCAATGACTGAGGTGAATATTACCTGTTTATTTCAGAAATAGGAACTCTGTGTCTGTCCTTCACCTTCTGTCTTCAGAAATTTGCCCTCTTCATCATCAACCTTTCCCTTCAGCTTCTCCTTATGTACTAGTTTCTTTTCTCCTGCCTTCAAACTTCTCAAATCTTACTCATCTTAAAAAGCTATCGTCCTATAGATAATAGAGGCACTCAGGTGATGCAGTGGTTAGAGAGCTGGGCCTGGAGTCAAGAAGACCAAATACAAATCCAGATACTTTTTAGCTGTGTGACCCTGAGCAAGTCACTTAACTCCTGTCCGCCTCAATTTCTTCAATTTTAAAATGAGAATAATAATACCTACCTCCCAGAGTTGTTGTGAGAATCATAAATGAGATGATTTTTTTAAAGAGCTTAGCATAGTACCTGACACATAGTAGGTACTTAGTAAATGCTTGTTCCCTCCCTTTCCCTATGTCTTTCCTCCCTTTATTTTAAAAAAAAAATAAACTTATTTATTTTTACATGCATTTGTGATCTGTTCCACTATCCTTCGCCCCTTCTTCTTTACACAACAACCCCCAAATGAAAATCAATATCTTTATTGTGAATACATAGTCTTGCAAAACAATTTTCCTGTTATCTCTCCATTTTAAGTTAATAACTTCTATGGCAGAAAGTGAGTGGCATGTTTCATTTTTATTCTTCTGGTCTCATGGTTTATCATTGAATTGAGTTCTTAAAATCTTTCAAAATTGTTGTTTTCTACAGTGTTGCTGTCATATAAATTGTTCTCCAAATTCTCACTTTGATTTGTTTTAGTTTACAGATGTCTTCCCATATATCTCTGAAGCTGTCCTTTTTTTTTCTGTCCCGTTATTTTTTTATACCATAATTCCTTTAGTCATTTACCAGTAGCTTTCCTTCCTTAGCCAGATTGGTAGAAAAAACTGTCTAGACTTGTTATCTCTACTTCCTTTCCTCTCTTCAACTCTTTGCAGTCTGGGTTCTCACTTCATCATTCAACTGAAACTACTTTTTCGAAAATTACCAGCAATCTCTCAGTTGCTACATGTAAATGGTTTTTTCTCAGTTCTGTTTCTTTTTGACTTCTCTCCTGCATTCGATATTGTCGACCATCTTATCCTTCTGGATTCTGTCTACTCTCTGGGTTTTTACAACAGTGCTGTCTCCCGATTCTCTTCCTCTCATATCACCAGTGGCCTTTTGGAAATTTTAAACTGGACATCTTAGACTTAACATGTCCAAAAAGAGAATTTTTTTTTCTCCCCACCTTCCAGACTTTCCTATTTATATAGAAAATACTACCATTCTTCCAGTTTCCCAGTTTATAACATTAGTGTTATCTTAAGTCTTCATTCTCCCTTACCCCAAACATCCAACTAGTGCTCTGACTGTCTCTGTCTACATAACATCTTTGAATCTCTCATTTCTGCTACCATGCCAGCCCATTTTTCCTGTTGGAGAATTTTAAGACTTCTATTTAGGGATTACCTTAGGCTGGCCGTGCTTCATTCTCCTCTTCACTGGGCTGCTGACTCTCCTGGACTTCATCACCCTAACTCAGGTGCCTTCCCACCCTGGAACATCGTTCCACCATGCCAGCCCCTTTCTCCCGTTGGTGAATTCCTTCTGTCAGTCTCCATTTGGGGGATATGCCCAGGGCAGCCATACTTCATTTTTCTGGCCCTGCAGACTTTGCCATTTTGCCCTTTTGTGGGTATCTTCTACTCACTCCAGACTCCTTTTTAGGTCTTCTCTATGTGTTGTCTTCCTCTATTAGAAAGTATGCTCTTTGAGGAAAGAGGCCGTCTCTGTTTTTGTTTTATGTTTGTTTTATATCTTCAGTGCTTTAGCATAGTGCCCGACATAGTAAGCTTGCCTCACCACCACCTGAGTTCAAGCATTTATGACCTCTCACTTAAACTCTTCCTCAAGTCTCTCCCCACTCTAAGCCATCCTCCGTATGCCAAAGTGATTTTTCTTAATAAGGGTGGATCTGACCTCGCCCCCCATTGGCTTTTTATTCCCTCTATAATAAAATATAAACTCCTCAGTTTGGTTTTTAATGACTTCACAGTCAGTTCTCAACGTATCTCTCTAGCCTCATTGTGTTATCTTTCCTTCTGTATTTTATAATTCAGACAAATTGGCCTTCTCTATGTTCCTCTCATAAGGTAACTCCATTTTTCATCTCTGTGCCTTTGTTCTAGCAGCCCCTCATATCTGGGATGCTCTTATTTCTTAAGTAGGCCTTATTGAGTCCCCGTCTTCCTTCAAGATGAAATTCAGGCCTTGTCCTGTATGTGAAGTTTTTCCTGTCCCTTCAATCTGCTAGTGTTCTCCCCTTCTGACTGACTTGTATTTATCTACCTTGTACCTATTTAGTATTTGTTCTCTTTATAATTATTCTGAATATTCTCTCTCTTTCTGTCTCTCTCTCTCATGCCTACGGGGGCCATCTCCAGTCGTCCTGGTCTATATCTTGCCACTGGATCCAGATGGCTCTGGGAGACTTTAACATAGCCTTCCCTCACTTAAATACAGTTCACTCGCAAGTCATGGCGTCACCTTCCTGACGTGTTGGTCCTCTTCAAGAACGAAGGACAAACAACAACAACATTGACCACATACACACTCATACTCTCATCTCTTCCCCTAATAGCGGATATAAATTCCTTGAGAGTAGAGATTGTTTCATTCTTTGTATTTGTATACCTAACGTCCATCTCGGTGCTTGACACATAGTAGGTTTGCTGATTGGTTTATTACTAAATTCTTGTTGATTCGACTAAGGAAGAAAAATATTGCCAATTTAAATTTGTAGTAATCATAAAGGCTACAGATTCAGATGTAGTATGGTACAGTGGGAAGAGTGTGAAATGTATAGTCAGGAGAGATCTGGGTTTGAGTCCCAGGTCTGAAACATTAAATGTGTAACCCAGGGCAAGTCATTTAATCTCTTAGAACTTTAGTTTCGCTTCAGTAAAACATGAAAGTTTGGATTAATTCCCAACAAATACCAAACATCAAGTTGAAATAGAATAAATCCAGGTGTCCTCAGCAAGGGAGAGATACAGTTGCTAAGAGGCCTGGACCAAGTTGTGTACTTCCCTTTCCCCATAGCTGTCAAGGACTCTAGTGTTATCAGGGCAAAATAACAGAAGGCATATGTAAAAATGAGCTAGAAAGATGTAGAGCCACCTGCTCTTCCATACCCTAGGCAGAGCCAAAGTGGAGGGTCAGTCAATATGAATCCCTAAGAATGTGATTTAATATTGAAGCTTAGATCTATTGTTTTGTAGATTACAATCAAATGATAATTGCTAAAAATATCAAAGCACCACAATGAAATTTTTGATTACTATGGGGGGCTGGTACTTGGAGTTTGTCAAGCCTTCTCATTAGCCATCTATTTTGTAATCCTATCTCAGGCGTTATTAGGGATCTCACCCCTTTTTGATGAAAAGTAAGACTTTTACAGTTCTGGCATTCTTTCTGCATTGTTCAGTTTTTCTGTGAATACTAGGAGCACTCTATTTACAAATTCTTCCAGGACTCTAAAATATAATGTCTAAGCCCCAAGTGTGATAATAGTAGTTAGTATTACTAGTAACAGAGTGACTAGCTACTTTCTTAGAAACCTCTCATCTTTATTAGTTTTCTGTTTCTAATATTATACTTTTGTTTTATCATTTCTTAAATTGAAGGTTTCATTCTTGTTAATATGATATACCATTTAAAAACTTCCTTTGTCTTCTCAGTTGCCTTCAACCTTTTTGGAAAGTCTCTAGTTATTTTGGCTGTTAGTCTTCCTGGCTCTCACTGGTTTCCATTCATTCTTGTGTGCTGGTTACTTGCTTCCCCTTCCATCTTTATACGTGTCCTTTTTACGTCTTAACTAATCAGAGAGGTTGGTAGGCTCTTTGGTTTCATTAGATGTCTTCTCCCTTCATTAGAATTATCCACCACTATGTAGTTATAATTTAACTTTTCAGAATCTTTCATCTGTCCTGAAATAAAGTAGCCTTACATTTTAAAATTTAAGTTACTGAAATGGAATTTATCTCAAGAAGGGTGACAATACAGGGTGATCCTAAAGTCTGGACACATAGGCAAAAATTCATATTTTCAAGAAATGAAATGAAATTTTCAACATTTTATTTAATTGGAATATTAACAAATAACATCTTTAATGTGATTTCCATCACTCGTGATGCAAAGCTTGATGCGCTTTGCAAGATTCACATGAACTAAATGCAATAACTCCACATTTCCTATGTGTCCAGACTTTAGGAACACCCTGTATTTTAATTTTTTTTTAATTTAATTAATTTATTTTTAGTTTTCAAAATTCACTTCGATAAGATTTTTCAGTTCCGTGTTTTCTCCCTTCTTTCCTCTCCCCCTCACCCAAGATGGCAGGTAAACTGATAATAGGTTCAACATGTACATTCATATTAAACCTATTGTCATATTAGTCATTTATACATAAGACTTAGAACCAATGAGAGAAACCACGAGAAAGAAGAAACAAAAAAAAAGAAGAAGAAAAAGAGAGCAAATAATATGCTCCTATCTGCATTCAGATTCCATGGTTCTTTTTCTGGATGTGGACAGCCTTTTCCATTATGAGTCTTTTGGAGTTGTCTTAGATCCTTGCATTGCTAAGAATAAAAAAGTCTATCAAAGTTAGTCATAATATAACATGGCTGTTACTGAATACAATGTTCTCCTAGGTTTGCTCACTTCACTCAGCATCAGTTCATATAGTTCTTACCAGGTTTTTCTGAAATTGGCCTGCTCATCATTTCTTATAGCACACTAGTGTTCCATTATATTCATATATACCACAACTTGTTCAGCCATTCCTCAGCTGATAGGCATCCCCTCTATTTCTAGTTCTTTGCCACCACAAAAAGAGCTGCTCTAAATATTTTTTGTACATGTGGGTCCTTTTCCCATTTGTATGATGTCTTTGGAATCTAGTCCTAGAAGTGGTATTGCTGGATCAAAGGGTATGTACAGTTTAAAGTCCCTTGGGCATAGTTCCAAATTGTTCTCTAGAATGGTTGGATCAGTTCACAACTGGGTGGAAATATTTTTAAGTAGAAGATAGAAGCAAGTGAATATATCAGTTGTTTATTATATAGCAGTTACTTTTAAGCAAACCCCACCTTGATGTTGACTATCTTTGGGAGCCCCAGCATTACCATAGTATTGTTTAAGGCTGTATTAGGAAGGCTTAGGAGACTTTTCTTCCCTAAATCATCTGGGACATCTATTCTAAAATCAGTCCAAGCACCAAAAGGTAATGCAGAGGTATTGAGAAGCTTAAATAGAACTATATAATTGCATACACCCATTTCCATTTTGTATATTTACTTTCTTCTATTCTGTAAAAGCTACTTCTCTGAGGACAATCTTTAGGATTCCAAAGCTGCAGCCTTATTCAAACTGTTCAACTCTTCCAAACAAGGAAAAAAAATTGTCTTTTTACCCCTACAAAATCTGCTCTGTATCATTTTATGGCCACTAGAGGGAGATATTTAATGCTTTTTCCTTTTCTTTTTCCCTTTCCTAACCTGACTTTAGCAAGGAAAGTGGGACTTTTTGAAATTTCCGCTCTTTGTGCAGCTTTAGGCACTTAGAGGGGACATGGCTTGTTAAAAAGTGGATGTGTTCCCCATTTCTATGCAAATACAACCAAACAAACTCTGGAGAGTAAAGATAAAGTTTACCAGATGACATGTTTTCTTGAAAGGATGAGGTGGGAGAGAACTGTTACTTTTGACTAAAGTGGGACATGAGGGGTTCACTTGGAACTTATGATGAGTCCAGTAAAAAACAAATAATGTAAGAAAATAATCTATAGAGAGTTACTTGGGAAATATTTCAAGTACTTTTACAAGCATCAGTTTAACATAGGACAATAATTCTCAATATCAGATACAGCCTTTCTTTGATCATTTAAGAACTCTTAACTTTTCCTTCCATGCTGTGTATTCTTTAAGAACAGTGCCCAAAATGCTCCTGAACTTAAATACATTACCTACATTTCCTTATTGTAAATGAAAAGAAACAATATATGGAGTTAGGTACCATTCTAGTTAGGGTTGCTTTTTATCAGCTTCACCATCTTTTTAGGTAATGAAAGTAACAACACACTACTTCAGTTAGGCAGATATTACTAACCATCTTTTTTATCCTAGGCCCTGGGAATACAAAGACAGTTATAACAATCCCACGTTCTATATATAAATGCTCATTTTATTTGGTGTTTTTAAATTAAGAATAAAAGAAAGTAAAATAGAAAAAAGAAGAAAAGATATGAACCAGGTGACAAAGGGCTTTAAAAGCCAAACATAGCAAAATGGAGGGAAAAGGCTGTCAATATAGATCCCCCAAATGAGATCTTGTAGAAAGAAAAATTCACAGAAAACAAAATCCAAGAAAAGTACTAGTAAGTAAAACCTGTATTTTTAAACATCTACACAAATATGCCCAAAATTTAGGCAGCAAACAATGGGAGCTAGAAATCCTAACATAAGGAGGCAAATTTAACTTCATATGAATTACCGAGATATGGTGGAATGAAACCCAGGACTGGGCCATAGCCCAAGTTGGGTAAGTGGAGGGTGATTAAGAAGGTATACTCAAGTAAAGAAATCCAGGAACTGGAGTGAAGAAATAGTATGGCATTTGGGTGAAGGGCACAAAGGGGAGAGAAACAAAGATGATTTTTGTAACTGCAATACGCTACAGAATACTTGTCCAAAAAGAGGAAATAGATGAAGAATTTGTTAAACAACTCACAAGTCTGGTACAAAGGCATGTAATGATGGGAGATTTCAGTTACTCGGACATCTGCAGGAATGCTCTCTCTGTCAAAAAGAGAGCCACCAATAATTTCTTGATTCGCTTTAGTGATTTCATCTTTCAAATGGTAGAGGAACCAATGAAGGGAAATTCTACTCAAGAAATGATTCTCCCTGATAGGGAGGAACTAATAGCTGGCATGCAAATGATTGGAATCCTGGAGGTAATGACCATTCCATCCTAGAATATGTGATAGAGAAATAGAGGAAGTCTGATGTAGGTGAATACTAGCCCTAACGAATTAGACTCACTCCCTTTGAAATCCCCATTGTTCAGCTTAAGTGGTCCAGTTGGAGATGGATTCTTTTTCCTAGGTAGTTGGAGGTAGCAAAGTCTTATCAAACCACTTCACAGCAGGAGTTGCTGAAGGCCTCCTAATTCACCAGTCAGGGTGGATCTCCACCTGTCAGGGACACCTGCTTTTCCAAAGGTATTTAAGCAGCAATGATCTCCATGGTTTATCTTTGGTTACCAAGAGAGACCACTGACCATCACTCTATTGATTATTTGCTAGTCCGATTAATAAATTTGTTATTAATTACCCAGAGACTCTTGTCTCTTGGACTTTTCATTCATCTCAAACTGGTGCCTACCTTGAGCACACTCAGTATCCCCTTCTGCACCACCCATTACCAGCATGGATGCTGCACTATCCAACCCATGGGCTTACAGCAAAACCCAGTGCCACACTTTAGTCTCCCCTCCTCCTTTCCAGGGCCATGGGAGATCCTGGCTCTAGGTTATATGTTTGCTGCCATTATGACAGCCATCCAGTGTTACAGCAGCACTTCAGTCTGCAGAGGCTTGGTGGAACTTTGACATCCAGTCAGCACCTCAGTGGCAGCATTCTGTGCTATAAAAAATCTCTGTAGGAGAATGGAGGAATGGGGAAAGGGAGACAGTGTCTGGATTTGAAACAGCTAAATCCCACAGTGGTACCAGGAGGAAAGCTCTCTAAATAGCCAGTGCTGGGCCAAAGAACTGAGGAACAGAGAATGGGACAGGACACAGTATTTATTCATCTAAGTCTATGCTAATTTACTGGTTCTGGAGGTCATATTAACATTTCCAACTTAGCTTCTACTATTACGATTTTCCTTGTTGATTTATCCACTTACATTCAAGGTCTCTTAAGTTTCTTCTTTCTGAGATGTTTGGTAATTTCCATCTTATTTTTTTCTTTATTTTCCTCTAATGCTCACTTTCTGACTCTCTCCCCTTTGATGGTAGTTTCCCTGGAGGCTAGATCTCAAATCCTATGCTGGGCAATTCACTATTCACCCACTTAGCTCTCTACTCCAATTGATTTTGGGTGTTCAGAACTGGCCTGATAATACCTTGCATACCACCTTCTTCTCGCCATAGCAAAAACAATGAGTAGAATAGAAAACTTGAATCTGTGATGGTAAGTTTCAACAAAGAAACACAAGAGAGAGCAATAGATTAGGAATGCAAATACACCAAAGTGAAGGATAGTTTAGAAGAAGAAAATTTTTAAAAATAACATTGAAAGGAAATGTGTCCACTGTCCAAATGAAACATAATTGATTTAAAAGATAATCTGTGTCTAGAGATAACCTAAGGATCATAGTTCTCCCAGAGGAACACACAGCATTAAAAAAAACATGAACACCACAATGCAGGAAATAATAGAAGAGAACTTCTGAACACAGAAAATGAAAGACCAATTGAAAGAATTCCTAGATTGCCTCTCCAGAAAGAAGCTCAAGGCTGCAAACTCCAAGACATAATAGTGGTTAAATTTTAAAATTCAGAAACAAGTGCAACTAGCGTTCAGGAGAAATACTTCCAAATGCCAAAGACAAAAACAACAGAATAATAACAGAGAGACAAGTAAGAGCCTTTTTCTAAATGTACACAAGGAGAAAGTAATGAAGGCAGAGGCCTAGAGGTGAAGAGATGGGCTTGAGTCATTATGGACTGAACCTGGTGAGATCTTATTTACAATTGAATTGTTGGGTTTTTTGTTTTCGTTATTTTTGGTGAGGCTGCATTACAAGTGTATGTGGGGGACAGGGAGAAAAAGCCAGAGGACAGAAGGGAGTATGTAACATGCCTAGGTCAAATCAAGAACTAGCAATAAGGAGATGACTTCAGCAGTATCTCAGGAAGAGAAGATCCTTTAGGCGAATGGGTGAGGAAGATGGAGGAAGTACTGATAAAATGGGAGAAGGCCAGAGGCCTTGCTTTGGTGGGAGATGGTTTCACTGATGAATGCTATTGTGCGTGAAGGGAGATATTTTGTAATGGGAATTGGAGACTTGTGTTAGGTGTGGTCTGGGGGATTTGGTGCTTAAAGAAAACACTTACACTTGGGAGGGGGAGAATTGGAACTCCTGGAGTCTGCTGGCAGTTGTGGGAGTGGAAGGACATGCATCCAAGCAGGAGATTGTGAGGCAAATGGAGAAAAGAAGGTAGTGTACAGGGAGAGGATAGATCAGTAGTTGCCTGCATAATCAGGGATGTGACGTGAGGGAGGGGTCCTACCATGGAGCAATGGTCCCCCTGTCATCCAAAAGAACTGGCATTATCTGGGAGTGAGGTACAATGGAAAAGGGGACTCTGTAGGGCAGGCTGTTTAGGGCAGTGGCAGAAATAGAGACAAGATAAGCTCATGAACCAGAGGAAAGGGCCTTAAGAATAGACAGGTTGAACAATGAGCGTGAGAGAAATCCCCTCTGGAAAGGAGCACAAAAAATGAAATTTTAAGAACTAGTAAATAATGCTAGTTGAAGGAGAGAAGAAGAAAGAGAAATCTACTTGACTGGGCAGAAAAAAAATGAGGTCAAGGATTAAATAACCAGATAAAATCAGGTAATAAAAAGGACCTAATTAATAAGCAAAGTCCCAAAGGAAAGGGGTAACACAGGAGGAGGGTTTCAAGGATGAGGGGGAAGAGAGCCAAGGGGAATAGACCCATCAAAAAAATTATGCTAAAGTAACCAAAGAAACAGTTCTGTGTTCACAGCAGAGGGGGGAGGAGGGAAATCATAACTTGAAAAAAATATATATTAGAGACAAATGTAAGAAAATAAAAACTAACTCATAACTTTAAATGTGAATGAATTAAACAATTCAACAAAATTAAGACTGGCAGATTGAATAAGAAATCAAAACCCTACTATCACTTACAAGAAACATTTAAAAAGTGATAAAGATACACACAAAAGAAAACTAGGAGGGATGTAAAAAAAAATGTAGCCAGCATCAAATAAATCCAAAAAGGCAGGAGTTAGCATGCTCTGACAAAAGAACACTGAAGTTCAGAATGAGCTGAGGTTGGCTAGAGAAGCTAAAGGCAACAAAAAAGCTGTTTGGTGTTTTTGTGGTTGGGTGGCTTTTTTTTTTTATCCTGTATTGGGAGAAAAAGGATCAAAGAAACAAAAGGATCTTTGCTTAGGTTGGATGGTTCAGTTGTTTAAGTCATGTCTGACTCTTTGTGACTCCATTTGGGGTTTTCTTGGCAAAGATACTAGAATGGTTTCCCATTTTCTTCTCCAGCTTTATTTAGAGATGAGAAACTGAAGCATGCAGGGTTGAGTGACTTGCCCAGGGTCACACAGCTAGAACGTGTTTCTTGGGCTAAATTTGAACTCGGGAAGATGAGTCTTCCAGACTCCAGGTCCAGCGCTCTGTCCACTTGCCACCTACTTGCCAGAAGCAGTTGTTTTCTCTTTCCTTTGCAAAGGAGAATGAAAATTGCACCAGAATTGACAGAACAGTAGTGTATGAAAAGGGAGTTGATACCCAAAGCAAGGAGGTAGTAAGAGATGGTAAGAGAACACTTTAGCTGCCTTCAGGTAGCAGACATGCTTGATAAGACTTTTATTTTATTTTATTTTATTTTATTTTATTTTATTTTGCTTTTGAGTAATATTCGAAATACCAGTGGAAAGGGGTGAAATACAACAAGACTGGAGAAGAACAAATGTTTTGATATTTTAAGAAAAGTAAAAGAACGGGCTACAAACTATAGGCCAATGAGTTTCACTTTGATTCCTGGGAAAATTCTAGAATTGCTTATTTAAAAGACATTGGCAGACATTTAACTAGAGAAGGAAAGACTTGGGGGAAACCAACATGGCTTTACCCTGCTGTCAAGGAGTTTATAATCTTGGGATTAGGACACATACATTCAATCAGTAAGCATTTACAATAGCTTTCTACATGCCAGATACCGCGAGGATACAGAAACAAAAACAAAGCAGTTTCTTTCCTTAAGCATTTTATATTCTACCTGTGGAGACAACATATACACACACTAGGTATCTTCAGGGTAGAAGTGTTAGCAGTCGGGGACATCAGGAGTAGTCTCATATAGAAGGTAGCTTCTGAGCTAAGTTTTGAATGAAAATAGATTCCAAGGTATGCAGGCAAGGAGATGGTGCTTTCAAGTATGGGAGATAGTATATGTGATGTGAAATGGGAGATGGAATGTCATGAGAGAAAAACTGCAAGATCAGTTTGACTGGTCCATAGACTGAAAGGAAGTAATAATAAAGTAAGAAATTTGGGTTGGAGGCAGGTTGTAAAGGGCTTTAAATTCCAAGCAGAGGAGTTCGTATTTGATCCTAAGGGTAAAAAAGAGCAACTGGGCTTTATTAAATATGTTCCAACCAATTCTTTTTAAGAATATCACTTAGCCATGTGGGTAGAAGATGCGTTGGAAAAGAGGGGACTTGAAGCTCTAGCAACAGTGTGGCCAGCAGCAGCTGTTGAGGTGTAAGGCCCAACAAGACCAGCAGCAAGAGCTGCCAACACAGGTTAAGGGGTTAACAATCTTACTTTAATCCAACATGTGTGTGTGTGTGTGTGTGTGTGTGTGTGTGTGTGTGTGTACGTATGTATGTATGTATATACACACTCACTTAGTTCAGGAGGAAAAGCCAGCAACCTGAACTTCAGAGCAAATAAAAACAAATTACAAATACAATATATATAAACAAACCAAATCGTGATTCATAGTTACTAGGAAAACAGCATCTGGGTTCTGGGGAGCTCTTAACGGCTTGCCCACAGTCACAGGCCACTCTTCTAGTGACTGAGGGCCCCAAAAGTCAAAGGCCAATCTTGGATCTTACATACCTGTGTCAGGGCCCAAAGGATTCTCACCTAAAAAGCAAAAGGCTTGGGCCTGGGGTTTAGCATCTAGTTAGCAAAAGGGTGTGGGCCTGGAGCTTTGCACCTAGTAAGGCTTAATCAAAGTATTTGATTACTTTAGCTTTCTTAAAGAGAAAACAATAAAAATGTCCCACCTTAATTACCAATACAGAAGCTTGGAGGCCAATTAGGAGGCTGCCATAGTCTAAGTGAAAGACGTTAAGGTTCTGAACTGGGTTGCTGATGGTGGAAAGAAAGGGAGATAGAGGGGATCTAAGTAATGTTGTGGGAGTAAAATTGTCAAAATGTCAAATTGTCAAAACTAATTGGATATGTGAGGGAGAATGAGTTGTCAAGGATGTGAATTTGGGTGCCCTTAACAGGTGGGCTGTGTGGGTTTGGTGGGAAAGATGATGTGTTCTGTTTTGGTTATGTCAAATTTGAGGAGATAGGTATGGGATATCCAGTTGGAAATATTTCAAAGGTAGTTGGTTACATGGGACTGGAACTCGGGAGAGAGACTAGGGATCATGGATCTACAAGGCATCATTTCAAGATGGGAAATGGGAACTGGTGTAGTCATCAAGGGAGAGTGTAGAGAGAAGATGGAAGGAAGAGGGCATTGGACTGAGCCTTGGAGTACAGAGTTAGATGGAGAGATACAAATGATAGTCCAACAAAGGAGCTTGAGAAGGAGTGGTGCTAGAGCAGATTCATGAAAACCTGGAAAGGAGAAACTATCCCGTAGGGAGGGGTTGATCTATGTATCAGATCTTGCACAAAGGTCAAAAAGGATGAGGATTGAGATAAGCCATTGTATTTGGCAATTGAATGATCAAATGACTGAATGAAAGCAGAATGTTTTAACTGTGAAGGAAAGACAAATTGCTATTTAATGTATTTAAACTGGACTTCATGGTGGTTTTTCTTTTCAGAAGTAAGAAAGGATACACGTAAGAGTAGAAAAATTTTGTGGTGATTCTGCCCTTTTAGAAATAATTGCTATGGCTCATGGGATATAATTAGTTGCTTTGTACCTTACCCCCAACATCAGGAACTTGCACTAGCTCTTCACTTATCTTGGGGAATAAGATATCTTTGAATAAAATATGTTGACTTTTTTCACATTACATTTTAGAAACTGTTGTAAGCATGTGCATTTTGGCAACGTTAAACTTTTAACTACCTCAGCATACTTTTATTCCTAATACAGAAATCATTCCATGTTAAAATATTTCTTTTTAACATGAGAATGGTGCCAGATTAAAAACAGCTTCTGATTCTATTCAAATCAGTGTTATTAAGTTCCTTTCAAAATATAGTGAAATAATTTTGATCATAGAAAAAAACTACTAATCATTTCATATGTCAGGCTGAAGTTTTGAATGATTATAAACATCAGAAAATAAATGTATGTAGTTAGCCCTTCATAAAGAACTCTGAAGTCATATGTGGTGCTCTTCTAAGGTTATGTGACAAGTGGGGTTTCAGGTTAGGTTGTGATCATCTTGCCATCTCTTGTCCTTCGTGGAAAATACATGGATATTCAAAAATGTCAAGTACAGCAGTATATACTCTAGTATGCCAGCAGGGTGAGTGCTTGCATAGGAAACAACTTTTCCAATCTTTTACAGAATTAAAGGCTTTAGGCTTTATTTTCCATTGAATCTGATTGGTGTAGTACATAAAAGCTTTTTATTAGTGTTCAAACTTAAGACTTCTCTATGAAAAAATCAGCTTCTTAATAAATTTACATTAAATAATTCTTTACATTTTCATTTTTAAGCATTTTGAAGGACCTTGATTTTTTTTTAATTTAAGTAAGAGATTCAAATACCATCTAGTTTCAAAGATAATTTGCCAGTAAATTAAATTTTCGATATGTGTAGCAATTTTTTTAAAATAGTTTTTATGATGACTTTCACGAGTCAGTTCACCAGTCTTGGGCTCTGTTTCTTCATGTTATAAAAGGAGAGAGTTAACTAGATGAACTTCAAAATTCCTTCTAGCTCTTAAATCCTGTGTTCTGATGCTAGCTATAATTTGCTTATAACTAGAGGGAATTTTTTGTAAGTTAAGACTATTTTCAAAAAAAAAAAATTATATTCTACTTCCATAAATAAGACATTCAGAGCAAAGACAGGCATACCTAATTGATCTGAGAGCAATTGGTTGTCTATCTGTATAACATACATAATCTAAAATTTACATCTTTTTTTTTTTTTACAATATTCCCACTAGTTGTCAAAAATTTAAGAGCATATTTAGTATATTACTCCAGTGCCTACTAAATTGTATCCCTGAAGAAACTTGTAAACTCCTCAAGGACAGGAGTCTGACAATATCTTGTGTAAACCCATTATATCTAGTAAAGGCTGGGTAGATCACCTGTGGCTAAATATTGCTACTGCTAATACACAGTGTTGTCCTGTGGAGCCAGGGCTTAGTGTTTTTAAAAAAAAAAAGTGAGATAGTCATTCCCAAGAAAAAGTGAACCATTTAATAGTCTCTGTTAAAAGAAACTTGTAAACTAATATATTAGAGAGGTAATATACATCAGCCAAATATACCTACCAATTTAGATCATTGATTCATATGGAGATATTAAGATGTAGAATAGTTCTTATTCCTATTTTGACATCAGAGTGTACATTGCATATTTGTATTTCTGTTATTAAGAGCATATTGTGATACTTTGAAAAGATGGGTAAGTATAGTACTTTTGGGAAATACAGTAATACTAGAAAATAGTTGACTACTGAGTTGTAGTGTATAGTATGTGTATATTTCAGACATCATCTCAATCAATGGCTCTTTGTTTTTCCTCACATATAGTTGTCATATTGGTATATGTAGGAAATTTTATGTTGCAGAAAAGAACATTTGAATATCATTCTATAAACTATTTTACTTAGAGGAGAGTGGTTTTTCTTCTTTCCTTTTTTATTTTTGTTCTCCCCTGATACCCTCTTGGAATTTATGCCAGAGACATATGAAGAAGAAAAGATGGGGATGTGGGCAAGCAGTGAACTCTTACCAAAAGACCGAATACTAACTACACAGTGAATTTTCTCAACCTTAGCAACTCATGAAGAGAGGAGTCAGCTAAAGTTTACAGGATTTGTGATTTGTGGTTAGAGAAGTGCTTATGCCAATGAAATCTCAGGTTTTTGAAGTATTGAATACACTTTTGTCATGTGTCAGTTGAGTATTAATATTATAACTAATTTTGTTATTAAACTCACTACAGTGTGATAAGCATAGAAAATAATTCATTTCCATGGAGATATAGGCAATTCTTGCTTTTTCTTGGTTATGGAAAAAGTCTAATGTTGTTGAATTTAATTTTTTTTTAAGGCAGCTTCTTTTTACACTTTCATTAAGTATACATAGAAGCATAGATTTAAGGCTGGGTGGAACCTTAGAGGACATATAATTTAAAACCTCCACTCTCTGGCCACATTTCACAAATGAGGGATAGAGGCCAAGAGTGATAAAGTAATTTGCTCAAGGTCCCAACGGCCAAAAAGTAACAAGTACTGCATTCAGACCTGTACCCTCTTTCCATTGTACCACTCTGGGACATGCATAGATAGATTATGCTCGTAGAAATTTTAGAGTGATACAAGAAAAGTCATGTGGGTTGGTAGTTATTAATGCTCTTTTTTTATATAACATAAAAGTCTCAGATTTTTTCTTCTTCTTTGGCATCCTTCCATCTTTCAGATACCTTGAAAAATCAAACCATCAGAACCCTCAAACTTGTACAAAGCATAGCTCTTCCCTGTGTAGTTGGTCCAGTCCCCCTGCTTTTCCCATCTTTGTGTTTTTAGTGACATTTAAAATTCCTCATGTTGGGGCAGCTAGGTAGCGCAGTGAGTAGAGCACCAGTCCTGGAGTCAGGAGGACCTGAGTTCAAATGCAGCCTCAGATACAACACATTTACTAGCAGTGTGACCTTGGGCAAGTCACTTAACCCCAGTTGCCCTGCCAAAAAACAAAAACTAAAATTCCTCATGTAGCAAAACTCTGGTATTATAATCCAGATTTGTTGGCTACATTGTCACTGATGGCAAAGAGCTATAAAAATGTTTACTGATTTTCTCATTTCTTATGAACCTGTTGTCCTTCTAGTTTCATCCTTAAGTGCCCTCAAGATGACTTTTTAGTTGGATCTATTGCTAAACTTTGTTTAGACTTGTTTTTTCTCTACTACTTGTTTTACTACATGATACTACTCATAATCTTCTACCATCATCCTCTGTAAGATCTCAGAAATTAGTTTGTACTCTAAACTGGTGTTGTCTTGGCTATAATATCCTTTTTCTTGGCAAGGAGATCAAGTTTTGCTGACCAAGGTAGTTTCTAGGTCCTTTAGGTCTCTTCGTTGAAATGATGGATTAAGTAATGGGTTAAACACTTAGGAAATGATAGTAGTCTTTGGCAATGCCTGGTCTCATACCCATTTCCCATTTTTCTTGATCAAATTATTCATGATATGTATTTGTGGGATTATCTATATGGTCTAAAATCTTTGACCTATCTCATTTCTTTGTCCTGAACTGAACCATATTTTCCAATTATATTTTTCGCTTCTGCCTGCCTTTATCCCTCTGAGCTGTTAACTTTTGCTTTTCTCCTTGGCCTAGCATAAAAGTCTTTTCCATAGGAGCAAAGACCAATCATTAAATTTATGGAAACATCTTTATACTCTTCTGATACTTTTTTGGAAATTGTAAAATATCTCCTTTACATTCTACATAGGTTTATTTCCCATATGGTATGAAGAAAAATTTTTAAAGCTCAGGACCCTACATCTGCCTTGAGTTTTGGGTTTTAAAAATAAACCTATATGGCACAAATAGAATTGTAAAATTGGAATTGAAAGATATGTGTGATTAGTCTTTAACTAAAGGGATGACATGCCCTCTAGAGATAAGAATTATTTTAATATTTAACTTCGAAATTTCTTTTCCAAAATATACTAGATTTGACAGTGAATACAATGCATTGTATTCTTTTATAGCACTGTTGGAGAGTTGCCTTTGTAGAATCAGATTCTTTATTGCTATGAACTAATGAAACAGATGTCAGATGGCTAATTGCAGTAGGAAAGAAAAAGCTGCTGACAAAAAAAAGATAGATTAAAAAAAAAACTTGGCCTTGGTGTTTGAATATCATGAACTTTTCATTATCTAGTGACTATCTTTGGAGCCTCAATTCTAGTGCTGTCAACATTAATGTAATTTATTCAGATTTCTAACATCAGAGGGTTAAAACACTCAAATCTGAGATTTCAGTGGTATTACACACACACACACACACACAGTGATATATTTGAGTAGGATAAAATATATCCCATGGAAAATAGAAGTAGACAAAACATAACTAATTCTGGTTTTGTTCTTATTTTATAAAGTTCTCCAAATAATAAAAGTTTATTTTTCCTCCTGTTTGCCATGACTCTTGATTATAGATTGGTAACTTGAATAGGGAAAATTGAGTTTTTGCCAGAAGGTATCAAATTTAGAGGGTTTTGATCATATTCATAGTCTTATCTCCTGTGTTGAAACGACTGAGCTTGGCACTTAGCTAATAGGAATAATTCATTAAAATAGGAAACTATCAGATGATAGGTTAAGGGTGGGCTTTTACAAGCCCTCGCATAGCAGCTTGATACTGATATCCTAGTCTTTTGTCTAAACCTTAGAAAGCTTTGTTCTTGGTGCCCTCCATCCCTGTTCATCTGTGGACACATTTAGTGTTGCTTAATCAGATGCAATAATTCCTAGTTATACTTTTGCTTAACTCTGTTAATTAGTAGCAGAAAGAATGAATAAGTGAATCTAAGAATAGCTGGAAGGTCCAGAAGAGTGCTCTCTGCTGCTGAAGAGAAGTATTATTTGATAGGTAACACTAACATTTTCCTAGTTTTGAGCTTGTTCTCAGTGGTTCATTGGTTTTGAATACATACAGGATGGGGTGGGGAGGAGTGGTAGAACTATAATTTCTCTGTCTATAATATAATATATATAACAAAAACTAAAATGAGGGTCTTTCTACTTTCTTGACTACCTCCATTTTTCTATTTAAGTCTGTTCAGTGGCCTTTCATTATACAAGTTTATCTAGGTAGGCTCTCTGTTTTCTGTTATTCAGAAAGTTCCTGAAATGCCATTCCATGAATGTAGTCTTTTGCAACCAATCTAAAAAGAATTAAGAGGCAGCTAGGAGGCACACTGGATAGAGCTCTAGGTCTGAAATCAAGAAGATCTAAGTTTAAATTCTGACTGAGACACTTGCTATCTGTGTGACCCCAGGCAAGTCACTTAACCTGTCTGCCTCTGTTTCCTTAACTGTAAATTAGTGACAATAATAAAAATGTAAATGTAAAATACTGTTGAATAATTTTTTTGCATTTTTTTTGCTTACTGTTTCAAATAGTAGGTATTAATTGCTTTATACTTTTAGCTAACTCATGATTAAATTAGGTATTTCCATTCTTTTTTTTTTTTTTTTTTTTTACTTCTGAACATCTATTTTTTTA